>CAWUFW010007815.1:0-600000 GCA_963921515.1 Calotriton arnoldi | reverse complement strand
ATCTGGGTGGTTTTGGGGTCTGTTAGCAACATGGGGCTGGAAAATACTTCTGGTTCTAGTGGCCATTGCCGGTGTAATATTCACCTGTTGCCTGTGCATCCACTGCCTTCCTGCCTGTTGCTCTTATTGTGTGAGGACGTTAACACCCAAGCCTCGAGTTCCAGAACGACAAGGGAAAAATTCTGTCATGATGGCACAAGCTATTCAGGATTTACTGACAGTAAACGAGGGCCTTTTTGAATATTGATATATGTATTTGTTCTGTGTTCCTAATAAATTACCCCCACAACACCCTGTTATATGTGTGCCCTCCTGCCTTCTCTTCCATTAGAATTGTAAAGACCCTGACCTGATAGCACCAATAAAGACTTAGCAATGAATGCTAAAAGGAGGGTCTGTTAGAATTGAACCACTTTTTCCTTGACTTTCATGATATATGCTGTGATGGGTTAGCATTCATGTAGCTATGTCTTATATTATCTGATTTCCATTGTGCATGCGCCCGGCTACTGTAGAGCAGTGTAGGCCTAAGTTATCATCTGAGACGCCATTTTCTCCCTGTCACACCGGCCCTGTTGCGCTGTGAGCAACCCCCTCATCTATGTGCCCCCGTTCTCTCATTCTCGGCAGAGGCTGCCGCTCCGAAAGGTTCTCATATCTCACCCAAGGTCGGAACTCAGATGTACGAAGAGAGTGGTTTATTCAGCTCTGCATTCCTATCATCGGACATAACTAAGCTCCCACACTAGAGAGAGCTGAGATCGAGTAAGACGGCCTTGGGAGTCTGATAACATGTACCCTGTTGATGTTAGCTCATCTCTCAGTGCCCCCTTTGTTAGCTTCTGTGCCCAAGCAGTACTTTTCCATGAGGGGCGGGGTTTTCTAGAGATGCTGGAAGGTTTATCATACGTTACCAAATGTTTGTTGGTCAGCCCCTCTGTAGCATCTTAAGAGGCTAGTCAGACTGGACTCCGCTGCAGCGCAACTTTCAATAAAGAGCTTCTGTTTGTATTCTCTACTGCGTCACCGACTCTTCATTTCTTGGAAGGCCGAGAGGAGGTCGTGAGTGACCCGGGTGGCCCTAATCGGGTCACTTCCTTCAAATATGGTGTTGAGTTTGCCAGACTGTTCCTTCTTTCAGATTGTTCTCGAGCCCTATAATAGGATCTTCATCATCACCACCATCGGCTGTCTTCTAGGATGAATATTGCTCAGCGGTATTCTACCAGTCTTTGGTTTCACCATCTTTGTCCGTTGGCACTGCTCTGGTTTCTATGTTTTCACCACCTCAAATTGCTTCTAGGCAGCTCTGGGCTACCCAGATGGGGATAGTCACATTTTGGCCTACTATGTGCTTGAACAACCCACTTATAAAGTTCCTCCCACAAGATGTGCACCTAAGAGACTGTTTGCAGACATGTGCCTTGTCATCCATGTGCAATGGCTGTAGTGCCATTTTCAAGTTGTGGCACAAACTCAAGGCGCAGAACATCACCACCAGGCAGAGCCTTGTGCCACGACAATACCAGTCAGTTGCCCTTCTTTGCAGGCCCCAGAATAAACTTTGGCATGCCTTCGTAGTGAGGCCTCGAAGGCTGTAACCCAGCCCGCACCACTTTGCAGGGCTAACAGTCCGTCGTTATCCGGTGAAGGAACCCTCCTCTCAGTAAGTCATCAATTTAGCCAGCCAGCGCTAGAATTCAGCACTCCATGCCCCTAGGATCCTTACTGTTCCAAGCTCCAGCACTCCTCAGACACATGCCAGTTCCATGGATGCCATCTTGGGCTAGCCTCATCTATCAGCAGGACCAGGCAGCATCAATAAGCCTCAGCCGATCTCGCCAGCTCAGCCTGAGGTCGCTGGTGCGGGGAAGTGAGAGCAATAGCGGATGTTCATAAAAATAATTTTTTGCCTTTTAAATGTCAGGAGTCGGGAAGAAATAGGCCCTTGGTGTCCGGGGAATCTGAGTGATGTGTCCATCGCCACGTTGGACTTGTCTATGCCCCTCAATATACCATGTTCTTAACACGCTGCTCTGCTGTCACTCCCGATACACCATGCATGCACTCTCCGCCACAAATGGAATCATATCTTCCATTTTTTGTAGCATTGTTTATTACTTCAGTATATTTATGATGTCTAAAGCACCATGTTGGGGGGGAGGGTAAAAATAAGCTAACAGCAGCCTCAGTGTCCCCAGAAAATACATATTCATTGCCATTCGCCATAATACTTCAACTTTCAGTCACTTCAGGTAAAAGTGGCCTCCTTTCTGTCCTGCTCAGTCAACATGACCTACGCTGGATCAGCACTCTTCCCTAGTCTTGTTAAATTCTAAATGATACAGTTTGCAAATATATTTGAGTGCTTCAATTTGGGCTATCATATAATTTTGACTACACCCACATCAAAGCCTCCAGTGACCCAGACAGTCTCCTATAAGGGCATAAAAAAACTGGATACACTCTTTCTGTGCTCTGTTTTAACTCTTTGAAAACTGCGATACTGCTTATTGTTACATGCAATCCACACTCACTCCTCTGGACAGGCTTCCTTTACTGGGTCCCTAACGAACTCCCTCTTCTCAAAATGTGTGGAATGTGTGTATTGTACCCACTGATGACATGTCGATCAACCATAAAGGGAACAATTTCTCCAAAAACACTTTTTGCATCTTTGCATGCTTTGACAGACCCTAACCTGTTCCCTCTCTTTCAAGGCAGCACAGTTGTCCTTGCTGTAGTGATCTGAGAATAGACTTGCTCCAGCAGATTGTATGCAAGGCTCCCTGCAAAAACTATGGCCATACTGAGTGATCGACACTGAGGGAACACCGCTCACCAAATTCTGGGTCCGAAGTGCACTGGCCAAATCACTGCTGCTCTGACAGTTCATTGGCTCCTGGTGAAACAATTGGTGGCATTCAAGACCCGATGTCTTGTGCTCATAAGGTTGTCAATGAACACACTCCATCTCACCTCATCAACTTGCTCCCCCCTTTTTGACCAACCAGGGGCCCTATTACACAAAGTGCCCTGGGGTGCAACTGGCTATACTCTTGCTTTTTGCGCCCCCGGGGACTTAGGGATTACAGAATGGGCTGAATACTCTTGCACATCCCCTTCTGTAGTACAGAGTGTGCAGCTGCACATGTAGCACAGGAATGAAATCCAGGGGGCGTTCCCTCATTTGCATGGGAGCTTAGACCCATGAAAAAGAGGGAACACTTTGCCTCTGTGCCCATGCCAGAGCACCGGAAAGGGGTCTCTTTCAAAGAGATAACGGCGACCCCCATGCAATCCCACTGCAGGTGGGTGCAGTCATTCACTGTACCTGCCTGCAGGGGGATCTCTGTCCCCCTTTGAAAATAAGGCTGCTTTGCTGTCTGCACTGTGAAAGGTGGGCCGGCTTCTTCAAATACCAGATTCAAGTTAAGTATTGTGTGCCTTTCCCTAATGTGCTATCCCCAGGGCAGGCACAAGTCTGCAGCTGCCCTCGAGGCTGCGCATTAACTGACCAGGTCTGTGCCCGGCGCATCTGGTTAAAGGTGAACCGCGGCGCAGACAAGGAGAGTGAACTCTAGAAGTAATATGGTCACAGGTGGCTAAGGTATGACTGCTAAAACCATCTTGTTCTATACCTGGCAAGATGCAACCGCTTTGGTGAACCGCTGCGCAGACAAGGAGAGTGAACTCTAAAAGTAATATGGTCACAGGTGGCTACGGTATGCCTCCTAAAACCATCTTGTCCTATACCTGGCAAGATGCAACCGCTTTGGTGAACCGCGGCGCAGACAAGGAGAGTGAACTCTAGAAGTAATATGGTCACAGGTGGCTAAGGTATGCCTCCTAAAACCATCTTATCCTATACCTGGCAAGATGCAACCGCTTTGGTGAACCGCGGCGCAGACAAGGAGAGTGAACTCTAGAAGTAATATGGTCACAGGTGGCTAAGGTATGCCTCCTAAAACCATCTTGTCCTATACCTGGCAAGATGCAACCGCTTTGGTGAACCGCGGCGCAGACAAGGAGAGTGAACTCTAGAAGTAATATGGTCACAGGTGGCTAAGGTATGCCTCCTAAAACCATCTTGTCCTATACCTGGCAAGATGCAACCGCTTTGGTGAACCGCGGCGCAGACAAGGAGAGTGAACTCTAGAAGTAATATGGTCACAGGTGGCTAAGGTATGACTGCTAAAACCATCTTATCCTATACCTGGCAAGATGCAACCGCTTTGGTGAACCGCGGCGCAGACAAGGAGAGTGAACTCTAGAAGTAATATGGTCACAGGTGGCTAAGGTATGCCTCCTAAAACCATCTTGTCCTATACCTGGCAAGATGCAACCGCTTTGGTGAACCGCGGCGCAGACAAGGAGAGTGAACTCTAGAAGTAATATGGTCACAGGTGGCTAAGGTATGCCTCCTAAAACCATCTTGTCCTATACCTGGCAAGATGCAACCGCTTTGGTGAACCGCGGCGCAGACAAGGAGAGTGAACTCTAGAAGTAATATGGTCACAGGTGGCTAAGGTATGCCTCCTAAAACCATCTTATCCTATACCTGGCAAGATGCAACCGCTTTGGTGAACCGCGGCGCAGACAAGGAGAGTGAACTCTAGAAGTAATATGGTCACAGGTGGCTAAGGTATGCCTCCTAAAACCATCTTGTCCTATACCTGGCAAGAGGCAACCGCTTTGGTGAACCGCGGCGCAGACAAGGAGAGTGAACTCTAGAAGTAATATGGTCACAGGTGGCTAAGGTATGCCTCCTAAAACCATCTTGTCCTATACCTGGCAAGATGCAACCGCTTTGGTGAACCGCGGCGCAGACAAGGAGAGTGAACTCTAGAAGTAATATGGTCACAGGTGGCTAAGGTATGCCTCCTAAAACCATCTTGTCCTATACCTGGCAAGATGCAACCGCTTTGGTGAACCGCGGCGCAGACAAGGAGAGTGAACTCTAGAAGTAATATGGTCACAGGTGGCTAAGGTATGCCTCCTAAAACCATCTTGTCCTATACCTGGCAAGATGCAACCGCTTTGGTGAACCGCGGCGCAGGCAAGGAGAGTGAACTCTAGAAGTAATATGGTCACAGGTGGCTAAGGTATGCCTCCTAAAACCATCTTGTCCTATACCTGGCAAGATGCAACCGCTTTGGTGAACCGCGGCGCAGACAAGGAGAGTGAACTCTAGAAGTAATATGGTCACAGGTGGCTACGGTATGCCTCCTAAAACCATCTTGTCCTATACCTGGCAAGATGCAACCGCTTTGGTGAACCGCGGCGCAGACAAGGAGAGTGAACTCTAGAAGTAATACGGTCACAGGTGGCTAAGGTATGCCTCCTAAAACCATCTTATCCTATACCTGGCAAGATGCAACCGCTTTGGTGAACCGCGGCGCAGACAAGGAGAGTGAACTCTAGAAGTAATATGGTCACAGGTGGCTAAGGTATGCCTCCTAAAACCATCTTGTCGTATACCTGGCAAGATGCAACCGCTTTGGTGAACCGCGGCGCAGACAAGGAGAGTGAACTCTAGAAGTAATATGGTCACAGGTGGCTAAGGTATGCCTCCTAAAACCATCTTGTCCTATACCTGGCAAGATGCAACCGCTTTGGTGAACCGCGGCGCAGACAAGGAGAGTGAACTCTAGAAGTAATATGGTCACAGGTGGCTAAGGTATGCCTCCTAAAACCATCTTGTCCTATACCTGGCAAGATGCAACCGCTTTGGTGAACCGCGGCGCAGACAAGGAGAGTGAACTCTAGAAGTAATATGGTCACAGGTGGCTAAGGTATGCCTCCTAAAACCATCTTATCCTATACCTGGCAAGATGCAACCGCTTTGGTGAACCACGGCGCAGACAAGGAGAGTGAACTCTAGAAGTAATATGGTCACAGGTGGCTAAGGTATGCCTCCTAAAACCATCTTATCCTATACCTGGCAAGATGCAACCGCTTTGGTGAACCACGGCGCAGACACGGAGAGTGAACTCTAGAAGTAATATGGTCACAGGTGGCTAAGGTATGCCTCCTAAAACCATCTTGTCCTATACCTGGCAAGATGCAACCGCTTTGGTGAACCGCGGCGCAGACAAGGAGAGTGAACTCTAGAAGTAATATGGTCACAGGTGGCTAAGGTATGCCTCCTAAAACCATCTTGTCCTATACCTGGCAAGATGCAACCGCTTTGGTGAACCGCGGCGCAGACAAGGAGAGTGAACTCTAGAAGTAATATGGTCACAGGTGGCTAAGGTATGCCTCCTAAAACCATCTTGTCCTATACCTGGCAAGATGCAACCGCTTTGGTGAACCGCGGCGCAGACAAGGAGAGTGAACTCTAGAAGTAATATGGTCACAGGTGGCTAAGGTATGCCTCCTAAAACCATCTTATCCTATACCTGGCAAGATGCAACCGCTTTGGTGAACCACGGCGCAGACAAGGAGAGTGAACTCTAGAAGTAATATGGTCACAGGTGGCTAAGGTATGCCTCCTAAAACCATCTTATCCTATACCTGGCAAGATGCAACCGCTTTGGTGAACCACGGCGCAGACAAGGAGAGTGAACTCTAGAAGTAATATGGTCACAGGTGGCTAAGGTATGCCTCCTATAACCATCTTGTCCTATACCTGGCAAGATGCAACCGCTTTGGTGAACCGCGGCGCAGACAAGGAGAGTGAACTCTAGAAGTAATATGGTCACAGGTGGCTAAGGTATGCCTCCTAAAACCATCTTATCCTATATCTGGCAAGATGCAACCGCTTTGGTGAACCGCGGCGCAGACAAGGAGAGTGAACTCTAGAAGTAATATGGTCACAGGTGGCTAAGGTATGCCTCCTAAAACCATCTTATCCTATATCTGGCAAGATGCAACCGCTTTGGTGAACCACGGCGCAGACAAGGAGAGTGAACTCTAGAAGTAATATGGTCACAGGTGGCTAAGGTATGCCTCCTAAAACCATCTTGTCCTATACCTGGCAAGAGGCAACCGCTTTGGTAGCAGATCATAGAAAGCTCAAGGCTCATCCCTCTGAAACGTCCATCCTTCTTCCTCCAGGTGGAAAACAGCTCCCTCATATTCTGTAAATCCCTGAGCGCTCACATTTTCCAACAAGAATGTAGCTATCCCCACCGCTAATAATCAGACTTTGGCATCCCACCGTCTATTACCTGACTTTACCCTCGCTGATAACCATTCAACGTACTTATAGTATTTCTACCCTTGAAAGTGCTTTGATCTTACATCTGGTAGGCCCCAGTGACATAAAATAGAAATGCAATTCAAATAAAATTAACATGTATAGGGATTTTTCAGCTTTCTTGTATTAATTCCACTTTAAGGAATTTAAGTATAATCTGTTGCTCTGTTTTCTGTCAACCAGACTAGAAAACGGCGGTACATTCTTTTTATTCAAAGATGAGTATGATGCAAGTCCACAAGGGCCGAGCAAAAAACGAAACCATTATGACGAAAGAAAGGTAGGTCACCCCTCTGAAGCTCAACAGGCGACTTTATTTCCTTGCACTGGAACAGCAAAGCATCTGATGGGCGCCAGGTTCGCTTGCATGTTCTTACAAGCCCCATTGTATGTTGAACATGCACAATGAGCTGCACACATTTGTGGCTTGTGCCTAACCAACAACGGTCTATTGTACAAGCCAGTTTGCAGGCACTTCAATTCTTGGCACACAGAATATAGTGGTTACTCTGCCCTCTTCTCAAAATATGGGCCAGCCGCCCTTAGGAACAGCGCGTTGCCAAGGCTAGACTTTAGTATAAACGAGACTACGGAAAAACAGGCAGTTTCGGCCATCAATCAGCAACAAAGTGACTCACAGCCACACACAGCTCACAACTGTCTGCTGTTCCCTCAGCTCCCCAGGGCTAAAGGCAGACGCTGTGCAAAAAAAACACAAGTACAATGCAAAAGTTGTTGCTGGCTCACACCTGAGGAATACTGGGACAGGATAACAACAGTGAGTCATCAGGGAATTCGTCAAAAAACAGATTTTCCTGGAGTCTAGACAGAAAAACATAGAGAGAGAAAGTCTACACGTAACAAAGATTTTAGGCTCCAGTTGCAAAATCACAGGGTTTTATGACCACAAAAAGGCGTTTTGCTATCCAGTAAATCCATTTTTGCTATTTAATAAAGCCAATGGGTTTACTGGCTTGTTCCAATTCCAATTACATTGGAAGGAAGCCTCTATCATTTACACCAGAAATTAAATCTGGTAATTCACTGCTATGAAGAAGCAACAGTTGATACAAAAACGCGTTGCCCATTGTTGCTACATCATAATGGCCTTGCAGGTCAGGCTGACAGGACTCTTTGAGCGCCTGTCAGTGTGGAGCTGCTTAGCTACTTTGACTGATGCAGAAAGCGCAGCTGCAGGAAGGGCAAGGAAGGCTCGGACGGTGGTGGTTGCTGGTTAGGGATGGCAGGTAAAGTATATCTTTCACATCAAGGACAGGGAGGCGAGTCCATATTATGTATGAGACACCTCAAATACCTTTGCCTCAGCTCACCATTTATAAGCAGGGGCAGATGAGTTTGGAATCAACGGTTTGGTAGCAGTGCTTAATTTGTAAAACAATGAGTGCTGGTGCCCAAAGCACTACTCAACAGCCCACAGCCCCTGCAATTAAATGTCTATGTGCCAATTACAGAGGCTGCGTGGTATTGTATCCCCCTCAAGCCTCTTAATTTATTACCTAAAACTCCCTGCCCCTTTATCTCACTTGTGCAGGTTCCCTCTTTCTCACTTTCTGACGGTTTTCAGGCTTTCTCTTCCTCTGTATTTCCACATTGTGTACTTTTCCCTCTCTTGCTTTCAGTAAATGTCAGATGCAGAAAAATGCGGGTGCCCAAATATAAGTACTGTAGGGCCCCGCCGGCAACCACTGGCTCATACATAACATAAAATGATAGATGGGTAACTGTGAGTTATGGGTATGTTTTTCACCTCAGGGTTCTGAGTGACATCATAGACTACTTGAACTTCGCTCTCGTTGTCTATTTGATGTCATTCAGAGCCTGTAGATGAAAACATCTGTGTAACTCACAGTTTCCATTTATAATTCTATATATCAATGGTTTGTGACCACAATTGCTGTTGGACACCATTGAAATGTCAACTCCACAAAAGCATTGGTAACCCATTCGCAAAGAGGAAGCTGTCCATGCTGAACAGGGAGGAAGGAAAAAGGAGAGGCCATGGCTCTTATGAGTCAAGGCCCCCACATTCAACAACGATAATAAATAGCATATTACACTCAACACATCTGCATGTATGGTTTATGCCATGGCATCTTTTCCATGCACTTTTGGTTTTTAAAAATGTATTTAACAAACACCAGGCTGCAAGGGATTACATTTGTGCAGTAAGATAAATCACACTGAAGAGGCCTGGAGACTATTAGGGGAGATATTTCACTGTATAAGATAATCATAACGTAATAATTTCTATTTCGCTGTACTTTGTTAATAAACTAGAATTTGACATTTGCTCTAGTAATAAATGCAGAAATTTGTTTATTAGTACAGTTGCTTAAAACTCCATGTTATTGGGCCGTGTTCATTTTCAGTGACAGCATATGTGAAAATGTTCATTATTAAACCTTTGTAGCGTGTTTTGGAGCTCTGTCAGTATGATGATAAAATCCATATTTCACAGGCAACTCTGAAGTACTTTAAAATAGAGGTTTTTATTCCACAGCATTTTGTGCAATAAAACCACCACAACATGTAACCAGTGGCAGCTCCTCCGCTAAGGCAGAGCAGTATCGCCTCACTGCTTCAGCTGCAAACTGAATACAAAAAAATTAAATGATAATAACATTTGTTATTATCATTTTGTTTTTTGTATTCAGCTTGCAGCTGAAGCCAGTCAGGCGGGGCTGGGCTCCCCACGTCCCTTTGGGCAGGAGTGGTGACAGCATCTAAAGTGCGCATGACGCTTTGGTGGGCTGTTTCGGGCTGGCCAAAGCATCATGCGCACTGTGCATGTTCTCAGTGCAGCATGAACAACGGCTCTCAGACCAATCACAATGCTGCTAAGTCAGCATTGTGATTGCTAAGGGGATTCTGGGAGGCTGTGTGCTTCCTACCGAGTGCAGATAGGAGAACGGAGGAAAAAGGGGCGGCGGCCGACGCTCGGCCTGTTAAGAACAAAATAACAATCATGAACATTCTGCGCCATCTTGTCTGATGAAAGTTCCTACGTGCACATAAACTACAGTCATTCTGATTGACCACAGCCATTTTGTACTCTGTTGGTCACCTTCATTTCACCCTGTCCTCTCAGCCTTCTGACTCTCTGACCAAACCTGATATGTGTGCTGGGGGCTATAAACTATCTCCACGACAAACATCAACATCACCAGCTGCCTCAAACTCGTCTTTCCTCTCATCCCTGCACAAACAGGTTACAAACACCAAACAGACTCTTGCAAACATGGTTTATTGCACTGCACACAGCAAGACTTGTTTTAGCCAACAATGGGACCTGTTTTTATCAACAGAACGGACTCTTAGATCTGGCCGGTCTCACTCGTTTTTAGACCCTGAAGCAAGGTCCAGCTGCAATTAAATTGTCTGTTTTTGACCCGGGCGGGAGGAGAGTTAATGTTGGGCTTGTGTAACCATGTTAATGAAACAATGTCGGGCTTGTGTGACAACCTGCCCGGGGCGGAGACTCCAAGCTTGTAACCATGATAAATGAAACAAATACATTGTGTAAAACCTGTATAAAAGGAAGAGCCAAAAGCATTGCCAGCAGAACACCTCACTGAGACATCCCGGTGTCTCAGTTGACGCGATCTCCTCATGAGAAATAAACCTTCTTCTTGTCTTCCAGTTTCCAGCGCCTTGCCTCATTATTTTGATAGCGAACCCAAAGTGAATTAGAGGTGGAACCCTGCACCGGGCAGCATTGAGGGTCTTAGAAGACTCGCTGCCTTTCACAAATTGGCGCCCAATCGTTGGGGCCCATCAGCGACGCGTGGGTCCAGTAGAGAGGTCCTAACGACGGAGTGAACAACTAAACGATTGGGGTATACCTGCCTGAGAAGACCCTTGTCTGGCTGCCGATCGACTGAACTTCACCGGTTCCGAACGGACCTCTCTCGAGTGACCTGCGGTCCTGACTGGGACCTTAGAGGAACGCCGCATTGATTGTTGGAGTGAGAGGACAACCAGGCGCTGGAAGGGGAAGACTAAGAACTGTCCATACGGTCCGGGTAAGGTCGTGAAAAAAAACGACTTAAATTGATTGATTGATTGATTGAATAGTTTGATTGAAATACTAGTATTCCTTTTTTGATATCGAGTTATTTGAGACATTCCCTGCTTGCAAACAACGTAGAATAGGAATATTCTCTCTTTGCAGACAGCGAAGGACAGGTAGTGCAGACTTTTTGTCTAAATTGATTGATTGAGATATTCATTTTGACCGATAAATACGTCATGCCTGTTTTCTCTAGATTGTTTGATTGTAATTGTTTTGGACCAGACCGTTTGTTAGAGGTCAGTCAGCCGGCACCGCCGGAAGGCACCCCTAACAAGGACATGTACGTAAAGTATGGATTAGCCAGCGTAGCTTATAGCAAACTATGGCATAAATACACTAGGAAGGACCGGGTAAATCAGTGGCCACTGACGGGATCTTTCCATCCCGCTAAAATAGAAATGTTAGAATTAGCTCTCCACAAAAAGAAAACTAGACCAGCCATGTTTGACAGTTTTGGCTTATGGCGAAAAGAGGCAGCTCAAAGAAAGAAAAGGGACGAAGCTAGACAAGATAAAGAAACGCGAAAATCAGCTTACCAAGCCTGTAAAAGATTAGAAGAAAAACTAAAAGAAAAGGAAATCGATAAAAAGGAACAGGAATCAAAAATATCAGGTCAATGCCCTGTTAGAACGCCCTCGACTCTTTACCCCAAGTTACCAGCAAAACAAAGGGTAGATGATGATTTATTGTTAGGTCCCCCAATCATATACATGCCACCCCCTTACGCCCCTACTCATCCCGTAGTACAACGACAGGACCACCAAAGTATAGCTGGAGATGGCACGATCGCCTCAGTCTCCACCGCCTCTGCTCCCACCGAGTCACCCACACCAAATGCCTCATCAAAGGATACAGTAGTAGAGGTAGGATCAAAGAAAAAGGAGCGCCCAGGGTCCCGCGATTAAGTAAAAATGAGGGAGCAGGCATTGATAAAATAGTTAAAACCCTCATAGATAGGAAAGAAACAGAAGAATACGTAACTGACATATGCGACTCCTATGTTGAAAACCGCAAACGATACTTTATTGTACGTCTCTGTTACCACACTCTTACTGCATATGAAGAGAAGTACCAAGACGTAGGGCCCGAGCGATTAGTGGCTCTCTACAGGAAGGTAGACATCGGAGATGAAGACGACAACGATGTTGCAGAACTATTTTCATCCACACTAGAAGTATTGCGTCACCTCATAGAACAAGGACAGATAGATAGGGACAGGACAACTAAGGTAGCAGGACCCCCAGTGGAAAAAACAGATAGCATGATGCCAATAAAAGAAGCTGCCCCTTACTGGGTACCTCCTAGAGGACAAGGGATTAATGACGATATAAACCATCAAGACGCTAGAGGAAGGGTGGTCTACAATTGGGTGTATCAACCATGGGACAGACAGGACATTTTGACGTTCCGTAAATCTCTACCGGATTTACGAAAGAACCCCACCGCCTTTTACACCGAGCTAGGTACCGCTCTGGGATCAACAATAATGACACTTGCCGACATAGACTTGTTCTTCGGGTTATGTTTGCCAGCAGATGTGTGGAAACAGATTAGGAAAATAGACCATACCGAACTGCTTGGTCATACCTGGGAACAACTTAACACACTAGATAAACAGCGGAACCCTGGTCAAAAACCGGTTAAAGCAATATTGGACCTCCCTGACAAAATAGTGCAGAAAGTGAAAACGCTGATCCCAGAGAAAAAGATAGACTGGTCCATAGTAACCGCGTGCCGCCAGAAACCACAAGAGGATGTCTCAGAGTATTTCTCCAGATTTGAAACAGTGTTCTCCGATTACAGTGGACAAGACATGTCCACCGCAACCGGACACCACTTATTTGTGCAGAACTATGTCAAAGGACTACTGCCAGATGTATCCCAGAAATTACAAGCCAGCGAAAGTAGTTGGGCAGCATCTAAACCGGCGGCCATTCTCCAAATGGCCCAGTACTATGAGCATCAGAAAAACGAAAATGACAGGGCTACAGAAAGGAAAAAGAAGGACTTGAAGGAAAGGGTAATGATAGCACAACTCCAGGGGGCGAATACAGGAAGGGAGCAATATAGGGGAGGATACCAGCAGAATACCCCTAGAGTACAGCCACCTAGTAACAATTCATCGACATCATATGTAGGACGCCAAGAACTAGGACAGGATCAATGTGCATTTTGCAAAGAATATGGACACTGGAAAACCCAATGCCCGGCTTTGTTAGGAGCTGGTAGGGGCAGAGGGGCGAGGGAAATAGCAAGTGGACAGAGAGGAAGAGGACGTGGGAGAGGGTACACGAGTGAAGCAAGCAAGGAAAGGCCAGGAAGAGTGAACACATTTGACCATCCCAAACAGAATCAGTGCCAACAGACAGATTATGACAATACGTACGACTTTGCATAGGACAGCCAGGGGCAAGGGAGGGATCCAGTCGAGCTCTATGTTGATCAGCAAGGCCCTTATGTTACCGCTGAGGTCCTGGGCACAAAGTCGCCATTTCTGGTAGACACGGGAGCAACACGTAGTGCACTATCCAAACGACTGATTTCAAGGGCACCCTTGTCAGGCTCACATGTGACCTCAATAGGATTTGACGGTACGCCCTCCACCAACCCTTTGTCCCGACCGATCTTAGCGACTGACACAACAGTTAACATATACACCGACAGCCAATATGCCTTCAGGGTGGTTCACCATTTTGGAATCTTATGGAAAGAAAGAGGGTTCCTGACTTCACACGGTACACCCATCCTGCATGGAGATTTAGTCTCCGCCTTGACGCAAGCAGTCCTCCTCCCCAAGAAGTTAGCAGTGATAAAATGCCAAGCACATAGGAAAGTGACTGATCTCATTGGACAGGGAAATGCACTAGCAGACGTTACTGCCTGAGCCACGGCAGGAGACAGAACTACGCAGATTACTTGCATAAATTGACAAACGAGCTAACAATTATCCACCAACAGGTGCAGCAAGCCTTGCCTGACTATCCAGGGGCCCGGGACATGAAATAAAGCCAGGCAACCATGTTTGATCTGCAACTTCCAAAGAACGAAGAATCTGGAGCCTAGGTGGACGGGCCCCTGGCAAGTCCTGAGCACCACCCGAACTGCCCTCCGAGTGGAAATAAAATGAAACTGACTGCACGCTCCATTGCAAACGAGTCCCTCCAACCCTGGCAACCTGTGAAGGGGTGAAGGTGCAAGAGGAAGTACTCGCGAGAGACCGACCAGCTCTGAGTTGCTACCCACAAGAAGACACCCTTGAACTATCAGAATTTCCCGACCCCACGGTGCCATCCAGGAAAGGGTACAACCTAAGATCGACGAAAAGGGGGAGCTCCAACAACCAGGCCACTAACTGAGTCAGAGTCTCAGATCGGTAGCACAGCCAAACAACGCTACCAGGAAAAACACCAGACAAAAGTCTGTGGTCCTAACAGTTGGTGAGCTCCTCGAAGATGATGGAAGAAACGGAACACCTGCAAAGCCACCGCAAAGACACCAAGACTTTTGAACTGCACAGTACAAAGACAATTGCACTTGTAGCTGCATTTCTCACCTGCCTCCTGCTAATGGTCACACTCTGGATCATTGAAGAGAATGCACCTGCATACAGAACATTGTCACCAACCATGCAACCAATCACAAAGAAAGAACACTACCTGGTATCACTACCGCCACATCTCCGAGAACGACGCAAAGAATTCTGGAATAATTCTTTCGTACAGATGCTGCACCAGCACAATCTTGCCACCAATGCCACTAACTGTTGGGTCTGTGGGCTGCTACTACATGCCACTGAACATTCCATCCCTTTCATCCCTTCACCCTTTTCTGTTCATGGATCTTGCCTTGCCTGGAGGATGCTCCTACAAGAAAGTTACAAAGACAATGCCACTTCCGATGGGACAATCGCTCAGTTCTACAACGAGTTCTGGCTAAACCAAACAGGAAGAACAGCAGCTCCCTTTTGCCCTCACACCTCCAATACGACATTCCCAATGAATGTCCCCTCCAAAGAACGAGTGGAAATACAAGTGTTCAATAATCCTGTCAGAGCCACATTTTCCTACCTGAAGAAAAGAACTGCTGCAACACTGACTGTGGCCCTATCTGTGGTGAACGTCTCAGGCCTTGTATGCATTGAAGGCCGTGGGACTAAGAATGTGGGTCACAGCACTTGTAACATTGTAAGGACTTTGAACACTGCCAACCCCCAGCGCTTGTTGCATCACCCAATATGTACTTTGTTTGTGGAACCAAAGCCTACACCTGGCTCCCAGGAAACTAGGGGGCACGTGCTACATCGCCTTTGTTCTACCACCAACCTACACAGCCCCTGCAGAGCATCATCAAGAAAAGCGTTCTAAAGACATTGATCAAACAGACTCTGCCTCATCACAGTTCCTCGACGCAGCCTGATAATTCACCTTCTGTCTATGAAGCAATCGAACATCTCCATAGACTATCTTCAGAAATTCATCAAGGATCAGAGACTTGGACAATTGGAAGTTGGCTTTGGGGCATCTTGAAGGAGTGGGGTTGGAAAATATCAATGATTCTCTTGGTCCCAGTATTGACAATATGTGGTTGTTGTTTGGGTATACACTGTATACCACCTTTGTGTTATCTTTGCATAACTACCTTGCACCCTAAGACTATGGACACTCAGCTAACAAAAATGAGAGTAATGTATGATCAAGAGATACAGGACATTATGGAGATCGAAATAGACTGACAAGCTGGCTAGTTATGTTCAAAGGGGCGACTGTTAAGAACAAAATAACAATCATGAACATTCTGCGCCATCTTGTCTGATGAAAGTTCCTACGTGCACATAAACTACAGTCATTCTGATTGACCACAGCCATTTTGTACTCTGTTGGTCACCTTCATTTCACCCTGTCCTCTCAGCCTTCTGACTCTCTGACCAAACCTGATATGTGTGCTGGGGGCTATAAACTATCTCCACGACAAACATCAACATCACCTGCTGCCTCAAACTCGTCTTTCCTCTCATCCCTGCACAAACAGGTTACAAACACCAAACAGACTCTTGCAAACATGGTTTATTGCACTGCACACAGCAAGACTTGTTTTAGCCAACAATGGGACCTGTTTTTATCAACAGAACGGACTCTTAGATCTGGCCGGTCTCACTCGCTTTTAGACCCTGAAGCAAGGTCCAGCTGCAATTAAATTGTCTGTTTTTGACCCGGGCGGGAGGAGAGTTAATGTTGGGCTTGTGTAACCATGTTGATGAAACAATGTCGGGCTTGTGTGACAACCTGCCCGAGGCGGAGACTCCAAGCTTGTAACCATGATAAATGAAACAAATACATTGTGTAAAACCTGTATAAAATGAAGAGCCAAAAGCATTGCCAGCAGAACACCTCACTGAGACATCCCGGTGTCTCAGTTGACGCGATCTCCTCATGAGAAATAAACCTTCTTCTTGTCTTCCAGTTTCCAGCGCCTTGCCTCATTATTTTGATAGCGAACCCAAAGTGAATTAGAGGTGGAACCCTGCACCGGGCAGCATTGAGGGTCTTAGAAGACTCGCTGCCTTTCACAGGCAGTAAAAAGGTAAGTTATATATTTTTTATTTTATTATTTCCCACCCTCTCCCTCTGTCCCCCCGCAACACCGCTCCTTTTCCGTATCAGCCGCTACTGCATGTAACACAAATGTCATGGTAAAGAAATAGAATTAATAACGACAGAGCTAAAGAGACAGGGAACCATTCTGAAAGTTAATATTCATTCAGCTTTCATACCCTGTAGCAAGACAGATATTTGGCAAAGAGGAAGAGAGGACGCTGATGAAGACATTCACTTTGACTTGAGCGCACTAGCCTGTGGAACCGACAACAGGTTCAGGCCAATGCTCATGAACATGAAGTAATTGTACCTCTCAGTAGTAAATGACCAAGACGTTTTTGAGCATCTATAAGTCCTCATACCCAAATCATGGACCTCCTTAAGAATTTCAGGATCAGTGTAGCATTGAGTAAAAGGGGAACAGCTCTGTGGAGAAAAGAAAGGCAATTTGTGGAAAATGCATCATTTAAACGGAAGGTGTGCCACCTAAGAACAGATCAAGGTTTGTATAGCATGTGTACAAGCTTCCCATTGGAAATACTTGCTGCATTATTTGTGGTGCACAAAAATATTATAACTCAGTGGCCTAAAGTGAACAAATCGTGGCATAGTTTCCGGTGAAAGTAAGAATTGTCCATCAGCCTACATCTCTAAGAGCATCAGCTAGAAAAGCAGGAGCGCCACTGTAAATTGATAGTGCTCATGCAGCCTATTTGTAGCTCATTCACTCTATTTAGAGTCAGGGGAGCACTTAGTTTACGCTTGTAAACTTTTGACATGATGGCCAGTCTGATACTGGGCCATCAGGTCACAGTGACAGTCGTCCTGCCCTATTTAGGGTAGAGTAAAGATCACTTATTTTTCCTATCCTGCATTTCCATTGTGTTGACTGCATGAACGTAAATGTGACTTAATGCAGAGTCGAACACTAACACTATTGAAACTAGTGTTCGGAAAGTGATCAACATCAAGCCAGACATACGGTGTCATTAGCATATGACCTATCACTTATATTATCAAGACAATGGAAGTACAGGTTGGATATCAGAATATACACTTGAAATATATGCACAAGATCAGTCCTGAAGAAGTTCTGCATTGTTAAAAGGAACGAAATGCAATGGCTGTTATATGTGCTTCTGATATTTGATGAAGAATAAAGAGGAATTTCATTTGGGCACCTCTAATTTTTTCAGTACTTTGTGTCTAATGGTGTGCTTTCGTCTAATTGGATTCATGATCTTTTTATTAACTTAGTTACCCATCACTGCTATGTCCACAGACACCCTTAAATCACTGCCATTTTCAAAGACCCCAGGAGGCAAATGGCTGATGGTTGAGTAGAGGGGAATCTTAAGTGGCAGAGCAGGAGATGTCTCCAACAATTTTCTGTAAACACACTTCCATCTAAATGGTTAGTGATTTGCAAGCCATAGCTCATCAGAAATACAAAGATGCACCACTGGCCGTCTCACTGAGTGCATATTTGGTATTCAGAAATCCTGATTTAGATGTCTGGACCCAACAGGTGACGTACTCTTCTTAGATGTCTGGACCCAACAGGTGACGTACTCTTCTTAGATGTCTGGACCCAACAGGTGACGTACTCTTCTTAGATGTCTGGACCCAACAGGTGACATACTCTTCTTGACATCTGCTGTTATGTGCAAGATTATTATTGTCTGTTGATTATTAAACAAACACAAAGAGATGATGGACGGAGTGCTGAAGCTTTTCAGACACTCACCCCCAGTCACAGATCTGGGTTGAATCCATTATCGTTCTTTAGCTCACTTCGCCACCCCAGTTCAGACCTGGCCATATGCAAATCAGTCTTGACCCTCTGCCTCATGGGAATAGTCCAGCCCGAACTGCCAAGCCAGGTCTTCCCTGGACCGGAAACAAGCATCCTGGGACAGGTTTCAGGGTAACACCCCTCATCAGCCAGGCTAGCTTGAATCCAGTGGCAAAGTGAGCAAGGGACCCACGTCTGGGTATACCCTGCCAACTTAGGGTGAACAAAGCAAACACAAAGAGATGATGGACGGAGCACTGAAACCTTTCAGACACTCACCCCCAGTCACAGATCTGGGTTGAATCCATCATCATCTCTTTAGCTCACTTTGCCACCCCAGTTCAGACCTGGCCATATGCAAATCAGCCTTGACCCTGTGACTCATGGGAACAGTCCAGCCCAAACTGCCAAGCCAGGTCTTCCCTGGACCATAAACAAGCATCCTGGGACCGGTTAGCATAAAGTGGGAATTGCTCAGTGAGTTCAAGAGCTTTTATTTATTCATGGACTTTGCCATTGTTGCTACAATTATCCCAATAAACATTTGTGTGTGTGTGCTGGTGAGTGTATGTGTGTGAGTGTGTTGAGCTGAGCACTAGGGAGCAAAGCGTCTTAATAGGATGGGAAGTGTATCTGTGGGGTATGTGATTCACTCTATACTTCCGAGGATCTGTCGCAAGTTTGAAACCACAGAACCGTGATTTGCAGGTTGTGAAGGCCTGTGCTGAGCCGTTCCAGGTTGAAATACAAGTTGAATCGGACAGACTGTGGTGTGGAGGGTGATCAAGTGGAGTTTGGGATGTTGTGGCTGAATAGAATATGATCTTTGTTAGTGGAGTCATTTGTATAGTTGGAGTTTCTGGTGTGGTTTGTATTTTTTTAGGTAGCAACATTAAAAAAAAGTTGCACTGTTGGATGTAAGAAGGGTAATGGTTGTCCATGTCTTCCTACCCTTTCAATGAGAAAGACAATTCTCCTTACTATCCTGAAACCACCCCAGTGTGACGTCTACTTGAGAGGAGCCGCAGTGCACAAGTGTCCTACAACTAGGGCTTTTAGTCAAGAGTACACAATGCCAATGCAAATGTCCTGGAGGGATATGTTGTGGGACATTTTAGCTCTCTGCCCACATTTCAGCTCAGCCCATACTGCATTCTATAGGACCAAAGCATTAAAAGGTATTTCAACAGTATCAGCGCAAATGTTTCCTTAGACAGAGAGAGAGAGATAAAGAGAGACAGACAAAGAAAGAGAGAGACGCAGACTCAGACACAGACACACACGCACAGACACCATTACCGGGTCTCGCCTCGCAGCCCCACTTGCTGACTCACTCTTGTGACTCACACCGTTAGGCACACAATCACAGGCATCAACATAAACGTCGTCAATACAAACCATACAGCAGGAGCCCTGAACCATCCCACTAGGGCACACAAACATACGGGAGGACGGCAGAAAGTTTAAAACAATACACTCCCTCTTCTGCGGGCTCCCTCTCAGGCAGCAGCGTCGGCAGAACACAGCAAGTAATTTGCTGAGGACAGGAGCAGGTCAACGAAAGTTTACCTCTGGGCCTGCATCCAGCTGAGAGTGGTTTCAACGAGATGTAAAGCTCGGCAGGGTTGAGCTGTATCATCTGTGAGACTGTCTCCACAACCCTGGTCAGCACACAAGATCTGCAGACTCAGCCTCCCAGAAACTGAGAAAAGACTTGGCACTATTTGTTTGTTGCAAGGAAGCGGTTCAAGTGCTGCAACCTCTTCCATTTCATTTGTTGCTGTCTTTAAAGAATTGTTCTTCGCTCATCTCTCTACCATGACCATTGGCATGTCCCTAATTCTTTCCGTTTGCATGGGGCTGGGGAAAGCATGTTTAATGCGCCGAGTCCAGTATTCCCTAAGCCATTCACACGTGTTAATCAAGCAAAATGGCGCTCCTTGAACGGGTGCAGGGTATTGGGGAATGTTCACTTTGTCCCTGTAAACCCTCTTAAACATGCCGACATTTACACCACGATGGTGTAATATTGCGTGTGAGTAATTCTCACTGAAGGGAACTGCCATTATAATATTACCGTACCCAAAAACTCAAGTTTGTGGATATTCTGAAACTCTGTTCTTGCGTCTTCCTGGGTAAGGAGTAATAAATACCCTTTCAAAGATGGAAAAGAGAAAAGAAACATAATGAAAAGTATTGGGGGTGTCAGGAAAGGGGTTTCTCCGTGGGGAAAAATCTTTTCGCCACAGAGAACAAATTGAGCCATTAAACAAAGGCAATGGATTTCAATCACACGAAATTGTACAACATGTACAAATGACCGGTTACTTACCGGTAATATTCATTACTCCACGTCGTAGACCTCCCCGTCACAGTCATTACCTCATGAGCAATAGCTCCTCCCCCAGAACTTCCAAGCAAAACTCCCCAAGCCCATTCCTACCCTCCAGGCCACTCCCACATTCTGTGGCTCATAACCCCTGACCCATGTCCGCACATCCTGTACCCCCAAGCACCAGAAGCCGAACAGGGAGGGAGGGATGGGAACCAGGACTGTGATAGGAGGTCTACGACTCGGAGTAATGAATATTACCGGTAAGTAACCGGTCATTACCTCCTCGTCAGACCTCCCCATCACAGTCATTACCTCATGAGCAGATACCAAAGCAAGAATCGGCTTCACCATGAAGCAGAAAACAGACTTTATTAGCACAAGCAGAAAGTCACACCACCTGAACAGAACGCAACACTGCATCCCCAAACCCAGCCGACTCTGTCCTACCCACCACCAAATGATAATGGGACAAAAAGGTGTGAGGAGCACTCCAAGTAACAGCCTTGCAGATCTCAGCCATGAATGCCCCCTGAAAACAGCCCAGGAAGCAGCCACACCCTGAGTCGATCGCCCTCGCACCGACCCAGGCAACAGCACCCCACTAGCCTCATACGCCGCCCCCACAGCCCACCTCAGTCATCGACTGAGAGTCGCACCAGAAGGCTTAAGACCCTGACCCGTCACAAAAAGGGAATCCACCTTACGAAAAGGCTTAGAACGTACCAAGTACACTTCAAGAGCCTGTTTAACGTCTAAACAGTGCAGCCGCACCCCATCCTCCGAAAGAGGATCAGGACAGAACACGGGCAGAACCAGATCCTCCGAGCAGTGAAATGAGGAAGGGACCTTGGGAACAAAGGAAGGATCAGGCCTGAGAACGACCCGATCCGGAAAAAAACACAAAAAGGGCTCAGAAAATAGCAAGGTGTCCAACTCCCCAACCCTCCGGGCCGAGGTAATAGCGGCAAGAAAAACCACCTTGATTGTCAGAAAATGCAGAGACACCTCCCCCAGGGGCTCAAAGGGAGCAAACTGTGAAGCCCTCAGCACCAACGGAAGATCCCAACCAGGCGTAAAGGACTCAACCATAGGTTTATTGAGGAAACAACTCCTCAACAACCGGGACACCAAAGGAACAACAGGTTCACAGGCCGGACCACGAAAGGCCCTCACCGCCGCCCACTGAGCCCGCAAGGAGGACACAGCTAGACCCAAGTAAAAGCCATCCTTCAGGAAATCCAAGACATGCACAGGCTCCACCTCCGTAGCCGACCAGCCCCGATCCGTACACCAACCCTGAAAAGACACCCAATGTCGAGCATAGGACTTAAGAGTCGAAGGGCGCCGGGACTGCTGTATAAACTGAGCCACTTCAGGAGAACACCCTATAGCCATGGGGTTCATCCTCTCAACAGCCAACCCGCCAGATGCAAGTGAATGAGACAATCCCGGGACAGAGGAGGATACGACAGGGGACAAGGAACCACTGGCAACGGCCAGCAAGGGCCCACCGCCAACCTCAACAACGGAGAGAACCAAGGTCTCGGGCTCCAAGCAGGCGCCACCAGGATTACAGAAGCCCGATCCAACTTGACCTTCCGCAGGACCCTCAGAATCAAGGCAATCGGAGGAAAGGCATACATCAAGCCCCCCTCCCACCGAAAGGACAGCGCATCCACTCTCCACACCGAGTCCGACTGAACCAGAGAGCAGAACCACTCCCTCAAGGCATTTTCCGGGGCAGCAAACAGGTCCACCACCAGGACCCTGAACCTCCCCATCAGCCCCCCAAACACCTCCAGCGTCAAGCACATCTCTGACAGGGAGGGAAACAACCTGCTCAAGCGATCTGCCTCCGAGTTCAAAACCCCCGGCAGATGTAACGCCCTCAGAGACAACAAGTTCAACTCTGCCCACCGGCAAATCTGTTGTGCTAACAAGTTGAGGAAAGCCACCCTCTCACTCCCGTGGTGGTTAACATAACACACCACCACCATGTTGTCTGTCCTCAACAGCACATCCCGCTGTAGGACCCAAGGAAGAAAATGAGTCAAGGACAACTGCATGCCTTCGACTCCCTCCAATTTGAAGACATCTCTGCCTCCTGGACTGACCAGATCCCCTGAACAGACTCCTGGGTCAATACAGCCCCCCAACCCAGCACGCTGGCATCCGTAGTCAGCACCAACCACTCCTGGGACACAAAAGGAGAGCCCCTCAAGAGGTCTGATCCTCGAGCCACCAGGACAATTCCCGGGAAATTTACACACCCCCGGGAATCAACTGTTCGTAATTCTGAGACCCCTGACTCCAATGCCCCAGAACATGATTCACCAGAGGGTCCAGTAGCAGAAGGGAGGTGACTGTGTTTCAACAGTAATCTTGATGAGATCTCAATGGCTGATCATGGCAGATTCAGAGTCTATGATTTGCAGAATATGGTTTGGTGGTGGGAGAGCTGGTTGTCTCTTAAAGAAAAGTAGAGATCTAGATGGCGGCTGCTCTTTCAAGGTGTATACCCCCAATCAATACATTGTCCATAGGTCTGATGCTGACCTCATTTGCCAGGTTGGAGTCTTGGTTTTTAGGGGTGGCTTTGGTGTAGGAGGTCCTCAGGTCACTGAACAAAGTACTGTATTTCAGAGAGGAGTTGATGATGACTCTTACTGGGAGACAGGCTGGAAAGAGAAGATATATCTTGACTACTTTAAGGGGATAATGGTGTCTAAGCGAACTGGCAGCACAACTGGCAATAATGAGTTCAGTTACAAAATTAGGAGAAAGCAGGTTGAATGACAGTACTCTCGGGAGCTGGCCAGAGTGATGAATCTTGGAAGCAGGAGGTTGAGGAGGTAGCCCTCCAGGTTCTTTGCTTTGGAGATGAAATACCAGTGCTTTACAGAGTTCTTGAGAGTGCATGATGCCATAGGAAATTTATACCACTTCCTGAACTGAGGGAAGACTTTGTGCAGGGGTGGCTCCTCCGCTAAGGTGGAGGAGCGTCGCCCCACTGCTTTTCAGCAGTGTAAGGAAAAATAAAATGAGAATAACTCCATGTTATTATCATTTTATTTTTTCCTGTTGCTGCAGCTTTGCGGGCGGGGCGGGCTGCTCTGCTGACAGAGCAGGGGGAGTGGTTTGTACTCCCTAAGTGCGGATGAATGTTTGATCGGCCGTCTTGGGCCAGCCAAACATTCATGCGCACTTAGCATGTTCTCCACCCAGGCTGCATTACAGCCTGGGTGGAGAACATGCCCAGGCTCCCATTCCCTGGCTGAGCGCCAAACCACGGAGCTCAGACCAATCACAATGCTGCATTACAGCGTTGTGATTGGCTCTGGGGAGCCTGGGTGCTTCCTTTTCCAGCCGGAGCGGAGGGACGAGGAGAGACTCAATGAGGAGGACGGGGCAAGGAGGTAAGTGAAAATTAATTTTTATTTACTGCCTTCCTCGCCTCGCCAACCCCAATCAGTGCCAGCCGCCACTGATTTTGTGTAGTTTCTTTCATGGGCATGCTGCTTAAGAGATATGGGAGACGTACTGAAGTCTCTTAAGTTTCTTGATATCAACTTTGTATATTCAGGATGGGTACTGATAATGGAGCCCATCTTTCAGTTTCTACATTTTCTTATATAGTCTTTCATGGATTTTGATTTCTACTTACAAATCTTTACACGGGAGGAGAATCAGTTGGTTTCCTATTGGTGTGAGGTGGATTGAGATTTGGTGGGGTCTAAATTCGAATAATTGGGACTGATCCACCAGTGAGTGGCTTCACCTACTACAGATATATTAACAAATGCTATCATGACATATAGCATGCACATGCAAAGAAATACTTGAAGTGTTAGTGTATGCAAACATACTTATGGACAAAACCCACCAAAACACACCCCCCTCTGTCACCAGACTCCATACCAGCACCCAGGTTTCAAATTGTTAAATGAGGGGCTTGTAGAATCTGACACTGTAAAGTGATGTGTGTACTAGAAGGAACTGCCAGCATCAGTTCACAATAGGACACGGGTCATATCAAAGCCATAAAGAGGGATGCATGATGCTTGTGTGTGACACCGCTCCTCAAAGAGAATGCGTATGTGTGTGTGTCTGTGTTTGTTCATCAGTGTCTGGCAGCACATGTGGGAATTGATGCCCCTTGATGTGCATCACCTGCAACCTGTTCCAGATAGAGAGTATTCGATGGTGGTGGTGCAGCACTTGAGATCACTGCAAGTGACAACGCAACTTCAGACAGACTCTGCATCTGCTATAGTGGACATGATCACTATGGAACATGTGGGCCTGCGATTGCTCGCTTTATTCTAGAACCGAAATCCTGTGGAGGGGGGCTCGCTTTGTTAATTTGTTTAGCATCCTCAAATTCCATTAGGTTTCTGTAGGAAGCTAGCTCTGTATATACTATACCAAAGTAAGATATAGTGTGCACAGAGTCAAGTGGATCCTCAGAGGCTTTACAGAGGCTAAACGTAGATAATACTAATGCACTCTTTTGTGGTAGTGTGGTTGAGCAGTTAGGCTAATCAGAGTGCTGTGTTAAGCATTTGTTGTACACACTCAGGCAAGAAATGATTACACACACTCAATGACTTAATCCGAGACCAATTGATAGTAAAACTATTACTTTTTGTATGTTTATTACTTAGAACCAAAGATACTTATTTCCAGTAAAATATGTTTTGCAATATCACAATTTTTAACTATAAAAAGCAGACACAGTGGATTTCTCAAACAGTGTAATGTTAACCTATGGAGGAAAAATAATGTTCTAATTTCACAGGTAAGTACAAAACTTACAATTCCAGTCTTCGAGCTTTAGGACCAACACTGGGCAAGATTCAGGAAAATATAGAGACAGCACCACCAGCCGCACTGGGGTGGCTGGGTGCAGAGGTCAGATTCGGTCACTGAGGCCCAATGCTAGTCAATGGAGACTGGGGGCACACAAAGAGGTGCCAGTTGCAGGTAAGTAAAATCGGAGTTTGGGGTCAATCTCCAGGGGTTAAGACCAGCACTGGGGGAGCCACGAGGCAGCACCAAACACGATATAGAGGCGGCCAGGTGCAGAGTGCCAACACAACGTCGGGAGCCCAATGCAAAGCAATGGAGACTGAAGATTACGAACAAAGGCTGCAGGCTCGGACCAGGAGGCTGGACGAAGGGAACCGGTGGCTCTGGAGGTAAGTTGAGGTGCTGGAGAACTCAGGGACACCATCAGTCAAACTCCCCACGGCCAGGAGGCTGTGGGTGCAGGGGTATCTTTGGACGTCGGAGAAGTCTTACCGGGGACGGTCGTGTTGAGGGATCCTTAGTGTTGAGGCTGCAGGCGTCGTCGTGGAGTCCAGGAGAGGTCACTCCGGGGTGGACTCAAGCTCAGGTCCGCGGGGGAACCTTCTTAGGACCAGTGGGCTAATTCGACTCGGGCCGGAGGCGTCGGGTGCAGAGGTACGTCCGGAGGTCTGGTTGTGCTGTTCAGCAGGGCACCGAAGCTCTTCTTGAGGGTTTCTTTGTGGACTTGGCCAATGTCTTCAGGAGTTCTTGGTGTTTAGGGAAGGCAGGCAGTCCTCCCATGGTTGTGTAGGTCCCTGGGCCTGCAGGACGAGTTGCTTTTTGGCACAGGTTTCTTCAAGGGCTGCAGTCAGTTGTCGTTCATTGCTTGTATAACTCTTCGGTCCTTCTTCTTATTTTGGTCACCAGGAATCTGAGGGTCAAGGTTCAGGGGTGCCCCTAAATACTCAATTTAGGGGCGTTATAGGTACTGCAGGTAGTAGCCAATGGGCAACGTACCTCTATGGTGACTACACCCTTTGTATGTCCACTCCCTTTGAGGAGAGGGCATACCCTTAATACTATTGGCTAAAATCCTCACAACCAATATGGAGGATATTCAAAGGAGAGGGTCACTTCAGCTGAGGACACCTTTGGGGTGGTCCTGGCTGAGAGGGGACACAACTTTACTTTTTAATATCCCGCTGACCTTTCCACCAAAAGTGGGGCTTGGTCAGGGGCGGGCATGTGCACTAGCTGGGGAGGCCATGGCTAGCATAACAAAGGGAATGAAATCTTTAAGGCTCACAACCCTTGAATGCTGTTCCTGCTTGGGGGTAGGTGTGAAGCACCTCTACCCAGAGCAGGCTTTGTTTCTGACCCACAAGGACACAAGGCTCCCACTTCAGGGGGTCAGAAACATGTCTTGAAGTGGCAGGCTGGCACAGACCACACAGCTACACACTAACGGTTGGGTAGGTTTTTAGGGGGCACCTCTGAGGTGCCCTCTGAATGGACTTATTAATGAATCCAACACTGGCATCAGTGTGCACTCATTAATCTGAGATGCTTGGTACCAAACATCTTGGGATTCGGTGAAGTCATCATGGAGCTGTGGAACTCGTATTGAAAAGCTCCCAGCTCATGCACTCTATATGGCTTCACTATGCACTTATAATGTCTAAGAATAGACTTAGACACTATAGGCACCCTGCCTAAGGGCTGTAAGGGCTGTAAGGCTTACCTATGCCACCCGCAGTGCTGGCATGCCTGGCACACAGGGATGTGTGCCAGGTCGACTCTTCACTTTTAGTTGCACCAAAACACGCATGCTGCAGTGGCAGTGGGCATTTGTTTGGTGAGGAGTCACTTGAGGTGGCACAATACATGCTGCAGCTCTTAGAGATCCTCTCTGGTCACAATGTCCTTGGTACCACTGGTACCTTTCATGAGGGGCTTATATGTGGGCCAGAAGTGTGCCAGTTGTGGAAGCAAAGGTATAGTTTTGGGAAAGAAAACAGGTACTGGGAGCCTGATTAGCAGGGACCAAGTGCACATTCAGTCAAAGTTGCATTCAGAGTAGTCAAAAATTGGGGGGTAACCATGCCAAAAGGAGCACTTTCCTACAGTTTCTCATTGCACTGGACAGTACATCATTTTAACAAATCTGGGGCCAGATGTATCAAGCTAAATTGCGATCGCAAACGGTCAAATTCGCAGAATTTCACCGTTTGCGATCGCAAAATCGTAGTGTGCAATGTAGGAAAGAAAGAACCCATTCGCAAAATAAGAAATCGCTAAAATAGAGTCCAATCTTTTTGAGATTTCTCATTTTGCGAATATGAACTTACCGACTCCCAAATTGCGACTCGCTAATTGCGAATTTGCTAATAAGAATTCGCAAATAAATGTATGAAAAATCGCAATTAGCGATTTCATTGAAAATCGCTATTTGCAGTGTAACATAGACCCCTTGATTAATAAAACTAAACCCGAATTAATCCGACTACATAACTTACATCTCTCAATCATTGGTAGATGCAATTTAATTAAAATGCTCTTTTTTCCTAAATTTTTGTATTTTATAAGAGCTATACCGTTAGAATTTAGCACCACCTGTTTGAAAAAGATCGAAGACTTATTTTCTCGTTTTATATGGGCATATGAAAAGCCCCGAAGAGCCTATAGGTTTCTCTCCCTATCAAGGGAAAAGGGTGGGTTGGCACTCCCAAATATAAAACTTTATTATTGGGCAACAACTATACTGTATAATCTAACTCTTTTTTTTAACAAGCCTACAGACAACTGCCTGGGAGATATACCCACCCCAATAGAACTTATAATGGGCAGAGATGCATGGGGATGGATTTGGAGATTTTTGAATGATTCTCACTACAAGAAAGTTCGCTTTAAGACGCTTATTGCTGGATTTAAAACTATGAAATCGGTCCGTAAAATGTTAGGACTGGGTCGTTTGAACCATTATACCCCAATTTATAATAATCCTAATTTGCCAGAAATTTTTAATGATTTAATAATTAAAAAATGGCAAGATAAAGGCCTGTCGAAACTTGGTGATTTCTATTCCCTATCCGAGATAGTTTCATTTGAGAATCTCAAAGAAAGATATGAATTGGACTGGAGAGATTTTTATAAATATCTACAAGTACGCGATATTTTGAGGAAAAAATGTGGCGGCCCAGCAGGATTTATAAGTAATACCTTAGTAGATAACTTGGGAAAGAAACATCTAACTATTGGGTCTCTATATAATTCTCTCAACTTATTAATGCCGGATGATTTGATACTGCGTGCCAGGAAGTGGGAAGACGAAATTGGTATCTCAGAAGACTTATTTTTCCACTCAACCGCATTAGCACAAAGTCTGTTAATTCCGGCGCGGTTACAAGCCCAATATTATAAATCCTGCTTTTCGCTGTATTATACCCCTAAAAGGATCGCGAAATGGGGGACAGGGAAGGGGACCCTTTGCCCTCGGTGCTCCTTGTATCAGGCAGATCTTAGTCACATGTTTGCTTTATGTAGTAAATTAAGTAGCCTGAAATTAGAGATTGCAAATTTTATAAAAGAAGTGCTTGGGAGGGACTTTGATCTCTCACCCTCCTTGATCTGCCTTGGGGTGGATCAGGAGACCCGAGGGAAATCAGGAGAGCAATTGGTCTTTATTTGTATGGCAATATATCGGCTCTGTTTAGCTTCAGCTTGGTTAGATCCATCCCCACCAGGATATCATCAATGGCTAGTACGACTAGTATCAAACTATAACTTTGAAAAAGCTATCTATGGGAATAGAGGGATGCATGCCCGAAGGAAAGGCCTAAGGAAATGGGAACCATTGGCTAAATGGCTTGAGAGGTAATCTAAATTAATTTATCGAGTCAGATCTGTTTTTGTTAAATATATTTGATTTTATGTCCAAGCCCGGGGATGGGTGGGTTGGGAGTGGGGGTAAAATCAATTTAAAACTGTGTATGTTGTATAGCGTGAGATTTAATTCATATTTACTGTATTAATATATGTTCTAATGTAAGTATGTTTGTAAACACAGTTTTCTAATAATAAACATGCACTAATAAAAAAAAAAATTTAAAAAAAAGAAAATCGCTATTTGCGATTCGCAAATTACCACCAACTCAAAGCAGGTGCACACTATTTAAACAGGCCCAGAATGCCTCACAATCTTCCACAATGGTAGCCCTGTATGTCATAGCGAGGAGGATGCGGATACAAGCAGCAGCACAGAGAAGGAGGAGGCGACAGGAACACATATACAGAGTGCGCATTACCCTGTTCCAGCAGACAGAAGAAGAAATACATGATAAGTACCGGCTAGACTCCGCTACCATACTAGACCTGATAGATTACCTGCATTCAATACTGGAGCATCAGACCCGCAGGACCCAAGCCATTCCCACACATGTGCAGGTCCTGTGTTCACTGCACCTACTTGCATCAGGGAGTTACCAGGGGGTGATAGCTGTAGCTGGAGGGGTCTCCCAAAGTTGCCTGTCACGCTTTTTCAATTCTTTCCTGGATGCCATGCTTCAAAGAATGCACCATTACATCATGTTTCCCACTACGCAACTGGAACTGCAGAAGACTAAAATGGATTTTTACCAGATGGCACAATTCCCACATGTCATTGGGTGCATTGATGGGACACGTGTCGCAATCTGTCCCCCCTCAGCCAACGAGTATGTGTATCGAAACAGGAAATCATTTCATTCCATCAATGTCCAAGTCATTTGTAATGCCTCACACATCATCACTGATATTGTTGCCAAATTTCCGGGTAGTACGCATGACTCTTACATCTTCAGTCATAGTGGAATCTATACACGTCTCACTGGGGGAGAATTTGGAGAAGGATACCTGCTAGGTAAATGCATGTCACTCACTCTGATGGACACCTCGGATGTGTTGAAATTGGCCTGTGATTAATGTATGTTTCCTTTCTCATGTAGGTGACAGCGCATATGCAGTGCGTTCATTTATACTCACCCCATATCTCAACCCAACTACCCCAAATGAAAGGAGATACAATGCAGCCCATAAGTCGACGCGCAATGTGGTGGAGCGGACCTTTGGACTGCTGAAGAGTAGGTTCCGCTGCCTACACAAAAGTGGATGTGCACGGCAGTACCGCCCAGAGATATGCTGTAAAATCATTTGCTACCTGTGCCATGCTACACAACCTGGCTACAAAAAACGGAATTCCATTGAACATCACAGATTCTGACTCAGAGGATGATGATGACCCACGGCCACCTCGCAGAGCAGCAGGTGGTGTAGGTGCCGCAGATGGGAGACACAGATATGATGAGATCACACACAACTATTTCTAAGTGAGTAATGAGACAAAGCTAAAAATGACTGTTGCAGAACTGTGTTTTATTGACCTTGACATCAGGTAATATGTGTGCACACAGCCTCACAATCCTCACCACTGTGTGCCTTGAGTTGCACATCATGGCATATTCACACTCCATGCACATTTACAACCCTTTTACTGTCCTTTCATGGGTTACCTCACCCATTTGCACGTCTCTGCCACAGCATTTACTATTTTCTGCGCCCACGCGCAGCACTGCTACGGTCAGTGTTCACACTGCCCTCCCTTGATGAGGGTTCTGCTGCTGTCCCTTGCCTTGCACTCCGCCGTCTGGGCTCAGTGACAGGTGGAGTGATGCTGCTGCGGCTTGAGACCTCCTCACTGTCCCCAGCACCCAGTGCACCTGTGGCAGCTATGTTTGCTGTCTGTAGCTGGTCGACAGCATTGGTGACCTGCACCAATCCCCTTGCAACATCCTGGCTGCAGTGGGCCATTTCCACCTGCATGGAGACGGTGCGTCTGCTTAGGACTGCTGTGGCATTGCAAAGATGGCTGACCGCCTTTGTGTACCCATCCATGCGGCTAAATAGCCGTTGTTTTGCACGGCGCCTTGAGCCATGTTCCCTCTGCATGGTGGTGCATAGCTGTTGTATTGCTACAGTCATGTCCTTCATGCTCTCTGTATTTGCCCTCTGACCCTCTGCAACTGTGTTGTTCAGATCACGTATGCCATCCTTGATATCCCTCATGTTATGATTCAGGGATACCAGCTGCCGTTGCATTGATCTCATGCTTCTTAATTGCAGCCGCTGCACCTTGACCATGGTGCCCTCAAGACCAGAGAAGACAGTGGATTCCTCCCCCTGCTCAGCAACACGTTGTGACCTTGCTCTGTGTCTGAGGCTACTGGTGTTGCTACGCTGCACAGGAGACTGATGAATTGGACGCCGTGCTAGCTCTTCGGGCATGGACTGTGGATCTTCCAGTGTCTCTTCCACTCCTCCCTCCATCTCCTGTAGTGGTGCCACAGTGTACCTGCTTCGTCTTGGTGCAGGTGTTGTTTCTGTGCTTGTGTGAGACTCTTCCTCCCCTGCATGTTGTTGTTGCTCAGGTGCCTCATCTATCTGGGTGTCTTCTGCCTGTGGCGCAGGTTGTCCTGTGAATACAAGATGACCATTTACAGTGTGTCCTTCTTTCTGTTTTATTTTTATTAAATGTACATGATTTAGTATTCACACAAACTGTGGTTAGCTTGCTTATTGACTAGTATGAGTACACTGCGGATATGTTTCTCTGTTTCACTGCTTTGCTATCTAATGTTTGGGACCGCATCTCCCATGATGCATTGCTGGGGGTTAACAAAATGTGGACTGGAGTGTCTGTCTTACTGGCTCATTGGGTCATTTAGGAATGTGGAGTTAGGAGGGTGATGGCTCAGGGGAAAATTTGCATGCATCTTACCTTGTCTGGTGTTGTCTGTGGCTGAGCTGTCAACATCTCCTATGCCAATTATGCTTTCTGGCTGGAGGGTGGATTCCACCATGTCCTCCAGGGGTGTTGTTGCAGGCTCTGTGGATGGTCCTCCACCTGGTTTTTTTGCGTTCTCAAGCCTTTTAGCAACCTTCTCTTTAGCCCTTTAGCCCTGGAGGTCGGTGCTGCCGGGGAATCACCGGTAGCGTGTTTTAATAAGTGAGCCGCTGAAAGTGAACCGTTAGCTGTAGAAGTGTAAGGGAACTTACTTAGTCAAGGATGACCACCCGCGTACAAACCTATTCTGGTCTGCCATCGCATATTAAGCACAGAACGCTCACATATTTAAATGCGCAACCGGCGAGTCCCCGGCTGTACTGACCTATGTTTATGTAATCTTAAGTCTTTTAATATATACCGAGTACGATGGCAATCTCATATCAAGTGCATAACGCTCACTTATTAAAACACGCCACCGGTGGTTCCCCGGCAGCACCGACCTATGTAAATGTATTCTTAAGCCGTTCACTCGCTTCTTAAGATATACTGAGTATGATGGCAATCTCATACCACTAAGGTGCATACTTGTGACCACGCAAGCAGCATATGCACCAATGAACCTGCATGCTGACACCTCACCATGCATGGCATTGGGCTATTATAATATGTGTATGTATGAATGACACTTTATTTTGGCACCAACCTGAATGCTTTCCGACCACACAAGTGCAAGAGAGAATTTCTGCGAGCACCAAGCTTACCAAAGGACTGAGAAACAAAACTTAACAGCATGTATATTTATTTGTTGTGTTTGCCCTTTACGTTGTATGTCCCCTTTTTTCTTGCAGATTTTACCAACTGTGGGTCCGTAAGTACGGTTCTCCCACTACACGCACAGCACACCTTAGCGAGTGTGCTGTATATCACTCACACACACGCAGCCACAACACCGCATTTTTGGTCCTGAAGAAAGCCTTACCAATTTACGCTAGGCTGAAACATGTCGACCAGTATTTAAGAGATACAGAAGAGCAATTTTATCTTCATAATATCTCATCTTGTTTTTAAACGTGTCCTAGGACCCTGTGAATAAATCAGTACCAGGTTGGGTATCCTAGAGATACTTTTAAACAGCACATTTTCACACTCACAATTTTTTTTTAAACCCGCTCCGCTGTAATCCAGGCGTCGAAGCACAGCTGGGTTGCATTCGGCAGCCCAGCTGGGAACCCGATGATGAAACATGCCACCAACTAGGTTGGTGGGTGAGGCTTCTTCTAAAAAATCCAGAGGATTTTTGTGCTCTGAAGCACTATACAGAGTCGGAAAATCCTAGTCCACAACTACAGGTCCGTCCACGTTGTTATATAATATTTCCCTCCGCAACATCTGCTTTCATTTTACCCTTTCCACTAAAAAGCTTGAAAGTGGTACCCTGCAAGGTCACAGCAAGCTCAGTGACCAATGAGGCAGCAGGTTTAATGTATTAGGCACAGATTATGTAAATGTTTTGCTGCGACTCCCCCTCAGGAACCACTGACGTCCGTAGGGGCAACGGCCAGCGACACGTAGTAGTGCCACTGTTAAAACCAGAAATTAAAGTGCAGAGCTGTGCCACCCTACAGCATGGTGAGTGGCTTCTAAGAGCAGGCAACCACTAGCATCCTCTGCCGGATCCAATATTAATGGGACAAAATCAACCTGGAATGGAAAAATACTGCATCTGTTGTAGCACCCAGGATAAAGTGCTGCAGGGCTAAATACATATAAGGTCCCAAAGGCGAGACCTATTGGCTATGCCAATGCTTGTTGTTCGTTATGCTTATTCACAGACCAACCATATGCAAATCAGCCTCTGCCTGCATCAACAGGAGCAGTGCAGCCTAAGCCAAATGATGACCATGTCTCTTCTAGACAGGAACACAAGCAGTCCCAGACTTGTTTCAACCTTTTTGGGCATTTTCAGTAATCTGTTGCTTGAGTCTAATGACACAGTGAGCACAGGACTTATGCACATGTGATAAAGTATGTAAAGCATACAATGTGCAGGCCTCTAGTCTTAAATTAATGCATTGATCATCTCAAGGTAAAAAAGGACCATAGATCTTTAGTTGCAAAATAGACGCAAAATAAGGTTGTCGGTTCATCTAGAAACCTCTGCCCTTGGTGATGATTCTTTAGATTCCTGAGTTTTGAAAAGTGTCACAGCTAGAGTTGTAGGTCTATTAGTTCATTTCAAGAGGTCCAGCCACCTCCTAAGTAACTATGCTCAAGTCAGACACCTCCTAGCCTCTTTGAAAATTTGCAATTGTGCACACACATGCCACATGTCTTGTGATACCAATTATGGTGTTGCACCTGTTGAAATTGTTGTGGTCAGCCACTGCATAGTGGGACATGTATATCACACATTCATCCAACTGACAGTAAAGGGTCTCACTGTACCAGAAGATCACCATCTGTGTGATGAATGAGTACACTACAAGATAGCTCTTCATAATGCTTTTGCTCTTTCAAAATTTTTGTTTTTCATATGTTTTAAGTGAGATACATTTACTTTGATCCTCTGCGCAACAAAGTACAGTTCCCAAGTGGAAGTAGATTGAGAATAGGAAACACACATTTCAAGGAACCCAAATGCCAACCATTTTAAAGATTTGGGGCTTCTCATCTCAGTATTAGACATGATAAGACTGCCTGATGCTCTTCAGAAAATATGTCATGTAATCAAGGGTGTAATGCAGGCCCCTGCAGTCTCTGTGGTGTAGGAGAACCCTCAAATTTTCGGGGGGCCTAATCCTTCAGGACCCCCCAATCAGCCCTAGGCCAATGAATATCTGGGTGATATGGGAGACTTCGGAGACCCTCCTCACATTCTGTGGGGGGTTATTGTAATCTGGAAGTAAACTGAAGTAGTATAGTAGCACTAACTAAGATATGATGGCATCCTGTGGTTTACCATCAGGTTGGTGTAATATAAGGCTGGGTCCTGTGTTCAATACTGAAAACACCACTGCTCATGATTTGTACAGTGCATGGTAAGGCATCATTCTAAAATATGTTACACATTCTGCTAGTGTCCTTCCCACCCTCTTAGGCTCTTATCTTTGTACACCATGTACAATAATGTCAGCATGTAATTGTAATTGTATTTATATAGCGCTTACTACTCCTGATGAGGCACTGAAGCACTTTTCGGCAAGCAGCACGGTACTCCGGAACCCAAAGGATTAGTGGTGGATTAGTATAGGGAAATATACGTTGTTAATTTGAGCGGTGGACATATGAGTCTGTTAGTTTGATTGAATAGGATAAAGGAGGCATAGAGGATGGAAGAGTCTAGATAGTGTAATTTGGGCAATCATATTAGTTAGATGAGGTTTGGGATGAGTCAAAGGAGGGATAGCGGAGTAAAGTAATAAATATATAGATACATAACTACATAGAAAGGGTATACATGTATAAGGAAAATAATAAAGAGATATAAAATTGTATTGTATGAAGTTCCATATGTGCAAGTATGGACAGACAGTTAAAAACTCAGACTTCCAGGTGATGCTGTATGTAAAAGCTCATTTATTTGTGTCTTTTAATATATTTTTTTATATTTTTATATTTCCTCAATATTTTAATAGTGAAGCACTTATAAATACAATTGCTATGAACATATTTACATATTGTGATAGAAAAATAAAATAGAGACCCATAAGCATACAATCAAATAATGTATATGAAAACTTCGCAGTGACCTACATACATGTTAAGAATAAAATAATTGAAAAATATATATGTATATATATATTTTTTTAACCATAAGTAATATATACATTTGTTAAGCAGACCTAAAGAATTTCTATATCTTTTTAAACCATAGGTAGCATATGTATATATGTGTACAAAGAAATGCACATATCTAAATACATACATATAATCAAATTATACATGTGGTGTGGTATCTCAGAATTCTCTGTAGCCTATCTTATTAGTCTCATGTTTTGTCGCTTGCAGTGTAACCTGCAGGATTGTCGTGAGTGACGCAACCTCTGACGTTCATTCATTTCAAACTCATGCTATTATTTTCTGAGAGGGGCGTTTTTTCCGCATCATCACACTGCACGTCAGGAAACGGCTAACACTTGTTGACCTATTTAACTTTGTTGCTGGAGAGTACAGCACCCTTGTTGTGCTTTCTCCGCTGTGCACCGTGGTGTTTGCTCTCTTCTCTCTGGAATGTCCCCATCCACAAACAACATCCTCCCTCTGCCTGTCGGCGGTGACGAAGAAAGGGGAACTCGGACAGCATGTTTACCAGAAGGTTGACCAAGTGGGTAGGAAGTCGCAGTGGGTATTTCCTCACCACAGGCCGCCCTCGTCCTTGGAGTTTGGGCTCTCACGCCCTCTTGTACCGTACTACATGTTATGATGTGCAATAGGAAATGTGGTGTATATGTATGTGGCATTTGCATAGTGCAAACTTAGCCAACAAGGAGGCGGAGCACGGCACAAGATCAAAGGCAAGCATACAGTCAACGAGTGATAGGAGGGGTGCCTGCCTGGGCTCTGGGAGCAGAAGAGGATTCTGGGGCCACATCAAGATGGGTTGCATTGGCTCAGAGCAGATCCTCACGGCTGTTTTATGTACCTCAAGTGTCAACCGCTTATTCCTCCGAGCTAATGCATTATGTAAGACAGCACAGCTCGGAAACAGAAAGAGGCAGTCAGACCCTTCTCACTATTTCCGTCCTGGACATGTCTGAAAATCAAGCCCTAATTCTGAGAAATATCGTTTTATATGAATTCACACACTGCAGACGCATGACAACAGACTCGCGGCTCTGTGCTGCGCCAGAGCTCTCCGTCATGCTGCCCCCCTGGCGTCTACAAAAGCCACTTTTCTTTCAGTTATTTTACGTTGAACATCAAATAATATACAATCATCGCATATACAAGCTTTATAAAAACATTACTGCGTTTCTGTCCTGAAAACCATGAAAGGCACAAGGGGAAGTCCGAAGTGTTTTCTGTGTTTTTCACTTTCTCGTTGCGTATTATTGCGTGGGAGAAAGTCCTCGCTCGGAAACTTCTTTCAGCGGAGCCTGTGAACTGAATGTTTCCCATTGCAGTGCGTGACCCTAGTGGTTACTTGCGTTCAACTGGGAGGGAGGGGGGCGGAGCTTCGCAACAAGCACACAGCCATAATCCTGGAAACTGCCTGAGGCACATGACATTTCTACACAATGAACAAACACAAAAAAAAAGTAAAGCAATCTCGTCTGTAGTCATAGCAGACCTGAAACTGGCGAGCGGAATACCTTTTGGAAAGGCTGTGCTAACCTGGCAGGCAGAAGTGTCCCTTCGCCCAATGGAAACTCCTCAAAGTCCGTGAGCTCTTAATAGCAAGGCGTCGTTTATTTTCCAGGTGTTAAAGCGATGCTGATTAAGTGCTGCAATATTTTCCTTTTGAATGCGTGGGGCAGGTGGCAAAGCACGGAGCGAAGGACGGGGCTGCTGGTAAACTCGGTCTACGGAGTCCCTGCTTGAATAAAGGTTTAGACACACCTTCAAAATAGCAAAGAATACACAAATACTAAAACGGAGTTGTAATGTGCCCTTTCCAGGATGCCTGTTTTTATTGTCTTTACAATACACATGGGGTCCCCGTTGGCAGTTGGGCATTATTCCCCAATACAAGGCCTCAAACTAAAAATGGTGCTGTAATTGCACAACTTCTTATTGCTGCACCCAAATATTACACATTGCAGGTGTGCCGTTTCCTCAATTTGTGCCCAACTTATAATGAAGGCTGCTGAATTTCTACGACGTTTGCTTTGGAATTGAGTGATATTTCCATCCGTGTATCTTTTTCAGCGAAACATGACAGACTGTAAGTCCACTGGAGGGGCTTCAAGTTTGTCCTTAGTTTGAAACTACAGACTAAGCTCAAAGGGTTGTGGGGGGCTCATTTTTAGTGCTATCTACAGTGCTGAGTTATATACCACATTATACCTTATCTTCTGAAGATGATGTCCATAGTGTGAAGTAACTGGCCTTGCCATGCCCCACATTCTGAAGCTGTCTGTTATCTCCCCCTTGCAGTAGTGGGAGGTCAAAATAACTATTCTAACTCTAGTCCTAGAATATTTTAGGAAATTGCAATTTCCCACAAAATAGTGCTTATTTACTCTTTTAAATCCAGTCTTGGAATATTTTGTAGTAAGTTAAAAATTCCCGAAAGATTTTAACCAAGGGTTAAAAAGTGGTAATTTTGCAGTGACCAAAATGCTGCCTTGAGAGTGCTGCTCATGACAAACAAATATGAAATACTGTGGTGCTGTGATCAACCACATCATGCCTTGCACACTGATGCTACCAGTGAAGCTGATTTATAAAGCCCTACAGTTGAATCTAGTAAGCTCAGCTGTTGCCCCCTTGTTGACCAGCTCAGTGAATGCTGTGTAATGGAACTACAGAAGGAACAACATAAAGAGAAATATTGAAACTGGTCAAACTGTTCTCCTTCACAAGAAGTAAGAAGCTAAGAACATGACGAGATTATATACAGATAAGTAGCGTAAGAAGTAGAGAAGCTGGATTAAGATTTGAATTAAGCCATTAATATGATTTCAATTAAAGTGGAGTTATATCTGATTATGACTTTTAAGGGATAGATATGCATTGGTGCATCTCAGCTGCTTCTGCATCTAGGGACTGAGATATCAGTGACTTGGTGCGGGTGTCACACATTAGCATTTATGAAAATGAGGACGTGAATTCCAGTTAATGATGTTAAGCATGCTACAGTCAGGGCCACTATGCAGCAGGGGAGGGCCAAATTCAGCCGAGGCCACTGAAGGTAAGAGCGGTGGGGCCAGCTGGGTGGTATTTCGAGAGACGACCACGAGGGGAAATTAAATAAATAATTAATTTTCCCTCGTGGTCGTCTCTCGAAATCCCCGCCAGCCCGCCCCACCGCTCTTACCTGCAGCGGCCTCGGCTGGCCAAATTAAGCTGCAGGTTTGGGTAAATAATGCGGCACGAAAAGACAAATTATGCAGCGTAATGTGGCACATTTTATGGTGGTATTATTTCATTATTTTGCCATTTTTACAGTTGTTAACACTGTCTGGACATTGGTTGCACCTCATTAGTACCAAATTAACACCCAAATATAGCAGTATGCAACAGAAAGGTGACCAGTCAGACTCTGCAAAGGGCCGGCCACTGCGCGGCAACAAGTGTCTCTGTGTTTTTAGTAACCTTTGAAACTGCTAGAAACATTTTTTTGTTAAAATCTGCAGATTATGCAGCCGATGATTCATTATGTGGCAAATGTGGTGAATGTACAATTACGCAAAAAATGCTGCGGCCGCACAATTGCATAATTCCAGTGACCCTGGCTATAGTTTTGTTCACGTTAACCTCACAGTTTATTAAATAAATACATTTTGTGCACAGTGCTCACTATATTATTAGCCAATGGTTAAATGACTACAGAAATAAACATGAACTTTTATGCGATTGCTACAACTGCAAGAAAGCAGGTGATAAAAGTGCATCTTTCCTCAGTAAATAGTAAAAAGAATGTCAACGTTCAAACCTACATCTGTATTCTCACTTAGCCTGTTTATGTCCCTGTTTTCGTCTTTCTTTCAGTTCCCTTGCAGCTTAATTTCTCCTTCGACTATTCTAATTAGCTTCAAAGAGGTTGGAGTGTTTGAGAATACGTTAAATTCAAGGGAAAAGAGTTGAAAGTAATAGCACTGAGAAGCGTTTTTGAGAAATTACTCCATGGTAGTGAGTGGGGAAGACTGGAATGCACACCACCTGGAGCACTCCTTCATATTTCTGCAAAATGTGATAAATATGCTCACTCTGCTTTGAAGTTCTCAAACCCAGACTTCAGAAACGGATATACTTTTTGCATGTCTAGAGTATTACCTTTAGGTCAGGTTCAAACACTGATCCTGAATGTACTGACAATACTGCTTTTGCTGGTCAGGAAAGAAACATAGGGGCATATTTACAAGGGCATTGCACCATAGTTACATTCTGCAGCACACACAGAAAGAGTAAAACGCCATGAATTATTGTTTATGTGCAGGAAGGTTGAGCATGGTGCTGCCAAATTTGGCACAGCTCTGCACTCCGACATTTCATTTTACATATGTCCCATAATTTAATTAAGTTAACTTTGTGTATCTCAAGATTTTCAAATCTTCGCCAACTATTTAAGGGCGATTTTCAGCTCTATGCCAGTTTCTCCTATTCTCAATCGAAGCATCGATGGAAAGGGGAGAAGATTTGGACTCATACTTAAAGCCTATTTGGGATTTGAAGAGTATTTATGTGTATTTGTATGTGTATTTGTAGGTATCATACGACTCGTTGCATGGTGCTTCCCACAGCTTTAAAGCCTAAGAAGTAAATGTATATGTTGCGTTATGTTACGTTATGTTACATTATGTTACATTACGTTACATTACGGTACGGTATGTTATGCTATGTATGTTTGTGGGATTTTTGTTTTGAGCCGTATGTCACTACGTTTGTTAATGAATATCTATCGCTCCATTTAATTGTTTAGACATAGTAAGGTCTGTCATATGCTGTCAGGAACCACTGAAATGTGCTATCTCTATGAATGAATGTGCTAAAAATCTTTGATATTTTTTTTGTTACACTAGATTTCATGGTTGTTCATTGCTCGTCCTTGGAAAATTGTTTTCTGGGAGCCAGTTACATGTTCTAAAGCAATGTAGTGCATGTATGAGTGTGATATGCTTAGGTACTCTACCGGTGAATTGTTTTGATATGTATTTTGATTTGAAAACAGGGATATACCGATGTGGTTGCAAAGTTTTGCATACTATTGGGTTTCATGCTTTGTTGGGCACAGATCAGTGTCAGTGGTTTGTTTAATGTGTTTTGTAGGTGTAGGGTGGACACAAGTACATCTTAAAGGACCTGAATGACATCTAATATTTAGGGGCAACTGTTGCTCGTAGTTTGGCGATGACTATCTTCATAGCATATCAGAACTATGTTGGATCCATATTATAAGGCCTGTCTGATGTGTTCTGTTGAGTGATTGTTTGGTATGTCTTAGTGTTGGTTGTTCTTGTTGGCAACATAATGACAGATGAGCAGAAGGCATACCTGTGCTGTTTGATGCATGTGAGATGTTCTGCCTAGCCAGTGTCATACTACAGAGGAAAAAAAAAACATTTACAACTCTCCCCAAACTACTACTCTATGACTCACCCTGTACCTGTTTATAACTATCCCCTACCTCCGTTCTCTGACTGAACCCAAACTTCTCATGCTACTATGGACTCCCACATAATCCTTTCCAAATACTCATCCAACTAATAGGCACACATGTGCACCACTCTCAATTACAATTTATATTTCCCTCTACTAATCCACCCCTTATCCACCCTGTGTTCCAGAGTAGCGTGCTACTCACCGAAAGCGCTTTAACACCTCGTCAGGGGCAGAAAGCGCTATATACATACAATTTACAATTGCAATCTTAAAAGTTTTTGGAGGCCCTATGCAAGACGTTTTTAGGGGCCCCTAAATCTAACAAATTTCAATATTAATACTAATTTCCTGCTAACTCAAGCCTTCATGATGGCAAACAATAATATATTATATGTGAACCTTTAACGGGGTCACACAAAAACAATTGAAATGTATTTTGCCCACAACCCTAAAAATCTACATGAGGTGTAAAGATATGGGGTCTGAGATAGAGGTAAGCAGAAAGGGAGAGAAGTTTAGATAGAGAAAGAGAAGACAGAGGTGAAATAGAAAGTTCATTTCTCCAGGGGTCCCTTGGAAGATGGGAGCCCTTCACACATGCTTTAAAACATCTCTGTGTCTAACATGGTCGGATGGGTTTTGATTGTCCAGTGGGAGAAAAGCAGACAGCATGAAAATGACACCCTCCTGTGCACATTTGGGAACATTCCTCATAGAAAATGTGAGGAAGCAGATTTTATAAAAATCTGCGAGGCAACAACACATGAGATGTTTGTTCAATGGTGTTGCGAGTCACTGGTGACACTTTAGTCACTCTGCAGACAGGGAGTATCCTAAGTAGGAAGGCCTGAGTAGTTGTCTAGTATCTCAAAGGAATGTAGAGTGCTAACATGCTCTGTAAGAAAGTGTGGCTGCTACCAGGGAGTATCTTTTGAACCAGACGTATGTAAAGATATGTGACTGCAGGCCAGCAGTTGCTTCTATCCGGATGTAAGGCTGCACCATCTACCAAGGACCTACTGCTTTTTAGGTCTCACCTAGGCAGTGCTGTCTCTTTGAGACATGCTGTATTCAGGTTTTGGACTTGAAGCTCTGCCCATTTCCCACCCATCTTTTCAATTGGCTTCTGTTACTGTCCATTCTAAATGGTTGCTTTTGATTTGTGAATAGGCTTACTAGTCCCTCCTTAGTACCGCCTTTTCTGCTTTTGTAATCTCCCATGAGAACCGGCCCTTTTACTTGTGTTGTTACTCTGTATGTTTCATTTGCAGTCTGTGAGCACTATTTTCTTCAATGATTTTCTCCAATTGCAGGCACGACATGCTTTCCTGCAATGGTGTCAGCTTTTCCACTCTCTGCTGACTGTCTGCTCCTGTCTGCTCCTAATTACCGTCCTGCCTCAGGCGCCAGGCTGTAGGTTTCAGCACGGCGCCCCTTATATATTTTTATTAGTTATGGCTTCTCCTCGCGTCCTGCCTCGGGCGCCATGGTGTAGTTGCTTTCTCTTTAAGCAACCACGCGCTTTTCTTTACTTTTGCGCAGCACTCCTGCACGCGCTATGCTGCTTCACTGCCCGCTGCCCCGATCCATACTTTTTAATTACTTGCTTTATGCCACCACACGCCAGAAATGGACGCTGCACTTTCGCATTCAAAAATGCTCCCTCTCCGCCGGCCGCAGAGCTCTAATCGCAGTGGGTCAGATACACGAGAGCAATGTGCGTGTGCGGTACCAGCAGCTGCTCTCGCGTGGCCTGGGAAGGGCATGTCACCGCTGCATGTGCAGAATTTGCGGATACTGCTACAGCGATGAGTATGGCATGGTATGCAGCCGCTGTTAGAACATGCGAACACTCGCTCCCTGGCCTATAGCTGCCTCCCCCTCCCTCCTGCTTGTTTCAGTTATGGTGACAACTGCTTTTTTTTTTTTAACCCACTCTTTCAGTTTCATGGAGACTGCACGCCTTTCTTTATATGCGGCTCAGCGTATTTGCCTTAAAGTATTTGTTTATTATAAAGCGCCCCATTCCGCGCTTTCACTTTAATGGCTATTACTTTTAAATATGCTACGTTCCCCCCCTCCCTCCACCGCTGTACGGACGCCACGCCAAGCAGGTGCCAGGTTAATTAAAGAAATCTACGGACGCCATTGTTCCCCCTCCCTCTTCCATCCCTCCCCATCAATACCCTTTGCGTGCCTTGTTTTTTTTTTTTTACTGGACGCCGTGTGCGCTTCATAGTGTTTGCTTTTTTTTTCTATATTCGGGAAGCCCTCACCCTCCGTTAATCTGTCCTCCGCCACTGCAACACACACAGCGCTACCTCAACTCCGGTTGCAGCCAGTGCTCCTGCAGTTGTCCAACACCTGCCTTCGCCACTTTCCGGCTCGCAGCCCAGCCATGGACGAGGGGGAGGAGGAAGAGGAAGGATCCGTGATCCTCCCGAGGCGTGGGTCAGAAGGTGATTAAACTAAAAAGTACACACATGGAAGAGTTTTGCATGGATATCAGGTATTTTTTATTTATATTGATTGCCCAGCGTGGACTGGGCACTAAATTCAATGATATTTATTTTCGCCTGCTCCACATTGCCCTTTTAACGGTAGGCAAACAAACTGCCATGGCGACTGAGGCTCTTGCTTGAACATATTGCAAAACAGCTGTCCAGAAACGTGAAGCGACACAATTGAAACCTTGTATAATTGCAAGTAAGATATATTACTGTAAATATGAAAGTCTCTCTGCTAATATACATCTTCATTATATTTGAACTGCTGCTTATATTAAATAGAGACAATGTGTTCTTTCTATTGCTTTCAGTGCCCTACCCTTAGCTCCCCCTTCGCTTCTCTTCTCCACACCTCAGCCTTCCTCCTCCTTGCAACACTCCTTGCTTCTCCCTTTTTATCTCCAGTTCCCCCAGCTTTCCCTTTCTGGTTAAATATATTCTCCCACACTGACCTTTCCTTCTCTTACACTTCTCTCTCCCTTCTCCTTCTCGCAAATTTCTCCATGACCCTCTTCCTGCCCTCTGCCCTCGCCCTCCCTCGTTTATTGCCTACTTTTTTTTGTCTCCTGCTTTTTTTACACACCTCTTCACCACTCCCTTTCCAATGATTCCTTCCCCTTCTCAATTCTCTCCCTGACTTCAGTTTCCCTCAGCCCCCTCGGTTTACATCTTCTCCCATCTCACCAACACTCCGACTATCCCTCATCTCATTCTCTTTCACTACCATCTTCACCTATCTCTAAACTCTTTCCTGACTCCCCTTTCAATTCTCCCATAGTCCCCTCTAAATCTCCTCACTGCTCTTTCAATTAAATTTACCTCCATTAAATTCAGTTCAACAACGCCTTATGGTCAATGTTTGTGCTGCCAAAACGCTAATAATTCATTGGTATTGCATTTGTATGTCTGGCGTTAGCCAAAACCTTTTGCTTTTAAACATTATTGCAAAGTCATCCTGTGCCCTGGGCACCCCCCAACTTTTTGCTGACTGGTACTGGTGGTAACTGACTCTGACTGACCCTGGACTCTTACTAACCAGGCCCAGTGCTATGCTGAAAGAGACACTTAGAATACAGTGAAAACACCTACATACACTAGGGTACACTATGGGTTGGAGTACCCCTGTGATTGGCATGACCTACCCTATAAGGCCCTAGTACATAATAGGGCAGGGGGATTGAAACTACCTCTAAGTCTCTAGCATATAATAGGGCATGGGAGTTTAGAGGCCATCAGCCCTTTCTGCACTTGCATGTGTGCACTCCTGAGGTCAATTTCAATTTAAATACTTTATTTCGGCCAAAGGCCATAAAAGTTTCATAGTAATACAATCATTCATAGTACAATCTAAAATACGTCCAGCTGTATATTATATAGTCTCAATAAAAAAGTCAGGAGTTTCATATAAAATAATTTAGAACAATATTAAACTGGTCACCATGACGTTCCACTGTTACCACCCCAGCAAATTCTCTTTTAAAATTAGATAAAAACTTCTTATAATACAATAAAATGGAGAAGTGGCTGGTTATTTTATACAGTTCAAAGATGTTATCGCAGTCTTGGGTATATTGTTCCTTGATATATCACAGCTTTAGCACCGCTTTTTTCCTTATCAGTCCCACTATAAAGAAGTATCTGGATAAGGCAAATATGACATATGGTACGGTGCTAGCTGTCAATACCCTCAGTGCCTCTTGGTACTTTCTAAATCCCATTGAATTGCATAGTGGTCGAATCCATTTCCTCCTTGCCCTATCGTACGCCTGGCAGAAAAACAATAAGTGTGCTGTGTTTTCTGTGGACCCTAAAGTGCGTCTAGTGCATAGAGTGCAAAAGCGATCATCCTTGTCTCCCCAATATTTGCTGTATGGCTCTTGATCTGTAAGATATTGTACCTAAACTTTAGGTACAGAGTTCTTGCTAGGTATAGCTGTACATTGTCAAGAAATTCTTCCCGACTCGTACTTGGTTTAATAATGAGGAATTGAGATGTTAGCCCTCCTAGTCTCGGGTCACAGTGGAGTACGTTAAGTATGTGTTGCCAGTAAATTCCCTTCAATGTATCTTTACAGCTTGATGTTAAACTGTATGGATCGGTCCAATATGATTCAAGACCTAGCTCTATCAGCCATTTTCGTACAAATCTTAGCCAAGGGAAGGTGAGGCATGTGTCAATAGACAATAATTCACGTACACCTTCTCTACATACTACTAGTTCGGGTGTTATCCATAGTCGTATCCAATAGAGCAATGGTCGCAGAGTTGTGAGGTGCCCTCCTGAGGTCAGTTTAAAAGTAGCCCTGTGTTGCAGGACTGCTTTTAAAAAGTAAATTGTGCCCAAACTAGACTTTGGTGTTTGGGGCACTTAAAAATGGATAACCTACAATGTTTGGGCATATTAGGTACCCCCAGGGTCTCCCCTAGGTGTCCCCGCGGTGGGGGGTCAGGTATTTATAAGGCGAACCCTTATAAAATGAGTTTTATATGCCCTGGGTTAAGTGAAATTGCACATTTCACTCCCCACATTGTGATAAAGTGCTGCACAAAATCGACTTTGGAGCTAGGAGCACTGTGGAGGGAGGATCTGCAATATTTCTACATATTCAGAACACCTACAGTCTCCACTAAGTGTTCCAGGGGTGGGGGTTCCTGAAGATATAGGCAGAGCACTTATAAAATATGCTTTTATAAGCCCTGGTGCTGGATAAATGGCCCAAGTCATTTTTCCCATTGCAAATCCCCTGCCACATAGGTTAACTAATGGCAAGAAGTTATTAACTACTACCACTTGACAGGAGAAGGCTAAAAATACAATTCAAAGACTTCCTAGAATGGTATTTATAAACTCAACAATATGATATTGTTGAATTTTTCCTAAAATGTGCAGACAAGAAGTTAGAAGACTTTCTTGTCGGTAAGCCCAGATTCAGCCTTCTAGTGGTCTGTCCTGATTGGCCAAACTTAAGTGGATTAGCCAGGCTTCTTTGAATAGGTGATAAAGAGCCCCTGGTGTTGACCAGCTCTGCTGGGAGGGCAGTGTTCTGTTACACAGGAATGCCAGAGCAGGGGGATGAGTCATAAACAATGGACTTCAAGGGAAGGGGAAGACACCAGTGTCATTTACAACTCTACTCTTTTGAACCCAGCCAGATGCTGGGCTTAAGGAAGGAATGAGCAGATGCAAGGGGGAGAGACTATGGAGATTAGCCATCCTAGGGGTGTGTTTAGCCAGCTCTTCTCTCCCTGCTGGAAAATCAGCCATTATGAATTTGGAAGAATTGGAGCACTCTGGGACAAAATAGTGCCACACTTTGCAGGAAGTGGTCACACCTTGGGGCGGTATCCTACACCCCATTGGACAGGAGTAACCTCATGCTTGACCCAGAAAACTTGGAATAAGTATCTGAGAGGGACAGAGCCTCTCAGATATGCTGCTTGAAACCTAAGAAAGCAAGATGGGCCATGCTGAGAAATTTGATGTGCATTTCCTAAGGCCTGCACTCTGAAGATTGCACCTTCTGCACCATCTAGAACTACAGCCCTGTGGACTACCTTGCTGTAAAAGGACTAAAGAGTGGACTACCTGCAAGCTAGAGGTTAACAGAGCTCACCTGGAACATCACCACCAAGAATCCTCAACCTGGAGAACTACCAGTTGACTTGTAAGGGTTTGTCCAAGTGGATTGTGGGAACTGAAGTCCTCAACTTTCAAGGACCATCTTGGAGATTCCAAACCCTACACGTTGGGACCCTTTGGGGAATTTCAGGAAGACGTTCCAGAAGTTTGGAGAACTTTGGAGCAATTTTGGAAAAAAGCTCTATAAGACCCAACCTGCCCAGCCAAGCCGCCTGCCTTCAGCCGTGAGTCGGCCTGCCGTCCAGGTTTGTCCCGCTGAAAAGCTCCATAGGTCCTACTTCCAGAGTTTGACCGGGAGAAAGCGAAATCCGAGGCCGGCGAACCCTCACTGAATCCGGCCTGGTGAAGAGCATTGAGGGACCCGCAAGAAAAAGCTCCGCAAAAGTTTCCAAGTCCTAACGAAGAAAAAGGTGAACGCGAGCAACCACGAAAGCCAAGCCGCCTGCCTTCAACCGCGAGTCGGCCTGGATCCTTGGTTCATCCCGCTGGAACGCTCCGTAGGTCGGACTTCCATAAGTTTGACCGGGAGCTCGTTGCAAGGCAATCCGGCGAACCCTCACTGAATCTGGACTGGCTGAGAGCTTCGAGCGACCACGGGAAGAAAAGCTCCAGAAAAGTTTCTAAGTCAGAAGGTAAAAACTTTGACCGAGACCTACCGCGAAGAATAGCCGAGCAGGGCTCCATCGCAGTCGGCCTGAAACTTTGACTTTGACCCGGTCTATCGCGACCAGATGTCCTGATAAGGCGCTATAGTTTTCTATGTGCTATGTAGGGCTAATTCTTTAAAAATTCATATCTCCTGTTCCCTACATTGGATTTTTGTCGTTTTGGTGTCATTTTAAAGATAAAAATATTTCCTATTTTTATAAATTGGTGTTGGATTTCTATTGTGTATTGTGTCTTAATTATTTACTGAATTGGTGTTTTTAAATGCTTTACATACCTTTCTTTGAAGTTAAGCCTGCCTGCTTGCAGCCAAGCTAACAAGGGTTGAGCATGGGAATAATTTTCTAAGACCTATTCTGAGCCCTATACTGTGTTAGTGGCCTTATTGCCAGTGGCAGATATACATTTGCCCCTACTAATAATCCACTTTCCAACAAACATAAATCTGTATATTGTACAATTAAACTTATACCTGTACATTATACATAGACGGGCTTTCAGTGGACCCTCTTCATCCATTGGTCTACTGTAGTGTTATTCACATTTTTCATCGACCTATCACAGCATACAGCTTAGGGCACAGGATCAGCCCCCTTCAGCCATTGGCTGTATGTGATGGCATTCTGCTTTGCATAATAATAGTCCCTTCAATGACAGGGATGCGGGGGCAATGTGTGCTTTTACATTTATGCAGACCGGGTTTTAGGGAATGTTTGTTTTGCATGCATTAATATAAAAAACTATGCACAAAATTAGGCATTGATGAAGCCAAAAGGACAGCAGCCCCCTAGACCTATTGGCTTTGCTAATGTTGTTTGAATAGGTTTTTATTTTAGCTTCTGAGCTTGTCAGACACTTTTCAGAAGTCAGTTGTTTTTAATGCATGTGTTGTCTCACAGCATCTTTAGGATCTCATGCTTGTGTTCCAGCTTTGAAAAATTAGCGATCTTGTTAGTACAAATTAGAGGTGTGTTTATTATGAAGCTTGGGTTGTCTGCTGAAATCCACATATTTTGTCTTTTGAGGAAAGTTTTCCGACTTCACCAAAAGAGATGTTTTGCATGCCCTTATTGTGCATTCCATGTAGTAGAAGTCTTGCTTAATGCCAGTAGCCCTTATTGCTACTCAAAGGAACCTTCTTCAGCAGCCTTATAATAATGTCAGAATGAAAACAAAAAGGTTCTAAACATGTGTTGTAGTTTGCATGCATCTCCTTCATGCTGGTTCATAGCTCACTGTGAGCAATAAGGCTGCTGCTGAAAAGGTGTTCTGGATTATCTTCCCATTATTATTATCCCTTTTAATTTGTTAGGAACACAAAGATCTCTGCAGCAGGTGCTTTATCCACATAAGCACTTAACCACATAACTACTTACAAAATAAACACAACAGCACATAAACCACAGCACATGCAGCCTTTGTAACCAATTAAGCCAGAACAGGTTGACTGTCATTTTTAAGTTGAGCCTAGGAAGTGTGCATGCCTAGGGGGTTTCCATCCCTCAAACCCACGCTTTCCTCCTTTTCTTAGGATGTCTTCTGCGTACACAGGCTCTCCCTCATTATGCGTCTCTGGCCTGCTCACCCCTTCTTTCTCTCTTTCTCACAATTGTTCTGCTCCTCTGTCTCGAGTTCATTCACCACTTCCTGCACAAATACCTATCCCTCTCTATCTTCCTTTCTTTCTATTCTGTGCAGCTCTCACCCCAATCTATTGACCACGCCACATAATTCCACTACACAAATACACTGCACACCACACAATTCCACCTTCACATTTCCACAACTAACAATTCCAGCACAACCCACTTAATTCCACTCCACACCACATATATCCACTACACTCCAAACCAAAACACATAGGTAAAAGACATTGTAATTTACAACGCCAACACCACTAACTCTCCCAAATACAAAACCTATTGCATTGCAAAAGCTTGTTTAGGTCTGGTGTAAACCAAGGCTTTTTGATTTTACTAAAATTCCATATATACAATATTTTTACTTATAGGGGCTTTCAGCCAGTCCACTTCATCCATCGGTCTCTTTTTGTATCATTCACATTTTTCTTCCACTAGTAAAAGTATACAGCATGGGGAATTGGGTCAGCCCACTCCAGCCATTGGCTAACTTCACTGTAGGCGATTGCATTCTGCTCTTTCACAACAAACAGATCCTCACATAAAGTAATTCCCTTCAATGCCAGAGACTACTGCGACAATGTGGGCCTTTTGAGTCAAAAACATTATTTGGTATTCAGCCATTCATTTTTCATATATTGGCATGGCGCTGGCAGCTCCCCCGAAAATAATGTTTAGCAAAAACCTAGCCAAATTCGGAATCAACTGTCACCCAGACTTATTAGCATTGCCAATTCTTGTTACTTTTATGTTCCATGGATGAAAATCCATTGGGAGAGCAACAAATGACACACTGCAGCACTCTAGTCAGATTTATAATGGTTGTAAAATTCCGAGGTGGTGGAAGAGAAGTACAGTCCCTCTGACTGTCAGGGCCCTTACATTATAGGCAATTGTGTTTACTGTTGTGCAATAAATCTGAATGGATTGGTGTACTGCAAACCTGTAATAGGAATGTGACTATGGGTTTGTGAGTAATTCATGTGACAGGGCTGCTATGTGGTAAATACTTGCACCCCACTCATAGATAGTTTTCACTGTAGGTAGACATTTATAAATGTTGTGGGACAGGAAAAGGCTATGGAGTATCTTTCGAGCATCTAATTGCAATTACGTACTTGCTTTTTGTGTTTTGCATCAACTTTCTTCAGCAAAACCCCCACAGTGATGCCCTCTAGATCCCTGCCTGCCTGCAAGCCACTAAGAAAAGTTCAAAAAGAACTGCGAGACAGCAATTAGCAATGTTATCATATAAGTTTAGGCATTTTGGTTTACAGCAGATCTTTGAAAGTAGAAACTATTCATGGTAATTCTGCGAAGAAGTCTAAATATATCAACCTATTTTGTTGTATTGGTACACTCTGCACATCATTACATTAGTTGGAATATCTATAAAACATAACTCATCACAACACAACACAAACAGTACCAGATCCTGCCGCACACAATCCTCCACTTTCTGGAATGCTAACCTCCGACAACTCAGGCTTGAAGATGTCTTCTCAAACTTCTGGAAGGGCTGAGAACCCTCCTGTTCATTGTCACCTATGGCCTTGAGTAACCATAATATTCAGAGAACTGATGCGCAGACAACAGATCCCTTGCTTGGCCTCTTTGCCTCACCTTTAGCATCCAGAAACCCTGCATCCCAAAATTCTGATACACTAAGATGTAGCTCTGGTAAATGCATCCAAAAGCAAGCTCCCTGACTCTGGTGTGCAAGAGGTTGAGCGCTATATAAAACGTCTCATCAAAAAACAACAAGATCATTTTTAATGTGATGTCCTAAATTCCTAAAGTAGAATGTCGTGGATTATTTTTCAAGACAAAAATGAAATGTATGTAAAACAAACCGCTAATTGATGCACCTGCATCTACATGTGAAGGTAAGTTAATAATCCTGCCACACTGACTTAGATTAAATATGTCATATTAATTAACAAAGCCCCGAAGGATGAAGTGTTAACTCGGGGGATCGGATGTGGTAGTCTTCTCAGTTATTTTACCTTCTTACTTTACTGCAAATCCAATTGTGGCACAATTAGAGCGACTTGACATCTTATGTAGCAATCTGGGGAGCGTCGCTAAGCGTGTGGAAGCTTCTGGAAGCTAATCATTAACAAATCCCATTGGGTGCTCGCGTTCATTAGCAAACAGTAATTCTTCACCGGGAAGAGAAGGAGATAATATATTGATAACAAATAGCGTGCGAAACAAAGCAGTCTATGCATGCCAATTCATTGGTAGTCTCAAAAATACAATCAAATGCAGCGCACAGATAGGTGTTTTTGTAATAGTCAATGAGAAACTGGCAATGAAATAGAAAAAGGACAACTGATGGTGTCTTTGCATGAGAACAGATTGAATTTAGTTGGAAAGTAGCTAGGCAGGGCCGTTTCTACCATTAGGCAAGACTAGGCGGCCGCCTAGGGCGGCAAAAGGGGGAGGGCGGCAAAAAACATGAGTTAGTTTCAAAACAGATTATAAAGGAGGCACAGTGTGCAATAAATCATTAGTGATCGCACCTCTGGAGACAACGCGTGAGGAGTGAGCTCTTTTCTTTTCTGCCAAGGCTGCCTTTCCTTGTGACACACCAGGTCAGAATTCCACAAATGTTGTCTACGAGTGCTGTGGCCACGCGCCCGTGGTCGCGTGTTAACACCCCGTGTCACATTAAATAATACAGTGTTTATTAGAAGGCGGGGGCTCATCAAATATGTTTCTGTTGTGAGGATTCTGGGGGGGGAGGGGGTGGTAGGCCGACGCCATTGTTCTGAGGAGCACAACAAATGTGACAACACATTGGAGGCAAGCAGTGTGACGTAGTGTGAAAAGCCGTGGTGGAGGCGTGTGAAGTAGTGTGTTGTGCTGTGAATTAATGCCTTTTAAAAACATGTTATATTTACCTCAGCCTCTATCCTTTGCACTGAGGCTTGTGTTACCAAAGATGACGTAATTTCAGCGATACTGATGTGATTGGAGACATGAATTTCTTTGCCGTTATTGTCAGTTGCAAAATGGTGGGGGTTGAGAAAATGGTCTAAGAGGTGTCATCGCCAAGTGAATTACCAGCAGGATACGTACCATGCTCCACAACCATTTTCTACAATAAATACGGACACATAAAAAGGCATTACCCCTTCATCGCTCTTGCCGTGATGTTATCACATAGTGAGGCCCCTGTGCCTCCAAACACACTAATTTCCAATGTATAAAATCCCATCTCCTCTTCCTGTTCCTTTTTTGTGCTCCAATACTATCAGCAGGCGTCACGTGGTGCACTTGTTCGAGCACTTTCTGGTGGCTCGCACTATCTGGCGGCTCCCTTCTCGCTGTGCGTTGCTGGTGGGTTTAGAGGCCACACAGCCCAGTCTCACCAACTCATTCCTGGTGAGTATATCATTCGACATGAAGATTGGGGACAGTTTGCAGAGGGGGGCGGCATGTATGGTGAGTCAGAGGGAAGCGGTGTTCATCCTTGTGGTGCGGCACTTGTGAGCATTCTCCTCCCTTCGCGTTCCGCCTGGCTGGAGGTTTCTTCCGACCGGCTGGGGGAAACATGATGTCTTGGTTGAGGGTTGAGGGGGGGGGGGTTGTCTGTGCTGCTCGAGGAAACTGACCTACAGAAGTTCTGACGGCAATCTCTCTGTTGTGTTGCTCTGTGAGGGGAGAGTTTTACTGCAACTTTTCTCTCATGGCTAAACCTTGGGCGCCGGGCAGGGGCAAGTCGTGTGAGAGAAGACTTTGACTTTCGACTCTCCTTGTGGTGCGTCCGATCGTTGGAAGATTGAAGCAACAAGAAGTACGGTTTTTCTCTAGTTTGTACACTGTTTTTGGAGGTGGCACGTTGTGTGTTAGCGAAGTTTCCGCACACCCAACTATCCATTATCTATTCTTTGCGGTTATGCGGGAAGCTTGCAGTGCGGTGTCGTGTTGTTCTACAGCATTACTATTTGGTCGGGGCGGGTGTGGGCTTGTACCATTAAATATCATGTTTGTTCTTTTATATCTAAGCATTAGTTCTTCTAACCTGGATGACAGGGGGAGAGCGTGATGGTAGTAAAAGGGAGGGGGCAGCATTTTTCAATTCTCGCCTAGGGCGGCAAAACACCTAGAAACGGCCCTGTAGCTAGGCTAGCGAAGATGACTGCAGTTTACAAATAGCAAATAAAATATAAAATGGGAAAGGGGAAACTGTATTACTGACAGCCGCCACAATGGCTTACCCGTGCGTGGTCTTGCTACTTTAGAACGAACTTCTGCCCCTTCTCTGCCTACAATGCCGATTACACACCTTGGGGGCTTAAAAATGTCCCCTAAATTCAGCCCTCGTAAATGATAGGAATTTAAAAAAATTGGTGGAGTCCGCTACTTAAAACATATAAGACAAAAATCCTTCAACATGTAGCGTTGAGTGAAATATGTCAAACAAATGACCTGCGTTTCATAGTGTAAAGAAGAGCGCTGCAGGATTCACAAATTAAACGGGGACTTAAGTACCATTAGGTGGACAGGCTCAGTGGCACCTCGGAACAAGTTGTGAGAGGCCCATTTCACTCCAGAAGATATGGCTACCTTCTACCAAATAGAGAACCCATGTCCCATGCTTGCAATACACATTAGAGATGAAACTCTTTAAAAACATAGGGGCATATTAGCAAGACCGGCGATAAAATTATCGCCGTTTTAGCAGCAGGAAACTGCCGCTAAAACGGCGATAATGGGCTTGCTAATATGCGTTATAGAATTCCAATAGAAGCCCAGGTTAGATGTCCTGCACATCTAACCTGGGCTTCTATTGGAATTCTATAACGCATATTAGCAAGCCCATTATCGCCGTTTTAGCGGCAGTTTCCTGCCGCTAAAACGGCGATAATTTTATCGCCGGTCTTGCTAATATGCCCCATAATCCTATGTAATGTTGGAATGCACTCCTGTTTTTGTAGGAGTTGGCATTTACAGTAAGGTGAACAGCTCTTTAATTTTAAGGTGTAATATTGACATTAATTTGCCCAAATTGTATGTTTTTTCTGATTCATTTGATAGAAGTAGACATCAGCTTTCAAAACATTCCGCTGTTTTTTAAATTATTTTTTAAGGCTTGGACACCTTTAAAATAATGTCTATTCTCTTCAGGGTGTTTTTGTGACTTCGCCTCTTTATTTGAAGCTGTGGGGCCTTTTTCAGGACTCCTAAGGCAATCACGGTTATTGAACCGAAAACTGATCACCAGTTACACCCATTTAGTACTTGACTCTCAGGGCAGTAAAGTGTTACTCAAGGTATAAGATAGAAAGTCAGAACTCAAGTGCAACATACAAAAAAAATTAATAACTCATTTTCCAGCCAGTTATTTATATTTAAACAAGAAAAAACATTTTATGATGGCAGACAGCTAAATATAGAATGTAGCAGGCAAAAATATGGTACATGGTTATTTGTGGGAATTTAGTACTATTCCTCTTTTACTCTTAGATACTTCAACTAGGTCAGAGGGACAAAGACACTTTCAAGAGTCCCCCAAGACTCAGGGGTAAATGTTCCTTTCACTTCTCTGAAGGTGGTGGTTATTTGCTAAACAGTTGTCACAGTATAAGCACTTCAAATTTACATTATAACTTCGCAGTGTATGTGAGATATCTCATATATGCCACAGTTCTTGGTTGCAGACAGCACCTCAGTCAGGTCCGACTTTAGGGCAGTGCGACTGGTGCAGCTGTACTGGGCGCTGACCTCAGGGGGGGCGTTGTGTTTAGCAATAACTTACAATTTAAAAACACCTTCAGCAGAGTTCCTTGTGCGTCCAGTTTTCAGGCAGCAATAGAAATGTAATGATAACTCTTGTGATTAATGTTCCTGCAAAAGAGAGAGATCATAGTTTTGTCTAGGGGCAGTTTTGACTTGCTATAAAGTAGTGCAAAGGGTTAATATGCCTGCTGCAAAGAACTCATACTGCACAGATCACAGATCTGTATTTTATATGGATAGCTGAGTGGACTGCTGCTTTTGTCACAGAGATCCTTTTGTTACTGCAGTTCACAAGATACAACCCTAATATAGAACAGTGACTGTTACGAACTGTCATCAAAGAGCTGCATACAAACTGCATAAAAATGGTTAGGACCTTCTGTTTTTTCCTCCAGTCTTTCATTATGTATTTTTAATGTTGCTGAAAAGTGTTTGTTTGGATAGATATACATTCTCATTAGTAAAGTCAGCCTTTACCAGTGCCTTAAAACAAATTTCATGTATGTGAGAGAGGGGCTATGGAGAGATGAGGGGCACTTTTTCCTGGTGGTCATGAGGGAATGTGAGGCGGTGGTCATGGGGGGGGGGGCGGCGCCAAAAATGATTGTCGCACCGGACGCCAACAGCTCTAAAGACAGTCCTTACCTCAGTTACTTCCGTGTGTGGACACTTGCTCTGAGATTAGTTTCATGCAGTTTTTGCCCTTTTTGTGTTCCTCTCAGGCTGGCCAAGCCAATATCTTTGACTTCTATTGCCAGGAGGGAGGACGGATGGGGTTGGGAGTTTCCAAACAGTGAAACTCCATACAAAGGCACAAAAGAGGGATATGCATTTCCCATCCAGCAGATTCCCACTCTGTGAGCAGAGGTAGCTCTTCTGGGGGAAAATGGAGCAGGCTGAGAGATGGGCTGACCCTACATTTCAAATTGACTCTTTCTCTCCTACCTCCACTTAGAGGATGACCCTCTACAAAGGACCTCAGGAATGCTACAAGGAGCCATGCCTTTCACATTGCAGTCTGGAAGACACCCTCTAACCGCCATCTAATTTGCCACTCACATATGAGATCCAAATTGGATTTCTGGGTGGCAACAGGCAAGCACAGCACACACGTTCCGTGCTTGTCCTACCACACATACATAGGGTAACACTACAGGCGCCATCCATATTCCACATTGGTGAAGCAAAGAAACTTGTTATAGGAACTGCCAGACAATTTAAACAGGAGAGGCCTGTAGGTAACCCTTTCTGTATAGGCAAGAGGTAAAAGGATCTGTCCTGCAAACACAATCAGTTGTTGCCACCACTGTCAATCCTCCACAGCTTGGTGAGCTGATTTTAGTCACACTCAGTAAAAGAGGGACACACGGTGGGACTCTCCAGACTACAGAGCCCAGGTCTGTATCGCATTCCATGTCACAGTGAGCATCAGCATATATACAAGATTCCTGTCTGTGCTGAAGGTTGAAATGAATTCCAAAATATCAGTAGACTTGCTTGTCTTTACACTACTTGTGTTATCATCATTTGTGTCATCGTTACTTTTAGAGAAAAACACATTATACAGTGATAGGGGCACTGGTGCACCTTAAAAAACTACAGTACTAAAGGGGTAGAAACATATAATCATCAGGGGGAAAATACATGGAAAAGTATGTCTTGTAGCAGGACTCGTAGAGTACACACCTGACTGTGTCTGCTCTACTATGGAGGAATTTAAAGGTCAGTGAATACTGACTTTCTGATGCAAAGAATGAGACTGCAATTTCAGCATTATGACTTGATGTTGTTAGGCAAGAGACAGGTCTTCAGGGTTATTTTGAAGCTGAAGATGGATAGATGCTGGCAAGTGTTCGGTTAAAGGCTTTCCAGAGAAAAGGAGCTTTGACAGGATACATTCTGTTGACTCTACCTACATGTCTTGATCAAAGAGTAAAGAGAGTAATGTGACACACAAATTTGATGTAACTGGCTGGGTCGAACAGCTTTCTTTTTAGGTGAAGTTCCAGTGACAGAAGAAGTAGGCCAACTGCACTAATTTATGCCAAGAAGAGAATATTAATTAGAGATCCAGATCTGATTCTGAGCCAGATCTGGGAAACTGGGATATTTTGTTTAAACTAAAGCAGCATTCTGGACCTTCTGAAGTCTGTAGTCGGAAAGGTGTGCATGCATAGAGGACATTAGTCTTGTGAAGTATGAAAATGGCAAGGATGCCACCTATAGCTGTGTGGCGTTCAGGAGGTATGAGCAGAGGTAATTTCTGAGTCATGGATTTGCAAGAATGTTGCCTTACAGAGTTGATGTAGGTGTTTGTGATGTTGTCAGTTTGGGGGAGACAACAATGTTTTTAGTGGATGACCTTTAGTAGACGGTTATACCTCAGAACATAGGGGATGTATTGTGGATCAGGAGCTTGAGACAGGGACTTAGAAAAAGCAATCACTTCCATGTCCCTTTTAGCTTGAGTTCAGTTCTTGCCATCAACCTGTTTATGGAAGCTAGCCAGCTGTCAGGTAGGTCATTGAGAGCAATGCCATTGAAACACCTAGGTTTCATAAGAATATGTGAGGAACATCAGTTCCAAAGCCTTGCGAGGATGCATGAGAGGGTGCTTATAAATGATAAGTACAGTAGGGGAAAGAAATTGTAGATTGTGTGATAAATGTGTCATTATTTGTTGGAAATGTACCTTTTTTAGCCTTATACTAAACCCTATTTTTGCTGGCTTTAGAACTCTATGCATTTTACTCCTGCTAACCATTGATAAAGGACTTGTGCTTCTCCTTACAACATGATGAAATTGGAATACACTTGATTGGCACATTTAACTAACCTATACTTCCTTAGTGTATGGTATCAAGGTGTAACCAGTGCCTGTAAGTTAAATGTCACAAGTGTACTAAAGCACCCATTCCTTTTAAATATTTATATGCCATCCCTACATAGGCATTATTGCCCTTAAGGCAGGGTGCAAGGAATTTAAAGGTAGGACGTGTAAAGGTTTAATGTTAAACATGTCCTAATTGTGAAAACCCCCTAAAAGTTATTTTCACTGTAGTAGGTTTAGCTGTTCCATAGGAAAGCACCGGGAGATGCAATTTTAAAAACTAATACAGTATCTCAGAAATGAGACTAGCTAGAAAAATGAAACAACTATGTTTAATAGTTATTAAAAATCCAATTCAATGGTGAAGTCAGATTTTTTCTAAATGTTATGGAAAAGCAACTTTTAGAATATTACGTTTGTATGCCTGAAGTCACTGGAAGCAAAAACTGCATTTTGCTCTCTCACTTCAGCCAGCTAGTAATTAGCATTTAAATAGCTGTGAATGAGGTGTGAATTTGCTCCCCGTAGCAAACAATATGCTGACATGAATGGGCAGAGATGACCCATTTGAATCTAACAGAATATGCAGGGAGAATCCTCTTTGACATTAAAGTGTCAAGTCCGGCTTGAATGTTGCATCCTGCTTGACAGGTCTGCTGAGGTTTTTCATTTGACACTTAGGGCACACTTAAGAGGCCTCCCTTGTCACAGGCACATGCTAGCAGATACTTGGGGAGGGCCATTCTTTTGTTCCCGAGCCAGGCAGGCTCCAAATACATAGGGCCTCTTTTGACAACACAGGGTCATAGCCTGTTTGGAAGGTCTGCTGGGTTTACATTTAACTTTTGAGGTACAATTCAAGGGGGCAAAGGCAGTATGCTAAAACAATCCTTGTGTATTCCAGGACTTTTTGATGACAACTCAGCTTTGTTCTACCAGACGTCTGTCTCTGAGATTGTTGTGGGCACAGGGACTGCATCAAACAGGATTTTGGTGTTAGATGTGGGAGGACACTCGGATTACCATAGTACGTTCTTGACGCACACCCCCCAGCCCTCAGATCCCAAGTTTAGTCTGGCTGAAAGGTTCGAGCTGCTTTAAAATGCCCAATGTGGGAATGGTTAGCCCTGGGACCCTTTACTCCATTGGTAAGAGCGTCCCCAGTGGTCATTCCCAACCCGCTATCTCGTGCAGGCATAAATGTGGCCTCCTTAGGTACCATCTTCAGAACAATCCTGGACCTGTGGAAGATCTGAATAGGATGGAACGTGCTGTCTGAGACCTAAGAAGAGCATGGAAGAATGGACATGCTCTTCCTCTTATACCCAGGACAAAGAAGTGGACTCTAAATGTGATAAGTCTGACCTCATGTTAAAGCTACAGGGACATAACAAGCTTGAGAGGTCTTTTCCTTCAATTGTTTAGCTGACCAGTGTCAAGTGGACCTGGACTTCACCTTCCTGTTAGACTCTGCCTGCCACCCTGTGGGTCTTTAAGTGACTCCCCTGAGATCTTCAGGGACTTTAAAGTGTACTCCTGTGGTGGATTGGGACGTAAAAGACTAAAGTCAGGAGGTAAAATCTTTGACCAGGATGAACCCAGTGGGTGTTTCTGGCTGCGCTCTATTATGGTCAGCATCAAGTTGAGTCTAGGTCCTATTCTGCTGCAACCATTGACTATCACTGGCACTTTGTGATTCTTGGTGAAATTTCTACTTAAAACATTAAAAATTCATATCTTTGGTTCCACTTAATGGAGTTTTGTCATTTTGGTGTCATTTTGTTTATTAAATTGTACTCTATTTTTAAATTCATGTTAGGATTTTCATTCTTTTTGCATTTTGACTTTATTACTGTTTTAGTACTACATAAATACTTTACACATTGCCTCTAAGTTTTCCTGGGCCAAAGCTACCAAGGGATTGAGCTCAGGTTAATTTAGTGACTTTAAGGGTTTACCCGGACAAAGATTGTGATTACTACTTAAAATGGGTACTTAACAATCTCAACTAATAATTCAATTTCTTACATTATTTATTCACTGTGGAATAAGTGTAGCCAGTGAAGCATGAGCCTGAATTATTCCTATTGTTGCCTGCAGTAGCTCAATTATGGTAAGGTGAGCGATAATTTCAAAGTCAATAAGAGATCTAGGAATATGAACCTGCTTAGGACGTTGAGGTCATTTGTGGTCAGGATGACATCCTGCATTTTACATTTGACAAGCAAGATCACAGTCATCCAGTAGAGATCAAGTGAAGTTGTGGGTTATGTGCTCTATCCGAGAAGGTGATCTCAAGGTTTGCATTAGTTGCAACCGCATACGCATTGCATTTCTGGCATTCACATAGTTCAAATGTTTGAATGTTGGCTTTTGCCCTTTAGGTATCTTTTCTTATTCCCTGGCCTGCATCATATGGGACATTTTTTTTGCTACAGTTACTGCACAGTTAAATGTGGTCTGGCCTGTAAGCATCTAAGGGCCTTGTGTACAAAATTTGGAATTGTGATTTCTTACCGAATCCCAATAAGGAAATCGCAATTTCTAATGCACACCTCTTAAATAGCAATTTCTAGTGGGTCACAAATTGACCTATTTCATGAATATTAATGAGGTAGGTCACAGTTTGCGATCCATTAGGAATTGCAGCCATCACAGGGTTGGTGACCTGCTGGGGTCAGCAGACCACTATGTCTGTGATTTCTTTTCAAGAAAGCAATCTTTTTCTTTTGAAATGCTGCCCATTTTCCTTAAAGAAAAACGGGATGCATTTAAAAAAATACCATGAAATGTTTAAGTTTCATTTTTTAAGAGTAGGCAGTGGTCCATGGGACCATTAAGTGTACTTAAAAAATATATATTTGTTCATTATTCACAAAGGCGAAGGTTCCCTTGAGAACCTCTTCCTATTTGTAAATGGTTACCACCTCCTTTGAGGTGTCGGTAAAGTATGAATGTTTTGTGACCTTAATTGGTTCTCAGAACATTCATACATACCACTGCAATTCTGGGGCGCCATAAACACGCCCCTTCCAAATACCAAATCGCTTTATCAAATTACGATTCGGTAACAAGTTATCAAATTGCAATTTGGTATAGGTACATAAGAAATTGCTTGTTTGCGGTTGGAAACAGGCTGATTCTTCAAATCAGCTCAATTCTGACAGCAAAAAAACTTATTATACATATGCCCCTTAGTAACTTAAACAGCTTTAAGAATGAGGATTTGGCGTAAGGGTTCAACATTTGCAGAACTTATTTGTCATCATGCGAAAGACTTATGATATTGGATCAACTGGAGTATCATGTTTAATCACCTCTCCCTATTTAGGTGGTTGTGGTTGAAACTGGTCTTGAAATTTTGAATTTCATATTTTACTTACTATTCATGATTTTGACTGAAATGTTGTAGATTTCTTTCCTCTGTCCACCATGGTAGAGCCTCCTAGTTCTTATTTACCTTCTTTCTTTTCTGGTTGTACATTCTTTTCCAGAATTTCACAAACTATGTTACCATCTCATTAGTAATGTAAAGCTCTTAGGTGTAAGCCCTGTGGAAATTAATAGCATCTTGAGTCCTCTGTCCAGCTTTACAGTGCCAATAGACTCAAGCTAAAATACAGTGAGGTACATTTCACATAGGTCCAAGACTGATTTGCGTATGGTTGGTCCTGATCTCTAGTGGCACAGATAATTTAAACAATTGACAGAATGAAATGTAACCCAAAGTAATTACCAGTGGCTGAAATTAGGTAAAGCATTCCATCCATCATAGTTTGCGCTCTGAATGTTAGAGGAATGCCCAGACATAGGTCCCAAGCTTGCTTTGTCGTAGAATTCAAGCTGCATCTCACAGATGAGACCCATCAAGACCTAAACAGGTGTTTGGTTGCTTATTGCTTCATACATCATCATGACCAAACATCATCTCTCTTGTTTGCTGCTTAATATTTATGTATGTCCTCAATAGTTTACTCGAGCAATACTAAATGAATTTCTAAATGCACCCATAAGCCTTGTAATTTCACTTCTGGTTACACAGCAGATGCCCCCCTCATAGGCCCCTGCAGAACACCTCAAAAATCACTTAATGCCTCATGCACAGGATGCAGTAGTGCTTTATCTGCATAAAAGGAGCTAACTTTGGAACAACTGAGCTAATTTTGGCTTAACAGAATTAACTGAGCCCATTTCACTTCCAATCGACTGATCACAGAGACCTGCTCTGCAAGAAATCGGATTATTATTTGGGGCGGGTGAATATTAACCTCACACAATAATAACAACCCTTGTCAGGGTGAACTCTCAAAGTCACTAAATTAACCTGGGCTCAACCCCCTGGTAGCTATGGCATGGAGCAGACAGGTTTAACTAAGGGTAGTGTCTAAAGCATTCATGCAGTACCAAAACAATAATGCAGTCCAAATGTAAAACAATAAAAATTCTAACCCACATTAGATAAAATAGAGTAAACTTTAATAATGCAAAATTACACCAAAATAAAAAAAATCTATTAAGGGGAAGTAGAGATATCACTTTGTTACATTTTAAATAGAAATGGTGGTAAAAACACAAAGCATCAATGATATTGAATGGTCGTAATAGACCAAGATCTAGCTGCAATTTGAAGCCTGCCACAGTGGAGCCCGGATCGTAAACATCAACCAGGTTCATCCTGGTAAAAAAGTTTACCTTCTGACTTGGTCTTTTAAGTCCCAACCACAGGACTATGCTTCTAAGGCCCCCTAGGACATTGGGGTGTGCACAAAAAGACTCACAGGGTGTTTGGAAGAGTCCAATAACAGGGTCGACTCCAGGTCCAGTTGCCACTGGCCAGCTGGGTACTTCCAGCAAAAGACCTCTAGCAGCTTGTTGTCTCCCTGTAGCCAAACAGGAGGCAGGCCAACTGACCCTTGGAGTTGACGTTTTTGTCCGGGTACAAGAGAGAGCAGGTTCTGTCTCTCAAGGCTCCTCTCAGGTCACAAACAGCAGGTCCAGCACTCTTCTGATCTTCGGCAGGTTTAGAAAGTGTTCTGGAGTTTGTCCCTAGAGTTGCTCATTTATGCCAGCATGAGATAGTGGGTAAATGACCCCTGGGGATGCCCTTGCCAATTGGTAAAGGTTCCTGGGGCGAACCCTACCGACTTTGGACATTTTCAAGAAGTTTGAAGCCTTCAGTCACACTGACCTTGGGAACTGGGGGCTAGGGGGGTTGTGTGGAGAGTATATTGCACCAGCTAGTGGCTGAGATTATGCCTTGGCACTCCCTAATCTAGGGGGTAAAAGTTCCCAGGGCTAATCCTGACCACCTTTTCACTAGTTTCTGTTTGCTCTACTGCAAACAGGCCCAAAATGCAATGCATCAGGGGAAATTCAAGATGGCGAACATCTATGGCACACTAAAGTTGGACTCTGAATGGACTCTGGATGTATGTGGTGAAAGGAAATCCTAGTGTACCCCACATCTAATACTAAAATCCAGTTTGAAACTGGCACTGTGCCAATACAACCCCAGAGACAGAAGTCTGCTAGGACAAAAGTAGGAACCTTCAGCAATCAGACAGGGGATCAACATGAACTGGCTAAACAGACCTGTCAAGCAGGATTTGCCACAAAAAGACCTAGAACACCCACCCTGCATATTCTCTTGAGTTGAGAGGAGTCATCTCTGCCAAATTTAGGTCAGCAGATTGCTTGCTCTTGGAAGGCATTTCACACCTATTTGACACTTATTCAGGACTAAGACAAGCTAAGAGATGGCAGGTAAAGGGTAACTATCTAAAAGTTACTTTTCCTTGCTATTTATTAAACACCATTGAATTTAATTTTTAATAATTATTAAAAATAGTTGTTAAAATTTTTTTCTAGCTGGTCCCTTTCCAAGATGTAGTATAAGTATTTTAATCTGTACTTTGGCTTTTTACATAGGACAGCTGGCCCTGCCACAGTGAAAATAGATTTTTGGGCCTTGTGACTGGAGGGACATGGTGACATTAATTTTCTACATTTCACACTTTTAAGAACCATGCTCCCTACATTGTATGCTGCAAGGCCTACATCGGAATTACTTATTAATATTTAAAAGGAAGATTTTCGCCTGTCAAAAAGGGTTATTTTGACAGGTCATAGTGCATGGTTTACACTGCAACAATCAGGCAACACAGAGTAAGCCTAGAGCCGTAATTGCACAAGGGGTGGTGCAGTCCACAATGGCGTTAGTTTACAGGCCCTGAGCACACCTTTTACAGGCAAGTTAAACATGCAAGCAGGAATAAGCCAATTTAACCATGGTTAAAAGGGGAGCACAGGCCTTTTACTACTGGTTAGCAGGGATAAGGTGCACAGAGTTCTAAAGCCAGCAAAAATATAGGGTCAAGCAAAAGGCAAACATTTCGAGTTGACCACACAAAAGAGGCAGATTTACTAAAACTCTTTTATCCACTTGAAAAAGTAGGAACCTTGGTATACTTTTTCACTCTGAAAATACTTCTGCACAAAAATCAACATTTTGGTCATGGATATCAATCTCTTGCTAGCCTTACATTGAAACATTCTTCCACTACTCAAAACCAACCATTGGAGGGCAGAATTCAATTAAAGGCTTCCCACATCCACTTCAAGCCGACTAAGGCAAAGACCCAGATTACCTGCAGAAACTGGCTCCACACTACACTCCAAATGGAAATCTCTGATCGTTGTTCATTTACCTCATCCAGCAACTGTCAATAAAATGATAAAACACAATGTAAAATCTCTGGGAGTACAAGACCCAGAGTGTGGTATGCTCTAAAGTCGACTTTATGATCCTAGGTCAGTCATTTACAATTCAGGTAGACCCTGAAGACTGATTTGCTTTTTTAATTCAACTTCTCACAGATCAGGGAGCACTTTGGATAAAGTACAATTAGTGGGGGTGTTTATGGGAATTGATGGCCCTACACCCTCTGTATCATCAACATGTTTCAGCCCTATTTTAGTGGCCCATCGGGTCCCAGGCTTTCAACAGGATTACGTTTTTTGTGCCCCAGTAATTGTATTTTAAAGGTCAGCTAGTTTCCCTTACTAATTCAGTCAGGATATACACACTAATATAACACTTAAAATATGCAACAAAAAAGGGCTTCTAGCCGTATCCCAGCGACTTATTAGTCTGGATTTTCAATAATGGGATTTTTTTTTGTCACCTAGTAGGGGGAGGGCATGCCTCTGTAGTTGCACTTTTGTCAAGGATATCATGTCATCTGCAGTACCTAATCATGCCCCACGTCCTCCGTTCTGCCTGGAGACGGGCCATTAATTAGGGTTGAAACAAGATGATGATACAGAGGGCCTTGGGCCATCAATTCCCATAAACACCCTCACTAATTGTATTTTTGAATCATACCAGGAACACCTTCAACATAGAGATACCTAGGTATTCCGAGGTATTTTTAATTTCCTAGAAGACCCCGGCCGGAGATTATCCAAAGTGCTACCTGGAAAATGGTCGAGCCCATCCTGGTTTTTAGGGTCCAGGATGAGACCTGATGAGGAAGCATGCCACTAATAGAGTGGGTGAGGGTCTAACAAAAAAAGCAATTCTAGTTTCCTTACAGGGTCAATCAGTCCTCATTTATATAAAACATATTTACCATATTGAGGAAAAGGAAAGGATTGACAATCTTAGGCAACATAAGTTGTAGGGTATCTTGTGTTTAGTGCCCAGTTAAAATAGGAGGTCTTGTCTTACATCTCTCCTCTCTCCTCCTCCCCAGTGGTTAACCTTGTTTATCAACTATGGTATATTGATGAGGAACTAGTGGACACGCTTCACAGAACTTTTAAAATGCAGAAACACACCCTTACTTTTCCTCTGAAGAGAAGGCAGCTCAACCAGTGAGGTCTTCGTCCAAGGGACGGTGTTCTTATCAACGTGATGCTTCTTACTTTTATCATAACTGGTTAGGCAATTCCTGCTTCTGTTCCAAACATCAGTATTTTAGGAAGGGAAACATCACTGTTCATTCCCTTTCGATCCTCCTGACTGGGCCAGGTCTTTGCTGCTGGTAGGGTGCTAATTTCAAACTTTCTTCGGAGCTTGAGAGACTCTGTTTCAGATTATTGGGTCCAAGAGACCTTTAGCAAGGTATACAGGTTGGAATTGCCAGACTCTATTCCTATTTCCAATTTTCTGGTTACTTCTTGGTACAGAAACAAGATCAAAAGACCTTCTTTCAAAAACTGTAGCCAATCCTGTTTCTCTCCTGGAAAAGGGTCAGGGTGTCAGCTCACATGTCTTCCTAGTCAAGAAGAATTTGTTTTTTTTTGGACGCTCACCAACCTGCAGAGTATATATCTTTACATTTGCACAATATACTTCAAGATGGAGACTCTTCAACAATCAACAAAAGGAGTTGGCACATGGAATTGTAACGGTGACCCATTTTATTTAAAAATAGGGTAGGCCATACTTATATGCCAGTGGAAGGGCACTGGTCGCAAACAGGAATCTGTACTAGGTCCATGCTCCATGGCAGAGACAACACTGAAGCCCCAGGCGTTGAGCAGCTGATACCAACTGATAGGAAGCAAGAAAATAAGAGTGACATGGAAGCAAACCAATGCTAAGTAATGGGCAGGCTCTCAGCCCATTTTAAGCTTTTTATTTGTTAACAAAATATTTCACGGACAGTGCATCTGTGCTCTCAGGCGAAACCTAAAAAGTAATCCCTTGCCTTCCTGACAATTTACAACAATGGCAAGCTGATGGTGTCAGCAAATAAAGTTCATCTCTCCCGACTCTTACTAAATTTTCACATCCATCAAGAACGCAAGTTCATGAAGCATCTGAATCCCCAGGTAACAAAGCAAAAGGTAAAAAAAATCCTATGTAATGAATTCATGTCAGTGCCAAAATCAAAACGGTTGTCATTAAAATTCACATTAATTATTCTACCATCTACATGCCCTTCAAAGGGTCTGTCCTACAGGCAGTTTTAGCTGTTTAGTATGTCCAGTGCAATAATACATGGAGTGGTCTTTGGGTCAGCCCCTTGCTCATGATCGGATGAGCTTAATTGTCTTTTCAGTTAGATGCACTTGATTTATTGGCTTTCCTCCCAATTCTTGTTTGGCCCACTCCTGGAGTATAGGTGAACTATTTATTTCATTTACTTTTTAGTGCTCCATATGAGTGCATGACTTTTCTTTTCCTCTCTCTCTTCCTCCCTCTTTTTCTCTCTCTCAGTTTTTCTCTCTCTCTCTCTTTCTCTCTCTCGCTCACACTCTGGTGTCAATGAAGGCTCACCACGTCTCACTAACTTACTCCCCACTCTTCTGTTGCTCCCTTGTCCTTCCCCTCTCACCACCCCTGCTTCGTTTGGTTTACTCTTTTTATGAGGGTCCGGCAGCTTCATACTGCTACTGGGCTGCCCACTTTCCCACTCGCCATGCTCTCCATCATCTCCTTCCTAGTCTACTGACATCTCACTTCTTTGGTTTTGCAGGGTATCATGCATATTTTAAAAAAAAATGTATTTATTGTTCTAAAATGGCTTCTGCCAGGTGAGAAGTTATGGGCTGGTGGAGGTGGGCGTGTCCTAGAGTATCACATTAGGTGAATATTGCTATATGGAGTGAATCGATTACTGAAACCTATAATATCCTAATCCCCAACCGGAATAGACCCAAGGACATTTGGAAACTATTTAGTAATTAATGCAGACGACATTGGGAAGAATTTTTGGAATACAGACACAGTGATGAGATGTGGAACTGGTCGTGTGTATGGATCCGCTTAGCTGTTCTTACTGGTTAAACTATGGGACCAAATGCATCCAGAAAACATGACACACTGCATAGGATTCTGTTCCCTACCTGTGGGTTGTGGGTTTTGAAACAGTGCCTTTATGTTGATTGTAATCATGTGGCTATCTTTTTTGTATTCTTATTTTTCTGTTTTCTTATTCTGTTACTATATTTGAATTTATCATATATAACTTAAAACCTAATAAAAAACTATATATATATATAAACCTGAATGAAAAAAACGTTTTAATATAACAGTTGACATGTCGTTTATGTCTATGCTATATTTTGCACTTTGGGCACGTCATTTTAAGAATGAACAGAGAAAAAAGAAAAAAGTAAAAAAAGTTGAAAAACAGACTATAAGTTGTGTATAAAAACAGACTCTGTACTGCCAAAGCGCGTCATGTGATCAAGGCTCCCCGGAGCCGAAACGCGTAATGCTGCTAGTGCTTGTTTGGATGAAATAAATTAAGGAATCTGCACTTACTTGTGGTCCGTGCTCCTGTCTTTTTCAAGAGGATCAAAGAAAAGGTGGCGTTATGTTGATGTCATATATATATATATATATATATATATAATGGCTTCTGCCATCTTGATACGATTAATACAAGTTTTTAAAGATTTCAAATATCCACCTGTGTGTCACCCTTAGGCACACACATGAATCAAGGGCCATCATGGAATGTTTTTTTTATGAGAAAAAAGAAATTCCAAGTTAGCCAACAATGCATGGACATGTTGAATGCATCGTCATGCACTGCAGGTCATGTTGAAATTCTTTTTTTCCTACTGGAAATGCAAACAAGCGTTGGTAAAAATCAGTAGATAGGCCTTTTAATGATGAGGCCTATTGGTGTTGCTTTATTTTAATGGGGCTTCATGCAGAAAGGAAACCCTCCCTCGAATTCCCAATGATGCACGTACGTGCCCTCTTCTTATAGATTTTTGTTTGTATTTTTTAAATTCCTAACTTTGAGTCAGCCTTCATGCCCTCCTCATCTTCCTTCCATCTTGTTGTTAGCCCCACACTCCTTCGGCACTCTCACTGACACTTGATCCAGCGCAACCCCTAAATTCTGAAACTAGGGATCAAGAGAAATCTCATCACACATAAATTACTTCACCAAACAACGGGGTCCATCATACATTACCCATAAATGGTCCCTAAGAACAGGCGCTGGATTTTGGGGGGTTTATTTGTCAGTTTTATTAAATACAACGCTACACTTCACATTAATAACACTTATTTATATTTATATCTATTTGTAATATCAACTTTCTTCTTCCTTTGGTCGATGAACCATTAGTTGAAGAGTTGATGGTGACTATGCTTAACTAAACAGTTTAACATTTAACTAAATAACCACAAAGTCACTTTCTCGGTTAATGATTTTATATTATTAAATGCTCTTTATTTTGATCATCAGTGCATACACAAGATTGCATATAAGAGAACAAATTACCAAGCAATGTAATCAAATGAATCATTTGCATCGAAATCAAAGCGCGCATCAGGAATGGGGAAGAGAAGGAACAGCATAAACTTGCGGAAATATACTTTCAATTAAAGCAATCAAGGAGGGTGATACCCACCAAAAGAAATCAGGAAACCCACTTCCTTGGCTGAGTTTGTGGCAAGAGGTCCACAGAGATAGGCTCTGAGGACAAAGATAACAGGACAGATGCTGTAAAGTTTACTATACTACCAATTAAATGTATCTCCCACTTAATCTACCTCCTCGGTCGCAGTCTCCTCCCAAGCACTCCCGTGACGTTCTCGTACCTAAAGGTTCTCTGTCTCTATGAGAGTCAGCTCTCTCTGTCTTGGCTCTTCTTTCTGTTCTGTCGCATCAGACTGCTCTGCTATACAGGACCGCACTGCTTCGCCATACTGCCTTGCCACACCCCTATTGGGATATCAATTATACTCTTTTCTCCAGCACACTAATTTACAATGTTGCTGTATCAGTAAAACTTGGACTGTGATTGATTGTCGTAAATCATACTAGGGTCGTCCCATTCAGCTCTCCCCACCAAATCCATCCTATACCGGTTCCAACAAAGAAGGATTTAAGACCAATGTATTCATATAATTCTAACATTCATACATTATACTTTTAGCAACAATGTTCTTTTTAATGTCCGCTTTCACATCGTATTGCACGTAGGGATGGCTGTTCCCACAGTCGTTGTCGCATCTTGGCACATAAACAATAAGACACAGGTCAACATGGCCTTCACACGAGTTGCATCATCGGGTACATCCAGCAGTCTGCGAGCAAGCAACCCCTCCCGACACATGCGCACTCAGGACCGACTAAGCCAGCCACATGCTGGTTTCAACGAGAGGCCATTTTCATGCAGGCCCAATCCCGTACTAAAATAAACAAACACAAAAGAATACTAATTTGTGAAAATAAACCCATTATGTTTACCTCCCACCATACTAATGCCATATGCTAAATAAATCCTAGCAAAAGCTATTAGTTTAAAGCAACCTTTTCGTTATTTGTGCACAACATGCAAAATGTGCAATGTACAACACAGCATAAACATGCAGTAGTACGGTTTTTCAATGCGCAAACAATTAATTCGTACTCATGCCAACATGGTTTAGTATATTATATAATATGCGTTTGCCCCCTTGTAGATGGGTGTATCTGGAGTTGATTAGTTCATGCAGTCAATACATTATTATAGAGTTGCTTGACTTTATGAGGATGTATTTTACAAACCTCACTCCATCACACTCTTTCCCCTTCACTCTGTTACCTCTTTTATCAACGTGTTCACTTCTTATGAGGGTCTGTGACAGCACTATCTCTGTATTGGAATTTTTCTGCAAACCTCAAAATCAGAATTCCTCATCTCACCTGGGTTCACCTCACCCCCAGTGCACCCTCAGAACTTGCTGCTTCAGAACCCTTCCTATGCTGTTATATTATGGTAGTCATCCTGCAGTGTATTTCCCTGAATTTTGCTCTGCAACATCTCTGAATTTTTAATGTTGAGAAATACATTCTCAATTTTCTGATTTTTTTACTACAGCCATTTCCTTTCAAATGTTATATTGATAGTCTACAAAAAGTGTTCCTTGGACAATATTATTACCAAAATCTGTAAGAACAGAGCACGTGGCATGCAGTGTTTCAGAACAGCTTCAGTCCAACAGGGTGAACAGAATATGAAATCACACACACACCCATCAGGCAGACTATCTCACTAACAATGTACCCAGGGTGAAAACCACATACTCTAGGCATAAAAGAATCAACAAACCTGATATGCAAAGGCAGACAGATATAACCCTAGAAACCAATGCCCACAGATTCGGAGCCCCACAGTTTACAGAGTAGCCATATTATATGCAGGTCCAAGAGTATTGCCACCTTAAGGAAGACCCCTTAATCGAACGATGTCCCTGACCTACAAGTGGCCCCTGAATAAAATGCTGTCTCAAAACCACCTGATGCTACAGAAAAGGCTCCAGGGCTCAACTGACCTCACAGGTAACCTCCATAATGCAAGGTGGCTGTGTAAACATTGTAATAACTTAGCAACAAACAATTTCATCCATTTGGAAAACTCAATGAGGCCTCTGCTCACACACTGCAGTACCTGCTGCCAGCAACCTACAATACTCTGAGCACGATCACAAAACAGTCAAAGAGAAGGTGTGGTCTCAATCCTTACTGACACTTTTCCAACAAAACCATCAATGGCTCTAGATTCAGATTCTTCAAACAGCTCTTGTTAATTGTACTGTTATCCTTACCTCCTCCTTGTCTGTGCCTTGTGTTTTTTTCTCTGAACAAATTTAAGGAAGATTTAATGGGTCATCTACTCACTGCCACCTATCAATTGAAGTTGACCTTTGGCACGTTTCTTTCACTGTTGCAACAATGCATGGCCCAGCTATTTAGAGACCAATATGGCAAGTCAATTTTGTAACCCTGTACAATAAAAGCTGAATCTGACACAATTAGTGTGGGAACTGATAGATCAGCTTTCTGTAGGGGAGTAAGAGAGCATATATTTCTGCTATCTGAACAGTGGAATCACCTAGAACTTTAGTGTGTGTACGTAGCGCCTTGAAGTCACCACCTTAAATAATTCCCAGCACTGAAGCATAAGCCGCAGAATATCTCTGCTTAGTGCCAATCACAATGAACATGCTCTTGTACTCATTTATGGGTACAATTTTCAGAGTGAGATGAGTAGGTGCACATCTGATTTATCAGAGGCCAGTACTATCGGATGTGCACCTACTCATCTGTGGGACTACGTATATAAAAATTGGCACATCAGCCTAAATCGTAGAACCTTAATCATCCTACAACGGTTGGCGTTATTCAGTCCCTTTTTATTCGGTAAGATTGGTTTTTTTCTTACATAAGAACCTTTGGGTATAATACTATTAGTGGTTCTGAACATTGATTATTTGGTTTTTAGTATCCTGACCCTAGTCAACCAACGGTGGCACCAGTATACATATCTACAAAGTGAACACCTTGCATCACAAGGTATGCCATTTAGTTTTTTTAAATCAAATAAGCATGATAAAGTAGAGCAAGAGGTATTCTGTACAATGAACCTTTTACTTCCCTTTTTATATATAAAGGCTCTCTACCGAAGAGGAGAACATCACTTTCCTCCCTTTCCAAGATGATTTTTATCATCAGATATGTTAGTTTAATTTAACACTAACATCGTCTTCATTGTGGTTAGGTAGGTTGTTACCTTTTTCTTTGAATGTAAAAAGCAATGTACTATTGTTATTGTTTATATGTCAAAATAGTGCAGCACTGCTTGTTTTGTTTAGCAAGGTGAGGGATGTTGCAACTGCTCTTTCCATGCAGAAAGTGAGGGCTATCATCATTGTCTATGTGTGTAAATGATATAGTATTGTTTGTGTTGTTGTTTTTATAGATCTTTGTGGTGGTGGTTACATAGGAGATACAAAAAATCATACTGTGAGGTCTAAAAAGAAATGATGATTGTTAAACAGAATCGTGAAGTCAACATGTTTTAATAATTATATGTTTTTTGCTAATTAGAAAACTGTCCTGAGGAAGGTGTTTATTTCACGTACTCATCGAAACGCTGCGTCGACAACTGTTTTCCCAATATTATGTACTTTTAATGAAATGTTTTTATGACAACTGTTTTCTCAATATTATGTATTTTTAATGAAATGTTTTTACGTCATTGTCCATATAATTGTATTGAATAAATATTCAATGTAAACACTATTTTTTTGTGATATGTTTGACTCCATGATACTGTACAATTGCAATGTCTTCCTAAATTGTTAGTTTTATAACCACCAGCACTAGTTAAGATTGTTTAACACCTGTGATTTATTCATTGTTTTTAGGGACCCATTTGTTTTATATATGCTCCCCTGTCCCAGATTGGATCTTAAGGGGACCTCCCTTGTTGTTTTTTCCTTACTATACTGTAGAAATTCCTGTGTCCTAAGTGTAGGATTGTATTCAAACTTTACGAAGGTTGCATTTTGCGTCATGTCTCACTGCACTCAATAAGGGTTGCTCATGCATTAGTGATACTTGCTTTAACCCCTTCGCTGATAGGCCTTCCCCCCCCCCACTGTGCTAAGCCTTTTTTGGCTATTTGGGGTAGTTCGCACTTAGGCCCCTGTAACTTTTTGACCACATAAGGTATCCATGCCAAATTTGTGTCCTTTTTTTCCAACATCATGGGGATTCTAAAGGTACCCAGGGTTTGTGGATTCCCCTAGATGGGACACAGAAATTAGCCAAAATACAGCTAAATTTTGTTTTTTGGGGGAAAAATGCAAAAAAAGGGCTACAGATGAAAGCGTCTGTTTTTTTTCCTGCAAATGGTATCAAAAAAGGGACTGTGGTGCTGAAATCACCATCTTCCCAGATTTCAGGTACGAGCAGACTTTTGTCAGAAAACTAAATTTTTTTACACAGTTTTGGAATTTTTCTGGGACATAGCCTATTTTTGCAATTTTTTGTGCTTTCAACCTCCTTCCAGTTAATAGTAGAAATGGGTATGAAATCAATAATGGATACTGGAAAGCTATACATTTCTGCAAAGTAGACAAAATTCTGAATTCAGCAAGGGGTCATTTGTGTAGATCCTTCAAGTTTTCGTTATAGAAACAAACAGTTAAATATAGAAAAATTGAAAATTAGTTGAAAAAACAGCCATTTGTGTCAACGTTTTCACCTGTAACTTCTTCTAATTATGACAGCTATTTGAAAGCAATATACTGTTACATCCGCTGGACCTTTCTGGTTGTGACGATATATAGGACTTGTAGGTTCACCAAGAACCCGACGAACCCAGAGCCAATAACTGAGCAGCGTCTTGCAATGTTTTTTTATTATGTACCGGGTATATAGCAATTATTCTGGGAAAATTTATACATGGAAAAATCGGTATGAAAGACACCTATGTATTTCTGAAATGGGAACAAAATATAGAGTTTAGAAACAGTAGATATTTGCACATTTCCGAAATTGGGAGTACCCATACTAGCATGAGAATTATAGGTCATTTTTCAAAATGACTTCTTTTTTACACATTGTCTTTCATTTGGACGGCAGAAATGCATCAAAAGTCAATAAGTAATAACAGTTGCTCTACAATTCTGTGTTACCCTAAGTCTCCCGATGAAAATGGTACCTCACTTGTGTGGGTAGGCCTAGTGCCCGCGACAGGAAACGGCTCAAAACGCAACGTGGACACACCACATTTTTGCAGTCAAAAATGACCCTTTTTTTGCAAAGTGCCTAGCTGTAGTTTTTGAACCCTAGCTCTGCCGGCACCTAGGGAAACCTAGCAATCCTATACATTTTTGTAAACTAGACACCCAGGGGAATCCAGGATGGGGTGACTTGACTGGCTCTCACCAGGTTCTGTTACACAGAATCCCTTGCAAACCTAAACAATTGTCCAAAAAAACACATTATCCTCACATTTTTGTGGTGGAAAGTTCTGGAATCTGCGTGGATCCACAAATTTCCACCCACCCTGCGTTCCCCAAAGTCTTTTGAGAAAAACGGTACCTCACTTGTGTGGGTAGGCCTAGTGCCCGCGACAGGAAACGGCCCAAAACGCAACGTGGACACACCACATTTTTGCAGTCAAAAATGACCCTTTTTTTGCAAAGTGCCTAGCTGTAGTTTTTGAACCCTAGCTCTGCCGGCACCTAGGGAAACCTAGCAAACCTATACATTTTTTTAAACTAGACACCCAGGGGAATACAGAATGGGGTGACTTGACTGGCTCTCACCAGGTTCTGTTACCCAGAATCCCTTGCAAACCTGAAAAATTGTCAAACATTTTCCTCACATTTCTGTGGTGGAAAGTTCTGGAATCTGCGTGGATCCACAAAATTCCACACACCCCACGTTCCCCAAAGTCTTTTGAGAAAAACGGTACCTCACTTGTACAGGTAGGCCTAGACCCCGCGACAGGAAACAGCACAAAACGCAACCTGGACACACCACATTTTCACAGTGAAAAATGATCTTTTTTTGCAAAGTGCCTAGCTGTAGTTTTTGAACCCTAGTTCTGCCGGCACCTAGGGAAACCTAGCAAACCTATACATTTTTGAAAACTAGACACTCAGGGGAATACAGTATGGGTTGACTTGACTGGCTCTCACCAGGTTCTGTTACCCAGAATCCCTTGCAAACCTAAAAAATGGTAAAAATAAACAAATTTTCCTCACATTTCTGTGGTGGAAAGTTCTGGAATCTGCGTGGATCCACAAAATTCCACCCACCCCGCGTTCCCCAAAGTCTTTCAAGAAAAACGGTACCTCACTTGTGTGGGTAACCTAGTCCTCGCAACAGGAAACAGCACAAAACGCAACGTGGGCACACTACATTCTCACAGTGAAAAATGACCCTTTTTTTGCAAAGTGCCTAGCTTTAGTTTTTGAACCCTAGCTCTGCCGGCACCTAGGGAAACCTAGCAAACCTATACATTTTTTAAAACTAGACACCCAGGGGAATCCAGGATGGGGTGACTTGACTGGCTCTCACCAGGTTCTGTTAGCCAGATTCCCTTGCAAACCTAAAAAATTGTTAAAAAAACACATTTTCCGCCCATTTCTGTGGTGAAAAGTTCTGGAATCTGCGTGGATTCACAAAATTCCACCCACCCCGCGTTCCCCAAAGTCTTTCGAGAAAAATGGTACCTTGCTTGCGTGGGTGGGTCAAGTACCCGCGACAGGCAAGGGCCCAAAACCTATTGAGGCGACATCAAAATTACCTATCACAAACCAACCTGGTTTTGCAAGGGGGGAACATAGCAAAACCAAAGGGGATGATGGACGGAGTGTTGAACATTGCAAGTTCTCACCCCCAGTCAACTGATCTGGGTTTAATCCATCATCATTCTTTAGCTCACTCCGCCACCCCAGTTCAGACATGGCCACATGCAAATCAGTCTGACCCTGTGCCTCATGGGAAGAGTCCAGCCCGAACTGCCAAGCCATGTCTTCCCTGGACCGGAAACAAGCATCCTGGGACCGGTTTCTGGCTTACAGCCGTCATCAGCCAGGCTATCTTGAATCCAGTGGCAAAGTGAGCAAGGGACCCACGTCTGGGCATACCCTGCCAACTTAAGGCGAACATAGCAAAACCAAATGGGATAATGGACGGAGTGTTGAACATTGCAAGCACTCACCCACAGTCAACTTATCTGGGTTTAATCCATCATCATTCTTTAGCTCACTCCGACACCCCAGTTCAGAGATGGCCATATGCAAATCAGTCTGACCCTGTGCCTCATGGGATAAGTCCAGCCCGAACTGCCAAGCCATGTCTTCCCTGGACCGGAAACAAGCATCCTGGGACCGGTTTCTGGCTTACAGCCGTCATCAGCCAGGCTATCTTGAATCCAGTGGCAAAGTGAGCAAGGGACCCACGTCTGGGCATAGCCTGCCAACTTAGGGCGAACATAGCAAAACCAAAGGGGATGATGGACGGAGTGTTGAACATTGCAAGCACTCACCCCCAGTCTACTGATCTGGGTTTAATCCATCGTCATTCTTTAGCTCACTCCGCCACCCCAGTTCAGACATGGCCATATGCAAATCAGTCTGACCCTGAGCCTCATGGGAACAGTCCATCCCGAACTGCCAAGCCATGTATTCCCTGGACCGGAAACAAGCATCCTGGGACCGGTTTCTGGCTTACAGCCGTCATCAGCCAGGCTATCTTGAATCCAGTAGCAAAGTGAGCAAGGGACCCACGTCTGGGCATACCCTGCCAACTTAGGGCGAACATAGCAAAACCAAAGGGGATGATGGACGGAGTGTTGAGCATTGCAAGCACTCACCCCCAGTCAACTGATCTGGGTTTAATCCATCATCATTCTTTAGCTCACTCCGCCACCCCAGTTCAGACATGGCCATATGCAAATCAGTCTGACCCTGTGCCTCATGGGAACAGTCCAGCCCGAACTGCCAAGCCATGTCTTCCCTGAACCGGAAACAAGCATCCTGGGACCGGTTTCTGGCTTACAGCCGTCATCAGCCAGGCTATCTTGAATCCAGTGGCAAAGTGAGCAAGGGACCCACGTCTGGGCATACACTGCCAACTTAGGGCTGAACATAGCAAAACCAAAGGGGATGATGGACGGAGTGTTGAACATTGCAAGCACTCACCCCCAGTCAACTGATCTGGGTTTAATCCATCATCATTCTTTAGCTCACTCCGCCACCCCAGTTCAGACATGGCCATATGCAAATCAGTCTGACCCTGTGCCTCATGGGAACAGTCCAGCCTGAACTGCCAAGCCATGTCTTCCCTGGACCGGAAACAAGCATCCTGGGACCGGTTTCTGGCTTACAGCCATCATCAGCCAGGCTATCTTGAATCCAGTGGCAAAGAGAGCAAGGGACCCACATCTGGGCATACCCTGCCAACTTAGGGCGAACATAGCAAAACCAAAGGGGATGATGGACGGAGCGTTGAACATTGCAAGCACTCACCCCCAGTCAACTGATCTGGGTTTAATCCATCATCATTCTTTAGCTCACTCCGCCACCCCAGTTCAGACATGGCCATATGCAAATCAGTCTGACCCTGTGCCTCATGGGAACAGTCCAGCCCGAACTGCCAAGCCATGTCTTCCCTGGACCGGAAACAAGCATCCTGGGACCGGTTTCTGGCTTACAGCCGTCATCAGCCAGGCTATCTTGAATCCAGTGGCAAAGTGAGCAAGGGACCCACGTCTGGGCATACCCTGCCAACTTAGGGCGAACATAGCAAAACCAAAGGGGATGATGGACGGAGTGTTGAACATTGCAAGCACTCACCCCCAGTCAACTGATCTGGGTTTAATCCATCATCATTCTTTAGCTCACTCCGCCACCCCAGTTCAGAGATGGCCATATGCAAATCAGTCTGACCCTGTGCCTCATGGGAACAGTCCAGCCCGAACTGCCAAGCCATGTCTTCCCTGGACCGGAAACAAGCATCCTGGGACCGGTTTTTGGCTTACAGCCGTTATCAGCCAGGCTATCTTGAATCCAGTGGCAAAGTGAGCAAGGGACCCATGTCTGGGCATACCCTGCCAACTTAGGGCGAACATAGCAAAACCAAAGGGGATGATGGACGGAGTGTTGAACATTGCAAGCACACACCCCCAGTCAACTGATCTGGGTTTAATCCATCATCATTCTTTAGCTCACTCCGCCACCCCAGTTCAGACATGGCCATATGCAAATCAGTCTAACCCTGTGCCTCATGGGAACAGTCCAGCCCGAACTGCCAAGCCATGTCTTCCTGGACCGGAAACAAGCATCCTGGGACCGGTTTCTGGCTTACAGCCGTCATCAGCCAGGCTAGCTTAAATCCAGTGGCAAAGTGAGCAAGGGACCCACGTCTGGGCATACCCTGCCAACTTAGGGCGAACATAGCAAAACCAAAGGGGATGATGGACGGAGTGTTGAACATTGCAAGCACACACCCCCAGTCAACTGATCTGGGTTTAATCCATCATCATTCTTTAGCTCACTCCGCCACCCCAGTTCAGACATGGCCATATGCAAATCAGTCTGACCCTGTGCCTCATGGGAACAGTCCAGCCCGAACTGCCAAGCCATGTCTTCCCTGGACCGGAAACAAGCATCCTGGGACCGGTTTCTGGCTTATAGCCGTCATCAGCCAGGCTAGCTTAAATCCAGTAGCAAAGTGAGCAAGGGACCCACGTCTGGGCATACCCTGCTCACTTTGCCACTGGATTCAAGATAGCCTGGCTGATGACGGCTGAATAGCCAGAAACCGGTCCCAGGATGCTTGTTTCCGGTCCAGGGAAGACATGGCTTGGCAGTTCGGGCTGGACTGTTCCCATGAGGCACAGGGTCAGACTGATGTGCATATGGCCATGTCTGAACTGGGGTTGTGGAGTGAGCTAAAGAATGATGATGGATTAAACCCAGATCAGTTGACTGGGGGTGAGTGTTTGATTAGCTCAAACGCTCCGTCCATCATCCCCTTTGGTATCGCTTTGTTCGCCCCTAGTTGGCAGGGTATGCCCAGACGTGGGTCCCTTGCTCACTTTGCCACTGGATTCAAGCTAGCCTGGCTGATGACGGCTGAATATCCAGAAACCGGTCCCAGGATGCTTGTTTCCGGTCCAGGGAAGACATGGCTTGGCAGTTCGGGCTGGACTGTTCCCATGAGGCACAGGGTCAGACTGATTTGCATATGGCCATGTCTGAACTGGGGTGGTGGAGTGAGCTAAAGAATGATGATGGATTAAACCCAGATCAGTTGACTGGGGGTGAGTGTTTGATTAGCTCAAACGCTCCGTCCATCATCCCCTTTGGTATCGCTTTGTTCGCCCCTAGTTGGCAGGGTATGCCCAGACGTGGGTCCCTTGCTCACTTTGCCACTGGATTCAAGCTAGCCTGGCTGATGACGGCTGAATATCCAGAAACCGGTCCCAGGATGCTTGTTTCCGGTCCAGGGAAGACATGGCTTGGCAGTTCAGGCTGGACTGTTCCCATGAGGCACAGGGTCAGACTGATTTGCATATGGCCATGTCTGAACTGGGGTGGTGGAGTGAGCTAAAGAATGATGATGGATTAAACCCAGATCAGTTGACTGGGGGTGAGTGTTTGATTAGCTCAAACGCTCCGTCCATCATCCCCTTTGGTATCGCTTTGCAAGGGGGGACCCATGACTTTTCGGCCCGGGGCTCGGCGGCCACCTAGGGAAACCTACCAAACCCACACATTTCTGAAAACTAGACACCCGGGGGATTCAGGGAGGTATGGCTTGTGTGGATCCCCCAACGTTTTCTTACCCAGAATCCCCTGCAAACCTGAAATTTAGCTGAAAAGTCACCTTTTTCAAACATTTTTGTGTGGGAAAGTTGTGGCATCACGGGGCTGACACAAATTTCCTACTACCCAGCGTTCCCCCAGGCCTCCTGATAAAAATGGTGCCTCACTCGTGTGGGAGGCCCAAGTACCCGCGACAGGCAAGGGCCCAAAACGTATTGAGGCGACATCAAAATTGCCTATCACAAAACGACCTGGTTTTGCAAGGGGGTCCCATGACTTTTTGGCCCAGAGCTCGGCGGCCACCTAGGGAAACCTACTAAACCCACACATTTCTGAAAACTAGACACCCGGGGGATTGCAGGGAGGTATGGCTTGCTGGGATCCACCAACGTTTTCTTACCCAGAATCCCCTGCAAACCTGAAATGTAGCTGAAAAAATCACTTTTTTCACACATTTTTGTGTGGGAAAGTTGTAGCATCACGGGGCTGACACAAATTTCCTACCACCCAGCATTCCCCCAGGTCTCCCGATAAAAATGGTGCCTCACTCGTGTGGGAGGCCCAAGTACCCACGACAGGCAAGGGCCCAAAACCTATTGAGATGACATCAAAATTGCCTATCACAAAACAACCTGGTTTTGCAAGGGGGGTCCCATGACTTTTTGGCCCTGGGCTCGGCGGCCACCTAGGGAAACCTACCAAACCCACACATTTCTGAAAACTAGACACCCGGGGGATTCCAGGGAGGTATGGCTTGCATGGATCACCCAACGTTTTCTTACCCAGAATTCCCTGCAAACCTGAAATTTAGCAGAAAAAATCACTTTTTTCACACATTTTTGTGTGGGAAAGTTGTGACATCACCGGGCTGACACAAATTTCCTACCACCCAGCGTTCCCCCAGGTCTCCCGATCAAAATGGTGCCTCACTCGTGTGGGAGGCCCAAGTACCCGCGACAGGCAAGGGCCCAAAACGTATTGAGGTGACATCAAAATTACCCGGGGGGGGGCAGAAAGGCTGTAATTTTGGTGAGGGGGGGTGGGGGCATTGGCAAGCCCGTTTTGGGCAGCCCCCACCCTAAGTAAATTTTTTACAAAAAAATCCCTGGCGCTAGTGGGCTTTCTGCCCCTCCGGGGGGCAGATTGGGGGCTACTGCCCTCATCTGCCCCCAGGGGGGGCAGAAAGACTTTAATTTTTTTGGGGGGTTGGGGGCATTGGCTTGCCCGTTTTGGGCAGCTCCCACCCTAATTTCATTTGCCCAAAAAAAATCCCTGGCATCTAGTGGGCTTTTTTCCCCTCCGGGGGGGCAGATTGGGGCTACTGCCCCCATCTGCCCCCCCGGGCAGAAAGGCTGTAATTTTGGTGAGGGGGGTGGGGGCATTGGCATGCCCATTTTGGGCAGCCCCCACCCTAAGTAAATTTTTTAGAAAAAAATCCCTAGCGCTAGTAGGCTTTCTGCCCCCCCAGGGGGGCAGATTGGGGGATATTGCCCCCATCTACCCACCAGGGGGGGCAGAAAGACTGGTTTGCCCAAAACACAATGGGGGGAGCAAAGGCCCTTGCCCAAGGGGCCGCTCCCCCCTCCCTGGCGCTAGTGGGTGGATCCCTGCTTGGGGATTGCCCTCCTGGGGTGATCCCCAAGCAGGGATCCACTAGGGAAGGGTACCATTGGAAAGGGGAGATTCTCCCCTTTCCAACGATACCTCTCCCAAGTGTTTTGGTGCTCGGGGGCTGAGATAGCCCCACGAGCACTGAAACACTGAAACTGAAACTCAGTTTCAGTTTCGTTTTCAATGTAATGACGACAGCGCGCCATGCGCGCGATCTTCATTACACAGAAAACCAGGAGAGGGCCTCAGGAGTTTGGGGAAGCTCTTCCCCACCTCCCGAGGCACAAAAAAAAAATGGAAATCTTTCTGCTGTTTACAGCAGAGGGATTTCCTGCCCCTGTCCTCATGACGGAATGGTTCCGTCATGAGCACAGGAGCACCGATGCTCATGACGGAACCATTCCGTCACGAGCATCGAAGGGGTTAATAGACCCTTCAGGCGTAGGTATAGGTGAAACTATCTCTGTCCATTTTCCCTGTGCCAAAAGACACACTGCTTCAATATAGCCATCTGAACAGCCGTGAACATTTTCTCAGTAGGAGTGAATCATTCTTCTGCAGTAGAATATAAGTATGATCTGTAAGCATTAAGGTTGTCTGTTCCTCATTGTGTTGTGTTGAATGGTATAGTTATGTTAAAGACATACAGTCATTGTGTTAATGTGCTGAGGCTAGCTGCAAATATGCTAAAATACTAGTGACACATGGGGGCATATTTACAAGGAAATGGCGGAGCGCGGCGTTAGCCTCATTGGCTGCACCATATTTACAAGAATACGCTGCAGCCTTGCATTTCCCCCTGCGCTGGCGCTAATTTAGCTGCCTAGCGCCAACACAGGCACCCTTGCACAACGCAGCACACATGGAAACAGCACAAACGAGGAAAACATTTCTCCTCGTTGCGCCAGGGTGAGACCAGGTTTTCCCTGGTGTTAATTTTGGCGCTGACCCATATTTATGCCACCCTTGTAAATATGGTGCTGCGGTGAAACGCCCACCACAACACCCATTGCCCGCCCCTTTCATGCTAAGTATAGCGTGAAAGGGTGCCTTATTCACAAGGCGGCGTTAATCCACGTTAAGTGGCTTAACGCTGCCTTGTGAATAAGGCAAAGCCCCTATCACCACCACAACGTCGAGAAAAGTAACTTTGTGGTGGCGATAGGGGCTTGTAAATATGCCCCATGATTGGTAGTGTATTTTAAGGAACTAGTCACAACAGGTTGCAATGTAATTTAATGCGCAGTGAGGAATCTTCTCTCGGTAGTGAGAAAAATTCTCTCTGTACCGATGGAACACACACTTGACCTAGATTAAGGTAACGGATACTATCTCAAGATCTGGTAAGGCTGAGTGGGACGCAGCCACATCACACCCCACCTGAGAGACCTGCACTGGCTCCCTGTCAACAAGAGGATAACCTTCAAGCTCCTCACCCACGCACACAAAGCACTCCACAACTCCGGACCAGCCTACCTCAACAGACGACTCAGCTTCTACACCCCCGCCCGCCAGCTCCGCTCCACCAGCCTCGCCCTCGCCACAGTCCCCCGCATCCGGAAAACGACCGCCGGCGGCAGATCCTTCTCCCACCTCGCCGCCAAGACCTGGAACACCCTCCCCACCAACCTTCGGCAGACCCAAGACCTACTGGCCTTCAGAAGACTCCTCAAGACCTGGCTCTTCGATCAGTAGCAGCACCCCCCCCCTCTTCCCCCAGCGCCTTGAGACCCTCGCGGGTATGTAGTGCGCTTTATAAGTGACATGATTGATTGATTGATTGATTGATATGCCCAATCATCTAGTGACCATGAAAATCCCTGTCTCTCTTACATTGGCCTCTCTTAAGTTGCCTGGAGATTCAAGATTTCCTCTCAAGCTCACCACTTTATATATCGGTTATGTGAGAAAGCACCACCAGTATGAGTACTGTGTTTCTATTCAGTGGAAGAACTTCACGGTGATTGTGGAAGTGACGAATGTTAAGGATTTCTGGTGATCCCATTTATTTTTTATCCTGGATGGGGTCTTGTGGCACTTCTCTGAAACTTGTGAATTAAACTGTGACCAACATGTATGGCATACTTCCACGGTTGCCTCATACTTCAATGTTAAGGAAGACACAAGTCAAATGAAGCCTGAAGGAAGTGTTATCAAACGGCCTAATCAATAACTGCACTTTCAGTTGGGGTGGGGCGAGATCAGACTGCAGTAGATCATTGTCTCCCCAACTAGAATGGCTCCATTGCTTCCATTCACTTGGAATATTTACCAGAATCCACTTCTTAGCTCTCAATGGTGAGAGAAGGCCTCAAGTGCAGTAAAATTAAATGGTTTGATGGGTTCCTTAAAAATATACAGAGAATGTCTCCCTGTCTCACACTCAGTATGCCTCAGCTATATTTAATAAATTAAAGTCAGTGAGCACGTGGGTGTGGGATAAATGCTATCACTGTCTACCAGCCTCACACACAATATGAGCCCTTGGGAAGTGGGCTCAAAATCAAGTGGATGACACAGTAGGCTGCTCAGGAAGATCCAGCGCATATATTTCTACCCTCCCATTGACTAGCAGTTGCTAAAAGAAATTACAATCCTAGTAAAACATTGGTCCTCCTCCGGTACAGCATGTCATAGTGTAAATGCCCAATATTTCTTCGTTCTGCATTGGAACTGGAGCTATTTGATTAATTCCAGAAAGTTAGTAAAACGCTCAAAATGAGTGTGCTACCATTCAGGTTTGTTGCAAAAGAACAAAAGCGAAAACCTTTCCTGATGCCTAGTAACAACGCATATTATTTTCCTGGTAAAAATGCAAGCAACTGCATAAATCATGCCTGGATGAATCTGATATTCTAAAAAAAATCAACCTACTAACACATGGGTTCTCACACACATTTTCCCAGGGGCCACAAAGTTTGATCTGTGATGTGACAGAGGACCGCATTGATTCAAGCAGGGGGACGGGGTGGGGGGGTATTTATGGTAAGGTGTGTGTAGGGGAAGCGTATACATCTGAACTGCACAATATGAAACCAAAAACTTGGGATTAATCCTGACTTCTCCACTTAGCTAAATTGAGTCATCCTAGGCAAATGTTTTATTTCACTTTCCCTCCTTTTTTTCGTTATCACATGAGGATCTTAAAGTACATGACTTCAGGATGTGTGCAGTACAAATCTTTCTCCAGTGTTTGATTTAATGTTGTTTATTATAATTGGAACCCAGAGCGACCAAACAGTGCACATAAGAAGTGACTTGACTCTTAGTTCACTTTTGGCTGTTGTCAGGGTGGGGGGGAATTAAAGTTTCTACATTCATGTTTAAAAACTATCACTTAAAAAAAAATACTTTTCAATGCACTGATATAATCTGATGTACTAAGGTGAAACGGTTCTGCATGTTAACGAAATTCACTTTTTGAATTTTGCACAGAGTTATCATACTTATACCCTTTTGCTGCAAGATGTCTTTAAAAATGACGTGTTTTTAAATTTAAGCGGTGCAGGACACCGTAGTTGCTTCCTTTCTTTAACTTAAATTAATCTTTAAATAAATACCCACCTGTTCATTTAACATCTTTTTAATGTTCGTGCTGAGTTGAGTAAACAGCATCCCAATCCAGCTGTTGACAAGGGGGCCGGCAGCATGTAAAGGTCAGGAGGGGCGCATGCGCCCCCAGGCAGTACTTTGAGTATCAATGTACTAACAGACATTCCATGTTTATTGTGGATTTTGAGAGGTCTGGTGTGATCCTATGATCCTAAATTCGTACCACAGTATCTGTTGCGAGATTTGCACATCATTATTTGGTATCACGTCCATGACTGCAAAGTAGGGCTTGCTCAACAATGCTTCGGTTGTTATCTAGTACCTGTGTGGCAGTGCAGATGTACAAGATTCCTCAGTTAATGTATTCATCTGCACCTTCAGGGTCAGTTAGAACAACAAGTCTCTCTAGTCGGCCAATCCGGAGCTGGGGCGTGTTTTCCTTGTTTGTGTGGGACGCACTGTGACGTCAGGACTGCATGCGTGTTGATGGAACCTTGACCTCATGTTTTTACACCTCTCTCCACTGTGGTGCGATATTATTCGTTAAGATAAAGCATGTGTAAACAAGCCTACTACTGCCTCTCAGACTACCACGAAATGAACTGTTTTCTATTTAAATAACTTTCTAACGCTGGTTCTGTACTTGAACCATTTCAGTTTAAAATAAAAAAAAAATCAGTAAGCGTCAGAACAATATCTACAAAATATGTCAGTGTTTTCCAAGTTTTAATAATAGATATGTTAATTAAAAATGTGCCTTTCATAGCAACAGACAACCAGTGTACATTTAGTAGTTGATGGATGCATGTCTACTGCAACTCCTTTTGTATTCATTCACCGAGTGAAGGCAATGTATTCCAAGGAAATAGAGATGCCAAGTTTACGGCATGTTTTTTCTGCAACTAGTCCATCATAAACATACGAGTTTTTTTCAGTCTTACCTCACGACCAAATGGCACACGAAGCCTTTTTCCAGTCATGTTACTGAAACATGCAGAAGATATTTGTAGAAATTCCAGGAAAAGGAGTTGTACTCGACTAAAGCTTTATTTTTAAATGATTTTTATAAGATTCCTTAGAAGCCATGTATAGTCAAATGCACAGCAGAGTATTAATGCATAGATATTTACAAGTAACATCATTGAGAGATTGTTTTGTAAAAACACTCTTCGCCTTAAAAATACTAATTGTAAGATGCGATAGGGTCTGGTTGAATTAGGCAAAAAAATGAAAATGATAATTTTGCTGATGATTCTTTGTGAGAAAATAAATGTGATGCATACAGAATCTATGACAATCTGAAAATAATTCACCTATTATAAATAACTGTGATTACAGCAAATTTATTATTTAGGATTCTGTGGTACAGAATGTGAAAAAGACCCTCTAAAATATTCGGAAAAGATAACAGGCTGAAATTTGACTATCATATGATTATCTATTGGTGGAGCAGGGTTTTGCAAAAAGAAACCTGCTCAAATTAACTCTCCCATAATACTTACTAACAGTGTGCAGTGAAAACTAACATGCAAATCACATGAACCACATGGGAAACCGCTTTGTGCATGCGTGCACTAATGTGAACTAATGCATGAAAGTACTAGGCCGCATTTTACATTGCGTTTCAAAAGAAACAAAATTAATGCATGTCTAGACCGCATTTCGCATCTTGCATCTTGCTTTAAAACGATAATAATTAATGCCGCTTTGCATGAAGCCTATGCTAAGAAAATATTAACAGGGAATAGTGCAAAGGTGGGTGGTGAACAGTGAAAGATGCATTTCCATGTGATTAATGAATGTATGTGTTTTATTTGTCATAGCGAGCTGAATGGGCCTGCATTTTCTTAAATTGACCGGATAAATGAGGGGCTGGAAAATAAGCAAGAACAACCTGACAAAACAGACAGAAGCGCTGCGGATGAAGAACAAAAGTCCAAGTTTGTTCAGCTCAGAGAACATTGTTTGCTTACCAAAAGATGAGACTGGCCGTGGGACTCAAGACTTCTTCTGCGGACGTGGCTGAGAAAGTTGTGTGAAAATAATGAAATGTAACAAGAACTAAATTGAAATAACTGGTCAATAATAATGTAATGTGAAAGGATGTAGAACAATGAGCATGCAAATTTTGAATGAAATCACGGTGGTGTGATACACCACCTCACAAGCCGGCCAATGAGCAGTCGAATTCTGTGTAATGTTTCAATTAATATGGGTTGGACATGTAGGTTTTAGGGTATAACTGGGGTGCCTTTGTGGGTGTGGTTAGATTCGGAGAGAGGGGTTCGAGAGATCAGAGGAGAGAGGGGTGATGCGTCGCAGTCCGTCGGTTTGCAGAGAGGCCTAGCTGTTCCTGTCCCTGTCCTGTCCGGTTCCTGAAATCTTTGTTTCCTCACTTTATTTCAGGAGACCCCCACTTCTCCCTTGGCCAGGGGGGTGGTATTTCACTGATCTTTGGGTTTGTATTATCTTTCTGACTCGTACTTTGCATAATTACTTGCAAATGTATTTTTGTCTATGAAACTTATGTCCCTTCATCTATCCACTCCTTCATATGCATATCGTACATGGATGATGAGTATGACACTGTTTGCATTTTGTTAATTGATTACCTTTGTGGGATTCCTTGTTTGCATTGTAACCTGTATGCGATGAGCATTAATCATTTACATCAATTTGAGATAAACTTTATTAATCTTACCGAGAGTCTGTGATTATTTAGCTGGTTAGATAGTTAGTTAGTTCTATTATTACCATCAACTACTCAACTAATTGGTCCGTCGACCGAGAGGAAAGAGTGTTGATATACAGGTCTAGTTATGTATTTAGAGATGATAAACATGAACCTGTGAAGGGAACAATTTTTCACGTCATTAAAACTTGACCCCCAGCGCAACAGGGATTTATGAAGTGGGTGAATGTGTATGGGCTATTTGTATGAAATATTGATGAGTATCGATCCCTGATAAAGTGTAGCGCTGGATCAGTTTTCTGTAGCAGAGGACGGTTTAATTATTGATTAGTTTGGTAATAATGATTGATTATTGATTACATGTTCTTAACAAGAAAAGTTAGTGTCCTGTTCTATGTTGTCTAGAATTACAGGTACGGAGGTACCTGAGAAATCACGGGATGGAAATTTAGCCTGAAGTAGGCAGAAGAAGAGTGTGGATAAGATATCACACTGCAGAAGTACTTTGTCTGTTGTTATAATACTGTACGGCGGAAGGCAGTAGGTGTTATATTTAGGGATAATTTCTTATATGAGTAGAGTGTCTGAAATAGCGAAGGGTCCACTTCCGAAACTCTGGCCTTAACCCCAGAGGAGTACCAAGACCTCTTTTACACCAAAAAGTCCTCTTGCAAAACTTTGGCCTTATCCCTAGAGGAGTACCAAGTCCACCTGTAGCTTGTTCGGGTGTAGAATAACGCTGGTCGTTGTTTTACTGGAAGTGAAAGAAGTTTTCGATTTGAAGTGAAGAACTATCTCTTTATCTAGAGGAACAGACAAGGTAGCTTTGTTTTGTGTTGTTACTAACAAGAATTTTGATTAAGATAACTTAGAAATATATCGCCGTATTATTTTGTAAAGGGAGGGTCAGTAGAAGGAGTAATACTGACGTCACAAAAAGGTCGCGCTGGCATTGGTCAGGCAGCGAACGTGAAGTAAGCTCTGATTGGCCGGTTGATGTGAGCCGTGCTGGTATTGTTTGAGATAGCAGATACGGAGAGAGCCGTGATTGGACAGGTGGTGTGAGTCGCGCTGATATTGGACGAGAACTGACAAATAAAATAGTAGAATTACAGAAAGGTTTCCTTGTTTGTTTTGCTGAGATACATTAGTGTAAAAAGTCGGAAAAATTAAGTTGCTTAAGAAAATAAAGAATTTCTTTAAAAAGGACAAACCAATAGTGACTAGAGAGGGAATTCCTATTCCACCACCGAGAGCGCCTGCTTCCTATATGTTGTTGGAGCGAGGATACCATATGTGGACTTGGTTAGAGAATTGGATGGAATACACAAAGGATGATGGTGTTATAGCTTTCCTACAGCATGGTTCGTTTAATGTAAGGATTTTTCAGAATTTGAGAAATCGAATGAATTCATTAGAGCCAAATCCCAGAACTACCCAGTCTGAATGGGAAGTAGAAGCATTTGAAAGAGAGAAATATCGAGGTGGTAGGAGATACAGAAATTTAATGACTAGATATCCTTTTGAGAGAAGAGAAGATACAATGAAAAGATGGAGGAGAGCTGTGGTAACTGAGGGTTTGTACCCAGTTTTAGTTGCTGAAGACGAGACAGGAGGCACGTGTAAAGAGAAAAAGACAAATATAGAAACTTCAAGTTTAAGATATGACCCGAACGAATCTGATGATGAGTTGTTAGAGGACATTATGACCAAAGGACCTCCGCCATATCAAGAAAATTCAGGTGAGGTGACACCGAGTGCACCACTAATGGGAACTCCATTAACTCCACAGGTTACAGAAATAACTAGAGTAGTACGAGAAAAAGAAATGGACATATTAAATAAGGCAAGAGTAGAGCAGATCCAGAAAATAAAACAGTTAAGTCTAAATGCAGAAGCATTGACGGTACCGGTAACAGTTGGTCCTGTAGTTCCATTGTATGGAGAAAAACAGAATATATCAAAAGTACATACGTTGGTAGTTCCAAGGAGTAGCGTCAGGAGTGGAATGGTGATGGTAGCGGATGAGGATGGACAGGCTGACACGAATACTACATTGTTAGATCTTCCGGTTTGTGAGATGATAACAGAAACCCCTAGAAATAGATCCAAGGAGAATAGGGCCAAGCGTCATTCCAACGACAGGGAGTTCAGCAGCTCCTTTACCAGAGGAATTAAATGATTGGATAAAGTGAATGGAAAAGCGAAAACCTCAACCACAGAGTATAAATGTGAGCCAATTGAAAGTAGATTTGGAAGAGATGATTATTGGTACAATAAGTCCAGACAGACTAGGGACTTACTGAGATGAAGAGCTGTTGTTTTTGTGTAAAAGTATTACTTGGAGAGCGAGGAATCTTCATGAGAAAATAGCAGGGGCTGCTATTGACTATGGAATAGATATAGAGAAGTCAAAGGTGTTGCAGAAATCGATTTGGAGAGTTTGAATGCGTCTGGAAAAAGATTACAGATAAAAGAGTTGATGAATATTCTGAAAAAATGGGGAGATGCAGAACGGTGGAAAGGTAGATGGACGAAAAAGAAAGAAGAGGCAGCTTGCAAAGGAACGTCGATGTTTCCATTAAGAGAGACGGAACAAGTTGAAAGGGTGTGTCCAATGAGAGAAGTTCCAGGTGGTGGATATGTTCACGTTCCTTGGACGAGACAGGATATATTATCTTTTACGAATGACTTTCCCAGGTTAAGGGATAAAGCTGTTGAATGGTATAAACAGGTAGAGAGGTTTGTGAAAGTTTCAAAGGTTTTGTTAAAAGATTTAGATGGTTTGTTTGAGATTGTCGTACCAGCTGATTTGTGGACAGAATGTAAAATTACTGTCAATTGGCCAAAAGAAGAATATCCAAGAGATCCTAAAACAGGTGCACCATCTGATGAGGTGATGAGAAAGTATAATCAGGTAATCACCTTTTTGAAAGGAAAAATTTCTCCAAAGGACACAGATTGGGTTAAGATAGACAGGACGACCCAAGAACCAAAAGAGTCAGTACATGCCTATTATGAAAGGTTGTTGCAGGTATTTGAACTGTACAGCGGGTTTGAGAATATTGGAGACAAAGATATAGGACATTTTGTGTATCGTTTTGTGTTTGGATTGAAACCGGAGATTAGTAATATTATTCAGCAGCATTTGATTTGTTGGCAGAGCAAAACAATTGACGAAATTTTGAGGTATGCGAAGTATTGTATTGATGACATTGAATCAAGACATAAAAAGTTAAAGGAGAAAATGATGTGGGCACAAGTGAAGGTAGCAGAGCAGCAAGAAGTGAACAATGGTTCTCAAGCAGGTAATCAAATGAATGGTCAGAATCAAAATTGTCAGGTATCCAGTGGAGGTAGAGGTAGAGGTAAATTGAGCAAAGAAGAGGCTAAGAAAAAATCTCCTTGTCATGCGTGCGGAAAGTATGGACATTGGAAGAACGAGTGTAGATCTGCTCAAAAGAATAATGGGGTAAATCAAAATTTAAATCCACAGATGCAGAATGAGGTGGGTGTGAATCAACAGCAGCAGCAGCAGGTAGTTGCTCCACAGTTACAGGTGCCACAAGCTCCTATGCCCAATAATGTGACTGCTCAAGTGCAGAGGTACAGTGCGAACACTGGATTTCACAGAGGTGATCAAGTTGGTAAGAAGCAAAGTGTGCAAATGGTTCCGCAATACTGGTTGCAGTGCAATGAGAGTGATTCAGACTCATCTCAATGACGGTGCCTGAGGGGGGAGGAAGAGTGCGTACTTGGCGCATCCTTGGCGGTAGATCAGTCAGGTCCATTTGTTGATGGAAAGGTGGAAGGTAATGATATTACATTCCTAGTGGACACTGGTGCTACCCGTTCTACTGTGAGAGAAGCAGAAATTCCGAACCTACCCATCTCGGGAGAAACTATCCAAGTTGTAGGAGTCTCAAATAAGCATATTGGAACACCAGTCACAAATCCAATAGAAGTTCATATTGTGAGTTTCAGAGACATGCATCGTTTTGTGGTATGTGACTCGAGTCGTAAATCTCTTGGGAAGAGATTTATTGTGTAAAATGAACTGTACCATCTATTGTACGCCAGATGGTATTGCGTTTCAGATACCTGATGAGGATGTCGAATTCAAGATGATGTTAGTGAAGCAAGGGACAGAAGTGGATGAGTTGTTTTCACTTCTCACAGAAGAGAATTTGCCCGAAGAATTAAAAAGTACAGTGAGGTTGGATGTATGGGATTTTACAGGAAAGGAGATTGACCTAATGACAAATGTAGATCCGATTCAGATTACGGTGAAAGAGGGTGCCATATATCCAAACACTCCTCAGTACAAAATGAGTCTGGAAGTAATTGCAGGAGTCACTCCTGTGATTGACCAAATGATTGAACAGGGAATTCTGAAAGAAATAATGAGTAGTCCTTGTAATTCGCCTATTATAGGAATTAAAAAGCCCAGTGGAAAATATAGGATAGTGCAGGATTTGAGAAAAATCAATAAAATCGTAGTACCCTGTATCCAGCAGTGATCCTTTACCAAATTCCGTGCGATACTGAATGGTACACAGTGATTGATCTGTGCCAAGCATTTTTCTCGATTCCTTTACATCCGAAAAGCCAGTATTTATTTGCATTCCAGTTCGGAGACCGTGTTTTGGCATGGTGCCGAGTTCCTCAAGGGTACACAGAGAGTCCTTCAATTTTTAATCAGATTCTGAAAAGATGTTTCGAGACTTTAGTCATGCCAGGGAATTCAGTTTTGGTTCAGTACATTGATGGCCTACTAGTGCCATCAAAGACACGAGAGGCATGTGTGACAGATACCATTGCCTTACTGAATCATTTGGCAGAAGGAGGACACAGTGTCACCAGCAAAATTGCAAATTTGTAAACAGGAAGTCCAGTACCTAGGACACAAAATAGAAAAAGGAGTCAGAAAAGTGACACCAGAAAGAATTAGTGTAATTAAACAAATGAGTCCACCAAAAACTCAGAGAGAAGTTTGAATGTTTTTGGGAATGGTTGGATACTGCAGGCTGTGGATCAGTGGTTTCTCACTGATTGCAAAACCCCTACAGAGGTAGACACGAAAAGATGTGAAAGATCCGATTGTGTTGGATGATGAAAGTATGGAAGCTTTTACTAAATTGCGAAACAGTCTTTGTCAAGCACCTGCATTGGGAATGCCAGATTATGCAAAGGATTTTGCATTGCACTGTTGTGAAAGAGATGGGTGTGCACTTTCAGTTTTAACTCAAAAACATGGAATGGCACGACGTCCAGTAGCATATTTTTCTGCTTCTTTGGATTCAGTGGCCGCAGCGTTACCAGGCTGTTTGAAAGCAGTAGCTGCAACTTGTGTGAGTCTGGAACAGAGTGAAGCAATTGTGATGGGACATCCAGTCAAGGTGTATGTGCCACATTCAGTTGAGATCCTTTTGACACGCACAGGGACACAGTATATGACTTCTAGTCGGCTGACTAGGTACGAAAGAGTGATCTTGGGTGCTGAAAATGTGACTGTGGTAAGGTGCAACCCTGTTGCCGAACTCATATTGTGAGGAAGTAAGAGAGGAGGCGGATCATGATTGTTTGGATGTGACAGAGTTGTGCACAAAACCCAGTCCCGATTTTGAGGACGTTCCATTAGAAGAACCAGACTGTGTGATGTTTGTTGATGGATCATGTTTGAGAAATGAGAAAGGTGAACTATGCTCTGCCTATGCTGTTTGCACCATAGCGGGAGTTTTAGAAGCATCTTGTCTAAAAGGAGTAAACTCTGCCCAAATTGCTGAATTGATAGCTCTGATTAGAGCGTGCAAAATTTCCAAAAGCCTGAGGGTAACCATATTTACTGATAGTCAATATGGTTTCGGGGTTGTCCATGATTTCGGGCAGCTATGGATGCAAAGGGGATTTCTGACTTTTTCAGGTTCCCCTATAAGGAACAGCAAAACTGTAAAAGATTTATTGGATGCTTTACAATTGCCCAAAAAGATTGCAGTGGTTAAATGTTCTGCACATAAATCAGGAGATGATTATGTGACGAAGGGCAACAGATACGCGGATCAAGTAGCGCGTTTCTGTGCACGAAATTTAATTGCTCTAAGCAGAGGGATAGAAAAAGAAAATACCAATTGCCATCTTATGTTCTCTTCTTCATTTGAAACTTGGGACGAAATTAGACAGCTACAGGAAGAAGCAAGTGATGAGGAAAAGGGAATTTGGATAAATTCAGGCTGCAGAAAGAGAACAGAGGACAAAGTGTGGGTCTATATAGACGAAAGACCAGTCATGCCAGATAGTTTACTATCCCAAATGGCATGGGTATACCATGGAATTGCACATTTTGGAAGAGATGCTATGATTAGGCTCTTCAAGCAATCATGGTATAACCCAAAGTTCAGGGCCATTGCAGAGAGTCTTTCCCAGAGGTGTGTCACCTGTCAGCAACAAAATCCAGGCAGAAAGACAGTTGTTAGTCGGGGACGAATTGGAAAGGCAGCAGGACCATTCACCCGACTCCAGTTGGATTTTATTGAGCTCCCCCGTGCAATGGGCCGAAATATGTGTTGATTGTTGTCTGCTTGTTCTCTCGCTGGGTGGAAGCCTATCCAATGAGAAGGAACGATAGACTCATAGTCGCAAAGCTACTATTAAGAGACCTGATACCTAGATTAGGATTTCCAGCCACTTTAGAATCAGAGAGAGGAACACATTTTAACAATGAGATAATTTGGATGATTTGTGCAGCATTACAAATTGAACAGAAGCTGCATTGTGCCTATCGACCCGAAGCATCTGGAGTGGTTGAGCAGATAAATGGCACAATAAAATCTAGGTTAGGAAAGGTGTGTGCATCCACAACACTGAGATGGCCTGATGCTTTACCCCTTGTATTGATGAGTCTTAGAAGCATTCCTGACAAAAGACGGGATTGAGTCCTCATGAGATCCTAATGGGAAGAGCAATGAGACAAGCATCTATACCAGTGAACAAACTGATGAATATATCTGATGATCTAGTGCTTGACTATTGCAGAGGATTGGCTGATCTGGTGCATTCTGTGTCTCACCAGTTTGGAGAAAATGCTACTACGACACAGCTGAATCAAGCTCATGATCTGAGTCCTGGAGAGTGGGTTCTCGTGAAGAAACATGTGAGGAAATCGTGTTTAGAACCCAGGTGGAACGGACCTTATCAAGTGATTTTGGTTCGACAGCAGTTAAGTGTGGTGGTTTGCCAAATTGGATCCATGCGAGCCATACCAGACGGGTCCCAAGTCTGCTTGAAAGTCAAGAAGAGCAGCAACTGGTAAAACATAGACAAAAACCAGAGGTTGAAGTGTGTGAAGCTGAAGAATCTAAAGTGACAGATTCTGAAGAACAAACTGATGATGAACAGCCAAACACAAGTCAAGTAGAGTGGGCACCAGCTACTGGGTCTCATGAGTCTGCTGTTGAATCAGAAGAAGGAGAAGTTACTGAAAGTCAAGAAGAAGAACAAATAAAAGAAAGGCCAAGTAAAAGAACCTGTGAACCAGAAAAAGAAGGTGAAGAAGTAGTTCAAACTAAAAGACCAAGAAAAGGTGACAATTGGCCAAATGGAGTGAAAAGACTGAAATACACTCTTGCGAGGAGAAAGTCAAAAGGAAGACCAGAGCAACTTAATGAGGTCTCAAGTCAGACAGAACAAGAAGAGACAGGAGAAGATTCAGTACGAAAAACAAGGAGAGTAAGAATTCCAAGCAAGAAATACACAGCACCGGAATGGACGTACGTGATCTTGGAAGAAATTGAAGGCTCAGATCCAAGTGAAGAAAAAGACGGTACTGACACTGAGCAAGTGGATGAAAGCAAATTGAAACCACCTTAAAAGAACTGTGAAAAATTAAGGTGAAACCTTGCCAGACGAAATGAATTGAATGACTCAGAAGACTTAAAGAAAATAAATAAAAGAAAGGGGTAAAGAAGAAAAGCCTTGAAGTGTAGGATTACACTATTTTTCAGAAATTTTTGAGTAAGTTTAGAGTTTTATAGATTTATATTTTTATATTTTTAGTAAAATACAAACAGTGCCGAAGCAAAAGTGACTGAACATCCAAAATCTAGCCTAAAACGTAGATGCTTATGTAGTGTCTTTTTACTGACATTTATGTGAATATTATTAACTGTCATTGTACCTATTCTAATGGTAACTAATAATGGAAACAATACTAATGATATAATAAGTGAAAGAGTGAGTGATGTTACTAAAGAAAACCCCTAATACTAACATAGAACAGATAGATGGAAGTATTTTCCATCATGATAAATCAATTAGTGATTTCTCATTAAATGTTTTTACTAAATTGTTGTACAAGTATGTTAATACAATGAATGTGAGTGATTGTTATGTGTGCATGCAATTACCTTTGTCTGTCTCAGAGGGGCTGACCTATCATCATCTACCTTTAACATTTGGTGTGTCTTGCAGTGTTTTAACCAGCCTATTTTACGTGACGGGAAAGCTAGAGTATTATTATTCCAATATAGATTTAGTATTTTCAGAGATACCTATTATAAAGGAACTGAACAAGGTTTAAGTAGTAAAAATGCACGTTATATGGGAGAATTCTTCACATTGCTAGGACACTAGATATAGGATATGCTTACAAAAACCATCTAACATGTATTTTGCGGGTTGAAGAAAAGGTGTTCATAGATATGGTAGAATATAGAAGAGAAAGTTTCCAAAGAAAAGCGGCTGAACAGAAGTCACAGGTACCACCATGGGCATTTAGAGAAGGAAATTATGAAAAAGGTGAGACATACGCTGCAATGTCCCTGGACTGGTATCAAAGAGGGAAAATCTGCTTACTTAGATTAAAGACTAACTATAATAATTATTTCATTGGTACTCACTGAATGTGAACATACTTTCCAAATTACTGTAGTTTGGGGATTGAAGGGTGGAACTGATCCTGTTTTCCCAGGAGTCTACTATGTGTGTGGTAAGAAAGCCTATTACAGGTTGCCTGCACATTGGTATGGTAGTTGTTATTTTGCAATTGTTTTCCCAAAGGTCTACCATGTAGACAAAAGTAATAACAGGATCAATGAAATAAAACAAAGACTAACACGTATTAAGAGAGCTAGTTTCTCAGAAATAGTAGGTGATATTTTTGGTGCACTGATACCATCAGTTGGAGTCGTTCTGAATTCGCATAAAATTCGAAAATTGTCCACAGTGGTTGATCGTTTAGATACTGCTGGTGGGTTCTTGATGATTGATACCGAAATGGTTGCAATCAGATCAATGGTTTTGCAAAATCGACATGCCCTTCGTATTTTATTGGCAAAAGAGGGTGGAGTCTGTGGCATGTTGAAAATTCAGCACTGCTGTACTTATATCCCTGACAAAAGTAAAGGTATTGAGGGATATATTAAAAATATTACGAAATTACATGAAGACTTGACCCAACTGGAGGTTGACGGTGTTTGGGAGAGACTTGGTTAAAGTTTCTCTTCTGTAAGTAAATGCTTTTCTACCTCTGGAAGTAGCTTATTAGGAAAAATAATAATGCCAATCATGGATGGAACGATGAACTTAGCATTAACATCCTGAAGGAATGCCTGTTTCTCACACTTGGTGGTCCCCTCCCACAGCCTCTCACATTGTTGATTGGTCAAATTTCTGTCAACACCTGCTAAACCTGTTTCCATCTCACCCGCATGCTAACTCGACCACCTGCTGTTCTCAGTTCCCCATTTCGAGTCAAACAGTAAAATTAAAGAAGATTAGAAACGCTGCCCTGCGGGCAACCAGGAAGTATCCAGAATCCAATGAGCGCCTTAACGATTATAAAACTGCTCAAAAAACTACAGACAGGCACACCAAAAAGATAAACAACTTCATCTCGATCAATTTTGGTGTAAACTTCTCTGGGAAAGCAAAAACCATAACTCAAGAAAATTTTGGGCACTATTGAACAGACAAATCAATGGAACAACTAGACAGGGGAGTGCAAACATTGCGGAGGCAGCATGGGTCTCATTCTTGACTGATCACTTCAAGGCCAATGGAGGTGCAGACTCTTTAACAGTAAACACCTCCGCATTAATTAAAAACGGGCCCTCAGAGAGCCATGACAGCCCCCACGAGTTGACGCAGCTGCAATGCGAGACGATCTCCACCACTCAAGTAAGGTTGATTAAAATATTATCAAAAGCGAGATCAGACGGAGCGCCGGGTCCAAACGGCCTGCCGCAGGCCCTGTTTAAGGCAAACATCCCACTTTGGGCACAACAATTGGCAATCCTTTTTAGATCTGCACTGAGTTGTTCAGTCATACCCGACTCATGGCGAGGTGCAGTAATCCATCCAATATACAAGTCTGGTGCTCATTCGTCCCCAAACAACTACAGGTTGATAGCCCTATTGGACAACGAGGCAAAGTATTTTGCGAGTATCCTACTTGAAGAACTAAGTTCCTGGGCCGATCAGAAAGGCCTGATTCCAAAAACCAAACAGGCTTTACAGCAAATTCGGGCACAACCTCCAATCTACTGGCACTATCAATATTTATTGACAAATCGCTCATCTCATCGAAGGTGTTTTTTTGTTGTTTCGTCGACTTCAAAGCCGCCTTCGATCGGGTCCCCAGGGCAGCACTTTGGGCAAAATTAACAAAATGGGGAATCCCGGCCAAACTACTGGAGGCCATTGTTCAACTGCACACCGACACTTGGATACAAGTCAAGCTTGGCACTGGCACACACCTGTCCCGAAAAATCTTAACAACAAGAGGAGTGAAACAGGGGTGTGTGCTTGCCCCATTGCTCTTTAACCTGTTCATTGCCGATCTCTCAGCAGAACTGGATGAGATAAACAGCCATTCCCCAAAGATTGGCGGTGTGCAGTTGAGTAATCTTCTGTACGCCGATGACCTTGTTCTTCTTAGTCAAACCCGAGTAGGGCTGCAACGATTGTTAAATAAATTATATAGTTACACCACTACAAACAGCCTAGAGGTCAATCTAAAGAAAACACAAGTAGTCATATTCGGCCGAAAACATTACGGAGGTGGCGGCTGGATGTACAACGACTCCAGCCTTGTCGTAGGAAAATCTTATAAATACCTGGGGGTCAACTTCGACTCAAGGGGCACTTTCGCCAAACATCGTAGTGACATTTCAATGAAAGCCACAGCTCTCCGACTGAACTTTTCAAAACTCTCTAAAAAACTGATGGGTCCGAGTCTAACCCCAATGATGGAAGTTATGAAAGCCAAAGTCGGCCCTACGCTGTCATACGGCATTGAAATCTTTAGGGGAAAAATTAGCACAACACTAAATCAACATGTGACCAAGATCTATAAAAGTGTTTTTCGCATGCCAAAATCCGCCTCCGCCGCACAGATTCGATTAGAATTGGGCCTTTTAAACTACGAAATTTCCAGCTCAGGTGCCTATTTAAACCTGTGCCACAAGCTAAGGCAGGCAGAAGGTGGGTCCCTTGAGTCAATGTTGTGGTCGGACATTAGTTCTAATAATCCAAGTGGGACCTACAGCAAGCTCTTCCATGACTGTGTACAGCAATTTTCAGCAAGTGATCTTTGGAACCTAAACCCCAGTCAAACGGCCTTTAAAATTAGCATCAAGAAGCGCACTCGCATGCTGTCCCATATTACAGACAAAGCTGTTCTCGCCAAACGTAAGCATGCATGGGCAGTAATTAATTCCTACCAGTTGGCTACACCGTCATCATATCTGCCCTGCACATATTCTTTGTACCTAAAATTGCGTTTCATGGCACTAAGACTGGGGGAATGGCATCTGCTGAAACATTTACCCATCTGGCGTCGCACGTCAGACAACCAAGAGTGCAGGGGTTGTGGAGACTCGGTGGAATCTATGGAGCATGTTGTATGCCTCTGCCCTGCACTGCTGACTCAGCGCAGATCAAAATTGAGGCCAGAATGGAACAGATTGGGAGTTCGGTCCTGCAGACAGGCAATCATCGCGGCTTTGAACCCGGAGAACACAGCTCTAAATATAAGCTTCACTATTTTTATTCATTACGTATATCGCAAATTTAATCGGCAAATTGTAGGCCCGGTAGCAACTGTAAAAAGGGCCACAGGTGACTAAAACAAAACTGTAGATTTACAAAGCCCAACTTTGGTTTCTTCTGTGTTCCCCGTGCCTGTAACACTAGGGTATGTGAACCCGATGATCCTTTATGGACATTGACATTTGACAGTCATTACAATGAATTGTTCCCCGTGCCTGTAACACTAGGGTATGTGAACCCGATGATCCTTTATGGACATTGACATTTGACAGTCATTTCAATGAATTGGTCACACTCTCCGCGTCCTCTTGTAACTCCCGGTCCCTTTTCCCTCAGACTTTGACAGTAACGCTCACTTTTCTCTTTGTTTGTTTACATTATTAATCCTTTTAAAAATACTTTGCTGTTGCCTAGTTTTAAAATTTCGTATCTTTATACCACTTTGGTCATTTTAATCATCTATTTTGTATATGTATGGCACGCATGTCCAGCTTTTATGATTATATTTTAATCAAATAAAGTTTTTCTTACCATTCTAATGCCAATCATTTCAGTAGCTGGAGTAACATTAGTAATAATAACAATATATAAATGTTACAAGTGTAAGTGTGGAAGAAAAGAGATGACAGAAACAAATAACAAACGAAAAGCAAGGAAGAGAAAAGAGAAGAGATAGAACTAGAAGATATGAAAGGAGACTACTATGACAAAATGAAGGAGTTAGATGAGAAGTTGATGAAAAGAGAAAAGAAAACTGATCTTTACATAAATAAAGATGGCACTTGGTATGGTGGGTATCTTATGATGGCTCCAGGAAGCCATCAGAGGGGGTATTGATGGAGCAGGGTTTTGCAAAAAAAACCTGCTCAAATTAACTCCCCCATAATACTTACTAACAGTGTGCAGTGAAAACTAACATGCAAATCACATGAACCACATGGGAAACCGCTTTGCGCATGCGTGCACTAATTTGAACTAATGCATGAAAGAACTAGGCCGCAATTTACATTGCGTTTCAAAAGAAACAAAATTAATGCATGTCTGGACCGCATTTCGCATCTTGCATCTTGCTTTAAAACGATAATAAATAATGCCGCATTGCATGAAGCTTATGCTAAGAAAATATTAACAGGGAATAGTGCAAAGGTGGGTGGCAAACAGTGAAAGATGCATTTCCATGTGATTAATGAATGTATGTGTTTTATTCGTCATAGCGAGCCGAATGGGCCTGCATTTTCTTAAATTGACCGGATAAATGAGGGGCTGGAAAATGAGCAAGAATGACCTGACAAAACAGACAGAAGCGCTGAGCGCTGCGGATGAAGAACAAAAGTCTAAGGTTGTTCAGCTCAGAGAACATTGTTTGCCTGCCAAAAGATGAGACTGGCCGTGGGACTCAAGACTTCTTCCGCGGACGTGGCTGAGAAAGTTGTGTGAAAATAATGAAATGTAGCAAGAACTAAATTGAATGAACTGGTCAATAATAATTAGGGCTCCCGGTTTTATGTTATTTATTTTTTGGCCATTTCCGTCTGTATTTATCCATATTTATTTTTTGGTAATTTTATCTGTATTTATCCATATTTATTTTGAGTTTTGCTTGTAAATGAAGTTGTAAAACTGTACATTTCCATATCTATTTAACTGATTGACGCGCACTCCTACTTTGATGTCTGTTATGTTTTAGCTATTTAAGCTACCAAATATTACATAACAATACATCCACTGGTAAATATTATACCATAAATGTATGTTGACATATGCCGTTATTTAAAGAAATTTCATCCTGTTTTTTAATTTCCCATGCTGTCCATCTGCTCAGCTGCTGGCCTTTAATTCATGAAAGACAGCACGGAGAGTCACTTAAAAGAAGCACAATTTTCTTTATTTATCCACTTTTAAAAATAAATGCAGACAGAAAACACATTGTTTTCTGTCTGTATTTATCTGTAAAATCTGTAAAAACGGAAAACAGGGAGCCTTAATAATAATGTAATGTGAAAGGATGTAGAACAATGAGCATGCAAAATTTTGAATGAAATCACGGTGGTGTGATACACCACCTCCCAAGCCAGCCAATGAGCAGTCGAATTCTGTGTAATGTTTCAATTAATGTGGGTTGGACATGTAGGTTTTAGGGTATAACTTGGGTACCTTTGTGGGTGTGGTTAGATTCGGAGAGAGGGGTTCGAGAGAGCAGAGGAGAGAGGGGTGATGCGTCGCAGTCCGTCGGTTTGCAGAGAGGCCTAGCTGTTCCTGTCCCTGTCCTGTCCCGTTCCTGAAATCTTTGTTTCCTGACTCTATTTCAGGAGACCCCCACTACTCCCTTGGCCAGGGGGGTGGTATTTCACTGATCTTTGGGTTTGTATTATCTTTCTGACTCGTACTTTGCATAATTACTTGCAAATGTATTTTTGTCCATGAAACTTATGTCTCTTCATCTATCCACTCCTTCATATGCATATGGATGATGAGTATGACACTGTTTGCATTTTGTTAATTGATTTTCTTTCCTTTGTGGGATTCTTTGTTTGCATTGTAACCTGTATGCGATGAGCATTAATCATTTACATCAATTTGAGATAAACTTTATTAATCTTACCGAGTGTCTGTGATTATTTAGCTGGTTAGATAGTTAGTTAGTTCTATTATTACCATCAACTACTAAACTAATTGGTCCGTCGACCGAGAGAAAAGAGTGTTGATATACAGGTCTAGTTATGTATTTAGAGATGATAAACATGAACCTGTGAAGGAAACAATTTTTCACGTCATTAAAACTTGACCCCCAGCGCAACAGGGATTTATGAGTTGGGTGAATGTGTATGGGCCATTTGTATGAAATATTGATGAGTATCGATCCCTGATAAAGTGTAGCGCTGGATCACTATCCAAGTAGTATTTAAAAGAGTGCGCTCCACTCGAATGCCTATATTACTATAGTTAAGTGTGGGTAGGGGTGAAGGTTCATGAAAGTTGACGTCTTGAGTGGGACAAGATGCCCCACCACTTCCTCAATAATGGTAAAAAATATATATTTGCCATAGCATTAAAAATAAATGTGGGCCAAAACCACCTGTTATTTAGAGTAAATGTACTAATACACACCATTTTTACTGCAGGCAAAGGTTATGTTCCTTTTTATTGCCACAGTGCAGCGAAATTGTCATAAGCAAAACATTGTTTACTTCTTCACAGACTGCACATAACGAAATATTGCAAAGGTAAACAACCCTTTTAATAGTCAGGAGGTTTTCTTCAATGCGATTTTAACTATACTGCATAAAACGAATTATATGTATATATATATATATATATATGCGAGACAAACTCCGCTGCTGAAATCGTGCTGGATGAACGAAGACAGACCCAAAAGTAAGGTGCAGTGTATTTTTTAATCAAACGCCCTTGAAATCCGCCATGACGCGTTTCGACCTACGAAAGGTCTTGATCACATATATATATATATTATCTACTGGCGGTCGCCAGTAGATAGTTATAGTTAGGACCTATTTTCCATAGGAAATCCGCAACATTCTATTTGAAATAACGTTGGCGCCGGTTGACGAATCTTTGAGAAAGTTTCCAACTTGTTGGGGCGCTCCGGTCCGCTCCTATCCTGATAGTCTCGGGGTGATTCATCAAGCGGGGGCCGAGAAAAAAGGGGGGTCCCAAAACGCGTTTTCCCCATTCATTTTTCCATAGGAACCTTTAGTTGCAGCTACAGCCCGAACTGCTGAACGGAATTACACCAAATTTGGCAAAGAGGTAGCCCTTGGTTCAGTGTCATGCCTTTTGCTTAAATGGTGTAAATCCGTTCAGTAGTTTCTGAGAAAATCACAAATAAAATCACATATATATCTATGGCCGAGTAGGGTCCGCGTACCCTCCCGATCACGAGCTGCATGCTAATTGGCTGTCAACACTCCAAATCAGGAAGTGTTGGCAGCCATTTTGTCCCTCGGTAAAACCGAGGGACAGAAACAAGTGCGCAAAGAGGGGGCAGGGTAGAAACACCCTGACCCCATAGGTCTGCTCAGGGGGTCCCACAAGGACCCCCTGGGCAGAAAAAAGCATTTTTATTTTTTTTAAAAATCAGCGGGATGCGCTTAGGGTGCGCGGATCCCGCCGATTAAAAAAAAGAAACAAGTGCGCAAAACGCACAAAGGGGGCAGGGTAGAAACATCCTGACCCCCTAGGTCTGCTCAGGGGGTCCCACAAGGACCCCCTGGGCAGAAAAAAGCATTTCTTTTTTTTAAAAATCGGCGGGATGCGCTACAGTGATGTCACTGACCATGTCATGAGTGATGTAATATGTGACGTCATCAGCAGTGCATTATGGGGGCGCGAGTTATAGTTACCTGAACTAACTATAACGGGGGAATTTCACGGGTTTTGTACGAGTGCAATGTCCAACTAACTATAACTGTCCCTAAAACCTATGGTTTTTTCAGTGAATTTGTAAGGTTTTTTAAATACTAATTTCTAACTATAACGTGCCTGAAACCTATGGTTTTTTCAGTGAATATATATATATATATGTATATATATATATATATATATATATATATGCAAAAAACAATCCTCATGAAGGCTTCAATTAAGATGCAGGCATGGACCCATCAAGGTGCGATTATATCTTATTTTATTGTTCTTCTTTTGTGCACCTGATCACGTGAAAAACACACCAATTAACTGACGTCATACAAAACAGACCACATATTGCTCACTTTTTAGTTGTTTGTTGCTGCGTTTTGCAGTGAGAAATCAGACTAAAAATGTTTTTTTATTATTATTATTATAAATATTTAAATATATTATATCCCATTGATTTCTCACCAAGCATTCAAGCGCACGAGTAACCTCAAGGATATGCCTATACACACGAGACCCAAAACACCTAATCCAAACCCACAAAGACTTCTTTGGGGTCTTCCGCCAGTGAAGGGACGTTACCCATGTAGATCCTGCACTGTATGTCCCCTGACGGAGATGACCGAGGAAACTGTATTCTCCAATACGTTCAAATGGGAGCTAAGGAAGCCCACTAACTGCAATACCTCAAATTGTATATATTTGATCACCTGCCCTTGTAACCTTCGTTACATTGGCATGACTACTAGGATGATCAAAACTCGCATCACAGAACACAGGAGTAACATCAGGTGCCACATAGTCAATACCAGGATGTGCACACACTTTGACCTAGCAAGACACTCACCAGACACATTACGCTGGGTAATCCTTGAGGCTCACCCCAAAATGACCAAAGGAGCACTGTTCAGGACTGAACAGAGGTGGGTCCACCGCCTAGCAACTGATAAACCAGGACTTAATGAGGACATCCCGTGGAGCGCACTGAATAGTTAACTGCCTCTCCAAGATTGGACTACATATACCAGACATCCTTTACTCACCACTGATACCTGGGTCTTCACACCTGCCATCTAGTTACACACCCTAGCTGCACCATGGCCCAGATAACTAGGGTAGCAGAGCTCTGGCTGTTGTGACAAACATCGTTTTCCAAACATCATTTTCCAACCATAACACGGACAATAGGAGACAGTAGGAGCCCGTGATTTCCTCTAGAGGGGCTAACGGAATACTTACAGTTGGGTTTCTTTGTCGCCAGTAATCAGTGAATTGCAATTGTTTAGAAAAGTAGTGGGGGATAAATACCATCTGACCACCGGTAGATTCTTGATCACCCACTCACCCAATTGACATGAGTACCTAACTCCATTCACCCAATATGGCTGCCACAACTGATGTTACAACAGGGGTTGGCAGTCTAGTGCTCTAGCCCCGGCTGATTGGTTGCTCAGCCCACTCGCTGCCGGCAACCAGGGTTACTTATGAGCCACGAGGATCGAGCTCAGTACCTCCTGGCCCCGGCAGCGTATGGGTAGGTCTACTGTCAACTTCGCGGATGGACACACGTGAGTACCAGCTCCTTTGTTGCACACGGTAGCCTCCGTGTGTGGTGCGCTTTGGCTTCTCAACCCACTTGTGAGAGGTGAGTTTGCGCCTGTTATCTAACGGGGCAGCGGACACACTTTAAACACCAGGGGCTGCTTTGTATTGCGAGGCCCTTGTGCATTGATGACTCAGCCCGCTCGTTCCGGTTGACCACGGATACCGCCAGCTCCGCACTGTTATGTTATGTTATTAAGGACTTATAAAGCGCACGGCTACTCGATAGAGTGTCCCGGCGCTAAACATTCTGGGTGGGGCTAACAGTGAGCTCTAAGCTAGCTGATTTCGCACTATTGCTGGAATAATCAGGTTTTCAGTAGCTGCTCTTATAACATAGTACCTTAAATAATTAAGCTTGTTGTCATGTACCAATTTAAAATGGCGTGCCACCGGGTAGGTAGGGTCTGAATTCACTATTGCCCTAAGGTGTTGTAGAATTCTGGTGTGCTGCAGTAGTTTTGTGCTTCCCAAATAGCGGAGGCCACATGTGCACTCCAGCACGTACACTGCATGGTCTGTCTTACAGTTGTCATGCCCCTTAATTTCAGTGAGTTTCTCACTGAAGGCCAATATATATCTGGTGGTGTTAATCCCAAACTTGCATGCCCTACATGAGCTGCATTTATAGAAGCCTTCTTTCGGGGACAACCAGTTGGTTTTCTTCACTAGTTCAGGGATATTGTCGACCAATGTGTCCCTCATTGACTCTTTTTCGCTGAGATAATAGGGCGGCCCGGAATCGGGGATGTTCCCTTGTGCACCTTTGGGATGAAATATATTACTGGTAGCACAGGAAATTCATTGTATAAAAATTGAAACTCCTCTTTCATGATGAGACCTTCACATTTCCATATCAAAAGATCTTCCTTCAGCACTGCCTTGACAGTCCTGACTTGTTGTATCGATGATCTTCTATAACATGGTACATCTTCAAGGTGTCCGAACGCCTCTTTGATATAGTCTGCCTTGGGCCAGAAGACCACATTGCCCCCCCTGACAGACTTGTTAATGATTACTTCATTGTCATCACTCAATTTTTGCATTAAATTGTGATAGTGCTTCTCTTGGTATTTGTATTTCCTCATCAATTGGCTGTTCTTCCGATTCAATTTCTTAAATTCCTCCACTACCCGATCATTAAAAATGTCTATAACATCACAGGGCATCATTGGCATAAATGTCGAAGTGGGTCTAAATTAGCTTTTGAATGGTTCCTGATAGATTTATGCCTGCTGAAATCATAACTTCTTGTGTGGAGGATACTGTGTGATTGGCTCCATCATCACTTTCCAATTCTTGCAGTGTCCGTAGTGTTTCTACATCTGATACTTGTAGGGTGTCCTGCTTTAACTCTCTCGTTGTTGTAGCTCTTGTGGATTTGTCTGTCGCATCCTTGAGTTTGAAATATTTGGCTAGTTTCAGCTTCCTAATGAATTTGAACACATTTCTCCTTGTTTGGTTATAGTTGAAATTGCTTTCAGGGCAATATGTGAGGCCAAGTGAGAGTTGTTGTGTCTCCACCCCGCTCAACTGAATATCTGACAATATGATAATGGTATTGTCTGTCCTATTTGTTACCTTCTCCATTTCCTGGCTTGTGGCTTTTTGATCATTGCGGTTTTTAAGTTTTCTCCTTGTCCTTCTCCTCTGGTTTCTCCTCTGCCTTGAATGGACTTTGGATTGCGTGGACGCAGTGTTTGCCTGCGATCCCGTCGTAAAAAATCGAGCTTCTCTGCCAGTGTCAGATTTGCCAGATCTTTTCCCCTATTGTTTGCATTAACTCTTCCATCCTCTGATTCAGTTTCACTCATACCAGAGCTTAGGTCAGAGGGAGAAGTAATTTCAGCTTTAAGGATGTTGTTGCCAGCATTTTGAACCACTGTATTCAAATTCATGGACCATTGTCTCTTGATGTTATCGAATTTTCTTGAGAAAGTAAACACTTGCCCCATTTCATAATCCTGCTTGTCTCTCGCAAATTTGAATGCCTTTCTTGTTTTTATTGTTTGTTCTTGTTTTTTGAGACGCTCAGCAATTTCCTTCCGACTCTTACTGATCAGTTCCTTTTGGTCTGATTCATCCGACATGGTATTGGTGCGTTCAATTTCCTTTAGGACACTAATGCGATCGATCTCTGCATACTTAATTAGGATTAATGTTAATCTCATTGATGCCTCTAAATTGCTCTCAGCCCATTCCTTGAGCATCAGAGGGTTCGGATTCTCGAAACTAGGAGGCAACATAATGAGTAAACCTCTTGGCACTCTGCCTACTTCTTGGTATTTTTCAAGGGATTTCTTTTCCCACCATTTTGTCAACTCTGTCTCCATATGTTTTTCAAATGTTTTCAATAATGATTTTATATCACTGCCTCCTGTTGCACTTATCGATACCGTTGCATTAGGGTTTCCTGTGACGTTTGGTTAATTGTTGAATAAAGCCTCCGCTGCCTCTTCCCTCTCCCGCAGCGCATCTCTGGACATTATGAATTCAATTAGAACACGCTCAGCCTCGCAGATCAATAAAATTACTTTCCGCCGGCTTTCTCGCACACCTCCCCACCTGTCAATGACCCAGTCTGTCCCAGGCTTACCGTTGGCAGTTGCTTTGCCCCCCGGGTCCTATGACTCGCGAACTAACACCGCCACTGACGCCTCCTGGATACTCTGCTTTTAGGCAGGGGGTTACCACGGCCAGATTCCTTTTCGGGAACTTCAAACTACTCCTCAGCTGTATGCTGCATCGACCTAATTCCGGGGGGGGGTCCATGAAACGGAAACAGCCATATTCCATTCATTGAAAGCAAAAAACCAATCCTCATGAAGACTTCAATTAAGAAGCAGGCACGGACCCATCAAGGTGCAATTATATCTTAGTTTATTGTTCTTCTTTTGTGCAAGTGCATGTCCCTGAAGCGTTTCGGCCGCAAACAAGCGGACTTGATCACATAAATGCGCTGCATTTTATTCTCTCTTTTTATAACACCTGATCACGTGAAAAACCCACCAATTAACTGACGACATAAAAAACAGACCACATATTGCTTACTTTTTAGTTGTTTGTTGCTTTGTTTTGCAGTGAGAAATCAGACTAAAATTTTTTTTTTTATTATTATTATAATAAATATTTAAATATATTATATCCCATTGCTTTCTCACCAAGCATTACATAAATAGATCTAATGTCATATTCTTACTGCATAACTGTATATGTATCCCTCTACATGATGTATAAATACCGTCATAGATAAATAAATACCATCTCTTTGTATAATGTACTTAGTCCTCGCTTCAATGCTTATACACATAATATAAATATTTTGTAGGGCAGTAAAAATCTGATCTCTTTTAAAAAATGCAGGCCTGAATATAAAATATCCTATTCAAACCACATAAAATGCAAGGTGCCGAAAAGTGCCCAATATATTAAAGTGCTGACAGTGTTTCAACTAGGAAAATGATATAGCAACAAAAGCAAATTTCTTAAGCTTGATCGGCATCTCCTTTGCAATGCCAAATATCTTCCTGCATAGTACCTGACCTTTGTACTCTTAAAGTGACTCGTGCTTTCAATATTAAAATGCAGACTCATAGAAACCCCAAATTACATTTTTCATTATTAATATCTCACTACAATGTAACATTGCTCTACTTTCTACTAATTTCGAGTCTGACCATTATGATGAACATGTCCCAGACACACACTTTTACCTAATGCCAATAAATTCACAGGAAATTGTGCAGATCTTCGCTTGTATTGAGCCCCTTGGGTATTTTAGAATCTAACGTAAGGATAAACTTGGATTCAAGCTGCCTTAGCAGTCTCTCCCTATTACCCCCTCTCCTCAGAACCGATACTGCTCCTATAACATAGTATCTTAAATCATTAAGCTTGTTGTCATGTACCAATTTAAAATGGCGTTCCACCGGGTAGGTAGGGTCTGAATTCACTATTGCCCTAAGGTGTTGTAGAATTCTGGTGTGCACCGGTAGTTCTGTGCTTCACACATAGCGGAGGCCACATGTGCACTCCAGCACGTACACCGCACGGTCTGTCCTACAGTGGTAATGCCCCTTAATGTCAGTGAATTTCTCACTGAAGGCCGATTTATATCTGGTGGTGTTAATTCCAAACTTGCATGCCCAACATGAGCTGCATTTATAGAAGCCTTCTTTTGGGGACAACCAGTTGGTTTTCTTCACTAGTTCAGGGCTATTGTTGACCAATGTGTCCCTCATTGACGGTGCTCGCCTAAAGGTTAGGGTGGTTTTTTTTAGGGAGAACCTCATTTAAAGTTATATCTGTTAAAACAATGGGCCACAGTTTGTTAGTAATGGACCTGATCTGTCTTTCCTGCCGGCTGAATGTGGTGATCAATCTGATGCTATTGGAAACATCACTATCTAGACGATCTATATCCAAACTGTACTGGGGACTGGTGGTGATCTGGAAAAGCATAGTTTCCCTAGATTTCATATTTGCTTTATCCTTGGCACATTTAACGATATATATATATATATATATATATATATATATATATATATATATACACAAGTAACATCATTGAGAGATTTTTTTCCAAAGCACTCTAATTTCTAAGGTTTTAAAAAAAAATGTTTTTAAGTGAATTTTTAGGGTTTTTAACATTTTATTTCCCAACTGTAACCTTTGAGAGTGAGTATGTGAGAGTGCATGAGTGTCCTAGTGGGTGTGTGAGGGAGTGTGTCAGTATCTCAATGGGTGTGTGAGTGGGTGTGTGAGTGTCAGAGTGGGGGCATGAGTGAATGAGTGTCTCAGTGGGTCTGTGAGTAGGTGTGAGAGTGTCTGAGTGGGTTTGTGAGTGCCTCCAGGAGCGTGTGAGTCAGTCCATGAGTGAGAACATGAGTGTCTGAGTGGGTCTGTGAGAGGGTGCATTAGTCTGTGAGGGGTGTGCGAATGTCTGAGTGTGTCTGTGAGTGGGTGTGTGAGTCTCTGAGGGGTCTGTGAGTGGGTGCATGAGTTTCTGGGTAAGATTTTGAGTGGGTGCATGAGTCTCTGAGTAGATCTGTGAGTGGGTGCATGAGGCTCTGAGTGGGTCTGTGAGAGGGTGCATTAGTCTGTGAGGGGGTGTGCGAATGTCTGAGTGTGTCTGTGAGTGGGTGTGTGAGTCTCTGAGTGGGTATGTGAGTATGTGCATGAGTCTCCCAGTGGGTCTGCAAGTAGATGCATCCCCAGGGCCTAGCCACAATACATTGGGGGAGGGGGTGCACTTCCCCCATCCCAAGACCGATTTCAGCCCCGGGGTCCCCATCCTTCGGGGCCTAGGCTTAAAATGTATATATCTTTACTGGGGGAGGGGAGCCAACCGACCCCCCCCCCCCCCTTGGCGGATTTCAGCCCTAGGGACACCATCCCCTGGGGTTGACCATGTCTCCTGGGTGTCCTGGGCACCCAGTGTGCAGCATGGGGACCTCAGGGGAGCCTCAAGGCCCCTGCGGTCCCAGCTGAGTCCCCGCCTCTTGTGGGAGTTGACATTTCTGCTGCACAGAGGGAGCTGCTGGAAAGGCAGCTCCTTCCTTACAAGAGCAGCCTTTCATCTCTTTCCCTGCCCGCATGTCTGTGGGCAGAGAAAGAGATGAAACCTCCACTTCCAGTGGGTGGGAGCACTTTGACAGCTCCTGCCCACTGGAACCGGAGTGTTTGCTTTTGCTTGACGGGAGCTGTCAAAGCTATGTCTAAGGGGTGGGTACCCCGGGACATAGCAGGAGCGGGCCCTGAGGGATGGCAGTCCTCAGGGCCATGTATGGCTCCAGGAGGGGGGCCTCACTGCTCCTTCCTCTCTTGTTCATGGACCGCCCTGGGGAGGTGGTGGTCCCCTAGGCTCTATGTAACCTGGGAGGAGGGCTGCAAAATACTTTTCCCATTCTTTAAAATGGATTTGGCCCCAGGAAGGTGGTGGTCCCTGGGGCCTGGGGAATCAGTGGGGCCCCCCATTGTGTTATTTAGCCCTGGGAGGTGGTGGTCCCCGGGGCTCGGGGGGTCATTGTGGTGCCACATCAATGTTTGCTTAGCCCCAGGGAGGTGGTGCACCCTGGGACTCAGGGGGGTCTGCACGGCCCCCCATCAGTGTTTGTTTAGCCTCAGGGAGGTGGTGATCCCTGGGGCTTGGGGGGGTCCGCACAGCCCCCCCATCAATGTTTGTTTAGCCCCGTGGAGGTGGTCGTCCCCGGGCTTATAAAGTCTCAGAAGGGGGCCCAGTCCGCCCCCTTCCTTTATACAAATAAAGCCCCTGGGAGGTGGTGGTCCCCAGGGCTCCAAGAGCCTAAGGAAGAGGGACCCCATGAGCCCCCTACTTTAAAAAAAAAAATACTCCCTGAACATGGCCCACCTGGTGGCCCTATTGAAAACAAGTGTGGGAGCACTTGTCTTTTTTTAAACATTTTTTATGCAAATTTCGTGAATTTGCGGCAAACATTTAAAAAAAATAATTGGTTTTTTGCCCTGCCAGGGTCCCTTTGGGATCCCAAGAGCAAGGCATGGGGTTCAGGGTATGCCTATCTTGTCCCATTTTCTTTTTCTCACATTGTTTTAGGACTCGGCTCAAGCCCCAAGAGTCCCAAGATGGCTGCCTAAACTTCTTGGTTGATGTGTTGGCAGCCAATCAGAGCTATGCATTTCCCTGCACGTGCTCATTTGCGAATTAGCCGCGATCACAGATATACAAATTTGTATTTCCTTAAATTTCTCAACAACTACTGAATGGATTTACACCGGATAACTGAAAGCGTGATCTGCGAACAAAAATCTACCTTCCTGTCAAATTTGGTGTCATTCCGTCTAGCAGTTTGGGCTGCAGTCGTATTCAAAGCTCCTAAGGGAATTAACATGGGAAACACATTTTTTTGACCACCCCCTTTTTCTCGGCCCACGCTCAACAGTTCACGTCGAAACTTTCAATACACAACAAGAATCATCGGCGCACTTTTTTGGGAAAATTTCAGGAAGATTCTTCAAGCCAAAGGTATAGGCAAGTCAAAAAACGTTTTTCCTATTGAAACATGGTCCTAACTATAATTACCTGCTAGTGACAGCCAGTAGATAATATATATATATATATATATATATATATATATATATATATATATATATATATATATATATATATATATATATATATATGTATATATATATATGTATATATATATATATATATATATATAGAGAGAGAGAGAGAGGAAGGGGAGGAATCCTTTTAGACATGTGGCTTCTTCTTTTTCAGTTCATCTCTGTGGAAACGTCCAAACAGTAATGCAGTTTGTCCCAGTAACCTCATTCACGCCTACACGCTTTGTTATATCAAGTATTTGATTACAAAGCAGAACAAAGGGCGTCAAAGACGCAACCAGTACATAGAATTGGGGACACTACGCTTATCATGCGCTTTTGTGATGCTCTAGGTGCCTTGAGGAGAGGCTACGTTACTGCAGACATACAAAAACAAGCCTTGATTTTGCTTGAAACATTAGAAATGGACAACTATCCTTGTGTGAACTGGTGAAAGTCCTGGCTAATAAAGACATGGCAAGAAAAAGGTCTGCTGTGCAGTAAGTTCAAACTGATTTATGTCAGCGAGAGGAAGAGCTTTGGAATAATAAACCCAGGCCAGCCGCAATTACCAACGTTTTAATTAGCCTTGAGCTTCAAGAGTTTTCATGTTGCTGATACCAACAAAAAAAAATGTCTTTTCTTAGTTCTTGATGATGCTATGATTTTCAAGCCAAATATAATCTTTGCATTACTTCAAGAGGAAAGGTTGGGCCAGCTTCTTACCCCTAACTGTGATACCTTTTTCTTTTATGTATCATCCAGAAAAACACACACGCTTCCTTGTGGAGCTGAGCCAGACTCAAGCTTCTGAGGCGAACTATTTTAGTTCAATAAAGGGCACATTACAACGTGGGCCATGGTTTGTTTTCTTCTTTTTTGTGAGTCAGCTCTATCATCGTGAAAGAATGTTCTAAAGTCAAATAAACTAGACCAGATACTTCAGCATGTTTTTAAGGAGAGCATATTTGCAGGCCTGCTGTAAAGTCACAATGATGAGCAGGGGCTTAGAGGAGCTCAACAGATATAAAGCATTGGCCTTTGACCTTTTGCCTCAACAATGTAAAGCTATTATATTTTCTTATGTCCCTTTGTATAGTGCTAACTACCACTGTATTGTGCCATAGCACTTCTAAAATCTGTGGGGCAGATTTACAAGCCCTTTGCGACACTTTTGCCCCGCCGTTGCGTCACTTTTTATGACGCAACGGCAGTGTAAACAATGCGCCACATTGCGGCCCATTTACAACGTGACGCATCTAGGGAGATGCGTCACGTTGTAAAGCCCCTGCGTCACATTATACCTGCGTCAGGTATAATGTATGCAGGGTGGGCGTTCCCACGCAAAAAGCCATGTAGAACTGACGCAGTGAAATTTACAACATTTCACTGCGTCACTCTATGCCTTCACTGGGTCAAAATCCCTATGCTTGCTCAGACCAGGCGTAAGGAATGACGCAAGGCTTTTTAAATGGGACTCACCTATCTGTTGTGGTGCATTGATGGAGTAGCGTCACTTTCATGAGCAACTCCAGCAATGCATCACTTTTGGATCACAGATGCGTCAGAATTTCTGACGCATCTGTCAATCCTTGCGCCATGGTGTGCCATATTGTAAATATAGCGCATCCATGGTGGCACAAGGTTTCATATGGAGGCGCTGGGAAACTGACGCATCTCTACAGATGCGTCAGTTTCTTGTAAATCTGCTCCTGTGTGCTTTTGATAGGACATCACCCCATAGCAAACTGCCTCAAATACAAATATTACCGTATTTTTTCTCCATTCATGTAGGAATTCGGGTGCCATACGTTTCTCCCCTCGGCAGGAAAGTAAGTTGTTCAAGGAATTTGAAAGCTGGGCTTAGCTGTCCATCATGCTCCGAGTTAAACATCACATTTGGTGCTCCCTGCAGCCCTAAAGATCATCAAATGCCCAGGCTTGCAGATTCTAGGAGACCAGAGTTAATTCCTGAAACTCTTTTGCAGTGATGTGTAATGTCAGTGTTCACCATTATGTAATGTACAAAAATAGGTACTTGAAGAACCTCTTTGGAGATTGGTGTGCACATATAAACTGTCACCAATTCAGTTGCCAGGGCAAAAAGTAGCGGATAATTCTTACATGGCTTAAAGTGCTGGATACAATTCCTTTCAAATTTCTCTAAGGGACTTTATTATCTGACAGCACTAGTGGAGAGGTGTGGTGCAGCGGCCAGGGCAGCTGACTTCGTTACACAGGGTTCACGGTTCGATCCCCGGCTCTGGCAGCAGCTCAGCACCATGTGACTCTGGGCAATAGCTCACTTAATTTCCATGACGGCCCCCAGTGCCTTGAGACCCGTAAGGGTGAGTAGTTTGCGCTTTACAAATACGGATTTACATTTATTTTTTTTACTAGTGATACTGGTTTGCATAAGTATTGATTTGTGCAAATTGGTGCTGTGTACTGCATTGCATGAAAAAAATGCATTCTCCAGTACAGTCACATATTTTCACTGCACACAGGACCTAACACAAACCCACTGCTCATTAAAAGTAAGCTGCCGGTGAGAATGTACAAAATGACCGCACAGTGGGTGAAGTTCTAGAATATATCCTGCCTTGTGGGGACACTCAGGAATCACTTGAAGTTCACGATGCTTGTGTGCATGTGCTAAAGGCAAAGGCACTGCCAGAACTGCACTACCACCGGAATGCAAGTAAGCTGTAATACTGGAAGGGACCCAGGAGACTAGAGTACCACTAGTACCTTTCATACCATCTCTCAAAGCATACTTCATGGGTAGGAGGCATTTAGAGCACTCCAGGCATTTCTCCTTCATTGCATCAGACTAAACTAAATAGCATGGTTAAAAAAAATCACAAAAGAGTGAACACCATGGTTAAAAAAAATCACAAAAGAGTGTCCATCTTTACATGAGCTTGCACACACGGAAAGGGAATTTCCTCATTTGTTTGAGACACAAGTGAGGAAACACTTCTACAGAATTCTAAATTTATACTTGCAAGATTAGTATTACAGAAATGGTCACCACAGCCCAGTTAGCTCTTCTGTACTGCCAAAATGCGAGGAAAGACCATAAGCCAGCAACATTGATGGTCGTGATGAGAGCTTAATATCTGCAATATGGCTCCAGGCGTTCTGCAGATTGATCAGGACCAATTCTGACATCTGGGAGGACTTTAAGCTGTGATCAGAAAGAAGCAGGAATACGATTTGCTTGTTTGTGAAGTAGCTCAAACAAAGATCTTTCTATACTCCCCAGGGTGCAGGATTGCTATTGAAAATACACAGGTACATCTTTGCAACAACCCCTGTGCAATAAAGTGCAGTACTTAATGGCTTCAGGTTTCCTGACATTAAACAATACATGTCTTATTGCCTTCTCTGGGAAACCTGATATTATCTGAATTTTCAGTGGAACTGATAGCTCAAGAGGGTGAGTGTAGCTGTACATTAAGACCCTGTGTGCAATACTACTCCAGATGATCACATCTCGCTCGGCTACAGTGTAACTGGTAATCGGGGCCTAAGTCACAGAATTCCCAATGCTCTTTATCTGCCCCGCCTGGTCAAAACTAACATCTGAATTATTTGAACTCACCCGTTAGTTGCTACATCCCTTTCTTCTAGCACATTTTCCAAAAGCCAACCTGCTTATTAGGTCAATTGGATAACAAAATGCACATCACACTGGCTGACATCACCAGAAATCACTTGTGCCTCTTTGATCTGATTAGTACAATGACATTTGAATTAAAATAGCCCTACAAAAACTATGCATAAAAAAATTAATTCCAATGTCAAAAGAAAATAGAATACAAATGGAAGTAAGCCTACACATCTAAACCTCATTTAGAACTCTTATAGAGAAACTTTCTTCTCTTCCGTAGATAATGGGGACCCTGATTGAAGACTTAAAAAAAGAGGTTTATGACAAGGGTCATGTGAGAAGCAAGCTATAGTGGGGGACTCAAAAACGAATCATGCTTAGCAGGACAATTTATCACAATGTTGAACATTTTGTACAATCCAACAAGTGTGTCTGATGTTAGAAAGTAACGACTCATTATTACTAGTGTGATCCAGGAGCAGCCACACTCTGAAGCTAACTTGTCTCAAAACCCAGTAAATAAACACCTGGAAGCCACAAGTGATGTTCAGGGAATCAAGCCCGACATTGAACCACCATCTCCTGTGGAACCTCCACTGTCAAGGAAAAATAAGAAAAGAAATCAAGGAGGAAAATCTATAGTATCCTACCCCATCTGGGAGAAAGTTACCTCGAACACCATGGGGGAAGCATAGCCCCCTCTAAGCTTGCAAATTAGGATGCAATCAGCAGAAATGCAGCATACTTACGAAGTAGGGTAGGTCTAAATTGATCCACTGCTGCCAAGAGGTCAACAAACACCATTAATCAATAACTGCTCAACACAAGGACTGCCTCCAAATGACTATACCACAAGCTAGTCAAACCGCCTGGATACTCCAACGAATGTGAGCCCGAGCAGTAACTACGGTTTCACTCCGAGAGAAAGCAACAAGGTCATACTATATCCTGAATACACCTCGAGGGGCAAATGGGACCTTCTAAATAGGGGCAATATTATAATACTATGTTCAACTCTCCCTGGTCTGGAAGCAATGAATTCAAAGGATAATGAATCAGTCGCTTTTCTTCCCCCAGTCAATCAGGGGCGGCTTCTCCGCTATGGCGGAGGAGCATCGCCCTACTGCTTTTAAGCAGTGAGAAACATAAAATGACAATAACTTAGAGTTATTGTCATTTTATGTTTCGTGTCCTGCTGCTTTGCAGCGGGCGGGGCTGCTCTGCTCTCCGAGCAGGGTAGGGGAGGAGTGGTTTGCCCACTCCTAAGTGCGCAATGACTGTTTGGTAGGCCCTCTGGGGCCCCCCAAACCAGACATGCGCACTTCCCTGTTCTCCATGCAGGCTGCATTACAGCCTGCATGGAGAATATGCCCACCCCTCCAGCCCCTGGCTGAGCACCGTGTCACGGCTCAGACCAATAAGAATGCTGCATTGAAGCATTGTGATTGGCTTAGGGGAGGAAGCCTGGCTGCCTCGAGGCAGGAGAGCAGGAGCATAGAAGACGCGGGACTCGGCCTCGAGGTAAGTTTTTAACTTTTTTTATTTCCGATCCCCCCTCCCCACACAACACCTGACTCCCCACCCCACCCTCCCCGAGCCATGCCGGCCGCAACTGCAGTCAATGGAGAGGTAAATGAACGTTCAGAAGTTACTTTTGCAAGCGTTAAACCAGTTGAGGTCCTGATGGAAAATCAAGCACATCGAGATCAATGAGGATTAAAAATCAGAAGCCCCATTGAGGCTAGATACCCTGGCAGGATTTTACAGTCTGCAAAGCTCCAGCAAACGCATCGACAACAGGTGGTCATGCTTCGGGGGATTTCTAATAATGTGAAGAATGGACTGGTGGCATGAGTAGTCATTTCTGCAATGGGGAAGGGTGAATACCCCAGATCACTAAAACTAAGCTACACAGAGGCCTGCTATTGATCATAGGAAGCATATATTTGAATCCAATAAAGCACAAATGCGAGAAAACATTCCCTTCATTACTCCTGGTGTTGAAAGATCTTAAAGCATCCCACATAGACTAATTACCGCTACTAATGGGAGACTTTAACATCAATCTAATGACCACAGAATCCAATAATATCTGGCAGAAGTTCGATGGCCAAACATGGAATATTTCCAATTTCAGACATGATAAACACATGAAGGAACTCATTATGGTATTTAACAACATGGCCGTACGTTTCCTAAACAATAGATTTATGACAGACTCACTGGCAGCCTACATGCACTCTTCGCCTAGTAGGTTAGCAACATTGGACTACATGTGGATATAAATTGCCCACTTCCAGTGCGTTAATACATTTGAGGTGCACCCCTCGATAGCCAGTGACCACGCAATGCTGAAATGCAAGATGAAACTGTGGAGTATGTGCTGCTCTAAGCAGCGTCACATAGGCAATTTGGAGGGACTTGAGTCACTTATGAGATTAAAATGGCTCACCAAAGATCAGGAGGGTTTAAGGCGTGCAAGGGAAAAATCTTTAAATGACCACCAAAGTAATGCAGTAGGGGTCACAAAAAATGAAGATATAAGGAGTGCATGGGTCTCACTTCTCCAAGAAGTCAAGATAGCTGCATGACGCATGAAAGAGTACGTGGCAGCAAGCTGGGGGAAACAATGCCCATTTAATGAAGCTCAATAAGGAAATAGGTCAAATAAAGTTGAATTAAAGAAAGCTCTTAGAAAACAATGCCGGGGCAAGAATGATAATATTCTAAAAATAAAGGTTTTTGGATAAAAAGGTCCTAAAGGAAACTGCTACATTCGAAAAGGCAGGAAGAAGAAGCAAACAAATGGGTACAAGTACACAAAATCATCAGATCTACAGATCTAACAACCAGAGGAAGATCTGGGCATAGATAAACGGCATGGAATTAGCCACATTTCAAGCAGAACTTGCTAACAATCTTCCCAGCATAATGGGAAGCTCATATAAAGAACTTACTTAAAAAATCCAGCACCAACCACCTTTCAGACCACAAATATCAGCAAGGAGACAAGCGAGAGCAAAAGTTAAACATAAATATAACCCAAGTAGAAAAGGTGATTGGCTCCTTGCATGCAATCGGGCTCCTGGGCCAAATGGCCTTCCAAAAGCCATATTCAGGTGTGCCCCCGAAAAATAAGCAGAGATAATATCTCCTATTTTTCAATCTTACATTTTTTTGAGCATCAATTCTGGAAAACTGGAGAGGCTCAAATTTAGTGCCAATTCACAAAAAAGGAGACTGTACAAATCCTGAGAATTACAGGCTGATTGCATTACTGGACATAAAGGGAGAATGCCCCGCAAATATTCTAAATAAAGAATTGGAAAAATGGGCTGAAAGAAAAAATATAGGGGCATATTATCAAGGAATAGCGATATTTATCGCTAATCGCGCTTAGCGCGAATTTTTTTAACGCCGCCTATCGCTGGAAAATATCGCTGAGATAACACCCTATTAACAAGGTTTATCTCCATAGCGATAAAATTTCCAGCGATAGCGGCAAAATGTGAGAATATCGCTGGAAAAGCAGCGATATTCTCGCATTAACGCAAGGATGGATTCAGCCTGACAATCCACCTCCTATACTTTAAACAGGTAAGTCATCCTCAGTAGCAGGTGTTAAAATCTAGCGATAAACGCACTTAGCGCGATTTATTTTATCGCTTCGCCTGCCTTGTTAATAGGGGTTAGTTATGTTAGCGACTGTTTTCAGTCACTTTTAGTGGGGAACGCCTACCTTGCATGTCATTAGCGATAATTATCGCTGGCATGCAAGGCGATGGTAAAACCGTCCGCTAACGCCTGAAAGCTGTCGCTAACGCCTGTTAGCGACAGCTTGCTGATAGGGCGATAAAATTATCGCCGCTTTAGCGGCAAAGTGCCGCTAAAGCGGCGATAAAGCCCTTGATAATATGCCCCACAATTCCTCCATGCCAAACAGTTTTAGAAAAGGCTACTATATAGAGAATAACCTGCTCTGTATTTCACATCTGATAGAAGAAACCACGGAGACAAAAAATAAATGTTTATACCTTTGCTGTGTTGACTTTGCTGCAGCATTTGACATTGTTTCATGGGGCAAGCTCTGAACCAAACTGAATAAATGGGGGATCCCATCTCCCCTACTCAAGGCCATACATCATTATATACAGGCACATGGTAAAAGTAAAAGTGATGTCTGGTTGGACAACATCTACAAAGGTGGACACTAACAATGTCCTAAAACAAGGATATACGTTAGCGCCCCTGCTGTTCAATCTATATCTGGCCGACCTAAAAGATTACCTATAAGAAGCAAGAGCATTTCCCTAGAAAATTGCCACTCACAAAATACAGATGCTGCAGCATGCTGACAATACTGTGCTATTAGTTCAGACCCAAATCGGGACTCAGAGACTTCAACACCTTGACCAAATACTGTGTATACAGTGAATTGTGGAATAACACAGTGAAAACTAAAGTGATGACTGTCAGTCTAAAGATAATCAAGAGTGAAGCATAGTTCTGCTGAGGAAACAGAATCAAGAAGGTTTCCACATACAATCTCTAGGTGCATGGCTGGGAAGTCAGGGGCACCATACAGCACACATGCTTCCACAGCAGGCATCCGCCAACTCCCTAACTTGGGCTTTTTGAAAACTAAAAAAAGCTATCCAGAGTTCATAGTCACCAGCGCTCATAAAGGTAGTGGCCAGCAAACTGATTCCTATGATCGGTTATGGTACCATTATGTTCCGAGGTAAAATGGCCAAATGACTAGACAGAGATCGATTCATCAGTTATAGCAAACTGTTTGCTTTACCAAACTGTACAAGTACATTTAGAATTTCACCTAACTTCCCAACAGCTAACAATAAATGCAAGGTTTTTAGCTTAAAGTTTAAAGCAGGCCCCCTTCCGGCAAATTAAAACATATTCTATGGAAGTGATAAACGAAAAAGAATCAAACTTCAGTGGGTACATGACTAGCTCGCTGACAGATTTAGAAGCACATGATATATGGGCCCCAGATCTCTGTGCAAAATACATTGCAAAATTGCTTTTAAAGCATGCAAAGCTAATATCCCAGGACCAAGACATGAAAGCCATGAAAGGAAAAGGCCATGGTAGTTGGGCTACCAACTTATGTGACCCAGGATCACTTTTGATTTATCTTTCCCAAATACTGACCAAGGTCACTTCTGCAGGAAGAAGTGGCTTACAAATCTGAAGAAGCTTGGCCTAACTTCGAACTGCTAACCAAACCCACACTAGCTTTTACCATCTCGGCCATCAAACCATCATTTCATTTTGCTGATGTCATCCTGGCAAAGACCATCAAAAACATTGCTGCACTTCTAATTCCTTTTCTAACCCAAATAATCAACTCCTCCCTTAGGGAAGGCTTAGTGTCTGACTGCACTAAAAATGGGCCAGATCACCCCACTTCTGAACCAGATGCGGACCCCAATAACCACAACAACCTCCACCCTATCTCCCATCTCCCTTTCCTAGCCAAACTACTGTAAAGCTGCATGGCTCACTAGCTTACCCACCACATCAAGAAAAACAACCTTTTTGATGATGACCACCGATCAGGCTTCATACCAGGCTGTTGCATTGGCACACCTATGCTTAAAATAATTGATGATGCTCTCCGCACAATGGACAATGGAGATTCCAGACTTCTAGTTCTATTAGATGTATCATCAGCATTTGACACAGTAAATCACACATCCCTTATAAGAACCCTAGAAAATTGAATGGATATCAAAGTTACTATACTAAGCTGGTTCAAATCCTATTTATCTAATCGCTCACAACAGGTCAAGATCTCAAACTCTCGGGGGCGTGGCCAACGGCCAATCAGTATGGCCGCACCTTGATCGAGCTCCAGAGCCTGCCCGTCACGAACCCCCGTAAATCCCATATAATATCCGTTTGCCACACATAGAGAGAGTGCGGAGGAGCTCAGTCACCGACTCTAGCGGTTGCGGAGTTCCCAATTCCCGTGACGATTTACCTCTGAGGAGACTCGGCGGAGCTGGAAGAGCGGCCTAGAGGAGTGAGGCGGACCGTGCGTCGTTTTTCTCGGGGGCTGGGCTGCAGCGTAGTGATATGGAGGCGGCTGTTATGGTGAAGAGCGACGGGGGGCCCTAGCCTTGGGACCCACGTCTGAGCGATGGAGGAAGAGACGCGTCGGCCCGGCCTCCCAGGTACCAGAGGGCAGCGGTCTTGGAGCGGGGAGACACGGTGGCTTTGGCCGCATAAGAAGGAGCGCGTTGCAGGAAGACGCCAGCGAAGGGTGAGGCCGACGGAATCACCCGAGTCGCAAGATTGTGTTGCGGGCCAAGAGGCAAAGGAGGTATACCGAGGCCGGGTCACAGAGCACACCGCGGGAGGAGGGGAGAAGGTAGGCCCCAGTCATGGGGGGACTGTCTCCGTCTGCAGTGGCGGGAAGGGGATTTCCCCTGGCCCCCTCCTCTCCTGCCTGAGCTACTGAAGCCACCTAGAGGACCTTGGGGAGGAAGGAGGCTCTCTCTCGTGCCTGAATCGAGATACCGCAGGCCACAGATACTGTTTTAAGGGGCCCAGGAATCAAGCACCTAATAAGGCCCAGCACAGGTGGGCACCAGCGTTGGGGTGAGATTCATCGCCCTGAAGACAAAGGCCTAAGAGCAACACCCCCAGTCAAAGACACAAGGGCACAAGCGCCCACTATTAAGAGACAGTCATACGTAATGTCAGGCCACAAGGGACCTAAAGTAACGCACCAAACTAAACTTGACAAATTCACACAGCCCAAGCCATATGCCCCTATGGATGGGGGAGGTGAGACGCGACAAAAAGCAGTGGTTGAGGAGGGGGCCCCCACACTACAGAATATAATGGAGGCAATCCAGAGTGTCCGATCCACATTGGAAAGCAAGATCGACATAGTCACCTCAGAAGTAACACTGATGCACGCAGACCTTCATAAATTAGGTGAATGTGTGAAAACCGCAGAAGATTCCATAGTAAGCCTCCATTCCTCTACCAAGGTACTTGAAAATCAAGTAAAAGAACTTCAGACCGTGTCCGCAGCCCTGGAGGCTAAGATGGAGGATTTCGAGGGGCGTGCTCGCAGAAACAACATAAGAATTTTGGGGGTTCCGGAATGGGCGGAAGGCCCAGCAGTGGACCTATTTATTGAAGACCTCATCCTGAAACAATTGCAACCCCATAAACTTTCCAACTTCTCGGTTCCGTGTTCCGGGGGGCCCGCCGCGGCCGGGGGCGCCCCCGTGTCCAATATTGGCAAAAATCTTCAACTATAGAGACAGAGATGTAATACGACAATGCCACAATCACCTTCTTTTCGGATGTTACCGTCAAGGTCCAAAAGATGCGCCGCTCCTTTCTAGAGGTTAAAAGAGTACTGCGTGAAAAAGAACTAAAATACGCAATGTTATTCCCGGCCAGACTCCGTGTGATAGCGGAGGGAAAGTCGTGGTGCTTTGACTACCCCGAGGAGGCCTGGGAATGGCTGCATGGTTGGCGACATCCCGGGAATAGGAGATCCAATGCTCGTCAACAGAGAAGAACCAAGGTGCAGCGAATCCAGGAATTGCAACAGAGTCAGGAAGGGGCCTCGGACGCTGAGAGATCCCTGGATGCCTAGTAGCTGTAAGGCTCACATCGATCTTAACTGAAGTCTTGAGAACTTGGGCCCAGATACTCGAGGCAATGCTGGAAATGCCTGGGAAGGACTGTGCCCCCAGGAAGTACTATAATGGGAGGGCACGTGATCCTATGAGAACTCCAGTAAAATGTTGCTGTGTGGTAAAATGTTTTCACAGGTAAGGTTCGGGGGCGCAACGGGTGGAGGGATGGTTGAGACACGCTCCCTGGCAATGGGTGATAAGGGATGGGATACACAGGCACTCTGCAAGTTGGGGGGTAGGCAGTTCTAAGTCCACGATGCAGGAAGGCAGGGAGAGGGGGAGAATTGTTATGTTAGTTTGTTTTTTATGGTTTTATTGGACAGTGTATTGATCAACGAGGCAATGACACTCGGCATATGTCTTCAACGTCAAAATGTAATTAATCAAGACTTCTCCAAGTCAGCATCGAACGTATCTGTAAATCCATCCCACCCCTGGCGGTTCCTGTCTGGTAACTTTAAAATCCTTTCTTGGAATGTGAATGGGCTGGGGGATAAAATTAAAAGGGGGATAGTGCTGCAGTACTTGAAACTTCATTCTCCTGATATAGTCCTACTGCAAGATACCCACATACAGGGGTCCACTTATTGTGCATTAAATAGATGGGGCTATAAACTGGTGGCACATGCAGGCTATACTAGAGGCTCGAGAAGGGTGGGCATCCTCTTATGCAAATCCTTTTTATTTACCACGCAAAAGGTCACACGCAACACTAATGGCCATTTTGTAACACTATCAGGATATTGGGAGGGCCGACCATTTAACATTATGTCCCTTTATATACCCTCAAGACTCCACGCGCCCACTTTAGCAGACCTCGGCTCACACATTGTCACCCTACCGCAGGGAGAGTTACTTATAGGGGGGGACTGCAACGCAGCGCTCAATAGTGAAATAGACCGCTTACCAGCAAAACAGAAAGACCCCTCTAGGAAACTTCTGTCAGATTTTCTGTTGGCAATAGATCTGGTGGATGTATGGCGGATACGGAATCCGCAGGCCCGCCACTACACCTTCCACTCTGGGGTGCATGGGAGCCTGTCCCGTATAGATTATATTTTTGGGCTGGCAGGACAACTTCCAGGATTTGGGGAGAGGGTCCATCTACCGAGGGGAATCTCTGACCACTCTCCGATATGCACATGCTATGGCAGTAAACCTTCGGCCAGTGATACTATAATAGCACTCAATCCATGGTACTTGAAAATACAGCCGATCCGGGCTGGTATCCAAAGACGACAACTTGCTATTTTGAAGAGAACGTAGGCTCGGTAGAGTCAGCCCAGGTATTATGGGACAGTAGCAAACGTAATGGGGCAACCCAGTGTCCCTCAGAACCTGGGTATACGTATAAAAATAGAAAAATGGTTCTGTCTGGGTTTTTTACAATTGCTTAGGATAAGTAGCGACAGCTTACTTCCAACACATATTAATGATTTGAAAAAGAATAATAAATATGTAGCACACACCAAAATTAGAATTCAATTTTATATTCAGAAAAAAATCAGACAAACATGGCTGTCGCAATTTACAATTTCAATTGCAATGTGAAGTACGTGACTGTGGTGAAAAAGTGACGTGGTGACGTGGTGGAAAAAAACCCAGACAGAACCATTTTTCTATTTTTTTACAGGTATTATGGGAAGCCTACAAACAGTAGTCAGAGGCCACGGGATTTCCTTGATTACAGGGCACAAAAATGAAAAATGAAAGCAATTGGAAGACATTGAAGGGGACATCCTCAAACTGGAGGCCGAACTGCTACCGCCAGATCCAAGAGACGCACAACATAGGCTAAGACTTAAACAAAAAGAGTATAGAGACATTGCTGAAGACGCGGCTAGAGCCAGACACCGAGCAACCCTATATCGCTTGTACGAGGTGGGAGACAAGGCAGGCAGGCTACTGGCGTGGTTAGACAAGAGAGAAGAGGCTTCCAAATGGGTATTTGAAATCAATCTGAGAACAGGGGAGGCAGTGCGAGACAGACAGGGAATTGTTAACGACTTTGCAGACTACTGCAGGCAACTATATACACCACTTATACAGAAGCAAAGGAACTGTTGGCTACACTTGATATGCCTTCACTGGAGGCAGTGGACAAAGACAGTTTGGAAGTAGACCTTACAGACAGTGAAGTAGTGCAAGCTATCTGAGCATTAAAAGCTGGGAAAGCTATGGGCCCAAGCGGTCTACCGATTGAGCTCTACAAGCTGTCTGTGTCCAAAGTTGCCCCACACTTAGTTAAGATGTACCAGAAAAGCCTCAAAGCCGGGAGATTGCCTAAAAGTCAAAGGCTTGCTAGTGTAGTAGTGATACACAAGACCTGGAAACCACCAGGCGACTGTGCGTCTTATAGACCAATCTCCCTGTTGAACGCAGAAGATAAGATCGTGGCTAAAGTGCTGGCAACCCGACTTGTTCCAAAGCTTCACAAACTAATTCACCCTGACCAGTCAGGCTTCATACCCGGCAGAAATACCGCACTCAACTTGCGGCGACTCCAAGGGGTACTAGGGAGAGTGAACAGCATTCGAGAAGATGCAGTGGTGGTATCCTTGGACGCTAAGATGGCATTCGATTTGATAGAACAGCCCTTCTTATTCACTGTCCATCGAGAGACTAGGGTTGGGAGAGAAGTTTTTAGCGTGGGTCCGATTGTTATACACAGAACCTCTAGCACAAGTGACGGTAAATGGGAGGCGATCGGCAGTGTTTAAATTACAAAGAGGGACAAGGCAGGAATGTCCCCTTTCTCCTCTGATGTTTGCGCTGGTCCTAGAACCACTAGAGGTGTGGATACGGGTCGAACCGTTTAATAAGGGACTTAGATGGACTGCAGAATGGGAGGATCGAATCTCCCTTTATGCAGATGACAACCTTCTCTAAATGGCAAAACCCTATTCCTCCCTGCATAGAGTGCTTCATATCTTCGCCTTATATCAAAAGTACTCCAGGTACACTATAAATTGGGACAAATCGTTGATATATGTCCTGCATGGCCTAAAACCAAAGCTCCCCAAAACGTGTACAGCAAAAGTTGAGACGGAAGTATTCTGATACTTGGGTATCTACGTCACTGGAGACCCTGCGGTCTTTCATGAACACAACCTGCCCCCCCCCCCGAGTCGTCTTCGTGAGGACGTCCAGCACTGGAGGTCTTTACCCCTGTTATTGTTGGGCAGAGCCTCGCTATACAAAATGATGGCTTTACTCTGTTTCTTTTACATCTTGCAGAACACACCCTATCTGGTCTCTCCAGCATACTTCAGGGCGGTAGAGGCAGAGGTACGGACGCCTCTCTGGGACGGGAGAGCCCCTCACACAGCGTTAACTGAATTAACAAAAAGCTGGTATGACGGAGGGATAGCCGGCACTCCAATATATTACTGGGTGGCTCAACTTATAGTGATTAATCAATGGGTACACATAACACAAGAAGACCCGGCCTATAAAATGGACAGGTACAGCATGGGGTCGGGGGGATATCTCAGAGCCCTCTACGGCGGCACACGTGGAATGCCAGCAGCCACACCAACATCCACTACAGTCAAGATATGGCGTCATCGGTGCCTGGGTGGAAAGAGAAAATGACCCAGGCCACTCCATTATGGTTTACGGCGTGGTTGGGATCTCTGGTGAGCCACCCAGGTTTCGATATGTGGGATCTTATTGGCCTTTCAAAAGCTGGCGACGTGTGGTTGAATGGGAGGGTCCAGCCCTTTGTTAACCTGCAAAGAGATTACCAGTTAGCGTAATCCTAAACCTTCCTCTATATTCAGGTCTGGCACGCTTTACAATGTGTATAAACAACAAGAGAGAAAGGGAAGTCACTGCTTCCACTCTTATTCCCCAGGGAAATATCAAATAAACAACAGAAAAGTGAAGCAAAAAAGTTCAAAAGAAGCTTAAACAGAGATCACTCATGTTGATTAAAAGAGCCCTCACTCACCAACCTGGTTGGTGACATGCTTCATCATTGGGCTCCCACCAGAGAGGCCGAATGCCTCTCCGGTGTGCTACGACGCCTGATTACAGCGGAGCAGGTTTTTTTTGGTGACAAGTGCTGGTGCATAAAGTGAGATTAAAAGTGAATTTACTACTTCCTAAAAAATGTTTTATTCAATGGAGAGTAAGGCCAAGTTAAAAATATGTGATGGATGCTGTGGTTGAGTATATTGCTCAAACACATCCAAAGTTTAAGAAAATCTGGTCTACATGTTTCAGCCTCTGAATGCTAATTGCCAGGCTTTCGTCAGGACTGGAGACCATGGCGGTATGCGCACGCTAAGGCGCACCCTAACCTATGGTCTAAACAAGGGGACCGAGTTACTCACGGTTCCACGATTAATATCATCCAAATTATTGAACGCCTTTTGCAAACCTATTAGGAGAGAAAAGGGGAAGGAGACATGGAAAAACACAGACATAAGACGTGACAATACACAAATGATTGCGTCCGGTTATCTGCCCTCAAACTGAGCGATCCTGGTTATGCCTTCGCTGATGCCTGTCAAGGAGTAATGACGGGAAGTCTTAGGACTACAACCAAACAAAAATCAGTAGCTGTAGCCATACTGCGGCACTAGCAAATACTGTGCCTGCTTCAAATGAAAATAGATCAAGACAGAATTTATCCATGATCGTAATAAACGATGTGAAATGCACTCGCTGCGGCGCCAATGGAATCTCAAAGTGCCTATGTAAAATTCATACGAGTCTTGTGTGAAACGCTGTGTTACTGCCTTGTTGGAAAAAACCGCCTGTGCGGCCGTCTATTAAAAAATAGTAGTAAAGGAGAAAAAAGAGCTCACATTTGTTGCGGCGGAATTTTACTGCATGGGTCTCGGTGGGAGGCGGTGACTAATAGTCACACGCTAGTGGGTACAAGAAAAAAGTAAAAAGTAAAGAATCACCATCACACAACATGGCCATCACATACCTTATGTTGCCCTGTTAGTTGTAGGTAGACTTACTAATCCATAGTACACCGCCTGCGTTATGCCTAAATAGTACCCATTCCCGCGACCCCGATGATAAAGCCGGGCCGTTTGTGAGTGTAATTTATAACTAACGCCGGTGATGGAATCGCGTAAAGCGTGCTGACGCTTACGTCGTGATGAGTGCACCGCTAACCTCATGAGCGTGTTGGCATATCTATAGAAAAAGTAGAGCGTATACGCTCTCACAACACCGTCAGCTCGCAAAATGAATGATTATAGCATATACTGCCGTGAACCCAGATATACAAATATTAATAAAATGATAGACGGTGTGCCTACTTATATGTGTGTATGCACTTGCTCTGAGTTTATAAACCATAAATGGCCCAGGTACAGACGGACAATCCATCTACTATTGCTGGTTCTGATGTAACGCCTGCAGTCAAGCGGTTAGCATTTACCCTGAGTTAATAAAACCGCTAAAGACACGGTAAATAGCCGTGAGACAGATGTGTTTCAATATGCCTATTATGAAATAGCGCGCTGTATAATTGTGCCCACATTCAGTTCAAGGCCCACTATAGGTGTAAAATACGATAGGGCTACTGGTTCGATAACAATTTGGCCTCACTGCTCGAGATGGGTATCATAACTATACTATGAAAAAACCGAGCAGGCTATAACTATTCCTTCATCTTTTCAGTACTGAGCCCCACGGAATATTGTCGTTCAGACCCTGTTTGTGGGTACCAAGACGGTACACCCAGCGCTGTTCCTTTTCAAAAAGTGCGCCCTGTATGTTCTTGCCTTGTTTTAGTTGTTCAATCACAGTCCAGTGGATGTCATTGGTGGTATGATTCAACTGGATAAAGTGATCTGTCATCTTGGTCATTGTTTTTTTACAGCGGATATTGCTCCGATGCTCACATATCCGTTGTTTGATCTTCCTGGTTGTCATGCCTAGATACCTTAAGCCGCATGGGCACGTGATAAGATATATCACGTTGTTTGAATTACAGTTCGTATGGGCTCTCTGGGTCCAGATTTTATTAGGTTCAAGTGCAAGCGTCTTAGAGGCAGAGGTAAGGTGGCAGACACTACAATTGCCACAAGAAAAATGGCCCACTACGTTCGGTAACCCCCAGGCATTAAGTACTGAGGGACTGCTGTTAACCTCCGATCTTTTCGGGCGAGTGTGTACCAGACAATCTCGAATACTTCTTGCTCTCTTAAAGGAAAAGAGTGGTTTCTCCCATTTCCTGTTGCCGGTTTCAAGGATCTTCCAGTGTCTATTGATAGACTTTGTAATTGCATTTGAGGCAGTACTATAAGTGGTCACACATGTTAAAGGTATTCTTTCTTCTGTCCTTATGTTTTCTTCCAAGAGTGCCTCCCGGGGCTGGTTTCTTGCTCGTTTGCAACTTTTATTAAGAATATGTTCCGGATAACCACGATTGCGTAGTTTTCTAGATAGATCCGTAGCTTGGGAACGATAGTCCTCAGTGCTACTACAGTTCCTCCTTATCCTCAAGTACTGGCCATAGGGGAGGTTCTCACGGAGGGATCGTGGGTGAAAGCTCGTAAAGGATAGCAGATTGTTTTTAGCCGTAGGCTTATAATAAGTTTTAGTTGTTAGTCTGCCTCCCTCTCTCTTGATGGTTACATCTAGAAAAACCATCTCCTTTGTATCATGGACATGGGTGAATCTTAGATTCTGATCACATGTATTAATCCATTCGAAAAATTCTCTCAGGATGTTCTCTGGTCCTTGCCAAACGACAAGGACATCGTCTATGTATCTCTTCCAGCATGAGATATAAGACTTAAAAGGATTGCCTTCATCCAAGATATATTTCTGTTCAAAATCGTACACGTACAAGCCTGCCACACTTGGGGCGAAGGTACTGCCCATTGAAGTGCCCATAGTCTGCAGGAACAGTTTGCCCTCATACTCAAAAAAATTCTTTTTTAGAGCTAAAGTGGCGCATTCGATAATGAACTGTCGTGGAGTATCATACTCCCATGGTGTCTCAGCAAGTGCCTTCTCTAGTACACTTATAGTCGCATCTTGCGGAATACTCGTGTACAAACTTTCAATGTCCAGCGACTCTAGTATGGTTGAATCATCTTGCACAGGGATGTTCTGCAAGATTGTTAGCAGGGACTTGGTATCTTTGAGGTAGGTTGATGATTTTTGTATTAGTGGTTTCAAGAAAAAATCGCAAAATGTGGACAGTGGTTCCAGCAAGGAGCCAATTCCGGACACTATAGGTCGTCCTGGTGGAGGAATTTTGTTTTTATGTGTCTTTGGTAGGGTGTAAAAATAAGGGATGACGCAGTCACCAACGTGAGAAAATCTGACTCATGTTTAGAAATATAGCCGAGGGCTTTGGCACAATTCACCAGGTTTACAATCTCTGATTTGAGTGCAGGTGTGGGGTCCACGGCTAGAGGGTGTAGTTTCTCTCGTCATTCAGGAGGCGTCGGCATTCTGTATCGTAATCCGTTTTGTCCATGATTACCAGGCCGCCCCCTTTATCTGCCGGTTTGATTACAATAGTGTCATTCTTCTGTAGGTTCTGGAGGCTGAGGAACTCATTGGTATTCAAGTTTTTGAATACATTCGGTTCTTCAAATCTCTCCAAATCATTAAACACGGCCTGTTCGAATGTTGAAATTTCCACTGGAGTCAAATGCGGTGGTGGGCAGAAAGTGGATTTCGGTTTCAGGCCGGTTTCCCCTGTAGTATAAGGAACATCTGTTGAATCAGTTTTTTCTGTTTTTTAAAAAAGGCCTTCAGCTTCAATTTCCTAAAGAAATCGGACAGCTCATAGTGAGACGGAATTTGTCAAGGTGTGCCGTTGGAACGAATCCTAATCCTTTCTCAAGAACATCCTTCTCTGTAGGAGTGAGGATAAGATTGGATAAGTTTGTTACCAGACTGTCAGGTTGCTCGGACCCGCTGTCTGCTCCTTGGTCCGACTGCGGGTGTTGTTTCCCACTGGATCTTCTTCTTGCCAGTGGACCTGGTTTACCCCTCTTCTCCTTCCTCTTCCCCTTCTGCCCCTCTCTAAAAAAGGGGGTCTGTACATGTTTTGGGGGAAGGGAGGCATTTGCATGAAGGCTGGATTCCAGCCCATCATGGGAGGTGGTGGTGTCTGGAAATGGTTCGGATAAAAACCTCCCTGTGGTGTTGGAAACTGTGACCACGATTGTTGATGGTATTGCTGTCTAGATCTTCCCCTGCCCTTTTGTCTTGACTTGAAACTATCCCCACTTGAGCCGCTGGCAGTGGAGCCATCATCCTCAGAAACATCAGAGTTATCTGTGTTACGAGGGGGGGCTATATACTCGGGGTCAGCATAAGGGTAAACTTTGTTAAAGGCAAAACGCTTCAAATCTTTTTGAAATTTTAGTACTTTTGACTGGGTCAAGTTGTCCTTATACTCGTTAATTTCTATATTAAGCCCATCAAGCTTTTTTTTGTAGCCTGTAAGTGTAGTCTTAAAGTGGTTTTCTGTCAATTGTATCTCCACCAATATTGCCTCTGATAGTCTCAGGGCAGTTTTTATAATGAGCACTAGCCAGTCGCGGGTACAATGCCACGCGATCTGGGCCCATTCCTTTCTGAAGATGGCATCCTCCAAAAATATTCTAGGGGCATTGGTCACCAATAAACCCTTGGGTGCCATGTTTTTCACGCAAGTACTCTGTCAAAATTGTACCATGTAATATTGTTCTTATGCGGTTCCGCTTCTGTTCTGTTAATTTCTCCCACTCAGTAGTTTGTGAGATAGTTTGCGATATAGATGGATCCGCAAACAGTGAGGAATCTGCCAAAATGGCATCTACTTCAGCATCACTAAAGGTTAAGCCTTGATTCTCCATTGTGGTGATGGTAAGCACAGGTTAAAGGTAGACTCAGCGTTGATTAGACACAAGCAAGAAACAGTGGTATCTCTCGCAGCTGTACGCTACCTAGATATGTATAAACAACAAGAGAGAAAGGGAAGTCACTGCTTCCACTGTTATTCCCCAGGGAAATATCAAATAAACAACAGAAGAGTGAAGCAAAAAAGTTCAAAAGAAGCTTAAACAGAGATCACTCATGTAGGAGGCACTCTTGGAAGAAAACATAAGGACAGAAGAAACAATACCTTTAACATGTGTGACCACTTATAGTACTGCCTCAAATGCAATTACAAAGTCTATCAATAGACACTGGAAGATCCTTGAAACCGGCAACAGGAAATGGGAGAAACCACTCTTTTCCTTTAAGAGAGCAAGAAGTATTCGAGATTGTCTGGTACACACTCGCCCGAAAAGATCGGAGGTTAACAGCAGTCCCTCAGTACTTAATGCCTGGGGGTTACCGAACGTAGTGGGCCATTTTTCTTGTGGCAATTGTAGTGTCTGCCACCTTACCTCTGCCTCTAAGACGCTTGCACTTGAACCTAATAAAATCTGGACCCAGAGAGCCCATACGAACTGTAATTCAAACAACGTGATATATCTTATCACGTGCCCATGCGGCTTAAGGTATCTAGGCATGACAACCAGGAAGATCAAACAACGGATATGTGAGCATCGGAGCAATATCCGCTGTAAAAAAACAATGACCAAGATGACAGATCACTTTATCCAGTTGAATCATACCACCAATGACATCCACTGGACTGTGATTGAACAACTAAAACAAGGCAAGAACATACAGGGCGCACTTTTTGAAAAGGAACAGCGCTGGGTGTACCGTCTTGGTACCCACAAACAGGGTCTGAACGACAATATTCCGTGGGGCTCAGTACTGAAAAGATGAAGGAATAGTTATAGCCTGCTCGGTTTTTTCATAGTATAGTTATGATACCCATCTCGAGCAGTGAGGCCAAATTGTTATCGAACCAGTAGCCCTATCGTATTTTACACCTATAGTGGGCCTTGAACTGAATGTGGGCACAATTATACAGCGCGCTATTTCATAATAGGCATATTGAAACACATCTGTCTCACGGCTATTTACCGTGTCTTTAGCGGTTTTATTAACTCAGGGTAAATGCTAACCGCTTGACTGCAGGCGTTACATCAGAACCAGCAATAGTAGATGGATTGTCCGTCTGTACCTGGGCCATTTATGGTTTATAAACTCAGAGCAAGTGCATACACACATATAAGTAGGCACACCGTCTATCATTTTATTAATATTTGTATATCTGGGTTCACGGCAGTATATGCTATAATCAGTAATTTTGCGAGCTGACGGTGTTGTGAGAGCGTATACGCTCTACTTTTTCTATAGATATGCCAACACGCTCATGAGGTTAGCGGTGCACTCATCACGACGTAAGCGTCAGCACGCTTTTACGCGATTCCATCACCGGCGTTAGTTATAAATTACACTCACAAACGGCCCGGCTTTATCATCGGGGTCGCGGGAATGGGTACTATTTAGGCATAACGCAGGCGGTGTACTATGGATTAGTAAGTCTACCTACAACTAACAGGGCAACATAAGGTATGTGATGGCCATGTTGTGTGATGGTGATTCTTTACTTTTTACTTTTTTCTTGTACCCACTAGCGTGTGACTATTAGTCACCGCCTCCCACCGAGACCCATGCAGTAAAATTCCGCCGCAACAAATGTAAGCTCTTTTTTCTCCTTCACTACTATTTTTTAATAGACGGCCGCACAGGCGGTTTTTTCGAACAAGGCAGTAACACAGCGTTTCACACAAGACTCGTATGAATTTTACATAGGCACTTTGAGATTCCATTGGCGCCGCAGCGAGTGCATTTCACATCGTTTATTACGATCATGGATAAATTCTGTCTTGATCTATTTTCATTTGAAGCAGGCACAGTATTTGCTAGTGCCGCAGTATGGCTACAGCTACTGATTTTTGTTTGGTTGTAGTCCTAAGACTTCCCGTCATTACTCCTTGACAGGCATCAGCGAAGGCATAACCAGGATCGCTCAGTTTGAGGGCAGATAACCGGACGCAATCATTTGTGTATTGTCACGTCTTATGTCTGTGTTTTCCATGTCTCCTTCCCCTTTTCTCTCCTAATAGGTTTGCAAAAGGCGTTCAATAATTTGGATGATATTAATCGTGGAACCGTGAGTAACTCGGTCCCCTTGTTTAGACCATAGGTTAGGGTGCGCCTTAGCGTGCGCATACCGCCATGGTCTCCGGTCCTGACGAAAGCCTGGCAATTAGCATTCAGAGGCTGAAACATGTAGACCAGATTTTCTTAAACTTTGGATGTGTTTGAGCAATATACTCAACCACAGCATCCATCACATATTTTTAACTTGGCCTTATTCTCCATTGAATAAAACATTTTTAGGAAGTAGTAAGTTCACTTTTAATCTCACTTTATGCACCAGCACTTGTCACCAAAAAAACCTGCTCCGCTGTAATCAGGCGTCGTAGCACACCAGAGAGGCATTCGGCCTCTCTGGTGGGAGCCTAATGATGAAGCATGTCACCAACCAGGTTGGTGAGTGAGGGCTCTTTTAATCAACATGAGTGATCTCTGTTTAAGCTTCTTTTGAACTTTTTGCTTCACTCTTCTGTTGTTTATTTGATATTTCCCTGGGGAATAAGAGTGGAAGCAGTGACTTCCTTTCTCTCTTGTTGTTTATACATATCTAGGCAGCGTACAGCTGCGAGAGATACCACTGTTTCTTGCTTGTGTCTAATCAACGCTGAGTCTACCTTTAACCTGTGCTTACCGTCACCACAATGGAGAATCAAGGCTTAACCTTTAGTGATGCTGAAGTAGATGCCATTTTGGCAGATTCCTCACTGTTTGCGGATCCATCTATATCGCAAACTATCTCACAAACTACTGAGTGGGAGAAATTAACAGAACAGAAGCGGAACCGCATAAGAACAATATTACATGGTACAATTTTGACAGAGTACTTGCGGAAAAACATGGCACCCAAGGGTTTATTGGTGACCAATGCCCCTAGAATATTTTTGGAGGATGCCATCTTCAGAAAGGAATGGGCCCAGATCGCGTGGCATTGTACCCGCGACTGGCTAGTGCTCATTATAAAAACTGCCCTGAGACTATCAGAGGCAATATTGGTGGAGATACAATTGACAGAAAACCACTTTAAGACTACACTTACAGGCTACAAAAAAAAGCTTGATGGGCTTAATATAGAAATTAACGAGTATAAGGATAACTTGACCCAGTCAAAAGTACTAAAATTTCAAAAAGATTTGAAGCGTTTTGCCTTTAACAAAGTTTACCCTTATGCTGACCCGAGTATATAGCCCCCCTCGTAACACAGATAACTCTGATGTTTCTGAGGATGATGGCTCCACTGCCAGCGGCTCAAGTGGGGATAGTTTCAAGTCAAGACAAAAGGGCAGGGGCAGATCTAGACAGCAATACCATCAACAATCGTGGTCACAGTTTCCAACACCACAGGGAGGTTTTTATCCGAACCATTTCCAGACACCACCACCTCCCATGATGGGCTGGAATCCAGCCTTCATGCAAATGCCTCCCTTCCCCCAAAACATGTACAGACCCCCTTTTTTAGAGAGGGGCAGAAGGGGAAGAGGAAGGAGAAGAGGGGTAAACCAGGTCCACTGGCAAGAAGAAGATCCAGTGGGAAACAACACCCGCAGTCGGACCAAGGAGCAGACAGCGGGTCCGAGCAACCTGACAGTCTGGTAACAAACTTATCCAATCTTATCCTCACTCCTACAGAGAAGGATGTTCTTGAGAAAGGATTAGGATTCGTTCCAACGGCACACCTTGACAAATTCCGTCTCCACTGTGAGCTGTCCGATTTCTTTAGGAAATTGAAGCTGAAGGCCTTTTTTGAAAAAACAGAAAAAACTGATTCAACAGGTGTTCCTTATACTACAGGGGAAACCGGCCTGAAACCGAAATCCACTTTCTGCCCACCACCGCATTTGACTCCAGTGGAAATTTCAATATTCGAACAGGCCGTGTTTAATGATTTGGAGAGATTTGAAGAACCGAATGTATTCAAAAACTTGAATACCAATGAGTTCCTCAGCCTCCAGAACCTACAGAAGAATGACACTATTGTAATCAAACCGGCAGATAAAGGGGGCGGCCTGGTAATCATGGACAAAACGGATTACGATACAGAATGCCGACGCCTCCTGAATGACGAGAGAAACTACACCCCTCTAGCCGTGGACCCCACACCTGCACTCAAATCAGAGATTGTAAACCTGGTGAATTGTGCCAAAGACCTCGGCTATATTTCTAAACATGAGTCAGATTTTCTCACGTTGGGTGACTGCGTCATCCCTTATTTTTACACCCTACCAAAGACACATAAAAACAAAATTCCTCCACCAGGACGACCTATAGTGTCCGGAATTGGCTCCTTGCTGGAACCACTGTCCACATTTTGCGATTTTTCTTGAAACCACTAATACAAAAATCATCAACCTACCTCAAAGATACCAAGTCCCTGCTAACAATCTTGCAGAACATCCCTGTGCAAGATGATTCAACCATACTAGAGTCGCTGGACATTGAAAGTTTGTACACGAGTATTCCGCAAGATGCGACTATAAGTGTACTAGAGAAGGCACTTGCTGAGACACCATGGGAGTATGATACTCCACGACAGTTCATTATCGAATGCGCCACTTTAGCTCTAAAAAGAATTTTTTTGAGTATGAGGGCAAACTGTTCCTGCAGACTATGGGCACTTCAATGGGCAGTACCTTCGCCCCAAGTGTGGCAGGCTTGTACGTGTACGATTTTGAACAGAAATATATCTTGGATGAAGGCAATCCTTTTAAGTCTTATATCTCATGCTGGAAGAGATACATAGACGATGTCCTTGTCGTTTGGCAAGGACCAGAGAACATCCTGAGAGAATTTTTCGAATGGATTAATACATGTGATCAGAATCTAAGATTCACCCATGTCCATGATACAAAGGAGATGGTTTTTCTAGATGTAACCATCAAGAGAGAGGGAGGCAGACTAACAACTAAAACTTATTATAAGCCTACGGCTAAAAACAATCTGCTATCCTTTACGAGCTTTCACCCACGATCCCTCCGTGAGAACCTCCCCTATGGCCAGTACTTGAGGATAAGGAGGAACTGTAGTAGCACTGAGGACTATCGTTCCCAAGCTACGGATCTATCTAGAAAACTACGCAATCGTGGTTATCCGGAACATATTCTTAATAAAAGTTGCAAACGAGCAAGAAACCAGCCCGGGAGGCACTCTTGGAAGAAAACATAAGGACAGAAGAAAGAATACCTTTAACATGTGTGACCACTTATAGTACTGCCTCAAATGCAATTACAAAGTCTATCAATAGACACTGGAAGATCCTTGAAACCGGCAACAGGAAATGGGAGAAACCACTCTTTTCCTTTAAGAGAGCAAGAAGTATTCGAGATTGTCTGGTACACACTCGCCCGAAAAGATCGGAGGTTAACAGCAGTCCCTCAGTACTTAATGCCTGGGGTTACCGAACGTAGTGGGCCATTTTTCTTGTGGCAATTGTAGTGTCTGCCACCTTACCTCTGCCTCTAAGACGCTTGCACTTGAACCTAATAAAATCTGGACCCAGAGAGCCCATACGAACTGTAATTCAAACAACGTGATATATCTTATCACGTGCCCATGCGGCTTAAGGTATCTAGGCATGACAACCAGGAAGATCAAACAACGGATATGTGAGCATCGGAGCAATATCCGCTGTAAAAAAACAATGACCAAGATGACAGATCACTTTATCCAGTTGAATCATACCACCAATGACATCCACTGGACTGTGATTGAACAACTAAAACAAGGCAAGAACATACAGGGCGCACTTTTTAAAAGGAACAGCGCTGGGTGTACCGTCTTGGTACCCACAAACAGGGTCTGAACGACAATATTCCGTGGGGCTCAGTACTGAAAAGATGAAGGAATAGTTATAGCCTGCTCGGTTTTTTCATAGTATAGTTATGATACCCATCTCGAGCAGTGAGGCCAAATTGTTATCGAACCAGTAGCCCTATCGTATTTTACACCTATAGTGGGCCTTGAACTGAATGTGGGCACAATTATACAGCGCGCTATTTCATAATAGGCATATTGAAACACATCTGTCTCACGGCTATTTACCGTGTCTTTAGCGGTTTTATTAACTCCAGGGTAAATGCTAACCGCTTGACTGCAGGCGTTACATCAGAACCAGCAATAGTAGATGGATTGTCCGTCTGTACCTGGGCCATTTATGGTTTATAAACTCAGAGCAAGTGCATACACACATATAAGTAGGCACACCGTCTATCATTTTATTAATATTTGTATATCTGGGTTCACGGCGGTATATGCTATAATCAGTAATTTTGCGAGCTGACGGTGTTGTGAGAGCGTATACGCTCTACTTTTTCTATAGATATGCCAACACGCTCATGAGGTTAGCGGTGCACTCATCACGACGTAAGCGTCAGCACGCTTTTACGCGATTCCATCACCGGCGTTAGTTATAAATTACACTCACAAACGGCCCGGCTTTATCATCGGGGTCGCGGGAATGGGTACTATTTAGGCATAACGCAGGCGGTGTACTATGGATTAGTAAGTCTACCTACAACTAACAGGGCAACATAAGGTATGTGATGGCCATGTTGTGTGATGGTGATTCTTTACTTTTTACTTTTTTCTTGTACCCACTAGCGTGTGACTATTAGTCACCGCCTCCCACCGAGACCCATGCAGTAAAATTCCGCCGCAACAAATGTAAGCTCTTTTTTCTCCTTTACTACTATTTTTTAATAGACGGCCGCACAGGCGGTTTTTTCTAACAAGGCAGTAACACAGCGTTTCACACAAGACTCGTATGAATTTTACATAGGCACTTTGAGATTCCATTGGCGCCGCAGCGAGTGCATTTCACATCGTTTATTACGATCATGGATAAATTCTGTCTTGATCTATTTTCATTTGAAGCAGGCACAGTATTTGCTAGTGCCGCAGTATGGCTACAGCTACTGATTTTTGTTTGGTTGTAGTCCTAAGACTTCCCGTCATTACTCCTTGACAGGCATCACCGAAGGCATAACCAGGATCGCTCAGTTTGAGGGCAGATAACCGGACGCAATCATTTGTGTATTGTCACGTCTTATGTCTGTGTTTTTCCATGTCTCCTTCCCCTTTTCTCTCCTAATAGGTTTGCAAAAGGCGTTCAATAATTTGGATGATATTAATCGTGGAACCGTGAGTAACTCGGTCCCCTTGTTTAGACCATAGGTTAGGGTGCGCCTTAGCGTGCGCATACCGCCATGGTCTCCGGTCCTGACGAAAGCCTGGCAATTAGCATTCAGAGGCTGAAACATGTAGACCAGATTTTCTTAAACTTTGGATGTGTTTGAGCAATATACTCAACCACAGCATCCATCACATATTTTTACTTGGCCTTACTCTCCATTGAATAAAACATTTTTAGGAAGTAGTAAGTTCACTTTTAATCTCACTTTATGCACCAGCACTTGTCACCAAAAAAACCTGCTCCGCTGTAATCAGGCGTCGTAGCACACCGGAGAGGCATTCGGCCTCTCTGGTGGGAGCCCAATGATGAAGCATGTCACCAACCAGGTTGGTGAGTGAGGGCTCTTTTAATCAACATGAGTGATCTCTGTTTAAGCTTCTTTTGAACTTTTTTGCTTCACGCTTTACAATGTGCCATCCCAAAGGGCACCGATCTCCCGGTCTCCTCACCACTGGAGGACAGGTTATTGGACGATTACTTGAAGGAGAAAGCTCTATCCTTAACTTATCGTAAACTATTAAATAACTCCCCGATACCTTGGAGAAAGTGCGGGCCAAATGGGTGGATGACTTAGGGGACCTGAGCGATGAGGAGTGGCTGGAGGCACTTGCGTCCCCCCGGGAGGTGGCAATACGTTCTCGATTTAGATTGATTCAGCTGAAGCTCCTACACAGGGCATACTATACATGCACGACATTAGTAAAGATGGGCAAACTTGAGTCTCCACATTGTCCTAAGAAGTGTGGCCAAGAGGGCACATTTCTAAACTTGTGGTAGGACTGCCCGCAACTCCAGGGGTAGTGGAAAGCGATTGTTACACGCATGACGACGGTGTGCGGGATGCATGTAGAGGCCTCACCTCGACAGTGTTTATTAAATATTTGGGAGACAATTACTCTAAAGGTTGGGCAAAGATTATTGGTCACATTGGGCCTAATGGTTGCTACGCGTAATATAGCCAGAAATTGGAGAGCAGAAGTGGGGCCTGCAATCCAAGATTGGGAAGTCGACATGGACTGGTGCATGCAGGTGGAGAGGGTGATGTAGGAAGGGAGGGGATGCCCGCATAAATGGACCAAAGTCTGGGGTGGGTGGAATGAAAGTAGAGGGATGCTCTGTCGGCCGATTGAAGGTTCCCCCGGGTGGGAAGAGTCCGACGAAATAGTGGAGAATCGATGCAAGTGAAAAGGGTTTATAATGCGGTAATTTTGGAGATGGTCATCCTGACGATATCAGATGTGTAATTGTGTATTGAGACTAACGGTGATATTCAACACTGTCAAATGTCCCTGTTTTCTTATTCTCATTTTTGCAATAATAAAAAAGATTTTTAAAAAAAAGATCTCAAACTCTCTCTCCAACCCCCTGCTTCTGTGCCAAGGAGTACCACAAGTCTCAATCCTATCTCTAACACTATTCAATATTTATATGAAACCCCTCTGCTCCCTCCTGGAGAATGCAACGATCTCTTTTCATTTCTATGCAGACGACACCCAACTATATCTAAGTCTATTCTCCCATGGATCTCAGCTACTTGTCAAAAATATCCTCCAATCATGGATGTCGCTCCGCCACCTCAAAATCAGTTCCCAGAAAACAGAGTTTCTCCTGTTCTCTCCACCACTCTGCAACCATCCCACAAAGTCCTGGATGGCCTCTTTAAATCTTCTTGGCTCTAACCTCTACTTTTTGGCAAGGCTAAATCTCTAGGCTTTACGCTTGACAACAATCTGAATCTGCATGCACATATTAATGCTATAGTAAAGAGTTCCAAATTAATTTCATATCAAGCTTCTCAAAGGGATCAAATCACTAATCCCAGCTGACAACTTCAAAACGGTAGTCCAATCAACGGTCCTCCCGATACTGGACTACAGAAACTCTCTATTTAAGGGCCATACAGTACAGTGGAGGACAGTGTCCTACAGTGGAGTGTCTTGGGGTGGAGTAGAGCGGAGTGGAGTACAATGGAGTGGAGTAGAGTATAGTGGAGTAAAGTGTCACACAGTGCAGTGGCATCTCTTCGAGTAGAGTGTGGTGGAGTGTAGTAGAGTGGAGTGCCGTAGGGTAGAGTTCTGTAAAATGTTATAAATTGGAGTGGCGTCTCGTAGAGCACAATGGAGTGCTGTGTCCAAAAGTGTTGTAAAGTCTTGTGTAGTGTGGTAGAGTGTTGCACAGTGGAATCTAGTAGGATAGATTTGAGTACAGAGTTATACAGTGCAGTGTACAGCGATAGAGTGGAGTAGAGTCTTGTAGAGTGGCACAGACTATAGTATAGTTTTGTAGAGTGGAGTTGCATAGAGTGGAGGAGAGTGCCGTACAGTGGAGTGGGTAGAGTGGCATGTGGAACAGTGGCGTAGAGGGGGGATAAAGTATTGTATAGTGGAGCAGAGTGAAGAAGAGTCACATACAATAGAGTGGAGTAAAGTGTCATAGAGTGAAGTGTTATGTTGTAGAGTAGGGTAGCATGGAGTGGAGTAGAGTCGAGTGGAGTCGAGAGAAGTAGAGTGGCCTTCAGTAGCATACAGTGGAATAACAAATGATAGAGTGGAGTGGTGTGGTGTGTCATGGACTGCCGTGGTCTGGGGTGTCGTAGAGTGCCGAAGAGTCTTGGAAAGTGTCATAGAGTGGAGTAGAGTGGAGTGCCACAGAGTGGATTAGAGTGTTGTACAGTGGAGTGTATTGGAGTAGAGTACAGTGCAGAATAGTGTGGTAGAGTGGAGTGGCATAGAGTGAAGTGGAGTTGAGTGACATAGAGTAGCATAGGGTGGAATGGTGTAGAGTGGAGTAGTGTGTTGTAGAGTCGAGTGCAGTAAAGTGGATTTAAGTGGCATAGAGGGAGTTGCGTACAGTCTCATACAGTGGAGTAGAGTGTCGTACAGTGCCATACAGTGAACTAGAGTGTTGTATACTTGCATAGACTAAGGTACACTTTTATACAGTGGAGTTCTATAGATTGTATAGTGTGGTATGGTGGAGGGGCATGGAGTGTTGTTGACTGGAGCAGAGTGTCATAGAGAGCAGTAGAATGGAGTGGCAACATTTTCATTGCGTGAGTAAAATTCCTACATTTTGAGTTATGCAAGACTTACTTAATATGTCAAATTGTTGTGATAACCTATTTCACATAATATTTGGGAGACTGAATTGTGCAGAACATGTCTCACCGAAAGATATTTTCTACTTGAGCCAGTCTTCTGCTGGTGTCTTCCAAGAAATTTTACACAAAGCGAGGAGGTGAATAAAAGAAGCTGCACAAGACACCGGCAAACCACAACATTCTGCTATGAAAGTGCAATTTTGCAGAGTTTTAATGGAATTTCACCACATTTTGCAAAAAATATGCAATTTTACCTAACATAAAAGATCGAGGAAGAGGGTGGTAGTGGGTTATGTTTTCGATCTACTCTGAAAGGCTTGTTAAGTTGTTTGCATATTGATTACATTGTTGAACCAACTTGATGTTTTCTAGGATCTCCTTAATTTAGAAATGGTGGGAGACAATCCGTCCATCATGTTGGGAATTTCATTATTTTATTGATCTACTAATTGCAGGGATCAGAAATAGGTTTTGTGATAGTTTAACAGAGTGAATAATGGTATCAAGAGCCTTTCCGTTGATGTGGGTGATGTCTCTGTTTCACTTTCACAGTTTCTGGTTTGTCATTTAAACATTCTATGTGCAGACTTTCTTTTGGCAAGAGCAACATCAGCAACCTTTTGTATTTTTGGATCAACCATGAAGCATAGGATTCTTCATCCTTCCGACCCGAGATGGCCATCTTTACTTCATGCCAGACTTCTGCCCCGATAAAATACAAATAGAAAAGTTATCTTCCCTTCACTATGGTGATTGGTCAATTGTACTTGAGTTTCATTGGCTAATAATTTTTACATATGTTGATGGGATTTGTAGTTTTTGCATCCTATTGTAAGTATAGCATCAAAAGAGAAGCATAATATTGGCCATCAGTAAAATTAGTACTTTGCTTCTTTTTGTCTTCCAAAATTGACACTTTCATTCCTATTTCAAACATGACAACTTCTTCCTCCCTATTTTTGAAGAGTTAGCCTTTGCGCAATCCAGCCCTGAAGAAAATGTATAGTTTATTGGTAGTTAAACTCATTCATTGTACAATGCTAAAACAGCATAGTAATTTTCCTAAAATCATAAAAAATTAGGAGGCTAAGCATTATAAATTATTAAGAGTAATTAAGATTGAAGTCATCATTTTCACAAAATCCACTATCAACTGGCCATCGTTGCTATTAAAGCAAGAGAGTTTTGATTCTTGACAAGTACGAGTCGCAGGTCTTATCCAGTGTGGAAGAAAAAACGTTTTCTGCTCATTGCCAAATGTCGATCAACACATAAGACATGGGCCAGTGATCCACATCTATAGCTGCAAAAACGACAGCTGATGGATTCCTTTTTGTACTTCCATGTTTGGTGAATCTTGCCTAAGTCAAAGAAGCCGAATCGCGCAGAGGTGGTCGGATACCACACAAGATGACCGCCAGTCTCTGAGGCTCCCAAGCGGCTCCGGAGGACTTTTGAGAGCATGGCTTCTCCTTGAGCTGCTTGCTCACCTCTTACTCAGAATGGGATTTCTGAAGGTGGGCCCACTTCTTGTGACTGTTGGCAACTCTATTTGGCCCCTCGTGGGCTTTATTTTCTTTCCATATTGGATCATGCACCTAATGTTGAGCTGCAATCTTAGGCCTCGCATTCTCATGGGATAAACTATGACGAAGATTCATTCCACAGCTCGTCCTGCCAACACTACACAAACTTTATTATTTTTTTTACAACAGATTGCTCTATAGTCCCACTCGCCTATTTAAACTCAAACTTCTTAAACAAGATACCTGTTGGTGTTGCAACAATCATCCTGGTTCTTATAGTTCTATGTTTTTCTTATGTTCAACACTTTTTGGTTTCTGGGTACAGTAGTGGGCTACAATTGGATCTATTATGGGCATTTCTACACCATATTCATTTCACAAAATATTCCTTGGTGGTTTACACTATTTATGGTCTCACGATAAACTGATGGGAAAATTAGTGGACCTCATAATAGCACTGGGTTTCCAGATGATCACCTCCAACTGGAAATCCACTGTCAATATTACCTTTCAACAGTGGTGGACTTTAGTATGTCATAATCATAGACTGGATAGATATCATTTGCATTCTCATCCTATTTTGATTAAATGGGATATGTTATGGTCACCGTTTACCAGGTATTCCTCTACTACTGCACTTTGTTACAGTTCTTTGACTTCTAAGACATGGTTTCTAGTTTCCTAGAATACTGTTCTTAATACACACTTTATTTGCTCTGTTTTCGCTTGTATTAATCTATCATTATGAGGTTGTGATAATGTTATACAATAATTGTAATGTAGGATGCCATTTTCCTTCCACCTTTCTTCTTTATTTCTCTCTTTTTTTCTTCCTTGTAAACTTGTTATAGTTACCCTTCCATTAGGTTTTAATTTTGATTTGCTTAATGAATCTAACTATGGTTCATTGTTACTGTTATTTTTATGTTTCAATAATGCACTTCTGAAATGGTATGTTTGCTCTTTTGGATATTTGGCTTTTACTTCAATAAACATATTAAACTAACAAAACTGTGCATAAGAGCTTTATGGTCGTGCAGAGGTCTGAAATATGCATTAAAGTGCCTGCTATAATACGGCCTGAGAAGTGTATTAATATTAATACTAGTATTAGAGAAACTAAAGCGGTTTGACATGTGCATTAAAGTGCATGATGTAAGTTGTCTGAAAGTGCCTTAATATGAATATTAGTTTTAGAGAAAATAAAGCGGTCTGGAATGTGCTTTAAAGTGCACGATGACAAAAAAAAGAGGCCGCATCGCACTCAAATATTTGATCTTCAACTTCCATGCAATTGCAAGTTGGTATATGAGGACACTTGATTGCTGGTATGTCCTGCGGAGGTAATGAGCCCAATTAGTGTAATGATTATGTTTGTAAATCTTTGACTTCTGATAGCAACTTACTTTTTTTGTTAGAATTTTTTTTAGGTTGAACCAGTAGTATAGGAGGTTTGCTTTCTGGGCAAGAATCTGATTTAAGAGGTTGGACTAAAATCTAATCTGAGGTTGAGGAGCTGATGTAGGGAGACAGAGTAATTTTCTGAACGGTTTGCATTGTGCTATATTCAGTCAGAAGTCAAGTTTGGGGCAAAGGTTTCACATCCATATGCAAAAGCAGGTAGAAATGTTGCTCTTTTCACCTCCAAGAATGGAATCTAAAGATGGGCCTGACACATTTCTGCTCAGTTTTTTGAAGGCATGGAGCAGAGGAGGAATTTTAGAGACATAGGGCCCGATTCACAAAAGTAATCTGAGACAAAATCCTAACTTTACGACTTTCGGTATTCACAAAAGGCATTTGGGAGTAGTAAAGTTAGGATTTTGTCTTAAGTTTGTCTTAAGTTTTGGTCTTAAGACAAAATCCTAACTTAAGTTAAACTTAAGTTAGGATTTTGTCTTAAGACCAAAACTAAGACAAACTTAAGACAAAATCCTAACTTAAGTTTAACTTAAGTTAGGTTTTTGTCTTAAGACCAAAACTTAAGACACACTTAAGACAAAATCCTAACTTTACTACTCCTAAATGCCTTTTGTGAATACCGAAAGTCATAAAGTTAGGATTTTGTCTCAGATTACTTTTGTGAATCGGGCCCAAGGTGTTGCAAGCAAACTTTTATAGCTTCTCTTGATAGAGATAAAATCCTTGGTATAAATAAGTTAACTTCCTCCAGTGTTTCTCTATTGAGGGGTCGATTCCGATGTCGGCCGGAAGCGCACCTAACAGTATTCGTCCGGAAAAAATACCAGCCGAACGCGTGTTTTCCCACCGACTCGAACACTCTACCGAACGAACAAGTACGATGCGCATAACAGCCCAGATTCCGAGCGAGCCGTACTTACCCATTCCTGCTCCTGTTCCCCGCCCGAGCCGGATCCGTAAACGCCGAATCGAGTCGCACGGAACCAAATACACAGCACCTTCTGGCCGGACTAGTACGATGCGTCTTCCGTACGCGCCGAACTCGTCGCTACGTCCGGCACGTTTGAGCATCCGGGAGAGCTGTACATAAGCTCCGATTCGCGCCACAAGACGATCCACGGCTACGAGACGAACAAGCCAGCGACGAGTACGAGTCGAAGCCACGAGAAACCCGAACGAGACGACCCAACCATGAATCCCATCGCGCAGGTCCTACCAATACTCTACATCTATTACCGGGACAGGTACGGATGCGTACGGCGCAGACGGTAAGTCAAACACCCACAACACAAACAAACGACACGTACCCGAAATATGTCACACACACATAGGGATGCACAAATGACGTACACTAGCAACAGCAGAACCATAGGGGCGGGATGGCCATCACCAATGCCATACACACACATAGGGGGATGGATGCCTGCCACTACTACCATCCCCACCCATAGGGGGATGGATGCCTACCACTACTACCATCCCCACTCATGGGGGGCTGGATGCCTGTCACTACTGCCATCCCCACTCATGGGGGGCTGGATGCCTGTCACTACTGCCATCCCCACCCATAGGGGGCTGGATGCCTGCCACTACTACCATCCCCACTCATGGGGGTCTGGATGCCTGTCACTACTGCCATCCCCACCCATAGGGGGCTGGATGCCTGTCACTACTACCATCCCCACTCATGGGGGGCTGGATGCCTGTCACTACTGCCATCCCCACTCATGGGGGGCTGGATGCCTACCACTACTACCATCCCCACTCATGGGGGTCTGGATGCCTACCACTACTACCATCCCCACTCATGGGGGGCTGGATGCCTACCACTACTACCATCCCCACTCATGGGGGGATGGATGCCTGCCACTACTACCATCCCCACTCATGGGGGGCTGGATGCCTACCACTACTACCATCCCCACTCATGGGGGTCTGGATGCCTACCACTACTACCATCCCCACTCATGGGGGTCTGGATGCCTACCACTACTACCATCCCCACTCATGGGGGGATGGATGCCTGCCACTACTGCCATCCCCACCCATAGGGGGATGGATGCCTACCACTAACACTACCCCTACTCAGGGTGGGCTGGATGCCTGTCACTACTGCCATCCCCACTCATGGGGGGCTGGATGCCTGTCACTACTGCCATCCCCACCCATAGGGGGCTGGATGCCTGCCACTACTACCATCCCCTTTCATGGGGGTCTGGATGCCTGTCACTACTGCCATCCCCACCCATAGGGGGCTTGATGGCTGTCACTACTACCATCCCCACTCAGGGTGGGCTGGATGCCTACCACTACTACCATCCCCACTCATGGGGGGATGGATGCCTGCCACTACTACCATCCCCACTCATGGGGGGCTGGATGCCTACCACTACTACCATCCCCACTCATGGGGGTCTGGATGCCTACCACTACTACCATCCCCACTCATGGGGGGCTGGATGCCTACCACTACTACCATCCCCACTCATGGGGGGCTGGATGCCTACCACTAACACCACCCCTACTCAGGGGGGGCTGAATGCCTGCCACTACTGCCATCCCCACCCATAGGGGGATGGATGCCTACCACTAACACCACCCCTACTCAGGGGGGCTGGATGCCTGCCACTACTACCATCCCCACCCATAGGGGGCTGGATGGCTGTCACTACTACCATCCCCACTCATGGGGGGCTGGATGCCTGCCACTACTACCATCCCCACTCATGGGGGTCTGGATGCCTGTCACTACTGCCATCCCCACCCATAGGGGGCTGGATGCCTGTCACTACAACCACCCCTACTCATAGGATGGGTAATGCATGACACAACTAGCATACTCCCACATAAGGACTGTCTGAAAGTTACATCCCACCCCCAACACCATGACAAGCGTGTGTGGTCTGTGTCAAATGCATACAACACTGAACATGACATTGAACATACAATGTGACCCCCTAACACATGTGTCACACATAATTGTGTGTGTGGCCTACACAATGCAAGCAGACCATGACCACTGTGGCAATGTGGCCCAAAGCCCCATCACCACAGTGCCCAAAAGGTAAGTGTGTGCTCCATAGCTGAAGCACATTTTGAACAGTGTGGCAATGGGGCCCAAAGCCCCATCACCACAGTGCCCAAAAGGTAAGTGTGTGCTCCATAGCTGAAGCACATTTTGAACAGTGTGGCAATGGGGCCCAAAGCCCCATCACCACAGTGACCAAAAGGAAGTGTGTGCTCCATAGCTGAAGCACATTTTGAACAGTGTGGCAATGTGGCCCAAAGCCCCATCACCACAGTGCCCAAAAGGTAAGTGTGTGCTCCATAGCTGAAGCACATTTTGAACAGTGTGGCAATGTGGCCCAAAGCCCCATCACCACAGTGCCCAAAAGGTAAGTGTGTGCTCCATAGCTGAAGCACATTTTGAACTGTGTGGCAATGTGGCCCAAAGCCCCATCACCACAGTGCCCAAAAGGTAAGTGTAGTCCTGGTAAAAGCTGCAAAAACAAAACTGCAGGGATTATTCCTGGCCACACAACACCAAACACTACAGTGGCATTGTAGTGCTTGTGTCCCATAGCAACATAGATTGTGTGAGGCAAGCAGTGCAGTGCCAATGACACATCGTTCTGGCCATGTGCACACAAACATCAGCCATGGGGGTCCACCTTGTCTACATTCACAAATAACACAATGACAGAAGTGAGCATCATAATGCAGACCCACATATCTGCACCAATGGACACACAAATGTAGATATCCTGTGGAGACTGTAAATGTCAGGTGAACTAATACCATACCATGGCAGCAATGGGACATACTAACCATGATCAATGTGCTGACTGATGAACTAGCAGTCCCAGGGCCAGCAGGGGAAAGCCAACAAACAACATACAGCCAATGGCAAACTAAAGATATGCCAATGCAGTGGTGCAAATGCACAAACACAAACAGGCAGACTCACACTGCATATCAAACACAACAGGTGAGGGGGTTGTGTGCCAGTGTCCCCAGGCAAACACACAACACATGAGGAGGCCAGATTCACTATTACACAGATGTCAACACAGTCACATACAAAAGTAACTCATGGATTGGATTCCCCTATGTGGGCAAACAGGCATTGTGAGATGAGAGGGAGCCCAAATTACACATGTCACACAAGCTTGTAGGAACAGCAACAAACACAGCAAGAGACAGAACCACCACAGCACTCCCCCAGGGACCCCACATTGTGGTGACACTAGTCTGCATGACAATCACACTGTGATGACAAAGGTAGATGTCATCCACACTGTGAACCACAGCCATGTGTCCTGAGCAACAAACTACCATCCCACCTATACAAGCACAAAGCACTCAGCATGGCCTGCCAGCCAAGGACAATATGGAGGTAGTGCCCCAGCCGTGCAACAACTCACATTTGCACACACTCAACGCCACACACCTTGATGTCCACCAATGTGCAGCAGTGAAGCTCACATGGACTGCTGACATTGCACATGCACCCATGACAATCCCAGGGGTGATGGGGGGAAATAAGGTGCAGAAACCCATCACACATGGCCAGTCAACAAGACTTGTGAATGTCTGACACACTGCACAGTATGCCGTACATGGGCATGACGTGAAATCCACCCCAAACAATGGGATCCTGGCCATAGTCACACACCAATGAAGAAGCCAAGCTGACCCACAAAGGACACACATAGACAACTTCCAACATTGCAGCTCTGACCCTGAGGAGTGGCAGCAGTCACACACACAACGTGTCACAATCACTGAAAGCATACACAACAGAAAATCACATTACTTGTGTAACCAACAAGTGCCAAGAGGAATCCTGACTGTGTCCCATCTGCGTTTGCCCACATCCCCAGCCCTGACAACAAAGACAACTAGGGATGACAACCTCATGAACATTAGTTTGCCATGCACCCACATCCCGGAGAAACCAGGTCTAAGATGCTGGATGAACACAGAACAACTCAGCAAGCATCACAAACAGGATCATCCGTAGGGACACAGCCTGTGTAGGAAAAGGAGAAGGGAACACGCACAGACATGCCTACACAACACACAACACGGGCACAGCCTATATCACGGAATCACGCACTGCCATGAGGGCACTCCACTCCTGTGGAAGGTCAGCTGTGCCAAACCTTGACTGTGCACGACTCAAACATGTCAGCAGAACACTCGGTCAGTGAGTCAACAACTACAACACACTGAAGGCTCTGCTCATATCAGCCTGGGCACGGGAGTGTCATGTCAGTCATCTGCATACACCCAAAACACGTGTCAAGCAACTTGCACTGTGTACACAGATGAGTCCTCCAAATTTGATGTGCTAAACTGCATGTCCATTGGAGACGGGCACACAGTCAGGGTACTAGGAACATTGGACAGTGGTAAGCCCACCAGATGTGCATCAGTGTAGGACAAAGATGGTAATCTACAAATGCTAAACGTACATCCCTGTGTCAAATGCTGAACATTACACCCTCAGACTGCAGCAAAGGATGCTATAGATCCAGACTAGATTAGGACACATATCCCATGGACCACATGGAGCCCATCACAGCAAAACTTCATTTACCTGATCTGAACACTATTACAACAGCAAATGCATGATTCTACACATCTACATCATGTACCTCCAAAGATTAACCACAAGTAAACAAAAAGAGGCTTTATTCAGCAAGTGTGCAACTCAAATCAAAAGTCCAAAATAAACTAAGGCCAATGGCCAGTCCAAATATACAGTCCCAACGGGGTGATGTGTGACAACTTGTCAACAATTGCTTGCCTGCACAGGTACGGACATGGGACATCCCCCTTGGAGGGGCATACGAGGGGCAGGCCAGGCACCGCAGGGACAGGATCAGGGGATGCCAGAAGGAGGCAGTGAAGGGGAGGTGGGTGCAGGAGTGTCACCGGCAACTGCAGTGGAGGTGTCTGACTCAGGGGGGGCTGGCACCACCGCAGGGCTCAAGTCAGATGGTGTTGGTGCTGCAACCACTGCAGTGGGCTGGTCAGATGGAGTGGACTGGGTCCCCAATGCAGTGCCCGAGTCAGACGGGGTGGTTGTGGACTCCACCGCAGTGCATGACTCCAAGGGAGTGGAAGGGGGGCAGAAGAGCTGGGCAGGACAGGGGGGGACACGGTCTCCACACCAGTGGCACAAACAGGCAGAGCGTCTGGTTTGGGGGTGGAAGAGCAAGTGGCAGGGGGAGGGCCTAAGCAGTTTGGGGATGCGGTATCGGTGTGTGGGGGAACCTGGGGCAGGGTGTGGCGGTGGAACCTGTGGAGTGGTGGCCTGGGGGATGGAGGTGAGAGACTGGGTGGTTGACTTGCAGGGCGGTGGCGGGGTCTTGCTCTTCCGGGACCGGGGGGACTGGTGGGTGGGGGGCTCACTCTGCCTGCGCCTGGGGGAGGGTGTCCAGGGGTGAGGGGCACTCCCCTCTGTGTGGGTGGACTTCCTCTTCCCCCGGTATGCTGGATCAGCAGGATTGGAGGGGAAGAAGCCGAGGTCACAGAGGAAGAGCTGCTTATCAGGTGGGGTTGCAGGTGAGGCAAGGGAAGGGGTCTTGGAGGGAGAGGATCTTGAGGATTGCGGAGTGACTGTGGTTGCCTGTGTGTGTGTCAGTTCCCCATCCCCTGTGTGTGTGGTATCAGTCCCCTGAGGATGCTTGTGTGCACGTCTTGCCTTGGTTTTGGGTGTGTCTGTGCTGCTCGTGTCTGGGTGTCTGGGTGTTTGTGCAGGTGTTCATGTGCTTGGGACAGGTAGGGTGCCAGGAAGTGTGGATGGGGCAGAGGTAGGAGGGGCGAGGGACTGTTGGAGGAGGGACACTGCTGCCGTCAGGGAGGACTCCATGGACCTATTGCTCGTCTGTAGGGCAGACATACCCGTCGAGATGCCCTCCATGAACGACACCAGCTGTGTCAACAGAGTGGTGTGTGCATGGAGGACACTCAGCATTGCTGTCTGCCCTACATGGAGCTGCCGAAGCAGGTACACAGATTCCTCACTCAGGGCAGCAGGGAACACAGGGGCAGGGGGTGCGGTGCCTGGCACAAAGGAGACACGCTCCCGGACACGGGAGCCTCCACGGACCTCTGGAATGGGAGCCAATGTGAGGGCGGTGGTGGTGGTGGTGGTGGCGGGCCAGACAGACTAGCTGGTGTTTGGTGGCTGCTGACACCCGCCTCCACAAGGGAGTCATCCTCCGAGCTGCTGTGGTCCTCAGCTGAGGTGGATGGTGCTGAGGACTCCTCGGTGTGGCTCCCCTCGCCCTCCGTGCCACTGGGTCCCTCCGACCACTCGTCGGCTGTTGACCCAGTCTGGCTCTGCCGCTCCTCCTGGTCCGTGGAGCTGTCCCCTCCTGTGGCCGTGGATGTATCTGCAAACAATTAGGGAAACAGACAAACATCAGACACCTGCACTGACCGCACACACCACAGTGAGTACAGCACATTACAGAGTAAGACCTGGCATCCCCAGCTGAACATTGCCAAAAGTCCTCACACAGATTAGGAAAAGCCAATTGTCAGTCTGATGGTCAACCATGGAACAGATACCCCTCCTGCCCTTGCACCCATCTGTCTGGTGCCTGTCTGATGGTAATACCCCAGTGTGGACACATGCACCACCTACACAGTTGTTGGACATTGCTGAGAACACGGTGAAGTATGTGAACATGCCCACGTCACATCTCTTGCCACTGAGTCAGTGCAGGTGTCTTGATAAATGGACGGGCAGAGTCTAAATAGAAATGCATGAGATGCATACCAGCACCAGACACCATGAAGCACCCATGTCCGGATAGTCAATGCCACAATGGGATGCATGTTGCACATGTCACTCCCCTGCAGGATCACTCTTAGGAAGTTGAAAGCCATGACACAGGCATGCCTGCAAAGTCATACATCACTGTCTCCAGTCACATGGCCATGGCAGCCAGCCAACAACAGTCTGCACTGTGTCACAATCCTAGGACATGGGGAAGGCAAGTACTGTAACTGACAAGTGCACATGTCCACCCCCCACTAACCACATCATCTGAACCCGTATTTGTCCACTGCACACCAATTGGACAAATGGGAGACATGAAACACAACTCTCTGAACCAGAGCACCTCAGTGTGCTGTGAATGATGAACATCTGCCTGAAAGTCACAGTCGCATACACCTGTCTGCACAGTCAAGTAATCAAACACCTATAAGTCACAGAAGTCTTGTCTCACATGGTCCAATAGCAGATGGCATGCTGACCCCTAACTGATAAACATCACAGGAGTCCCGACAACGTAGTCACAGCACAACGACACAGAGGCAGACACCTGAGGGAACATTTCACTGAGCACAACATGTCAGCTGATACACGGGAGAGGGAGTACAGAGTGTATTGTATGCCCTGTAGTAGGCATGACTGTCCGGCTCCACCTGCAAGAGGGATGAGCCCTGGTCAGTAATCAGGTGGCTAAGCATGTGTGACACACTTGACATACATACTCCTGAGGCCCAAACATTGTACCCACCCGCAGCATGGGGGGGTGCCAAATACCCCAGGGACATGTGGTGATTCTGATCTGCAAGTGGACCACATATCAAAGTTACACCCAGACTACATTGCATGACTCAGGCATTGTGTGAGCAATTGACCCACCCATGAAGGCCAACACAATGTCACGGGAACAAAAGCTGTCACCCACCTTGACCAAAGCAAAATGCAAGGACCCTGTACCCGAGTGACACAATTATCCTGAGCGTAAGGAGCACACCTGCGTATCAGATGAGGAGTGGGCATGTCACAATAGAGGGACATGGGTACTGGACAACAAGACTGATGTACTGGGGAAGTTTAACCAGGCCAGAGGAGGGCACATAGCATGTTAGACAGAGTTCACAGTGCAGTCTTTGACTCACCCCCTCCTTGCTGCTGTCTGGCCAGCAGCTGCCCATCCAGGTCCGGGAAGACCACCGCCAGGATCCGGAGCATGTGGGGGTCAGGGTCCGGTGTCCGCCCCTCCTGCGAGGAGGCGACAGCTTCAGCTGGACCCTTGCGATCCTCCGGGTCCAGCCACGAAGGTCCTGCCACCTCTTCTGGCAGTTGCGGATCCGGCGCTTGTAGACCCCCACTGATCTTACTGCCCGGACGATGGCCAGCCAGATCTCCTGCTTCTGGTGGGCATCAACCTGTGAGGATGACAAAGTGAAAAGGCCATTAGTACACATGCAACATATCCGTGCATCACACAGTTGTAAATACATGTCTTAATCACAGGGGCATATGATGAACACAGGCAGTGCAACGAGGGCTATGGACAGTTTGCCAGCAGTTACTACATGGTATCATTGCATGGGAAGTAAACCTTGTTGGAATGCACTGTTACTGCACTGTACCTGTTCAGTGCATGTGACTACACACTTTGGGGGGTGCGAACTACTCAGTAAACATGCTAGCCAGTGGTGTTCACACTGTAAATCCTTCTAGTCAGACAACATGCACAATTAGTAAGGCAGTGGACAGCACACTCACCTGCTCCCCTGGTGTCCCATACAGCTTGCTGTACTGTGGAAGGAGGTTGTCCACCAGGGCCTGGTTCTCCTCATTGGTGAAGGCTGGGGCTCTCTCCACAGTACGTGCCATTGCAGTAGCCAGAGGATGCAGGGACAGCAGCAGTGTAGTGGCAGATGTCGTCCTGGAGCATGTAGTGCAGGCAAGTGAGCCCTCAGGGGAACAGCCAGCATTATATGTGTGCTGCAGAGGCAGATACTGTCCCATGTGTCCAAAGTGATAGGTCCAAGTCGTTTGCATCTTCTGAATCTGACCAATCCATGGAATTGCAGCACCAATACACGCCCACAGCATCCTTCAAAAATTCAACTTCATGACACCCATGAATTTGCAACATTGTTGTGGCTGGCCAACTGAATTCACTGCATCAGACTCATTGAAGCTTCGAAAACGCGTCCGTTGCCATGCCAGGCCCCAGCCTATGTGTGCGCACCGATCGGTCCATTGCTGTACAACGCGTACCCGGGATACAACGCGTACCCGCTCACATCCAATGCAATGGGCCGTGCGGGCACACCGATCGGTCCATTGCTCTACAACGCGTACCCGGGATACAACACGTACCCGCTCACATCCAATGCAATGGGCCGTGCGGGCACACCGATCGGTCCATTGCTCTACAACGCGTACCCGGGATACAACGCGTACCCGCTCACATCCAATGCAATGGGCCGTGCGGGCACACCGATCGGTCCATTGCTGTACAACGCGTACCCGGGATACAACGCATACCCGCTCACATCCAATGCAATGGGCCGTGCGGGCACACCGATCGGTCCATTGCTGTACAACGCGTACCGGGATACAAGGCGTACCCGCTCACATCCAATGCAATGGGCCGTGCGGGCACACCGATCGGTCCATTGCTGTACAACGCGTACCCGGGATACAATGCGTACCCACTCACATCCAATGCAATGGGCCGTGCGGGCACACCGATCGGTCCATTGCTCTACAACGCGTACCCGGGATACAACGCGTACCCGCTCACATCCAATGCAATGGGCCGTGCGGGACACCGATCGGTCCATTGCTGTACAACGCGTACCCGGGATACAACGCGTACCCGCTCACATCCAATGCAATGGGCCGTGCAGGCACACCGATCGGTCCATTGCTGTACAACGCGTACCCGGGATACAACGCGTACCCGCTCACATCCAATGCAATGGGCCGTGCGGGCACACCGATCGGGCCATTGCTCTACAACGCGTACCCGGGATACAACGCGTACCCGCTCACATCCAATGCAATGGGCCGTGCGGGCACACCGATCGGTCCATTGCTGTACAACGCGTACCCGGGATACAATGCGTACCCACTCACATCCAATGCAATGGGCCGTGCGGGCACACCGATCGGTCCATTGCTCTACAACGCGTCCCTGGACAGGTCACACGCATATGTCACCATGCTGGTCACTGGTGAACCTATGCCAGCCACATATACTTTCCAGGGACTCAGGGGCACACCTACAACACCACACCCAGTCCTCACTGTATCTAAGGCATGTGTGGCAGCATAACCTTATCTGTGTATGTGGGTAAACATGTGGTTTTTGGGGTGGCACTTGGGGGCAGACACACCCAGGCTGTGCACGTGTTCATGGGGACAGGGTCCTTTGTGTGTTGTGCACCTGACCACTGTGGTGTGCAACTTTTCATTTTGGAGCATGTGTCATGGTCACATTTCCAGGTTGTGTATGTGTATGACATGTCACATACCCCCAGGCTCACATGTGGGAAGGCATGTACGTCACAGGGTGGCCCATTGCCACAATAGTGATGTCCCTCCGCAGTCTGTGTGCATGTTGTGTTTCACATGTCTCTGACTCCATGTGCACAATGGGAGACAGTCTCCACATCCACGTGGTTTGTGCATGAACTTTGATGTTGTGTGTGTGTGTGTGTCACAGACGTCCATGTCTGTCCTGCAGAGGCTACAGGGGCCACTACCTGTGGGTGTCATGTTTGTTTTTCTGACGTGTACATGATACGCCATGTCATGCCAGTGTCCATGTGGCAAGACAGGGTCCCTGGGAATCTACCTGTCAATGAGCTGTGATGCCTGTGGAGCATCTGTCCAGACATGTCACTGTGGTATGTGTGTGGAACGTGAGAGCAGTAAATGGGTACTGTGACACAGCCTAATGGTTTCCCATAGCAAACCCTGGAACCTGTTGTCAACACTTGTTGAACAGAGATGTTAGATGATGTCCATGTAGGTGCCATATATGTCCAAACAGAACGACACACACATCAAGTACTTGTGTTTGTTAATGATGTATCATGTGAAATTGAGTATGGTGAACGGCACATAGGTGGGGTGACTGACAATCTTGCTTTCTTCACCTATGCACTGCAGGGCTCCTGCTGTCCATTGACCATTCCCAGACCTGGCAACGATGGTGGAACGTGACAGCATCCGACGGTACCGCTTCACCAGGCAGCTGATTGAGAATTTGGCAGTGCGGTTGGACCCACATTTGCAGCCTGGCCGTCCGTATCCTACAGCGCTGACCCCCAAGGTGAAGGTGATGGCAGCCCTACACTTCTTTGCCACCGGTACCTTTCAACACACTGTGGCGACTGCCGGTGGGATGTCACAGACTATGTTCAGCCGTGTGCTACGCGATGTTTTGGGGGCAATGTTGAGATACCTGAACCAGTACATCTATTTCCCAACACGTCAATGGCTCACTGACGTCAAGAGTGACTTCTATGCCCTGGGGAGGGTGCCACATGTAATTGGCTCCATTGATGGGACACATGTGGCTTTGATACCACCACAGGCACATGAGCAGGCATACCGGAACCGTAAACATTACCATTCGATCAATGCTCTGGTGGTATGTCTTGCAGATATGACCATCACACATGTGTGTGCCCGTTTCCCCGGTTCGGCACACGATGCCTACGTGATGAGGAGTAGTCGCATCCCGAGGATGATGTCACAGATGCCGAACCAGCGTGCCTGGCTTGTTGGTGTGTACTGACTTTGTACCATTGTGTGTGTTCTGCTATGTTGTTTTCTGCACACATTTTCAAATCGGCTAATGTTCAATTGTCTGTCTGTAGGTGACTCGGGATACCCCAACATGCCGTGGTTGCTGACACCCCTCAGGAACCCTGTGACACCAGCCCAGATGCGCTACAATGAGGCACATGGTCGGACGAGGAGGGTGATTGAGCGGACCTTTGGTCTCCTGAAGAGCCGCTTCCGCTGCCTGGACAAGACAGGAGGGGCCCTCCCATATGCCCCAGCAAAGGTGTGCAAGATTGTCATCGTCTGCTGCATGCTACACAACCTGGCAGTGCGGAAGGAGTTGCCTCTCATCCTGGATGACGATGACCAACGTCCGCCACCTGTGGAAGATCCTGGCCTGGGTCACGATGCCAGTGAAGATGATGATGATGATGATGGTGATGTCCGCACACAGCTCATCACCATCTTCTTCAGCTGAATGTGAGTCTTCAGAGGGTTGTAATGTCAATGATTTGAGTTTGCATGATATGTGTGTGTGGTGCTCTGGTGCTGTTTGAGTGTGGCCATGTGCTACTTGACTGGATGCGTGCAGCGATGTGTCCTTGCAGGTGGTCTGTACTGCCCAACAGTGTTGACATGCTAACTTGGTTTTGTGTAGTTATCTCGTGACATGTATTAGACATGAGTATTGCCGTTCTGTGTTGTTCTTCAGTGGTTTTGACTGTGTGTCATGTCTGTCCTTCACAGGGTGCTGCCGGAGTTGTTTGATCAACTTGGATCCCACAAATCCATGATTCAACTTCCAAGGTGGAAGCAGTCGTTTCCCTACAGGTGATGTGCCACACACCCCTGGACTTTCTATCTTCTGCACTTTTTGACTTTGTGGCCACAGCCAGGTTGGATTAGCTAGCATTTGTAGTGGAAACAACATGTTGCAAATGTGTAATAAACCTGTGCTTCACTTTGGGATGTGCGTTGTCTGTAGTCACACATCTGACTGACATTTGCTTACTGCACCTGTAGTCTAGTTGACACAGACTGTGAATAGGTGGCGTGTCTGTGCATTCCACTGTATTTAGTTGCAACATCAGTATAGGTGATGAGTCTGATGGCCCTGGTGTGTATGTGTTGTGTGGCCCTAGTGGTGTGTCTCCCTCATATGTGTCACGTCGCCATGACTGACATGACGGTGTTGGACTTGCTGTAGCAGTTAGCATGCACAGTGTCATTTTTCTGATCACCATCTCCATGACAGAGAGCACGTTGGAATCACAACAGAGGCAGATATGGTGTATTGGTGAGTTTATTTACATACAGGTGTGAGGATGGTGCACAGGATGGTGGGTGCTGGACATCGAAATTGGAATCCAAAGTTCCCATGTGATTCAGAAGTCTTGGTAGCTGAAATGTCCAGAGTAAAGTCCACAGTCACCTGATAAATTTGGCCAACTATAGCTCCCCATTTCATGTGGCAGAGTTGGGTTGGCTTCGACAGGGTGTGCAGTTTGCACACAGAGGAAAAGTTCCAGAACAGGTGTTGGCTTCCTGGGGGATGTAGATGGCCATCGGCCTCTCAGTTTGGCCTCCTCGGACGGCCCCTCTTCTTGGGGGGTCCCTCAGGTGCAGGCTGCGGCGGTGCAGGGGACTCTCTGCCAGAGTCCTCCTCCCTCCCTGTGGCATTTGCAGTTGTTTCAGCAGCAGATGTTGTGGGCACACAGGGAGGTGAGGCCATGTTGGTGCTGATCTGGCGGAGGCATGTCAGTATGTCCCTATGCACCGCTGTCAGTTGTTCCAATGTGTCCCACTTGGACTCCATGCCAGACATGTGTGTCTCGACATGTGACATGTGTGTCTCGACACGGGACATGTGGGAGTCCAAGCGGGCATGATGGGCAGCCTGCTGCTGTTGTATGTCCTTGAGGATCCCCACTACCTGGCTGACCTCTCCGGTGCTAGTCTGGTACGCATCCGCGATGCGTGCCAGTTGTGGGTCATCATGCAGTCCAGACCCCTCTGCAAAGAGCGACCTATGTCTACCACCCTTCCCACCACCCCTGGCAACACGTGCAGGACCTGCGGTGGCACGCACAGGTGACCGTGGGCCAACTTGGGTGTTGTTCCTGGGCTCGTTGTCACCTGCTCCAGTTTGGGTCTGGGTCCCTGCGCTATTGTCATCTGTGGCCCTTGGTCTGTCCGTGTTGGCAGGGGTGGCCTGTGTGTTGGCAGTTGTTGGAGGGGTGGGTGCAGGGGGTACAGATGTTGGTCCTGCTGGTGCTGCATGATGACTCACACCGGAGGGTCCAGCTGGTTCTTCGCCATCCGAGGAGTGCAGAGGCTGATCCACACCAGTGAGCTCAGTGTTCCCCGGAGCCTGGGACAGGGACTCCTCCTCGTCTGCTGCTGTGTCCCCATCATCACCTGTTTTTGGTAGAGACACAGATTGTATGTTATGTTTCTACTGGCATCAATTGTTCAAACACCTGACAGTTGTGACTGTACCTCTGGATGTGGGCCTGGACATTGCATTCTCCTAAATTGTGACAGTCAGAGAGTGATATTGGTGTAGCACATTGTCCTGCCAACCTGTGGCATGTCAATGTGAATGTTGAGGTGTGTGCATGACCAGCATTGATGGTATTTGCTTGCCATCCGGGCCTCCTTCTCCCCCCAGCCCAGTTATCCCACCATGAAGCGTGCTTCCATTGCAGGGAGTGCAAGTTGTCTTTCAGGATGTCAGTCAGTGGTGTCCTGCTGTTGGTTGTTGCACAGTCCCCAGCAGGGCCTTGTGCTCCCCCCAGCAGTACCCAGTGTCAGCCATCTTGTGAGTCCTTTTCCACTCCCTGTGATGTGAGCATGGTTCAGGGTGGTGTTGATGGACCAATTGTGAGGCTGACCAATATCTGTGACTACCACTCCCATCATGCTATTGCCTCCACCCCCCTTCCCAGCATGCCCATCCTTCCTTCCTTTTGACTCTGCTTCCCTGTGGGGTGGGGTGCCTGTGCTGACAGGATGTCTGGGAGTGTTGTCCTGGCAGTTGTTTGGCTACAAGTCCCAAGAGTGTCCCTGTGCTTCACACAGCATAACCCAGGGTGGTGGTTCTTTGTGGGATCTTCAGTTAGGATGTGAGGCATTGCATTCTCCCAGGTGGGTTATGTGGAGTTAGTGTTGAGGGGGTGTGTGAGGGGAGGTGCTTGTAACTATGGTCAGTGCTGTGTGTCCTCCTTCCCACCCAGCCAGATATCCCACCATGGAACGTGCTTCCATTGCAGGGAGTGCAAGTTGTCTTTCAGGATGTCAGTCAGTGGTGTCCTGCTGTTGGTTGTTGCACAGTTCCCAGCAGGGCCTTGTGCTCCCCCCAGCAGTACCCAGTGTCAGCCATCTTGTCAGTTGTTTTCCACTCCCTGTGATGTGAGCATGGTTCAGAGTGGTGTTGATGGGCCAATTGTGAGGCTGACCAATATCTGTGCCTACAACTCCCATCATGCTATTGCCTACACCCCCTTCCCAGCATGCCCATACTTCCTTCCTTTTGAGTGGACTTCACTGTGTGTGAGTGTGACAGCAATGGCAAGATGGCTGACAGTGTGGTCCTGTTGTTTGTTGGTGCCCAGTTCCCATCAGGGCCTTGTGCTCCCCACAGCAGTACCCAGTGTCAGCCATCTTGTCAGTTGTTTTCCACTCCCTGTGATGTGAGCATGGTTCAGAGTGGTGTTGATGGGCCAATTGTGGGTGTGACCAATATCTGTGACTACCACTCCCATCATGCTATTGGCTACACTGACTTCACCAGCATACACCGAATTCCTTCCTTTCAGTGAGCTTCCCTGTGAGGTGGTGTTCTAGAGGTGGGTAAATATCTGGGAGTGTTTGTTGGTTCTATTTGTGCCACTGCCTTGCTGTATTTGTTGTTAGGTTTGTACATGTCATGACACAGTTACATATCACTATGAGATGGCAGGTATTGTGTTTGTCTGACTAGCATTCACATCTTGGGATGAATATCTTTTGGTTGCTGTGTATTTGCTAAGGGTGCATGGTTTGCCTATCCCCTTGACTGTGATGTGTGTGTGTTGTCACACCATATTGTGTATATTAGTTGTGTACTCACCAGGCTCTGGGATGTCTGTTAGACCGTATACGCTCACTGGTGATAGGATGGCCCGCACCTTCTCCTCCCAGGGCCTGAGGTATACTGGTTTTGCAGGAGGGCCACTGCCGGTGTGCTGGCTGAGGAGGTAGTCCTTTTTGAGTAGGTCCCGGACCCTCCTGCGCACATCATACCACCTGTTCTGGATGTCTTCCTTTGTGCGCAAACATGGTGATTGTGCGTTCACCCTGTCGACAATCCTCGCCCACATCTTGGTTTTCTGCGACATGGGGGTCTGTTGAACCAATGTACCAAACAACTGTGGCTCTACCCTGAGGATCTCATCTACCATGACTTCCAATTCACTGTCTAGGAACTTATGATTCTTCTTTAGGGGCATGGTGATGGGTGGTGGTGGTGATTGATGTGTGTGTGTGTGCAAGTGGGGGGGTGTGAGTGTAGGTTTAGCTGGGTGTGTGTGAGGGTGCTATTTGTAGGTGTGGTAATGGTGTGTGGCTTGTGTGATGTATGAGCTGTGAGTGTGTCTGTGGTTGCTGTGTGATGGTGTTCTGTGCTGGAAGGTCAGTGGAATTTGCAAAGGATCATGGTAGGGATTTGTGGCCTTTATGTAGGTGGAGTTGGAGGTGTGTCCTTGTTCCATTTTTTTTTTCCTCCCTGTATTTATTGGCTTTGTGGTTGCTTGTTTGGCCCTTTTTTATTTTATTTCTTCCTTGGTGTTTTTGGTGCATGTAGGAGTCGTTCTTGTGTCCGAGTAGGACGCTGCAGTTGTCTGGTGCGATCTTGTCCGACTCGTTCCCGCTGTGTGTCAGCTAGGTTTCATATGCGGCGTACGAGTCGGTCGCGGAGTATTGGGTTGCTTTGGCTGGGTTTTGTATGCGTGTCGGTCGTACGGCTTGTGCTCCGGGCGAGTCGGTCGTGTTTTGCACGCACAGCATCGTACTACGCGGGTCGGAGTTCGCGGGTACGTTTCGTTCGGGTTCAATCCGGGTGCGTGTCAGTCGGTTCGTTTCGTGTGATTTCCCGGCCGGATGGCTTGTTTACGTCCGGCTCGGTCGGTCATTTTCTATTCCTTCCGAGTCGGTCGGATTTCACATGCATTTCATCGTACTACCCGGGTCGTACGGCGCCGGTCCGAGTCGGTCGGACTAAATTCCCGTACCGAGTCGGTCGGTATTTTTTCAGGCCCGAATCGGAATCGGCCCCTGAGTTTCCATTTGAATTTTATTTTAGATGTCGTGGCAAATGTTAAGACAGTAGTCTTCGTAATGTTAATTGCTAGTCTATTATTCTTGCAATAACTTTGTAGGCGGCAGGGCTAGCTTTAGGGCGGTGCGACCAGTGCGGCTGCACTGGGCGCTGACCTGGAGGGAGCCACTGACCTCAGGGGGGGCGCTGTGTTTAGCAATAACTTACGATTTAAAAGCACCTGCTGCAGAGATCCTTGTGCGTTCAGGTTTCAGGCCGCAGGAAAAAATGTCAAGATAACTCTTGTGATTAATGTTCCTGTTAGAGAGAGAGAGATCAGAGTTTTGTCTAGTGGCAGTTTTGACTCAACATAAAGTAGCGCAGAGGGTTAATATGCCTGATGCAAAGAACAGATCTGTATTTGATGTGGATAGCTGAGTAGATTAGTAAAGCCAGACTTTACCAGCACTTTAAAACAAATGAAACGTATGTGAGAGAGGGGCGATTAGGGGCACTTTTGCAGGGTGGTGGTGAGGGAATCAGAGGAGAGGTTTAAGGGGGGGTTCCAAAAAAGATTGTCGCACCAGGCTCCACCAGCACTAAAGCCGGCCCTGGTAGGTGGTGCAGGACGTGTTGAAGACCTATCTGTGTTGATCCAGGAGAACAGTGTTGTTGGCGTATTGGCAAGTTCTCAAAAGTTGCTTGTTAAGTTTTAGAGGATAGGCGCAGTTTTTCCAGAATAGCCAGGAATACATTGAAAAAGCAATGGTGCTTGTATGTATCCTTGTTTAATCTCTTTGTTTACCAAAACCTTGTCGATATGGATGGTGTTGTTCCCAGTTTTAATTTTGGTCAAGTGTAAAAGGATTTTAATTGCCTGGAGTAATTGAGTTGGTATCTTTATATGTTCGAGTTTCTGCCAAAGTAGAGATTTTTTGATGAAATTAAAGGCTTTTTTAAAATCAATGAAGCAGGCACCGAAACGTTGCTGTAATTTAAGCCTCCGATGGACCAGGGCTCAAACCGCCCCTATGTTGTTGGTTGTGGAGTTGCCTGGGGAGAAGCCAGTTTGAAACCAAGGGATTAGATTTATTTTCACTGCCCAGCCAAAAGGTTCTTTGAGTATCGCCGTTGAATAATACTTCGAGTCCACATCCAATTGGGTAATTAGCCTATAGTTTTCTGGGTTGGCTCTAGAGCCCTTTTTGTGTATTGAACTTTTGCAGGATATGATAATTTTTAAATAGATCATGTAATGTTTCTGCCCAGTAAGTGGGGTTGTGTTTAAAGATTGCTGTTGGTAGCCATAAGGGACCGGGCGCTGTCATGTCTGCTTGCCTTGATGTTGTTGGTTCTTTCGTAACTGTGCAGCTTTTATGTTAAGGGCGTTTTTAACAGTCTGTACATCTTTATAGGGCTCTGAGTCTAGAGTGATGTTGTTTTCTAATGATTGCCTTCCGTTGTCTGATCTTTCTGTCTATAGAGTATACTCATTACTCACGTATATTGCAACCAAGTATTTGCATTGGTGTTATTACTTGCAGTGAGCAGAGCACACCCCTCGGAGTTACTGATGAGGTTTCATTTTGTTTTAGACAATCCTGACAGGATTGCTTAATAAAACATGTGCCATTGTTTTTCTCTGTTCTTTTTTACCACCCACGCTGCTTTTTGGCAATCTATCCTTATTCCTTATTGCTTTTGCGTGCTCTATATGGCATTGCATACCTCAAAGTTCTATTTAGTTTTTTTTTTCTTTTGATAAAAATATGGCAGATAACAATTGTTTTTAGGAAATTAATGGCGGGGTCTTGTGACTTCATTTTTTAAAGCACAGACTATGTCCTTGGTCATGAGACTCAATGCATCTATATATGTTATGTTGTTTATTTCAACTACGTGGATAACATGCTGCGCTAGGTTTGATAAGATACTGGTTATCCATTGGTGTAGTCTATCTTAGTATGCAAATGACCAATTAATCCTTAATTAAGCGCTGATTGTATTTGTATGGCAATTGGCTGACTAACTTGGGATTCTATAATTTTTATGCGCACCTTACATGTCTGTGGGAAGTTGTCGCTCTCGGTACGATGCACTATTTCGAAATCTGCAAAATGAGAAATTAACTCTATTGAAGCGTATATATAGTCGATGACAGCCATCATGGTTGTGTAGATAGATAGATAATTGACTTCATACGGCTAAAATAGCCATAAAAGTACACAAACACAATATATATTTTGCTTAAAGTTTAAAAAAATATTCAAAATAAAATCGACATAACAATGCTACATCCCAAAACTCTTCCAAAAAATATACATTGTCACAATTCATTCCAACCATAAAATTCAGTAGCAGGAATCATTTAAGACATTATAGAGTACGTATCATAATTAGGTAATGATTGCGGCACCACATATTTTCCTAACTGCTAAGGCACTACTGATGTAACTAAGCACTCCATAACAGATTTCCCGCAAACCGACCTGATGTAAGTAGACAATAGCAGTCAGGTAATGTCTAACATGCGCATCCCGCAAAATCAGGAACAGAAACCTAGAATGCAAAGGTTTATATAAAGTGCAAAAAAGCCTAAAGGGAACTGTGCTTTGGTGAGAAAAGTTGTTGCAGGAGCATCTGGGTAAGGACCTGAACTAAGTGCCCTGTACCGGAATAGCCAGCAAAAAGTGCACAGTGCTCAATCGCAGCAATGTGAGGTATAATCTGTGGTGCGTACTACGTACTAGTACAAGGTATGGCTCCATCCCCAGGGTAGTAATCGACTTAGAGTAGATAACAACCGAGTGCAGGACTTGCGCCATCATCACCCGTGCATTTGAACAATACTCATAAAGCGAGGTTGTCACTCGTTCTTTAGAAGTTGCAGTAATCAACTCTGGGTTAGAAAAAAGTTCCATGACATCTAGTTGTTTAAACATCTGCTTAATATAATTTAGCCCTGGAATTTCACTGATGTTCTCCAGGCTAAGCAATCTTTAAGAACTAGCCTCGAGAAGCCTGCTTGAGGCATGCACCAAATCTTAAACCATACATTAAAGGTGCAGTGCTGACCAGATCATTTAAGTTGTTCAGACCCACTTCAGCATGGCCAGTAAGTGAGGATACAGAATGAAGGATGGATAATTAATGACACACAAATCTATTCTCTATGATTTGGAGCCTATCTGCATTGATGTAGCCCCATACACCGGCACCATAAAGCCCCACTGGGATACATTTGATGTTATAGATGTGGGTTAACTCCTTTACTGGCTTAGAGCCCAAACTAGAAGCGAAGCGAAAAACTGCTTCTATAGTTCTCTGGAGTTGTTGGGATTTAATTTTAAGTAAGTGAAATTGAAGGGTATCCCCAGATGATTAAAATAAGGAACTCTAGCAACTTGGACACCTCTGATCTGATGACACTTGGTTTTAGTACATTTTGGGCCATTAACCATAATAATGATTTGGTGAAATTAACTCGGAGATCTAAATCGTGCATAACGGAAGTAAATGACTCCAACCGTGATTGCTGCCCATTAGCTGTCATAGCAATCAAAATGGTGTCATCCTCATATAGGAGATAGGGTAGTACATCTCCCAATCTGCATCATTTCTTTCAATTTGATCAACAGGTGGTTTTCCAATCAATTAATATAAATGAGAAACAGAAATGGTGCCAAGATATAGCCCTGATGCACCCCTCTAGTAGAACTTATTGGCATTGAACACTCCCCATTTGGGCCATAGCATATCTTGACTGAATTATCACAATGTAAACATCTGAGAAGTGTTATGAGAGCCTTCCTGAGACCATAGATTCCATCATGGACCATAGCTTGGAGCGATTTACATTATCAAATGCACAGGAGAGATCCATAAATCCCAAATGTAGCGTACCTCTCCTGGCTTTGACATACTTCCCAATTAGGAGTGATAGGTTCAGGCATTACTAAACAGTACCAATACGGGTATGAAGAGCAAATTGGACGGGCGATTGAACATTATTGGTTTCTGCCCAAGCCTCTAACCAAGAAAGTAGGGCCTTACCCAAAATCTTAGTAATGGAATCCAATAGGGAAATGGGTCAGTAGCAACTCGGTTGAGTCCTCTTCCCTTTCTTAAAAATGGGTACTATTATTGCCTCCTTCCAAGACCCTGTGATGGGGCCAGCAATTGCTGCTTGCAGAAAGTTTGTTCTTAATGGCTCCCACAATTCTATATTTCCCTTAAAGAGGTCCATCTGTAGTCCATCTGGACCTAGAGCCTTACCAAACGGACACTTTTTAATTGCAGTTGTTACCTCATTGACATCTATTGTAAGGCTAGGGCTAGGTCTACTGCCCAGTCAGTGATATCTGATCTCTCCTCATCACTAAAATTCATAAAGTCATTATCTGAGTCAAAAACTTTGGAAAAGTGGGTTGACCAGGAATTAGCCAAAATTAAACAATCTATCATTAGTGCAGTATAATTAGTATTAAAAAAAGTGTGGTTCACCACTGCCCAGAATCTTCTAGAATCATTTAGTCTGCCAGCGGCTTCCAGGTCATCCCATGCCTCCCACCTGATCTGATCCTTCCTGATGTCAAGGGCTTCTTTATATGCTCTTCTAGCACATTTAACTTGTTCCTTCTCTCTAGGAATAGCTTTAAGTGCCACTTTAAAGTGGTTATGGGTGACAGAGCATGCAGAATCAAACCATCTACACGCTGGGACACTCTTCTTGGGATTCCTAGCTATCAACATTTGTGACACATGGGAACAAAGCGAGGCATATCGATTTATGACTGAACATGGGTCAGCTTCAGGTGATAAACAGACCTGAAAAACATCCTCATTATTCTTGATTAGCTCCTGAATAAAATTGTCAGAATTATTTTTGTTCCATTTGATTCTCAGACCTTTATTAGCTGAATGATGTAAATCCCCTAAATCGTTGGATCTAAGGCTCTCTCATACTTTCAAGTCGAGAACCAAGGAGAGGGGATTATGATCACTCACGCAATTAGCAATAACTGAAAAATCTTAAATGACTATAGAAAAATCTTCTGAAATAAAAATAAAATCAATGGTGTTGCCTTTACCATTTCCATTCTAAGTTGGGAGTAGTGAGCTAGTAAGAGGCCCCATATGAGCTACAAACCTCATGTGATTTTTAATTAGGATCCTTTTTAAGACTTCCACATAAGGGGCATGCCTAAAATGAGACATATTTTCGCATTTAACATTCACCAGTCCACAGACCAACTGCCCACTAAACTTACAAACATTACTATTAAAATCCACGGCCCACAAAATTGATACCTGTCTGCATATTTTAAAAATAAAAGGCATAATAAAATTATTGAGATCGTTAATGACCTCAGTAACCCTTTGGTCAAAGATATTATAATAATAATTGCCAGGCATCGAATTCAGAGAGCCTGGTAAGGTTACGTGTAAAATTTGGAGCCACATATTGCAACAAATTTCTTTAACCTTTATGGCTGTTAAATTTACTGGCACCATTACAGCCGTTCCCCCTCTCGCTCACCCAGCTGATGAGGGTGTTGCTAACTTGCAGTAGGTTTGGTATCCGTCACTACAAAAAGGTCTGTCATCCAGGTTTCTTGCAAATATATTAAATCATATTGGCTAATACATGCCAACTAATCTGTATTATAAAGTTTGGTGCACAGGCCAGATATGTTCCAGGAGCGAAAATGGAGACCCCCATGGAGGAACATCGTGTTCGTCGCACAAGCTTGGGTGAACATTGTTGATTAATGTACACGAAGACATTCACAGCACGAAGTTTTCATCACGTGTCATTATTTGTTATACTGTTCTTTATAATGCAATTCAGTAACATGCAATTTCGGATATTTCACTTTGTTAAAGTGTTTTGGAATGAAAAACATATTTCATGTTGGGAGTTGTAGTTTTTTTGTCGCAACAGAGGTTGGTTGAGATCATGTGACCAATTAGGCAGCACGAGCAAGGGAGGGATTTTAGTGGGAAAGATTGGTTTAAAAACCGGGCGGTTTGTATCAAGGAGGTAACATCTTTCTGAAATGAAACGCTAAGACGGAGGTTTTAAGAAATCCTTTGGCAGGTACGTGTAAATGTTGTGGTGTTAGCAGTTGGGGAATGAGGAGAGTGATTTAGTATGCAAGCGGTGTAAATGTGTGGAATGAATGCCGGTTATGTGATTCAGTTTTGAATGAAAGTGGATGCTTTGCAGCACACGTTTGCAGAGTGATCGGGAGGGCGTATGAATATTAACGGGGTGGTTACAGGACTGTGTGGGTGACTGGGATTATGTTTATAAAGATGAGTGGTGAACCGGTGTTAGGTGAAGTGAAAGAAGTACAGTGAGCAATTTCTGAGGGTGACAGGAGTGAGACAGAACGAGAGGCAATAGTATGAATGATTGAATTGATGATAATGAAGGTTCCGAGTGAGGACAGTTTGTTAACAGTGAATTTTGGTTAGGCAAATGGAGGTGATTGGGCAGTGTGACACATGAGGAGATGATTCGTCAGAGTAAACCAAAGGAAGGATGGGGGTTGAAATCAGGTTCTATCAGATAATTGAGGTGATTATGGGGGATAGCACAATGATATGTGTTTTTTTCATGTGTGTCTTTTTTACATTGATGTTTAAATGGATAAACAGCATAACTTTCTTGATTGTGTTTGATACTTATTATGATTGACAGCATTGATTTCTATATGCATATCAGTGAATAAGGGTGTAATGGTGAATGTTTTTATTGTCATTTGTAGTGACCCCTGAAGAAGGGCTCATCAGAGCCCGAAATGCATTGGGCTTTTTAATAAACACTGCTTTTGGACGAACCATGCGTCTGTTCGTGTTCTTGACAAGAGGTCCGGATGGGCACACCTCGAGCATAAGAAACTTTGAAAATTGCATGACATCCCAACGTGTGGAGTTATTGAGAGTAAAGTTAAAAGTTGGATAACATGAAGGAGTACATGGATTAAAAAGGAGTTAAATGGATTATAAGCATGGATCAATGCGGAATCTTTTGCCTCTAAGCTGTGCGACTGGGTATGGGGCAGAAATGCTGCCCCTTAGAGTATGGTACAGATTTCATGTGCTACCAGGGCAAGGCATTAAACCCAGTGACGCACGCACTCTGTGATTATTATGGATAAACATGATTTAATTCTAGAAGAAAATAGGTGTGCATCCCATCCCCTTGTTGATTGGTAAATGAAAATGGACATTGTTGTCTGCGTCATTTTTACCTCTTCTGTTTGACTTGGGAAGAAAAAGCTGAGATGGGGAATAGTTATTCCTGCTAATAGATATTACAGGATGACTGGTGCAATTAACCAACTCAAGGGGCTCATCTATTTGTGATTGGATTTGCTTGGGATTACAGGTATTAGCAGTTTCTTTCGCTATTCATCACTGGGTTGGCTGTATTAATAACAGAGAATTGCCACAATGGCACCATTTTTTCTGGATATGAGTTTGTATTTTTACCTCTATACTATTGAAACAATCCTGCATTTCCAGGTGGAAGCTGTGTAATATGTCCTCCGGCCTCCCAAAGAAGGATGTACGGTGCTCTAATAAATTAGTTTATACCTCAGCTATGACAGATTTCGTAAACATGCCTGTGATGCAGATTACTGTAGATGTAAGGCACTCATTAGCTGAGTTAAAGGATGTAGTCTTTCACGCCTTTTGTCACCCCCCCCGAGCATCCTAGTACATTTGGCATGCACCTCCTTCCTTTTCCTTTTGGGCAGTGATGAATTGGTGCCGGCTGTATTAAGCTCAAAAATATCCATCTGTGAATCATTTATAATACATAGATTTGGCAAGGAAGTAGCTGCTCTCTTAGGTATCGAGCTGTCAATGTTATTAATAAGAGGGGTGACCCCACTATGTGGTGGGCTAGACTGTCTACAAGGCACGGGGGACTCAGAGGCAGAGGACAAGTCCTTAAATTGTCGCTGCACCAAATCAATCCTTTCCTCCCCCAATCTAAGTTCAGTATTTATAGCACCCATGACTGACGAAAGGTAGTCTGTAATAGAATGAGTGTCAAGAACTATTGCGTTACTTCCACCTTTAAAGATACTGACTTTTATCTTATCCATTATCATTAGAAGGAGTAAGTCGAGCCAACCTTCTACTCTTGCCACTTAGACTTGAGCAAAAAGAGGCGGCCCAGCTCAGCCTCATCCGGGCTCTGACGGGTACAGACGGGCCAGGTCTTGTCCTGGTCTTTATGTCGGGCAGCGCCCCGATGCAACCTGCTTGCGTCCCGCATAGCGGGATAACTGTTGGTGCTAAATAGCGCTGTGAGGCTCTGCTTTACCTCCTTCCTTGTCACAGCTGCAGGACAGTATGGGTGATGGAATCCTTCTGCCAGATCACATCCTGCGTTGCGCTGCGTCGGTGCTAAAAAGTGCTGTGAGGCTCTGCCCTGCTTCCTCCCAGGTCACAGCTGCAGGGCAGTAGAGGGGATGGAGTCCTTCTTCCAGATTGTTCCCCGTGCAGCGAGATAATTGTCAGTACTAAATAGTGCTGTGAGGCAGTAAAGGCGATAGAGTTCTTCTTCCAGATCGCGTTGCACGCAGTGGGATAACGGTCAGCGCTAAATCGCGATGTTGGGCTCTGCCCCGCCTCCTCCAGGTCACAGCTGCATGGAAAAATGGGTGATGGTGTCCTTCTGCCAGATTGCGATGTTGTGTACTTTATGGGATTGTTGCTTGGGAATCATCTGTTTAATGACTGTATCCTAATGTTTTGAAGGATTACATTAAAGGGTTCTGCTTGATTATTCAGTAGATTTAGCTGCAGCAGATGCATCTGATATTTTTCTGAATACCCATCAGTTTTGTATACTTCTGAACAACATACTATTAAAATGTAAATTTTGTAAGGAAACGTGCATTCTTGATAAAAAAAAATGTATATATGTGCTGACAACAAGATCTAGACCCCAGGCCAGTTTGTGCACAGAGGAAGTCAAACTGATGACACACCACTGCAAATACCTGCCTATGTCAACACCGTCACTGCCTCATGCTCCCATACCCTGAAGATGCTGCGGAAGGTTTTCCAATGGCTCCCTATAAGCACCCAGAAAACTGTCACACATGCGGTCGTCACAAGCAAGCTCAACTACGGGAACACCCTCTATGGCGGGATCTCAAAAAAATCACCCTGAAGGCTACATATCTTTCAGAACTCAGCAGCCAGAATCACTCCCAACCTCCCACACGGGACTCACATCACAACACATCTGAAGGAGCGCCACTGGTTTCCCATACACATGCGGGCACAGTTCATACTCCTCACCCACACTTCCAAGGCACTACATAACACTGGTTCAGCATACCTTAACAATCACATGTGCTTTCACAAACCTTCCAGATACCTCCACTCATCCGGACTCCTACTTGCACACATTCCACGCATACAGAATATCAGATCAGTTGAGACTACCCCAACATCGCTCCTAAGGAGTGCAATGACCTGCCGCTACACATAAGAGCCTCCTCCTTTTTTCTTGAATTCCTCTAGAAGCCGAAGATCTGGCTTTTTGAGTGATCTCGCCTAGCGCTAGCTTTGGCTAGACTAACACCTACTCAGCACCAGGATACCTTCCTGGGTGATAGTACGCTCTACAGATCTCCATAACAGAACATAAATTAACATAACATATCACAGTTAATTTAGCTGCCAGGATAAAAAGAAATAAAATATATAATTACTTTAAACATTTATGGGTGCATAACCTTAAACATTTAGGATCATATTTACTAGAATGTTGGCGCAGGGCAGATCTGCAAGTTACCTTGCTGCGCTGCCCTGTGTCACAGGGAAAGGGCAGGAATGCACTGTATTTATACAATACAGTGCATTCCTGTCCTTTCCCCCTGCACTGGCACCATTTTGGCAGCCAATCACCAATGCAGGCACCTTTGCACCATGGTAAAATGGTGCCTGCGTTGCAGGCAGGATTGTTTTTGTGCAGGAAGGCGCATCCTCCTTCGTAAAAACAATCCATAGAGACGTTTTCCTCTTTCTATGCTTTCAAGCCATTTAAGCCACGCAAAGTGGCTTTGCATGGCTTCATATATATGACTAGGGGCTTTACATGTACCACGTTGTGTGGTGCAAGTATGATGCAAGGCCCTCGTAAATATGCACCTTAGTTCCAAATTCAAAACTGGAAGACATTTGCTGGTTTCTACAAGTAAACCAAACAAACTAGATTAGCATAGCAACTACGTGTTTGCAGAAAACATTTTGGCACAAAAAATCCCCAAAGTGCTAAATCAGCTTTCCATCATTCTTTCATCAATAAAATTAGTTGGGCACCTATTATGGAGAATCGGTTATCAGCATTTGGCCATCTGTGTAAGTTGGTGTTGTATAAAAAAAGATTAAGCACTATGCTCATAAAAACAATCTAAAATGTTCATGTGGATCGTGAAAAGTTCGCCAGACGTGAAACAGAGAACTCTGTTTTCTGAAACACATTAAATGAGTATCTGGGAAGAGCCCCCGGTTTCCTTCATGTGGTAATGCCAGAAGTGGGAAAAAAACAACACTGTCAGCGGGTGTTTTCCTCTCACCAGGCCCAGAAAACAGCTACAAGCCTGGGGCAGCGTTTGGCAGATTTGTTAAAAAGGAAGCCATTGTTCATTAGCTATTTACAGCTTTAAAAACAAGAGCTATTGGTTGGTTTTGAAATACTTTTATTTTTAGTCTTGCTGAACTGTCTGGAAAAGTATTGAGGAGGCGAGCAGACACAAAGGTCCGTTTGAAGCAAACAGGCGGCAGCGTTTATTTACAGAGTAGTTTTCTTTGGTGACTAGTGCACTGCATCTGATGATGCATCCGCGTTCTGACGGCCCATCTCAGACCCGCCTGTCCCGGCACGCTGTAGACGCCGCTCGAGCGCTACTGCACAACGAGGTGTGAGGGAAATTTATATGTGGCTTTTTCATAGTTTGTGTGGCTTTTCATCAATTTCTCATGGTAATTTAATACAATCAGCATTAGCACTTTTGGGATATGCCCTGAGCTTTACCAGCCACATATTTGCACTGCTACACAATTCTACACAATGAAGTCACAATCTCAAAAGAGCCTCCACACAAGACACAATTGTAATTAAGGGCCTGATGTAGAATTTGTAGGCAACAGTGAACCCTTTTCACCGAACTGATGTTCTGCCCGCCTCATTTGGAGAGGAGCAGAACTTAAGTTTGACAGAGATTGAGTCTATTCTGTTTCCTCCGCTGACATACTCCTCCGATTGCCCGTAGCACCAGTCCCTGTGGCCTAAAGAAAGTCTAGAATCTTGGTAGCCTAGGCCGGTCAGCCCTGGGATCAAGGTGCCAGGGCTTATCCCATCGTACCCAGAGATAGCTACTCCCTTAAATCTGAATGTTGATGCCCTCTGACCTGTTTGAAGCTCTGTTGGAAATTAGTGGATTGGCAGGTGGCAGTCCCCTACCACACCGCCCCATCAAATATCTCTATTCAGAATTCATTGTAATTGTATGTTTTTTAGCTCTTACTACCCTCAACGAGGTTCTTTATGGCGAGTAGCAACGTACTCCGGAACCCAAAAACGATTAGTGGTGAATTAGTATAGGGAAATATGAATTCATTTGGGCGGTGGCCATGTGAGTCTGTTAGTTAGATTGGGAAGGATAATGGATGGAATAGAAGAGGGAAGGGTCTAGAAAGTGTTAATTGGGAGTTCATAATAGTAGGAGGAGTTTTGGGATGAGTAAAGGAGAGATGGAGGAGGGAAGAGTCTCTAGAAATGCATTAGGAAGATCATAGAAGTAAAATGAGGTCTCGGATGAGTCTAAGGAGGGATACATGAGGGAAGAATTTAGAAAGGGTTGTTTGGGAGATCTTAGTAGTAAAATGAGGTTTAGGGTGATGCAAGGAGGGATAGTGGAGGGTACAGTCTAGAAAGTGTTATTTTGGAAATCATAGTAGTAGAATGAGGTCTGGGATGAGTCGGAGAGTGGCGGTAGACGATATATTGAGAGAGGTATCGGTTGAAACATAGGGTAGTGCATTGGAGAGACTCAAATGTTTTTTTACACTAGCAGTAAAGAAGTGGATATATAGATACATATGTACATGGAAGGTATACGTGTATAAGGAGGGTAGTATGTCAAGATTTAAATTGTATTTAATAAACTCAGACTTTCAAGTGTTGCTGTACTTTAAGCTAATTTATGTATGTGTTCTTTTCTTTTCAATAATTCAGTAGCGAAGCAGTTGTAAATAAATAGTTATGATAAAATGTACATATTGTGATAGATAAATAAGTGGAGAGCCATAAGCATCTAATCAAATAACTTATATGAAAAACTATTCCATGGCCTATATACATGTTAAGCATAGACTAATATAACCATAAGTAATATGTACATTTGTTAAGCAGATCTCAAGAATATCTATATATTAATAAACATAATTATTATGCATAATTATACAAAGAAGTACACATATCTAGATACATACATATAATCAAATTAAGTGCTTATATACACAGGGATATGCTGTACATCTGTGTTTGAGTATGGTGGTTAAGTAGGGAAGAGCCAGCTCTTGAGTAGTCTTTGAAGATAAGATAGTTATCTGTGGATCTTATGTTTGGGGGTAGTGAGCTCCATAGTTTGACTACTTGAACAGAGAAGTTTCTTTTTCTTGTATGGTGGGAGTTTGAGGCGAGGTGGAAATCTGGAGCTGAGGTTCCTTTGTTGAATGTATTTGGTGATTTTGTTCCTGATGAGGAGCAGTCCTGTTCCATGTATTGCTTCGTGGGTAATACAAAGCAGCTTAAATGGGTATCTTCCAGCAACAGGTAACAAATATAGGGCCTTTTAGGCAGGGGAGATGTAGGCTTGTGGCTTTACATGTAGGAGTAGTGTGGCCGCAGAGTTCTGAATCCGTTGTAGTCTTTTCATAGTTGTTAAAGGTGATTCGTGGTAGAGGCTATTGGTGTAATCGAGTTTAGACAGAACAAGAGTGACAGTAGCCTGGGCCTTGTGTGGAAATCCCAGGTGAGGGAAGGTGCGTCGCAGAGTTTTCATAGTAATGAAGCTTGATACAGGTTAATACAGTGATTAGGGAGATGGAGCTGAAGGAGTCTGCCACTGGAGCCTGTGTTTAGAAAAATACAGCTGCACCAAGAGGTCACTGTCATGGAGGACACTGTACTGTACAAAAGCTGCAGCCCATAAAATATCAGATGATAGATAAAATATTCTAAGAAAGACTAGAGAATGTTTCTCTTGTCAACAGTGGTTTTCCATTTGACTTGGATTGCTATAACTTGTCTTCTTTCAATGATGAACAAAGACTATCCAAACACATTTTCAGACCATGTCTTAGATTTCTGTTTTTCACACTCATTGTTGAAATTTTTTTAAGTTAAGCGTGATGTAGCCTGGAAGTTGCGAATTAGATGCATTTTTGCACTGGATATAGCCGCAACATACTGCATTGTATTGTATTTATTTGTTAATCATGATACAGTTAATTAAAACCTTTACATGATAAAAGTGCAAGTAGCAAATAAAAGGTATGTGCACAGTCAAAGGACACTTTTGAACATATATGAGAATGCTGTATGCTACCAGGGGCACCCAATGCCATAATTCACAGCATACACACCAGTGCCAATAGTCTATTTCAGCATTGCCCATAATATTGCAAAAACGTGCGTGGTAAAAGTGGCAGTGCTTGAAAAGTCAAGTAAATAATGTGGGAACAGATAAAAGGCATGTGCACAGTCAAAGGACACATTTAAATCTTATATAAAAAAATGCTGTATACTATCAGGGTCCGCCATGCCAGCATTCAAAGCGTATACACCATTGCCAATGACCCATTTCAACATTGTCCATAATAGTGCAAAACAAGCATGGTAAAAGTGGCGGTGCTCAAAAAGAGCAGCTGAGCATACGTGAGGGTCCCTATAGCACTAAGTTCCTTTATAAAGTGCTCTTAAATAACATCAGAGGGGTTGTTCTTTTGCCCTGAGCAAGGCAGTAGCCAGACGAACTGAGTACAAAGTGGCGGTGCTTAGAAAGTGTAGCGAGACGTAAGTGATGGCCACTTCTATGGCTCTTGAGGCAGTCAGACGTCAGATGACGTCACAGTATTTGTTCATATGCCCAGAGCGAGTCATTATCTTGTTCGACTCATGTTGTGTGACATACGTGTTACATGTTAGTGATTGAATTGTTGAACCTTCTTTCCATCGACTTGAGCGTTTGATAGGATTTCTGAGGTGCTTTTTGACTTTTGTTTTAGGCAGTTATTGGCAGCAATGTGCTCTTCAATGGCGATTATGTGCCAGATTTGAGTAACTTTTCCGCGATAATGATAAACATTGTACTGTATTGGTATTTAGCACTTTTCTCACCCTTTTCTAAAGTGTTACATGGGAGATGCAGTAACATTATTTATACGTTGCTTCATACCCCTGGCAAGGTCGTCAAGTGCTCCTATTTGCATTCTTTTCTTGGGTGTCCTTTAGCGTGCCTCGTTCAAAAGCGTATTTTTGTGGTTTAGCTTGTGCGGGACAGGTTGGTGAGGTAACAATAAACCAAAAAGTAGATACAAGGTGACGGACCAATCGGTTTGCACTTCACTTTCTCACTGCTTCCTTGTCAGGCTTGCTGTGCACAGTACTCCGGCACCTGTCACCTTTTGGTGCCTCTTGTTACAGATTCTCACAATGGGTTAAACAAATGGAGGTGCACTAAACATAATGAAAGAAGTCCAAATTATTTTCTTTCTTTTCGTCTTTTATTTCAAAATCGATAATGGTGCACAAAGACAGCCAACGCATTTCGTTCCTCAAAACACAACAGTTCTTGGAACTTCATCAGGGCTTAAGTGTGCCATTTTGATTTTTCATAAACGAAACCAGAAATATGTCTACTGGAAGAAGGGCGGAGGTGATGAGTGCAATTGCCAGAGCAGAAATTGATGTAATAGTAGAAACAACTTCACTTTCTCGTTGACTTTGATACTTGCGAATATATACCCAACAGAATGCCAGAATAGCCAGCAAGAGCAACCCGAAGATACACCAACCGATCACAACCTGATTGTAGGGCATAACCTGATTGTAGGGCACAAACATGTTGGTGAGGTGCGTGAGGTTTCATGATGTTGTTGGTGCACAGTACATTGAGTGTTCCTGCAGGTAAGCATGAGTGTTCCAGAGTGTGAGAATAAAGGCAGACAGATTTGACAGGAGCAACAGAAGAGAAACCCGTTGGAGCCTTTGTTAAACCACAAAGGAGTGTTACATGGAATCAAGAGAGCCACTTAGGAGCAACCAGGAAGTATTGAATGGAGTCTACATTGGCGCAACAGAGGTGCAATAGAGGAGCAACTCGTAGGAGGCACAGTTAAATAAGCAAGGAGTATTATATAGTATCTAAACAGGAGCAAAAGAGGAGCAACAAATTGGTGGCTCTGTTAAATCACCAAGCTGTATTATATGGAGTCTGCCAAGGAGCGGTGGAATAGCAACACATTGGAGATGCTGTAAAATCCCCAAAGGAATAATGTATACCAGTGCTTCCCAATCTTTTTAGAACCATGATCCACTTTTTAGAATAACAAACATTTGCGACCCACTTAGCTTTAATGGACATGAGGTGGGCAATTTTTTTAATGTCCCCTTTTTTTACAGATAGCACATTTTCCATTGAAATGGGCACTAACTTTGCACAGACATACAGTTTTATTGATAAAACTATGCTGCATGCAAATGATGATGCGAGGAAATCATGTTTCAATGAATATTTATCATTTGTGCATCTCCAAAGAAAGTGTCTTGATTTGTTTTGATGCTATTAAAATCTTTGCTTCCTTCACACACAAAAAAATGTGCTTTATCTTTTGCTTTCCTGACTGCTGAATGTGAACAGGGTATTTACAGGTATCTACGTTAAGTTGTCTGTTAGAAAAAAATGACACCCAACAGCCATTCCTTACACACTCTCTCTACCCCAACAAGATTGTCACTTAATTCACTTTACTTTTCTTTCTCAGACTACAAAGTGATAGGAGTTTGTAAACACCAATCCCCATGTTAAAATAATAAGTAGCAATTTTTCAGAAGACATAGCGCCTCATATTTGGCCTCTATCTTCTAAGCGGAGCAAATATGACAAGTAAAATACAGAATTTACATGCATCTTTATCTATTGCTGGGACTTTCACAAACTACAAAAAATTGGCACCCACAGTTTGCAAACACTGATGTGTGTTGTTTATCCAGGATCGAGTCTGACGGGGTAAAGAAAAGGAGAGGGCAATGGAAGAGCTAGCGATTATGGCCCTAACAGGCCCCTACCTGGCCCTAACAGGCTCAAATGGGAAATCGCCCACTCTTTGAATATACACCTGGGCTGGATGACCTGGTAGGAGAGGGTTTAATTAGTGGGGGAAAAGTAAGAGAAGAAGGGGTGAGGAAGGGTCACAGGTGAGAGAGGAAGTCCAAAACTATGCTGAAGGAAGGACTCTTTGTAGTTCAAACAGGGGGCAGTAGAGTGATAGAGGAAAAGAAAGGGAAAAAGGGAGAGATAAGAGAGAAAGTGAGACAGAGGGGCAGGAATGAATGGGAAAAGGAAAAAGGGGAGCAAAAAAAGAGAGAGAAGGAGGAAAACGGGAGGAAAAGATTAAAATGAAACAGATAAAAAAGGGAGAAAAAAACCAAAAAGCAAATGTAAACAAATGTAAATGGTATGATTCTTGTCAAAATGTTTTTGTACATTAAAGACTTCTTTCGAAGGGACAGGTGTGTTTTGTATCCTGCACGTCCCTAAAATGGTGGTGCGTAGGCACGGTCTATGGAATTATGTGGCAGGAGAAGACCAGATCATGTGGCAGGGTTGACTAAATTATGTGGAAGGAAAAGGCAAATTATGCCGCTTAATGCGGCACATTTTGTGATAGCATTAATTTATTATTTTATCATTATTACATATATGGATACTGGGCAAAGAGTTCACCTTATTAGTACCAGTTTAACACCCAAATACAGCAATAAGCAATTGAAAGATGACCAGTCAGCCTTTGCGATGGGCTTTCCACTGTACGGGGACACTTCCTGCCAAGTTTTTAGTAACTTCTGAACTGTGTGAGCTAGAAATCCTTTTTTGTTGAAATCTGCAGATTTTATGCAGTTGCTGGTGGATTTTGTAGCAAAAACACCAAATTCATGATTATGTGGAAAACGCTGCAGAATTGCAGAATTTTAGTGGCCCTGCAATTAGGTTTCTTTAATGGAGAGGTGTGATTTGTAACTCGAGATTCAAAGGTTATATCCAAAGGATCTTCCAAGTCCTAACTCGGCCAAACAGGGGAGTCAGACAACCTTCACCGCAGGATGCCTGGGCTGAGGGACACCCTGGGAAATGTGAGGAAAAAGCCTATCTTGCAGTAACCTGGAAATATTTGGTGAATTTTTCAAAATAAGAATATTTACAGCCATGTGAGGATATCAATATTTCATTTCTATCATAACGAGGCCACTCGATTGAGTTTAAAATTGTGGATCTGCTGGAAGTGAATATAGTGCAGCTATTGGCCTCTATCTATGGTGATTTGCATTGACTTCATGCATCATTTCGGGGCAGAGGCAGAACTTTTAAAATGCCTTTGAAATTTTCATAATTTGCTAATTTGGGCAGCATACATTTTGTGAAATTTCACGCGATTATACAGGTGAAACATTTCACAACATTTTTACCTACAGGAGGCTAGTTTGAGCAGAAAATGTCTTGTGGGGGGCATTTTTTCCTTGAACCAGTCTCCTAGCATTACCTCACATAACTCTTGAATATGAGGTATGCTATCTTATTAAATTTCTTTGAAAGAAAGCGGCAAGTGAATTTCATAACATGTCATTTCGCACAAGTTTAAAAAAAGTGTGATTTCTTCCACCCATCTTTTTTTTACCACTCAAGGTGTCCACCTCAAGACTGAGGAGCATGAAATATTATTCTATTTTCTCGGTGCAAGTGTATACTAAGGGGCTAATTCTAGGCGATGCACTGTTATGTTATGCATGTTTGTAGAGCGCTCTATCATCCGGCAAGTCTTTCCCCACAGTCTGCCTAACCTGAGTTCCCCAGCTCATTTAGCCCTCTAAATCTGGTTGCAGACATGGAGCTGAATGGCTCAGCCAAATTAGGGCGGGCTTTCCAAGCCCAGAGTCGCCATGTTTTTCCCTGCCCAGCATGGTAATTCCGGAAGAGAAAAACAATCGGACAGAGGCTGGGAAAAATTTCCCAGTGCATCAGGGACATTGATTTAGCATTCAATAACAAATCGATGTTTTAGAGTTTTTTCTTTGGAGAATAAAAACACATTTGTCTGGCTCGTGATGCTGCCAGTGCATTATGGTCTAGCCTGTATTATCAGTTTTTTACAAAACTGCTTCCCCACCTCATCATCAGTACATCCATAATACAGCTGCTTGGGGTCGGCAACCTCTGAATGAGTAAGTGCTCAACTGCTGAATAATGTAGTTATTTTTTTGTGTTCTAATTAATTGATTGAATTATAACTTTTATAATTAGGTATAATTGCTTTATTAGATGTTGTGGTGCACCTTTTGTACAATTATATGCACTATAAATTAAAATAAATTCCATACTACTATATCGAATAAATATATTTTACGGCCTATTTGCCATGAACGTCACAGACTTTAGTGAAACAAATTGCAGCAGCTAAAGTCTTATTAATAGAAATGCTCAATATTTCAAATACAAAGTTTAGTTCACTCTCTAAAGATTTTTCAAACTGCCAATCAGAGTAAAATAAATTCCACTCTATGAGAAAGACACTGATATAAAACGTATTTAGGATAATTTCATGTACATTTCTATAAATTTTATGAACATGAAATCAGAAAGTCGTTTACAAGATATTTCTCATATGCTTAGGACTATACGGTGTAGTTCGAGCTATTCTATAGTGATTGGCGCTTGGTAAGTCTGGAAATTTGAACCAACATGGAAATAGTGAAATCTGCCTTCCCACAAAGGCCGTATTTTGTCAAATACACATTTATGTCATGCGAGCTTTATTTTTAGCTGTCAAACAAACATTGAATAGTTGGTAGAAATATTTCATTTCATTAACATTTGGTTTTCAATAGCTAAGAGTACAGAAATGTCATATGTCCAGTGTGGTGCAGAAAGGAAACAGAAATAAATATGCTATCTGAGTTTACATATCGTGGAGGAGCAAGCAGATAATAAGATAAGTTGCTTGTTTTTCCTATACATTAAACATGTGGTAGTACTGACGTGGGGAATTTGACCTAGAAAAGGACTATTTTAGGCAGAGGCTAAAGATAATCCAAAGAGATGAACAGCTAATTAAACATCAGTGGTTCTGCTCGATACTGTCGACGTGTTTTGCTCTGTCATGTTGCAGCATAGAGCTTTCTCAAGGTAACGTACTCAGTATGTTACTTGCCGCTATTCTTGTCGTATGAAAGGACAAGGTCGCATTATAGTCACCCAGTAACCAGGTTCAGTCTCTGTAGTGCTGAGTTGTTCAATTAAGCAAAGTAGTCCATTGTGGAATAAAGCAAGTTCTTCTTTGTCGTGCAAGAGGTGCTTGAATCTAGTGTCCTTCGGCAGGTACGCGTTATGTGCACTAGCATGTGGTGACATTCTTGAGACTAATGGTGACTTGTCATGACATTTTATGATCTTTGGGAATGGTTCTATTACACATTAACAAAAAGAACAATTGATGGACAGAATGTAGAACAATGTCATACATTCACACCAGTACAGAGATCTGGGCCTAAATCCATCGTTTTTTTGCTCACCATGCCATTCCAGTTTGAACCCAGCCATATGCAGATCAGTCTTGACCCTGTGCCCAAGGGGAACAGTCCAGCCCGAACTGCCAGGCCAGGTCCTCCCTGGACTGGAAACAAGCATCCTAGGACCGGTTTCGGAGTTTCACCCCTCATCAGCCAGCGTAGCTTGACTCCAGTGGTATGGCGAGCACGGGACCCACGTCTGGGCATACCCGTCCCACTCGGGGTGACAAAGTTTCAGCGCTCCGTCCATCATCTCCTTGTGTTTGCTCTATTACACATTATACACGTGCCTGGTCTGCAGCACCACTACCGGAAAGGCAACATTTCCAATTAATATTCTTGACTCTGTATCTCTTTATGCCATTTGCTCAACTGAGGAATTCTTCTTGTGTGTCATTATGCTAAGACTCAATTTCATTGATGTTGGGTGAAATATGACTTCCCACATGGAAAATAGGAAGGAAGACAGTCAGGATCACAATCATCGTCAGGACCATTATCATTGATTGCGTGACTGGAAAGTTGTCTGGACTTTCAAGATGGTGTTGGTGATGTCTGCACCCCTACTTCAGTCTTGGTTCCTGTATGTATTTTGAACCAGGTCCAGTTGGTGCTGGTGGAAATTATAACGTAGTCATGCTTTGGGATAGTTTCCTGTTGGTCGGAGACACAGTAGTTGGGCCAGGGCTAGGCGGCGTAGGAGCAGGTACATGTTCTATTTTACTATGTAAAGGTGATGTGCCATTTGCTTCAGGAAGCCTAGTAGGAGTCTACAATTCGGGATCAGCTCGACTTCATGCAGCTGCAGCTATAACTGCAGTAAAATGTCAACAAACCACTACTTCCCCTCTTCCCTGGCCACCTTTGGGTGATAAGGACAGATCTATGTCTTTGTGTGCTACCAGTGTAAGTTGAACTTGCAAAGAAATATCTCAATTTCAATTTCACACTCCGTGTATCATAAGCTGCTATCTACAAATCAAATAGTTCAGCTTTCTCTCTAGTAGGTAACAACGGCAGTATTCAATTATATGTGAAATGTCACTGGTTTCAATTGTCAGTCACCTCAATACCGCAGTGTTATATATAAATGCACTTTCTTCACAAAATGTTTCTGTTGCAGAATAGTCTTGGTCTCTTTGTTCACACGTAGTCTGCATGTACAGCCACGGGTTATTTTATTGATCCTTCTTTGGAATTCAACAATGCTGGTAGTGCCTCTAGATTCTCACCTTGAGGATTTTTGCACATTAGTTATTATTATGTTTAGTTTGTCTGGAATTAGGTTATTTACAATGGGGTTTCTAATCCTTGACCTTTCAACATTTGATTGAATGAAGGATCCTTTCAGCTTGAGATGTTGGCAGCTACATGGAACCCTCTCCCTTTGAACTCACTTACTCTTCTTTTCAGTGAAGGCATGTAAATGTAACTAATATGGGGGCGAGTACGCAAGCGCACATTCTCACTTCCACCTTTCCACAGGCACATATAATCACATCCACATATTCTCTTGCACATAGGCATGTACATACTCACACGCACCCACTCACGAGCATATACATGCGCACACTTACACATGCACAAATACATTCATAGAACACACATGCATCTGAACATTCAACGAGGCACTTACCTTCCAGGCCATGATGGTAGAAGACAGGGCGAGTAGGTGGCAGGAGAGAGAAGCACAATGTCCCGGGAAGGAGCTGGAGCGCTGGCAGGTAAGAAAGAACAGGAAAATCCTGCAGCTTCTTGTTGTTGGCTAACCTTGTCAAGGGTCAATAAATGAGAGTGGGATCTTCCCTAACTCATTACTGAGTAGGGTGGGGTCAGTGAGACTTGCTGATCCACCCCACTCTTTGACAAGGTGGGAAAGGGTGGGATGCAGCATCACTGACTGACAATAAGTCCCCGACGTTCCAGGGCTCAAACCTAAAGCTCCCAGGCCTGACTCTATCAGTGACCCTCTCCCTCATCACCAGGGGAGGATCCTCACAGGGCTTTGATGGACTGATAATGTCACTGCCTTCAGGGCTGTGAGACCTTTGCTCAATCAGAGCCCCCATTCCCAGACTGACATGCCACCATTGCTACCATCAGAAAACAAGTCAGGAATTCTTTATTATTTTGAAAGTAGATAACTTGGCCAATATTGCACTATTCAGGCATGGGAGCGATTATCAAGAGCATCTTGACTTGACACTTTCACTTTCATACTCCTTTCTCTACCATCACCTTCCTCTCTATTTCTCTCTCCATTAGCACTCTCAATCTTTGAGACTGCTTATGGGTGGATCTTATATGAGATACCAGAGTTCCAGGTGCTGCAAGTATCCTAACCCGTAGATTCCAATTGCATGAGTTTCCAACCTTGTTTTCCTACAAAACTCTCGTCTTGGGGGGACGCCCCTTTTATTGCCATCATGTTGAGGAAACCTCCAGACAATCAATTGGTGCTTTCGGCATGGTGAAATAAATCTGGGGAATTTGGGGATGGTAGTCTGAGAAAACTTGAATTTAGGCATCGAAAGTGACTGTGAGATACTTCTCTGGGCTGTTGTAACTGGCCCCATAAGCATATTGACTTGAATTTGACTATTAAGCTTTTTGAATATTCTCAGAAGAATCAATCTTCCTGTCAAGTCCACCACAACTGCCCAGATGTGAGCGGGGAAGGCAGACCTCTACAGTTGCAATACCTCACCAAATATGTACAGCAGGAATTTTGTGGCCCTCGGCATGCAGGTTTTTTTACATGCTTGTATGCATGCAGTGAGGAAATAGTTGTGCCTTTTGAGGTCTTAAAAGTCCTAAAATCAGAAGAGAGCCTTTCAAAACCCCCTCTGCATTAAAATTGTTGCCCACTATTTACACACACTCGCATCCCAACCATCCTCTCATCATCATCCTCATCCTCTTTATTGTTTCAACAAAAAATATACAATAAACACAAACCACAAAAGTTAAACAACGACCATTAAAATACTGTATCTCCTGTGGTCATGTTGAAGTTAAAACTGCAACCGGCTAAAACATTTAAAATCACATTTGGGCTATACATTGATTCCACAAGGTCTTCAAAACCTACCAGGTATAGGATGGTACTACACAGCAAATTGTTGGCAGATCAGTTCTATAATATGAAGTCATGACTTCCTTGCCAGTTAAGATTCTGTAGATCTTGAACAGGGGTAGGAGCCTTTTCCTATTTATGATGGATTTTTTTGCGGTCAACAGTATAAAATGTGTGGTGGTTTCACTTCCACGAAACATGCAGTCGAACAGGCCATCCTTGTTTGGTTTTCGATACCATTTTGTCCTTCATGCTTACATAAGGAGCACCCCAAGTCTGAATTTTACATACCAAACACAGAATATCTGAGGCCATATCTCATCAAGATATAGTTCAAAACCATACTGCACCTTGTTTGATAAGTATCCACATATTAGCCATCCCTTCCTAACACTACACAAGGCCGCCTCTTGTTTATATAGCCAGTGTCTATCCTCATGAGCCTTTTTGCTGATTTGTTTAATAAGTCGGAATTATCATGGAACTCACGGCACCCAATCTTTTTTAATATGCTATCCATATGCCCTAGCCATCGGTATTTTATAAAGTTGTTCATAATCATAACTTCCGGCAATGCTTATAAATTGGTAAGTGTTCTTGTGCAACCCAAGCCAAAATAAGAGAGGGCTTAATAAGATCTTATCTGGTATGTAGTCCAGGCACAATTCAAGGATTAGTGAAGTTGAAGATGTGCCCGTGCTCTGCCATAGGATGGCTCTTGGAAAGAGGTTCTCAATTTTTGGTGTTGTTGTCATTCCTCCATAGGCAACTGCTGAGACTACTTTCATACTGAAAATTTGGGTGATTATTATAATCATGCAGGAACCGGTTTTCCCCTTACATCGTATAGCAGAACCTATGTTTAGACTTAGCTGCTGTCTGCTCTGGTGAGACCATGATCATTTACGATCGAGTCAGATTCCAAGATAGCCAGACTAATCTTTTCAGGTGGCCTTCCAGATGGCAACAGTATGTTTCAGGCTTGGGCGGATGTTGAGCTTGGGCATGAGGGGCGGAGCACCCCCACCTCATTAATGGAGAAGAGGAGGAAAACACCAATACTCTGGCTGCTTTTTATCACTCGAGCTCAGTATTTCATTTTGTTTAGGGAAGGGGGTAGAAGCTGCGCATGTGCCGGCGATGTGTTAATTCACCCTTGAGTCGCAGACAAGCAGAGTGACGTCAGAGTGGTGGGTGTGGACAGATTTAGGGGAGCTGCTGCTGTCTGCCCTGGGGTGTTGATTACTGTGGCTCAGGGCAGAGCGGTGAGATCGCCATTACTTACAACAGCAGGGGGCAGGGCATGGCTATGGAGTCAAGGTGGGAGTGGTGGGTGGGACTAGACTGGATGTGAACATTGATCTCCACCCTAATTTTCGCCACAGGGACTGAGGGAAAGTCTGGGAGGATGCAGATGAAGGAAACTTTTACTTGGTAAGTCAATAGAGTTTAAAGCAGCATTCTTCTTTCTTTCATTCCTTCATGAAGTGAGTTCTCCCATTAGACCTGTTCCTTCTTTGTTTTGCTTGCAACCTCCGGGAGGGTTACATACAGGCTGCAGTAGACAGTATCAGTCACTGCCACTGCACCATGAGGCAGTGGTTTGGTATGACTTTTGTGTATTGATCGATGCAAGTAAGCTTAATGGACAAATGTGAGGTCCAGGCTGGGTCCTCCTCCAGAGAAAAAATTGAAAAAAGATTGGCAAATGGTGCATTTTAAAGCAAATTAATTTAGTGATAAAGCAAGGCTTATAAAGCAATGGGGACATGTAGTCTTGAAATATTAAACACATTAAAAACTGCCCTATATCTTACTGCAATAATATGTTCAGCAGTTACTGTATGTTTATGTTTGGGGGATTTATTAAGCGCACGTTCACCGAAAGGTCTCTTGGCGCTACCGGAGTTTGGGAGCTGTCCTGAAGTATACTCTAACAGTAGGCTTGGGTGAACAGCCAAGTTTTCAGTTTTTTCCTGAAACCAATGTAGTCCGACGTTAGTCTGATATCAATCGGTAAGGAATTCCAGGGTTCTAGGCCGAGTATAGAGAAACGTGAGCCACCCATTCTCTTGCGCTTGAATCTGGGGATTATCAGCATATTCAATGAAGCTGATCTGAGATTCCGTTTGGGAAGGTACGGAAGAATCTTTGTGGAAATAAATTTAGGGCCCCTCTCGTGGAGCGCGTTGAAAACCATGAAGCCAGTCTTAAACATAGACCGCTGAGTCACAGGAAGCCAGTGAAGCTGCTTCATCAGTGGCTTAGTATGGCATTGTCTCGGTTGCTGGAAAATTAATCTGGCCGCTTGGTTCTGAATCAACTACAGTCTGTGGGTTTGATTGGCCGGGAGACCCAAATAGATAGCATTGGCATAATCCAACCTGGACATAATCAAGGCCAGCATGATCACCATACTTGCCTCCCTAGTAAAAAATCTCCTGATTTTCTTGAAAGTCCTTAGGTGATAAATGCACGAGGAAGTGACCAGGCTGATCTGTTCGTGCATGGATAAGTTGGCGTCGATTTTGATGCCCAGCCTTTTAACAGAATTCTTAGGGATAGGTGGAGTACCTAATGCAGCTGGCCAGTGTCCTGGCGTCCAATGGTGGAGTCTGTTATTTGAAATGACTATTTCTGTTTTGTCAGAGTTTAATTTAAGGTGGTTGTGACTCACTGTAATGTGCAAATAGTACAACACGACAACTTCAGCCTTTTAAAGTGTGTGCTTGCCCAGTGTCTTGCACGGCATGTGGCATCAACTTTGGAAAAAAATGCTCTAATAAGGCTTTGGGAAGGACCCACAGCTGCTGACTGGAATCAGTCATATAGAAATATGTGTAGACAGGTCTTTAAGTGGGATGAAAAATGTAGGGGCTCTCTAAAAGGGAACATGTAAAGTAAATTTCTGTGATTCCTATAGTGTGCTACCCGACCGGTATTTTGGATTCTCTCTAAGATGTAATTGCATCCAGATATGTAACACAACAACTGACCTAGACTGTCAGTATGATTGGCTTTGTCAATGGTTGTTAGCTGTTTAAGATAAATGAGTAGCAGCAAGGATTTCTTATAAATAATTAACCTTGAAAATGTTTCAGTTCTGAAATTTCAATAGAATTGAGAGGCCTATGGACGGAGTTTTGGCCTTCAGTTATGTGTGCTTCATGTTAGATATGTATGCCCTTTTTCTCTGCACATCTCGTCCATCTGCACATCTTCAACCACCTCTCTTTCCTCTTCAGCACCCTCTTTTTACTCTTCCCTCAACGCACTTCTTCGCATCTCCCTCACTTCACCATTTCCAAACATATACTGCACTCACTCACATTTAAGCAATTTATTTCCTTTTGCTTTTGCCCTGTAAATATTTTGCCATCTGGGCACCCGCTTCACACATTTCCACAGAATTGCAATTACAACTGGAATACATGACCATTCTTCTGTGTGCTCTGCAGAGTGGCCAGCCCACTGACAGGCACTTTTCTTTGGCTTCAGTGTCAGCTCTCGATCAAAGCCCCTCATAAACACCTGGCACGGCTCAAATTATGCAGGGAAAAAAATACAGAAACACAACATGATTAAATAGCTAACTCTTGAGGAAGGCAAGATTAAGTAAAACATGAAATAAGAGGAACTAATTCGCTGACATGCATTGCCTTAACGTTTTTAACACACATTGTTCGTAAACCAATACATGTTTTTGGCATTAATGTTGTTAAAGGCATGAAGATAGGCCAGTTTTAATGTCATGCAGCAGATAGCTGTCTATTGTAAGCACATATCTCTCGCTTTGCGCTTCCCTTGGATATTTGGATCAACTTCACAGGGGAACAAGAACCCTGGCCTGCTCGTTTTTTGGATCAGTTTTGCGAGGGAACAAATACAGCAGCTCCACTTCTATCGGGCCAGCGACGTGCAGCCGGAGCCTGGGGTGTCATAGTGGGGGAGGTTAGCGTGGCGAGGTGTCTCAGCACAATATACATAACAGAAGATTAGCATTTTAACACTTAGCATTACCGAGAACAAGGCACCAAAACACACGTGCTTGCATCCACTCCTATGTGTGACGAAAGGGTGGGATCTATGCCTGTGAATGACGGACGGCTGTTCGTACGCAGGGACAGGAATTCCAACGCCCGAAACCATGACGCTGAAAGCGTCACTGGCTTATAGTGGATACTGCCATAGACTACAATGGCAATGAAGGACATTATAACAATAAGCCTGCGTCACAGTTCAGAAAGTTGATTTACTGCCTGGCTTCCGTCTCCTGATTCGAGGCGGTGCAGGCAGCCTGGGACAGACAGCCCAGACTTAAATACTTCGATTTGTTTAGAGATATAATCTTATCTCTAAATAAATTGATCTATTTAATATTTGTATGGGAATGTGTAGGAATTTCAGGGGGTGCAGCCCCAGAGCCCTAATGGAGTAACCGCCCCTGGCAAGAGGCTGTCCATCACACTAAGCTTAGAGTAATCATCAGCCCTTGTATATTGCAGTTCTTATTCTAACTTCTCTCACAGACTAGCTCTCCTATTTCCCACAAAAATCTCTTAGCCCTTTCAGTGGTTGCAACCTGCAGAGAAATACTTTTGACCCTACTCTCGCTTCATGCTGCAGATACCAAAATAAATGTGTCGAGGAGGGGCACCTTTAAATTGCTTTAAATAGCACTTGTGGGGAGACAGTGTGGGGTCCCGTTTATTTATTATTCTTATTCTTCCCCTGCTTTTCTGTGTGCCCAGTGCACGGGGTTCCGGTGGCTGCAACACAGAGGCTATTTATTTTATTGCATATTGGCAAGCGAAGAAAATGAGAGTGAGAGCTGAGCCTGCGGTCTGGAAACGCCTTGTAAAACATGTTCAACACACTTATCAAATTAAAACATATTATTTCTTAAATACCTTTGTTGGAGAGGCTGTGGCATAATGGCCAGAGATGCCTTGGAGCTGAGAAACCAGGTTTGAGTCTCGGCGTTCGATTAACATCCTGTGATTCTGGGCAAATCACTTATTCTCCCTGTGCCCACAAAAAGTGACTGTGTCCTTGTGTAATGTAACTGGTGCTCATGTAAAGCACTCCAGTACCTTCAGACTGAGTGTGTACTATATAGAATTGCAAAAAAATTCTCATAAGATAGTTTTTACATAGTGCTGGTTTTAAATTTCGTCAAGGAAGTCTCAATTTCATGCTAAACTTAAATGAGGCAATGTGAAGTAAAGTTATTTGCATAGGATCACACAATCTGGTACAGTGGGAAAGCAGGGATTTGATCCCACTTTTCTTTGAAACATATTCAGCCGCGGCCCGTGCAGGTAAGTGCGGTGGGGCGGGGTGGAAGTCGATGGGGGAGGGGGCGGGCGGTGGAAGTCGACATACGATAGGATAGTGAAAATAAATAAATAAAGCCACTTACCTTGTGCTTGACGCATCGCCGAGTCGGCGATGCGGCAAGCACAAGGTAAGTGGTTTTATTTATTTATTTGTTTTATTTTTACTATCCCGTTGTATGTCGACTTCCACCGCCCCGCCCCCTCCCCCATCGTGCTTACCTGCATGGGCTGTGGCTGAAAATATTGCATATTGACCCACAGGCAGTCTATCTCTCTCATATAAGCAAAGGACAATGCTTAATGCCAGAAAGCAAATGGTATTTTTTAAATAGTAGAGCTGTACTTAGCCCTGGCCCTTGGTGGGTGGAGGTACACTGGGTGAGTGGTGTGATATTCCTAACCCTGCATGGGTTCACATGTAGTGATATAGTAGCTTTTACGTTCTAGCCTTAAGTGTCTTGAGGTGCATTGACAGACTAATGTGGGGTTCCCTACTCCCAATTCTAAATGTGTTACTTTGCATTCACAGAGGAGTGCGGTGTCCCCAGAACAGGCAGAGCAGAAATAATTTGTCAAAGCATAAGGTGGTCTTCGTTCTGAAGTTGATGAGATGCTTATCTAGCTGTGTGCTTGTTCCTAGTTATGTTCGACTGAGCTGCATCAGCAGAGCAATAAGGTGGTGTCAACAACTGATGGTTTGAAGTGTCTGGTTTCAGGTGCTTGGCAGGGCAGTATGGAGAGACCAGTCGTGGATGGATTAGAGTCCTTTATGAGAGCAGCGTGTTGGCCTCAGGACTTGGTGAGCTTAGATGCACTGGTAACATAATGTAATAGTTTCATCCAGGATGCATTAAGGTTCTCTGTCAAACCAGTGCTGAGGCTGAATGAGCTCAGGTCCAATCACTGCCATAGTACTGTGGTGCTTCATCCTAGCCTTGAGTGGCACAAGGTGTACTTTTAGACTCGTGCAGTGATCAGTGCCTGAGTTACACTAAGGTGAACTGGTATAGTAGATTGTGGGATCAGCTCAGGATGGGGTGACAGGTTTAATGATAGACCACTGGCCAAGTTCTCAACAAGGACAAATGTGATAGTATTTCTATTCTGGATTACTTAATTGGTCACAAAGAGACTGCATTTTAAAATGTTTTATGGGATTAATGGATATACTGTAGAAATCTGTGTATCCAGCATGTTAGTTTCACTTCGCAATAGCAGTAAAACAAGTCTGGTGATCAATGCAGTTGCTGTGAGATGTGTCTGCAATCTAGTCACATCTGTGACTTCTCATAAAGTAGCAGAGGGGTAATAACCTGCAGCACAAGCACCGTGCAAATGTTGAAAATATTTTTAACACTACACGATATTGGGCACTCTTCCAGATTTTCACCTGAAATCACAACTTTTAAAGGTTTTTAGATAGTTCAAGAAAACACCTTCAGATTTGCTTTATGAACCTATTTGCTTTTCACCAAATTCTTTATAAAAATTGCTTTAACATGTTTTATTTGCTCTTCTTTTTTTCAACATTTTCTCAGCGAGAGAACCCCCCTGCCCTGAACCTCTCAAATATTAGCAGGGCTCGCATGCTTCATAAGTCAACCTCCCTCCAATGTTTGCACCCCACCACTGTAAAACGTCACCAGCCGCCACTGGTTTCAGGTGCCTTTTCGATATCAAGGTTGTGAATTTAGACTTTGGGAAGTTAATGGTCAGGTTCTTATTACTAAATATCAAAAGGAGAGCGAGGAAAATAGGAGCAGCTCGTTCCTTTCCCCTGGGTAAATCTATCTCAATCAAAAAGAACGATCTCATGCAAACATTATTTGTTCGTCAGATTACTGGTTTGTGTGAGGAAAACCAATAGGTTTTCTAGAAGAACCCTCAACCACCAACCTAGTTGGTGGCATGCTTCATCATCGGGTTCCCACCCAGGATGGCGAGTGCACCCCGCATGACAGACCAAATAGGTGATGACGGCGGACAGTGGACCTTGACAAAAGTGTGACTACAGGCACTGCCCCCCTCCCGGTATCCATGTCGCCAAAATCTAGAGCGACCTCAGTTACACGTGCTAGTGAAACAACCGTAAGTTAGCTTTTAAGTTACGAGAAAGCGTTTCTATCACCGTGCGCACCTTAAAGTATGCGCACTTATTCACAAAAAGCTGAGCTATTAGCCCAGTCTTTTTCACCTCTCTGGTCCTGACGAAAGCCAGCATATCTAAGCGCCTGGCTGAAACATGTAGACCACTTTTAGGATATAAGAGTCAAGTTTGAATCTCTACAAATATCCGCCACTTCCTTTTTAATCCTGTCATAGGGCCCCAGTATTAAACAATTTTCCTCTTTAGGGGGACCCTATAGATAGTTTTAACTCACGAATCACCTTACTTGGCACAACAAAAACACCAACTCAGCTGTAATTCAGGCGTCGCAGCACACCCGGGGTGCACTCGGCATCCTGGGTGGGAACCCGATGATGAAGCATGCCACCAACTAGGTTGGTGGTTGAGGGTTCTTCTAGAAAACCTATTGGTTTTCCTCACACAAACCAGTAATCTGACGAACAAATAATGTTTGCATGAGCCCGTTCTTTTTGATTGAGACAGGTTCTTATTACTACAGTAGCTCTCAAGGCCACTCAGTATGTGAAGCATTGAAATTTCCGTTAATGTCAGAAGGACTACATTGTCAGGAAACAGGAGTATTGCTTTTGCTTTTTGCCTCCCATTTTAGTGTGTCAATGTTTAGGCCAGCTAAGTAGGCTCTCACATCATTTCTAAACAAAGTAAACTGTATGGGGGCTGTTGCCCATCCCTGGTTACCCCCAATCTTTACTAGGAACACATCAGTACATTCACCAGTTATTCCATACCTAACATTGGCCATCCTGTTTTTTTCTTGCAGGAACTGTAGAGAGTCAATCATCCACTCTGGCATCTCTTGCTGCTGTAAAGCATCCTATAACAAATTTGGATTGACGCAGTTGAAGGCCATCTTCAGGATGATGACTGTCATAAACAAGGATACATCTTTAACTGGACATATACAACCTCATCGCTTGATCAGTTTTTCCTCAGATGTGTCTTAAATCCAGCCATTGGTAATGACCCAGTCCAGAATGAGACTGAGTAGGAGCTTTGCGAGAGATTTTTCCTACTGCGTCTAACTGCGAGATCAGACAGTAGTTGGCTGGGTCGTGATGGTTTTCTTTTTTAAATATAGAGAGAGTTCTCACTAATCTCCAAGTCCTTGCTACATAGTCATCTTTGATGATTGCGTGAAACACCGCAAACTGGAAAGGTGACCAGGTTGGAACATCTGAGCAAATATTGATCCGGAGAACAGCTACCATACTGTCTGGCGGATACGCGTTGATACAGAGATATTGATCTGGGATTTTCACTTTATGCCCGTGTCTTAACATTGTTTGCCAAACATTGATATACTCCAAGTGGCCCTTTATCGGATGCGTGTCTCATATTCTCTAAGATACCGATTGCGGGCCTGATCTGCACCCGAGTCTTATTGTGACTGCGATATTTTATCTCATACTTATGTGGCTTATTTTGAATATCTCTTAGAAACTATACAGAATCTCGCGAAGTCGTGGAGCGGAATACGCAACATTATTCTCGATATATTACCCTTACAGGACCGACTAACTTTACCTAGGTCCGCTTGAATATACTTGATATTACTAGCAAGCCCTGACGAAGTTCCCAAGGCACTAGGGAACGACTGGCGTTGGCTGTGTGCCTGTTTTTTATCAAGCAACTTTAAATAAAAAGAAGAAATTATTCCAACTACAAGTGGTTTTCCTGTCTGACTCCTATCAGAGTGCACCTTCCTTTTTCTGTGGAACATCTGAGCAGTAGAGATCCACCAGGACTATATCTAGACTTGTTTCTTATTACTTTTCTGACTCTAAGTGGAAGTTGTCACCTCTGCAGCAGCGATGCCTGGGACCATGAAAGTCACAATTCAGTTACTAGGATGGGGATTTGGGTTTCTTTTACTGCTGCATAAATTTGGCTGAAGTATCTCCCTCTCCTGCCCCTAGGGAGTTGTTATTACCATTAATTCCCCATGTGACCAGTCGCCTTACTCCTGATGTTTTTATCTTGCACAGCTGTTCTTTCTGCTTCCCGTGCTTTCTGGGAGGTCTCCTATTTTGGTGCTTAATGGACTTTGTATTCTATTTTGCAATTGGTGGAACAGAAGGGGAACTGGAGACCTGGAGACATTAAGACATCACCCCTTGAGCAGCATCACTGACTGATACAGCAATGCTGCCCTTCTGACATCGAGGTCTTCTTGGCAGGTGGCGAATGGCCTGCTGCAGGCCTTTTTACTAAACCTCCATGACATAGTAAAGTGAATGTTTGCCTCCCAAGGCAGAGTCCCAGATGTGAGCACATGGCTGAACAGGTTCTGAAACCCATCTGCACAAAGCTGTCATACAGTAGCATCAACAGTGTGTCATTAGCTCTAGTGCAAGGAAGAAAATAGGCCCCCTGGCTGCTGCTTGAATTATTAAATGCAGCAATAATCAGGGTTCAGTGGGCCCCTCAGGCCTCTGAGCCCCGGTGCCACCGCCCCTGCTGTCATAACCCCAGCGAGCCGCACACATCTCCCACTGTGAGCACAACTCCATCTGATGCTTCTGCCGGGCACAAGCATTTGCACTATTCTATGACCACATCTCTCTCTGTAGGGCATGCCACTGCACTGTACCAATAACAATTATTTTACAAAATGCTAAAAAAACAAAAATCCAGCCTTGGACCATTTTTAAGTTCGATGCTTTGCACAGCAGCAGACATTTGCATTTTTTATTTGTTTCTGTGAAAGCGCACGTGAAGCATCGAATGCTTGTCAATTTTTTTTATTCCATATTTCAAATTCATGTATTCACAAAATAAAACGTATACAAAAACAGAAATTTCATTGTAGCCATTTCACACTTTCACATTTCACTCCTCTTCTAAGCTATGGACACCTATTGATTTGTCATTGTTTGCTTATTACATTTCCTCTTTCCAATATAATTGATAAATGGAGTCTTGGAAAAAATGATCACAATTCTTGGCCTCACTGATTCAACCAGTTAGTAGATATTGCTGAGACTTAGTCTTCATCAAAAGGCAATAAAAAATAAAAAGCTGAAACAATTTGCTTACATCTTGTCTTTTTGCCAATTGGAAAGGAACCCTCCTCCAGCTCACAATAATTAGACATTCCTTTCAGGCACAGAAACCCCAGCAGGCCCTGGGGGAGCACCGATTCCAGCCAGTGTACGAGAAGTACTCCATGGATTATGTGTTCATTAAGATTCTGAAATAGATTAATCACTCTGGACTAACCTTGCTTAAAGTATGTTTAACAGAGAAGGAAATTATGCTGAATCAGCAACTTTATAAAATGTTCTCTGATAACAAAACATACTGCTTTATTATACATGGTTTCACCAGGAAGCCACAGATCTCGTTTCAAGATTGTAATTATGCCTCATATGTTCAAAGTGAGGCAGCTGATACTTAGGACAGTCGATCAAATACCACTAGTCTGAGAAAAATCCAGAAAACTGCGGGTATATAGTAGACAAGATTGCAAAACAATTCCTTTTCAGCAACATGCCCATTTCTTTCAACTAAAAATGATACTAAACGTCGTTATGTAAATAAATGCAAGCCTTGTCATTGAGTCTTTCGGTGACCTGCATCCTGAACTCACTGGAAAACTAAAGCTTATCTTGAGAAGTGCTATGCTCTGATGCAGAGTGGCGCACAGCATCATGTGCAGAACCGGCCATTAGTGGCAGCACACAAGTGAACTTGGTGTTGCACACACTGAGTTCCATCAAGTGCATCTACGACTAATGAACCCAATCCCCATTTGACACATTGTATGGCCTCAATTGCCAATTGCTTCAACAATAAATATGAGAACCTTTCTAAGCAGGTCCATAATTTGACCTTGTAATGGTCACCTCTCTTTTGAAGTAAACACTTGGGGCCCGATTCACAGAACTAACTTAAGACAAAATCCTAAACTTACTACCATTTTGGTATTCACAGAAGGCACTTACTCATTTTGGTATTCACAGAAGGCACTTACTTACTCATTTTGAGTAACTTACTCATTTGTGTAACTTACTCATTTTGGTATTCACAGAAGGCACTTACTCATTGATGAGTAAGTGCCTTCTGTGAATACCAAAATGAGTAAGTTACACAAAATGAGTAAGTTACTCAAAATGAGTAAGTTACTCATTTTGATATTCACAGATGGCACTTACTCATTGATGAGTAAGTGCCTTCTGTGAATACCAAAATAAGTAAGTTACACAAAATGAGTAAGTTACTCAGAATGAGTAAGTTACTCATTTTGGTATTCACAGAAGGCACTTACTCATCAATGAGCAAGTGCCTTCTGTGAATACCAAAATGAGTAAGTTACTCAAAATGAGTAAGTTACTCAAAATGAGTAAGTAAGTGCCTTCTGTGAATACCAAAATGAGTAAGTGCCTTCTGTGAATACCAAAATGGTAATAAGTTTAGGATTTTGTCATAAGTTAGTTCTGTGAATCGGGCCCAATATGTTCACTAGTGTTGTCTCAATTTCACATAGCCCTCGTGATCACCTGATCTTCAGAGTGATGCAAAGTCTACATCACACCTTACACAGTCTCAGAAGTGTGTCCTGTTGTATGCAAACACTACTCCACCTGCTGATACAGTTGCACGCTGCATAGCACTATTAGTGATACTAGAAATATTTACTTATGAAAGCATGAGGCCTTCACTTGAGACTGATGGTGTTATCCTGCGTATATAAATCAATCTTTTCCAGCACCTGGTGATTTTCCCCTGTGAAAAACAAGATTGAGATGTTCACCTAATATCCAATGGGTCCGCCAAGGGATTGTTCTGCTTTCAGTCTGATATTAATTGCAAACTGCATTTCCAGAGATGGGTATTTGTCCCGTTTAATTGTACAACTAAAATATGATACCAATGGGCAGTGCTCACATTGTGAAAACATTACAATAAGGTGGCCAAATCTTCAATTAAGTCTCTTAATTTAATTTTTAGAAAGTGATTTTTGAATTCTGGATTTTAAAGATACTCAGCCCTGATGAAGCCACATGCTAAGTGTATTTGTTGCGAAACACGTGGCATTTGAGTTTGTAGAATATTTTTGAAGCCCTGTTTGAAAACATTTTTTGAATGGCATGAATAAAAAGAAACGTTTTCAAATTAAAAAAAAAATATATAAAGCCTCTTATTTGTCCTTAAGAGTATGACATGTCTCAGATCAAACTGTTCAAATTTGTTGAGATGCATGTCAAATAAATCATCCAAAATATTGTGCATTCTCATGTCCTCTGAATTCTCAATAGATTATATAAATTTGTGAGTAATATCAGAGACATATGTGGTAGATGTGGTCATTGTGTGTTGCTACATCACATGGACACCTCCTGTCCAAGGAATGTTGGCATCAACTCCTAACGTGGGCTATGAGAGCATCTTATGGATATATACCATGCTACAGAGGCAGGGGTACCATGTGAAACTGATGCACACATTATCTTTAATGGCACATTTAGTGTATGAGTGACCTCTTGATCATATTCTGTACACGTGCGGAGACCAGGAATAAGGCCATCAGTGTATTGTTGTTGCCAAATTTCGAAGTGCAATCAGAGATTCGTTCAATGATGATCGTGAATTATTGTGTGTTCCAGTCTGATTTATATGCATGGTGTGCATTCATTGATAAAACTGGACTCCCCAATCAATAATACTTTCGTTTTCGTGCAAGTGATCTATGTATGGCCTCCTCAAAGCGAAATTGAGAGGTAACTGTGATAAGGTTGTTACTCATGCAGACCAGAAACTTGGGGCTCATGGAGCTAACAGAAAGTGAAGCACATTAGCCTCTTTGGTGGTGGCGGGGCTCTGTCTTTCAACAGTGTCACTATCCTCAAATAGGAGGGACACCTTGATTTTCCTGATTTCCTGGATTTGCTCATACAAAGATGTGCATGCCAGTAGACTCTGTCAGCTGCACAGAACGAGGAAATAAGTATTCCAACCCTGCTGTTTAGTATATTTCAATGCATCAGTAGTGTTTAGTGTAACTTAAATGAACCTTCATGAACCGGTGTCCTTCGAACCAGGTTATTTATTAGTAAATATGCAAACAAGCCCAACTAGGTAGAGAAGCAATGATGAGGATGCCCTGTCTTAGGAGAGGCCCTCAACTCTTTGTCCTAAATTATTGAAAGATAAACTGAACTCAAGAGTACATAAACTGCAGTGGTCTGTTACATGGAACTGGATTAGCCTCACTAAAGTTTGGTGAAACATCAAAAATAGACCTTTCCCGCCATTGAGATACGAATGCTGACAAACTGGACCAAGCTGACCCTGCCAATAGCTCACAACTGCTACTGGCTTGTTGGGGTGGGCATTGCTCCTCTCTCTAGGCCTTAGGATCGCTTTCACTATTTTAAGACTAGCAAAGCACAGAGTCCACCTAAACTAGGAATATGCAGTGTCAGGCATACCTCTGGCTAATACAACTTCTTCACCAGACAATCATACAGATGACCAGGTGGAGCTTACATATTACATATGGATAACCTGAATTTTACCTGACCTGACTATAGGAAATCTGTAAACTCCTCTGCTGACAATGTACAACAAGCACTAGCAAAGCCAATAGTTCTCGCCTGTGCAAGAGCTATTGGCTTTGCCAATGTGTTTTAGCCATGTTGTTCACCAGCGTGGCTGCTGTTCAACATGACTATCACACAGAAGAGGGCCTGAGTCGTCCCCCAGCAGGGGATGACTCCCTTTTTCCATAATCAAAAAACACAAAAAAGGCCCCTGGGTCTAAGTGATATGGAGGAGTGCTAGTGTGTCCCTTTTATTGGACGGTTACCCTCATCCACCCGAAGGTGGGATGCTTCATCATAGGGTCACCTTTTTGCATTGTGAACCTAGTCACAATGCGGGCTACAACCTCCCTCTCTGAGTGGGAGGAGCTCAGGGATGTTTTCAGTGTTGGACCCAGGTAGTAAAAAAACTCTTTCCTGCCCCCAGTATCCTGCAAGATTGTCACATAACTCCTCTCACTTTGTAGTCAGAGAAAGAAAAGTAAACAAGCGCCCTCAGTAGACAGCACCTGCCATTTGACCTCAGTCTTTGAATGCCAAGCAAACATGACGAGATAAGAACAAGATTTAAAGGCCTGTTTACAGAAAACAAGTTCATGGAAGAATACCATAAACACGGTTAGACAACGGGAGGGATGAACTGAACCTGGACAGCCTAAAGCAAATAAAACCAGCAAATGGAAAGCAAGAAAATGTGAGCTACAAGCCACAAAGCCAATAGCAAGCAAAAGGCGGATTGCATTCCTAGGTCAACTTTCTGAATGACGCCCAAGATGTCTTTAGCAAACCAGACAGCTGCGACTTCGACCTAAAAATTTAAAAGTAACTACAGTGGATGTTTAACACACATGCTCCCAAAATGCCGGGAAGCTAGATCCATGGGTAAAATACTCACTTCTGACATCTACTGCGGCCAGCAGACTATATTTACAACTAACTACAAGTCTAACTTAGCCTGTAGTCCTTTCAAGGTTGTACATCAAGTATTATACAACTGGGTAAAAATTACACGTGTGTTAGACCTGACTTCCTTGGTGTGGCCTTCCCTCAAACTTGTTGCCTTCAGCCCTTCTGTTTTTTGAATTTCACTTTGTCGGCATTAGAACTCTGTGCACTTTACCACTGCTAACCAGTGCTAAGCTGCTTGTGCTTTCTCCCTAAAACATGATAGAATTGGCCTTTAACTGATTGGCACATTTAATTTACTGGTTATGTCCTACTACTAGTACCCATGGCCAGTAAATTAAATGCTACTAGTGGACCTGCAGCGCACATTGTGCCACCCACTCCAGTAGCACTTTAAAACATGTCTCAGGCCTACCAAAGCAGCCTGTAGTACAGGTTTAAACTGTCAATTCGACAAGGCAAAATATACCTTTTGCGAGGCCTAAACCTACCTTTTTAATACATATGTCACCTCTAAGGTAGGCTCTAAAAATCCCATTGGGCAGGGTCCATTGTACTTGTAAAATTAGGACATGTGTTTTTAAGTTTTACAAGGACTACCTCTCCCATAAGATAATATTGGGTTACCTTAACACATTTAATATGTTCTAACTTTTTAGACAGTGAGACAAAGGAGGCTAGGTGTTGGCATGATGGGCCATACTGCGTGGATTGATGGGGCAGAGCTGTTCCCTGCCTCACCTACATTGCAAAGGGCTGCCTCTGACACATGCACACAAAGGAACCCAATTCTAGCCTTTTGTCAATCAGACTTCTTGGAGGCTTGACAGGGGAAGGGAAGAACATTCCAAAAACAGATGTGGGGGTAGCCTCAAGGATTCCTCCACTTCAAAAGACTAACACCAGGTATAAATACTGGAACCTCAGAATACTTCTTCGTTACACTCCTGGACACTCTTGGACCTGTGGAATACTTCAGAAGTACTGACAGGACACCCAGAGGACTGATCTGCTGCTTGAGGACTCTCTTGTTCCCCAGAGGGCTGCCCTGCTGCTTGAGTCCTGCCCTGTTTCCCAGAACCTGCCTTGCTGCTTGAGTCCCACCTTGATCCCTGCCATGTTCCCTAGAAGAACTGTCCTGCTTCTTGAGCCCTGCCCTGCTCTGTGAAAAGGAAGACTGAAACTGCTCCCTTCATCACAGGCTATCCTAAGTGACTCCAAGGATCAGTTGGTTGACCTCCATTTCTAAGCTACAGGGGCCAATCAAGCTCCAGAGGCCTCCCTGCAACTGCCCTGCTAACTTGCTGCACTGGGCCTGCCTGGACATGCAACTGGGTCTGCCTGAGCCCTGCTGGACTCTGCTGCAGTGTGTCCCAGATCCCCAAGAGGTGCCTCCCCAGGGCCTGGACACCTGACTGGCATCAGAGAGCACTCCTCCTTGATTAACCGTAGGATCCATTAAATCCGTCATGAAGCGGCAGAAAGCCCCGCAACGCCTCGTCACACAGCATTGTCGGAACCAACGCTGGACGACTCAAAGCCTCACAAAACAACACCACGAAAACCTTGCACCAAGGACATAAGGTACCATTTTCAGAGGGTCACACTTGGCCCTGTGCCCTGTCTGTGCATTATCGCAGTCGGCTTGAACTTGTGATTTTGTCCCGGTCCAGCATGACCAGATATCCACAGTTAGTGCTTTCTGCTTCTTGGCCCTAGCCCTTTTTTTACTTAAACTTTTGAAGTTATATATCTCCAGTTCTACTGATTGGATTTAAGTTGTTCTAGTATCATTTTATTCATTAGCATATCCTCTGTTTTTCTAAGTTGGTTTGGGATTTCTCTTGTGCTGTGTTTTCACTTAATTACTGTTTGCGTGCTGCATACATATTTTGCACTTTGCTTCTAAGTTAAGCCTGACTCCTTTTGTGCCATGCTACCAGAGTATAAGGCACAGGTTAATTTAGTGACTTTTGTGGTTTATCCTGACAAGGATTGTGTGTGTTTGCTTTAGTAGGGTTTCCACCCCCCTTTATCAATAACACAACATCTTACAATGTATTATTTAAAGTAACTAAAGTCAGCAAAGCTGTGGGATGAAGCACTGTTTATAACATGTTATTAATATTGTTATGCCAACAAATAAGAGTACATGTATGCTCTGAGTCCTGAATAGTAACTGTTCGGATAAAATGGTTATACACATATGTGAAGTAAGATTAGGGCCATTTTTTCATGCTTTTCACATGGTGTGTAAGCATTTTGTTATTGATGGGCACAAAGGTAACTAAGTGTGCCAAGCACCATGTAAAATCTAAAAACTTGGTTAAGAAAGAAAGGGACACACAGAAAGCAACTGTAGAAAATGTTGGCATTTTTAAGTTGTGTACTTTGATTTTCTGTAAGCAAATAAGTTCATTTTTTTGCTGCTCTGGGTTTAGATTATTCTAAGCATTGTTTCCCAAATTAGCAAACATATTTTTTCTAAAAGATAAATGAAAATTAATGTATGAATGAACTTTGGAATTTTTTTGGTAAATGTGCTCCTGAAATTGGGTGAGGTGTATTTCTATGTAACTGGACCTACCTGGCCAATTTACTAACACTTGTACCTCCCATGCTCTTTGAAGAGAGCAGAGATGGAGTTGGGCCTTCCAGGTGTGCTAGCACTATTCCAATATATCACCCTCTAACTGCAAACTTTCCATGATGCACCCATGCATTGATCTGCACAATAGACCATCTTGGCACTTACAAAGGATCTTTTTATGGGTGCCATTGAGCCTGATATTAAAACAGAAGTACCTACATGAATAGTCCCCTGTGCCAAGGGCCTAATCTGGCCAGTTCAAACACTTGATTTTCCATGGCTACATTGGATAGGATAAGCCTTATCTTTTTTGAGTGTGCAGAGAGTAGGGCTTATCATTTTTCAATCTGCTTGTGTGATTGTTTTGTCTTACTAGTCCTATCTTTACCATGCCTTCAGGAGAAATGTATGTAGCCTTCTGTGCGTATGAACAATTGTTGCTCTCCATTTTGTCCACAGTGAGACAGTGCACCCCGCACCTCATATTTGAATTCGTTCCCCCTCCTGAGATGTTTTACTACTGTGGTATAACCGTGGTGTTACCTCATTACTTAAAATCTGGATTATTGACATAAGTATGGTAATCATGTTGCTGTACATTTTTTCCATTGGTGCAGCCACCTAAACGATGGGTAATACACTGGATCATTTCTACTGATGCACAAAAAGGCAATATATGAAGAAACCTTTGTTCTAAAATGCACCATTTATCCCATCTTTTTCATATATTTCTTGGTCAAGACTTCCCCAGCCCCCACCCCAAAGCCTTAATACAGCCTTGGTGCTGTGATCACACTGCGCAGAACAGGGGCTGCTATATCAACATTTTCCAGTGCTGCTTTTGGTTCCCGCTCTGATGGTGAGAGGACCTTCTTCTTACACGACTATCTCAGCAGTGACATACTTTTGTCACATCAGAGCAGTAAAGTGTTTGCCTCCTTTTCTCCTGTGGTATGGCGACATGGGGTGGGGGCATGGTTGTAGCTATCAATGGTGCAACAAGTGCAGTTGCACTGGGGTCTAGGTCTGTGGATGGGCTCTGAGCCCCAAATTAGAATGTCTTTTAGTACCAAACAATGGACTGGAGGCCAGTTATTCTTGCATACATGAGGGCCTGTAGTACCTTTGCTATGCTCTGGGTGGTGCGTGTATAAACAAATGTTGGCAACAAGAACAGCCTCTGGCAACAAGAACAGCCTCTGTTTACAAAGGAGCCATGGGCGTAGCTGCCAGTGGTGCAGCCAGTGCAATGCTCCGGGCCCAGAGGTGCCCCGGTGCATGGGAGGGGACACAACTACAATAGTCCCTTGAGCCCTGAGAGGGCACCTAAAGAACCATGCTGGAGTTCCGAAGCTGAACAAGCATTAAAGTTAATTTTAAATTTTGTTTTTATCTTGTAACATTTGCTGTGCGTTCAAAGACAGAGGTCAAGTGTCACTCTAGGCTTCTGATTAATTGCTGCTTATTCTTTTAACATGGGGACTGGTATTTACTTTTCTTTCTCTTACTGCAAGTGGATTTCGTAAAGTGGACTATGTGAAAACCTTGCTGGTGTGAAATTAAAGGCTGTAGGATGTCATCTTCATGCACACATCAAAATGCAAAATTTAAATAGCTGTAAATGAACTGTACAAGTGTTTTAAAATAAATAAACTGGAAAGCCGAAATTAAGCACTTTTTTCCTAATTCGAAGGTGTGATGAAAACTAGGCAAATCAAGACACTTGACTTGGTAATGCGCAAATGACAAATTACAATATTTGCTGACAAATATTATCATGTGAGCGCTATATAATTTTATCAGTAAAATTGTATGTCTGTTCAAATTTAGTGGTCATTTCAATGGAAAATGTGCTGTCTGTAAATGAGAATGGCTACCACACCATGCTTTAGTGATATATTTGTGACAGGGTCCTCCTAAATGCAACCCCAGCTACATATTACACCCTTACCACTCTCCTGCTGAATGGGCGTGGTTCATTTGCAACACTTGTTCTTCGTGTAATGCTTGGATTTCTCAGAATCCTTATGAGTTCAGTGATGTAATATTGATGACAGAACCACCAGTCTAAAAATTGTTCCAGCACCACTGCCTACTAGGGCCATAGGAACTCTTAAAGGACTGGGAGCTTGCTGTTAGTTCCATCCGATTCCCTTAACTGCAGGAGTTAGACTCCAATCAGCTGAGTCTACTGAAGAACCTGCAGGGGCAATGCAAGGGACTCATTGCGCGCGCACTGAATGGCTGAGCAGTGAGCATGCTCACTTTTATAAATGAAGAGTGTACAATTCGATCCTGGATGTCTGACACCAGCAGAGGTTAAGGAAGACATAAGTCATACACAAGAGAGATTTTCAGCACACATCCTCACGTTTTTCAAGGTTTTCTCATATGCATTAATGAAAACAATAGGAGGCACAACAAAATTAAATAATTGCCACGCACACGTGGCCAAGCCGGGATTGATCCCAAGCTTTCTGGTCCCACATTGTGTAATTCAGTCACTAGATTGGTATCCCTTTATTGCTCCTGTTTGATGTCAAAGTTTAATGCTTTGCCTTTCATTCTTGGTGCATGAGGTTAGAGCATGGGTAGCAAGCAGAAGCCACAAGAAAGCTAAGCTCGAGGGTACAAGAGGACCTCGAGGTGAACCAGAGTCTAGCATTTGGTTTGTGCCTTCAGTGTCAAACCCACTTCTATACTTTACTCTGGGTATTCTGTGCCTGAAATAAGTGTAAATGCTTCTGTCAGTGTGATACCTGTTTTGTATGTGAGGATATCTTAACTTACACTGCTGATGACCATCTTGTACCTATGCTACGTGTGAGAGGAACTTATTATCCTGCCAAATGTTGCACATTGTGTGTGTGATGCTGTCCATGTTCTGTGCATGCGAGGGAAGCTTGCATTGTTTCTGACCAGACCGATATGTGTTGTATGGATGCGAGGGTAGCATGTATCCCTTCCTGGTGCTGTACCTGTTTTGTGTGTGGAACTGTTGTTATACGTGTGAGTCAAGCTTGCACTTATTCACCTCAGTGCTGGTCTTTACACTCGTACCAAATCTGAAATGCTGCTTCTTCATTGTATCCATGGGAGGCGTTAAATGGTGCTCCCAGGTGCCATTCTAGTTTATGTCTTTGAAGGAAGCTTACAGTGGCCCAGAAATACCACACTTGTTCTATGTCTTTGAAGGAAGCTTGTACTGGCTCTGTGCTGCCACGCTTCTTCCATGTCTTTGAATGAAGCTTGCGCTGGCCATACAGTACCACATTTGTTCCATGTCTTTGAAGGAAGCTTGCACTGACTGGCCCTGCATTAGCCTTCTTGTTCCAAGACTTTGAAGGAAGCTTGCACTGGCTGGCACTGCAGTACCACATTTAATCCATGTCTTTAAAGGAAACTTGCACTGGTCCTGCAGTGCCACCCTTTCTCCATGTCATTCAAGGAAGATTGTGATGCTCTAGACCAGTGCTTTATGTCTTTTGCGTGTGAACCAAGGATCCCCTGAACTCCTGCTCTGTGTGCTCTATCTATTTCTGTGTGTTTCAGGTCTCACCAAAAGGCTGTTTCAGCTGTCTCGCCAGCCTCATGTTTTCTCAAATATAATTCATAATCTTGCTTAGAGAAAATGGGCTTTAAGTAAGCCCATTTCAGTTGTTCATCAGACAGTCATTCACATATTAGTTTAGCCCTTCAGATCAGCATACATACAACTGGGCAATGACTCAGCCCTCTTCAGCCATTGGCTTTGTGGCCAATGTTAGGCTCTGCCTAGTATTCAGCCGCTGGCCTTCAGGATGTCAAGTATTCTGAGTGACAGTGTTTTGCCTGCTTATTCTGTTTTACTATGGACATCAGGAGACATTTCTTTTAGTTCATCCCCAGTGGCTCACCTGCAAATGCAGACCTATGCTAATTGAGCAATGAGAGTATCAGCAGCTCCGCTGTCCTTGAACCTCAACGTTCTTATGCAGAGCACCAGGCATAACACCATGCATCACTGATGCAAGCTTCAAAACCAAGCCACCATCTTGAAACCGTATTCTGCATACTCTATCATTTGTAACTGTTCCCAGGTGGCATACCAGTGTGAAGCTCTACATTTGATTTTTTTTATTAAAGCACTTGCCCCCCACATTTAGTTCACATATTGTTTTTAAAAAAATAATTATTTCTATATTTTTATTTTTAGCATATGCTTGCACTATTCAGAAAACCCCCTCTTTGTTTTTTAGAAGGCAAATAGGACTTTTTTTATGCCAAGACTCTTATTCACAAAAGTTCTTAGGACTTCATCGGGGTTGTGCATCACATCAATGTCAAATTTCTGAATGGTATATTCTTCTCCTCAGTCCAGTCTCCTCATGAAGAAACAGTCATAACTGTGGGTGGTGTAGTACCCCTGTTATAACTTTCTCCTTGGCTGTTCTTTTCACATTGTGGTTCACATCTTGGAACTTTATCCAAATATAAGGAATAAAAAATTACTTTTAACAAATCCAGGCCTACTGATCTCATGAATGTATCTGAACTTCAAAAAATAACATGCAACATAGCTTTTCAGCTTTGTCCTTCATCTGGTTTGGCAACTATCATGTGCGACTCCTAATTACTTCAATTTCCCTATGGACTATGTTTTAATGGGTACGGGGTTTCCCATTTCTAAGGACAACTGAGCTCCTTGACTCAACCCATTCACCAAGGGCGAGCAACCTCTGGGATATCTACCCCTTTCTTTTCCATTTGTCTATTGAGAGGTGTACCTGTGTGTGAGCAGTGTGTTTGTGTGAGTGCAGGGTAAGTGGTCTACAGGCTGAAAGCTGTGCCTGTGTGAATACAGACTGAGGCTTAGGCCAGTGTGAATGCAGCATGAGTGAAGTGCCTATATGAGAGCGGCAGTGTCATTGTTGGGTGTCTGCATATATCATTGTGTGCATACCCTTTAGCAGGGCCAAATCAATTGGCTTTGGTACATTTTTTCAGGGTTATGGCTTTGACTTGCAGAAATGCAGTGCAGAGAGTGGAAAAACAATAGTGTGTGTATGAGAGTGGTAGTGAGTTTTGATAGGGCAGATGCAGACACTGACCAAGGAGGTTGAGGAAGGTCAGGGGCAGCTGACAGACTGAGAGGTCATCCTAGTAAGGGGGCCCAGTTACGCTGCTTGCACTAGGGGGCCCATGGCAACCTAACTACGCCACGGAATGAAGCACGTGCTACAGGCACAGGAGGGGGGGAGGGGCACAGCATCGATGCTGGTGAAGAGAGCAACCTTGAATGTGTCAGCAGCACGTGCAGTGGTTAAGAGAACGTTCAGACCAACAGCACACGAGACTCTGCACCTTGCTCACAGATGCGTGGTCTCTTCTTTTCAATCAGCAGTTTTAATGGGGCTACTGGGGGCTGTTAGTGATTTTCAGAAAGTGCCGTCCAGGGGCGCGTGACCTCATCTGCGTTCCCCGCACTTCCATCTCTCTGCCTGCCCCTCGTGCCGCGTCCCCGCTGACCTCCCGCGAGTAACGAAGCTTTAATGACTCACTTTTCAAATGAGGAAGATATGCTCGCGAGCTCCTGCTCTCCTGAGTGCCGGGCTCCCTGTAATTGGCTGTGCCTGGCAGGTCAGCCCATGCACTGACTCAGTGGCCTGGTGACTAAACTCACAGCAAGAAAGCTCATCTCGTCAGAATGACCGATGCTGCGCCGTACATTACTTAGACCGCGTATTGATCGCATCCATATGAACTCCTCTCACGCGCTGGCAGGGTGCTTCTTTTTCAAATCACCAATACCTCAAGGAGAGCTCACCTCGGTGCGCATCACTCTTCCTTTCAGTATTTGTTTAACAAGAGCTTCTTGGCTGCATGGCTTGGTTGTAGAGCTGCATTTAATGTGATAAACAGCCAAATAAGCCGTCTAACATTTCACTCCTGGATTCGAATCCATAGAGCTCCGCCCACTCTGTGAAATATGTGATGGTGCGTGTCCTGGTCAGGGAGAGGTCAGGCCTGTGACCTCTCTGTGGCCTCGCCGCAGGAGTCCCCACTGAGCTGTTGCCCTGTGAGTGAATGGCGGAATGAACAGCTGCAGCGTGGGGGGGGGGGCGGCGGCGTTGATTACTTACGACGGGAGTGTACCTACCACCCACTTTGACGCAGTTGTTTTACGTCACTCTCCCGTTAGATTATACGGCTGAACCCCAAACAAAAGCTGGATGCAAGAAAATAACTTGCAAATATGCACACGCACACTGGGTAGACATCTGCCTATTAATACAAGTCTACTGCAGAGTATTTAACAGCGACGCATAGAAGCCTGTACTCGACAAGATGGCGCTATAAAACCAACTAAATAACTAGCACTTAACGTGTTCTGCCGTTTAGCTCTACCAATGTTTTACTTAGTAAAAGTGGCTGAGGCGCAGGTAGATACATACCAATGTTACATAGTTTGCTAATCGAGAGAACTGGGATGAAATCCTTTCTTTGCCGGTGCAGCATCCGATAGACACATGCAAAAGTGAAACAGCTGTCACATGTGCGGACATTGCATCAAACTGGGTCGATTACTGACCTATTTTCGAGGAGGCCTGAGGTGTCCTTAAGGATACGAGAAAGTCGCAATGTAGACACGTATTAATGAAAAATGCGTGCAATATATCAATCAATCAGCATTTGTTAAGCGCAATACTGTCATCCCTAGGGATATCTGGGTGCTGTGTCTCCATCGAAGAGCCATGTCTTGTGTCTCTTTATGAAGTCTGCCAGGGAGGGGGCTATACGGAGCTAGAGGGGAAGATCGTTCCAGGTCTTGGCAGCGATGTAGGAGAAGGAGCAGCCACTGCTGCTGCTGCACTGGATGCGGGGTGTGCGAGGGCGACTGAAGAGGTGCGCAGGTGTCTGGAGGGTTGGTGGTAGTTCAATGTATGCTTCAAAGCTGAAACTATGCAGGTTTAAAGCAGGAGGCGCATTAGACACAAGTCTATTTGGATGCGTGCATTTTGAATAGTGGCTATTCACAGCCAGTGACAGGCGAGCAAACAGGAAAATGCAGTGCAAACGAGGCCGTACAGCTGTAATGTTTGCGGAATTCCCAAACTCCGACCATGACATACAACTCTACACTTATCTGACCATTGAGATCAGGGCTCGAGTCGGGGTACCACGCGGGTGGACGGCGTCCCCCCACTTATTTTACCGGGAGTTCGATAACTGGAGCAAATGGAGCCACACATTCACTCTTTGGCCTCTCTGGGGCGAGATCGGAGCTCATTCAGAACGCTGCTCACGCGCTGGCTTCTCTGATGCAATCGCATCTAAGGGGTGAGCGAGGGGAGGCAATGAGTCTGATGGTGCAAGCCACCTTTCGTGACGTCACTTCCTGTCGTGACGTCAGCGTCCCCCCACTTCTTTTTTTAGGACTTGTGCCCTGATTGAGATGATGTCCAAGTGGTCCAGATGTAAGCTATTGTTATTGCTTCTTGATATTTGCTGCTACTTGTGTGGCTTTATAGCGCTTCGTAGGCTAGACAGCGTGAGAAGGCGCACACACCTGCCTAGTCTGTGCGCGGGGCTGCAATGCACTGTAGTGGGAGAGGTTACATGCGTTAGGCTTTGGCACAAACAGAAAAACTCTCCCCATCCCTGCACAGAATGGGATGCCCGCAGGAGGTAGGTGGGCAGAGTTCTCAGACTTTAGGTAATGTAGCATTACACAGTAGTGAGCCATTTACGCCCGCTAAGTTTCCTCTTGTGGATTCCTAGCAGGTATACATGGAGTCAGTTTGGCAGTAAACACAGGTTTAGGGTTGTAAATGGCTTTGTAATTTGGGCCCCGGGTATCTAGGAGAGAGCCTTGTCCCATTTGAAACATTAATGCACATCAGAATTTCACTTCAATAAATCTTAAATGAATGCCATTCCTTCTTATCAGGAAATATATTGGTATTCTTCTCAGACACCTGTTCCAAAACATTTGTGGTGTGATGCTGGACAATTAATCAGGTTGAAGTGTGATTCCTGCACCAAGCAATATTTATTATTATTTAATTATTATTTTACATTTTCTTATAGCGCCTCTCTACCCGAGGGTGTCAGGGTTCTTTACATAGAACTACAACAAAGAGCACTGGGCCTCAAATGTTACACAGAACAGACAGAAGGGAAAAAAATGAAACATTTGAAAGAGGAGAGGGACCTCAAACTTGAGGCTAAGGCAGGTGGGTGGACACAGGAATACGAAGGGGTGGAGAGGAGGAACAGAGAATTGGGGGAGGTGAAAGAGAGGTGAAGGGGTGAAGGGAGAGCGGACAGAAGGGAAGACAGGAAGACAAGAAAGAGGGGGTGGGTTGGAAAAAGGGGAGACAAGATAAGCTGGGGAGTGAGGGGAGGCTGATAGGGAAAGATAGGAAGAGTAGGGATGGAGGAGATGTAGGAAGCAGGAGGGATAGATCATAGTTGGTAGAGAGGGAAGGAGAAGGATGCAGGTAAGTAAAGTGATGTGGTGTGATGATGTGGCTGGAGGCTGGTGTTGATATCCCCCCAGCAGCTGGGGTAAACTGGTGAAGAACCAAAATCTCAACAATTACGTTGAGTTCACAGTTAGAGAGCATCTTGCAAAGGCATCGACTTCTCTGGACAAAAAAAATATTACGAGATGTCGTTAATGCACAAATTAGAAACCTTTAGATAATCATCCTCGTTATTTATGAGGGCTAACTGACTGTCTGATGAGGCATATGTGTTCTCTGCGCACTAGTCAGTGTTTGTAACTATCTTAGCAGTAAGAACCAATGCAGTCATTTTTCATGAATTACTGTTATTTTGTAGTTTAGCTTATGTTTTGGACACTCTTTGCTTACTATACCACAAGGAAAAAGATATGGCAGCTGGGTTTGTAGTAGTTAGAAACTGGGCGCTGCGTGAAATGTATGGGCTTACATATCAGATTTTCTATTCTCAAAATATGACAATTCGTAGCCCAGGCGTAATTTTAATTAATTAGATTTCTATGTTACTCTTTGCCGTGGAATTACAAATAATAGCGCTATTACACCTGCGCTATTACACCTGCTCACAAATTTAAGAGTAATTTGGGGAAAAACATTCCTACTACAGGAGCACATTTAATGACCGCGAGCGGCTGCTTGCTCTTGCTATTTGTGTTCTGCTGCAATTAGCTCTATTTCTTAATGGAAATTGCATCCTGGAGTTCAAAATGGTTGAATTTTGTGCTAAGAAAATAGCGCTTGATTCTAGGAGTAAATTGGAGCAAAATTCTACTCCAACAGCACATCTAGCTCTATTTCTTAGCACAAATGCTTTCTCGAGCCCGTATTGTAGACGAGGGGGGCATTTTGCAACATGAAAATAATGCTAAATGCCTGGAGTAAGTTGGGGGAAAATCCTACCCCAAGAGCACATTTAGTGAGCGCGAGCAACTGCTCGCACTTGCTAGTCGCGTTCTGTTACATTTAGCACTATTTCTTAGTGCAAAATGCATTCTTGTTCCCATTTTGAACACAAGGGAGCATTTTTTCCTTAGGAAGTGGAGCAAAACACAGAATTACTATTCTTGCATAATTATGCACAATCTTGCACAATTTTTAGGTAATTCCATGTGATTATGCTACACTGAATTATGCAAGTTATGCCCACCCCTAAACAATTCACGGTGTTTAATATTGTCCAACACAAATCACAATTCTCGCAAAGCGGTGTATCATGAATCAAAAGCTAATAGGTGATATGCATCTAGTTTGTATCCTTTCGAGGTGTTTCAGTTGGCCATGGATCGCCTTACATGTTAAATGTGCTATGGGTTGCTTACTTTTGAAATAGATAGTCAAGCTGTGCGTTCTTTCCCTACCTCTTCTCTTCTTTGAGTCTTTGGTGCACATACTGCCAAAATATTTGCATTGTGCATATTTTGAGGTGGTTCTCTTTCGAGGGTCCTTCTTATGCTGATATCCAGACAAAGCCTTTGTGTAAAGTGGCTCTTCTCACAGCAGGTAGAACTGGGGCAATCTTCAAACCGGAGCTACAACAACATGTGTGCAATAAAGTGTGAAGTTTTGCACCTTGCTGTCATCAGTCTCTCTGAAGTAGTAAACCGAGACAGAGAAGAGGTAGACCTGACATGCCAGACCTAGAAACATCCTCACCATGCATAAAAATAAGTGCAGTGCCACCTTCACCGGTACCATCTACCAAACGTCAGTGCTCAGGAAGAACTAATCAGCAGCCCATCGCTAAGAAAGTCTTCATGCAGTTTCTAAAGGTAACCTTTTCTCCATCTGCATCACTTCACTGTCTGGATCGGCACCCTCAAGCAACAAGAATGCAGGCAATACACTTCCACTACCTGTGGAAGCTGTCTTCATTTTCCATCTTGTGCCATGCTAAATCAAGGACAGCCAAATGGATCTCACTGGTTCAAATACTCAGATTCACACTCTCTACACGTGCTATGCTCATATCACACATGCACACTTTTTCAGAAACACACAGGACGTAAGCTTTCATAAAACAGCAGAAATTTAAACGAGCGGGACCAGTAGCCCACAACCTCATTGACACAGATAAAAACATGTGGTTAATTAATGAGATCATGAAACATGATATACTGCCACCTCCACCTAATATGCGTAACCCAAGACAAGGACAGTAGTCCTCTGTCCACTCTGAGTGTACTCTTGGTGTGCCCCACCTGTCGGTCCTAGACCTCAACTTGTCAGGACTAAGTTTAGGCTTCCATGTCCAAGTACATGGTAGAATAGTGTGAGGTCAGGGCAAAAAGAAAAATATAGGATACCAGATACACATGCATTGAGGGACTCAGGGCAGGGTACATACTCCTATACAATGAAGGGGTCATTCCCGTCCCAACAGAAATCAGTTTTAGAAGCAGAATGATTGTTTCATCTAAAAATACTTAATAGAGCTCTGCCTCAAATGGAAATACTATTGTTTTTCTTGCTACAGCTTTACATTCTCAGATTGCATCCTCTCCCAAAAAGTCTCCTCCCGCTATATTCTAAAACCCTGCATGACAATCGGAGTTTGAACTCAACAAGCCCCCACTAATCATCTCACGTAACGTAAGTCCTATTAATCTAATCTATGGCAAGAACCAATAGCAAATGCATGGAATGATCTTCTTGGGAGCACAAGACTAATCCCAGTTGAATATTGCATTAAGCAAAATTTGTGTAATTGTTCACATTTTGCATTAAGTGATTTCATGCAACCTTCAACTGTGCGAGACAGGTATATGCAGAAAATATGTTGCTGAGAGACATATGGCCAGGTAGCACTGAGTCCCCACCCCAAACCCATCTCCTCTTGGGGTCCCCCCCTACCCCCACCGAGGCATAAATTGCACACAATTACTTACAGAAACCTTTCTGGGTTAGGGGTCGTAATAACCCCGGCCGTATTTTATTTACATTTTCAAAAATTATCATTTCAAAATATCATTTCACATAAATACACAGAAACCCCCCATAACAGTCCATACAAGATTATTTACATATGCGTAGATGGCTAACTTTAACAAAGACTCTAATACAAAGCCATTCCTAACCATAACTAAAATTTTTTATTGTTTCTGCGAATCCTGCATTGAGCCTACGCCTACGCGTAAGATCATGACTGGTCCAAATACCTGTGAGGCCCCCACCCCAGAGTGACCTTGTGCAGGAGGCCCGCCTACCCAGAAGGTTACCTACCTAGGGCACCCCCTATGCCCTCAAAATCCCCCCCCCCCCCAAGGAGGGGGGGGGGTATTTTGGCGCCCAAGCGCTTGTGCGGGGATTGGCCGTAAGGGCCTGTTGAAAGCATGCACTTCCCCACCCCCGCACCCTCTAGCCGACTGGCTGTAAGCGCCCCCTGGAGGAGGTCCATGAGAGACCGCTGTCCCCCACCTATCCCCATTAACAATGGGGATGTCTTCTAAGGACCGTAAATGCCCCACCAATCATGACCTTACCACATACCAAGGGTACCAAACATACAAAATACGACACATTATGACAATGCTGACCACTGTGGGAGAAAATAATTTTTGTTACACCGAATTTTTGTTATACCGAATTGCAAACCCTAGCACAATAGATTGCTCGCTACTTGAAGAAAATAAGACATTTGCAGACCTGAAAAGAAGAGAACACAGTTAAACCAGAAACAAATCTGCTGCCTCAGGGGATGGTGGGTGGGACAAAAAGAGAGAGAGATTAGTTTAAATCCGGGCCCCCGCTTTGTATCTGGAGCAGCGAGCGGTGCAGAAAGACTGCATCGCCACTCTGCCGCCACTTTTAAAGGGGGGGATCCACCGCAAACTGGTACCCTTGCCTCCGGAAGTGCTGAATGTGCTTCCGGGGTCCCTACGCTGGGCGTACCAATGCCCAGTCATGCTCAGGGGCTGGTTCCGGCAGCATCACCCGCAGCTGTCACCAACCCGCCCTTTCCAGTGGTGACCATCGCACCGCCATAGGTGCGGCGCGTCCTGGGTCCGTGTAGCGCCTGGGCATATGGCCAGGTAGCGCCGAGTCCCCACCCCAAACCCATCTCCTCGTGGGGTCCCCCCCCCTCCCCCCGAGGCATAATCGCACACAATTTCTGACAGAAATCTTTTTGGGTTAGGGGTTGTAATAACCCCAGCCGTATTTTATTTATATTTTCAAAAATTATCATTTAAAAATATCATTTTACATAAATACGCAGAAACCCCCCATAACAGTCCGTACAAGATTATTTACATATGCATGGAATGCTAACCTTAACAAAGACTCTAATATATAGCCATTCCTAACCATAACTAAAAATGTATTGTTTCTGCGTATCCTGCATTGAGCCTAAGCGTAAGATCATGACTGGTCCAAATACCTGTGAGGCCCCCACCCTGGAGTGACCTTGCGCAAGAGGCCCACCTGCCCAGAAGGTTACCTACCTCGGGCACCCCCTACGCCTTCAAAATACCACCCCCCAAGGGGCTGCGCTGCTATACTAGCTTGGCGCCCACACGTGCGCAGATTGGCCCTACAGGCCTGTTGGAAGTGTGCACTTCCCCACCCTGCACCCTCTAGCTGACTGGCTGTAAGCACCCCCTGGAGGAGGTACATGAAAGACCGGTGGTCCCCCACCTATCCCCATTAACAATGGGGATGCCTTCTAAGGACCATAAATGCCCCAACAATCATGACCTTACCACCACAGGCCAGCATAGTTCCCTACTATCAGGCCCCCCCACCTGACACAAGGTCATGACTTGCCTCGCCCAGAGGTCAACCATACCAACAAATTTTCCAAGAAGAACTCGTTCCCCAACTTTGATAGGTGGACGCCGTCCTGTAAGTAAAACCTCTTCCCCCGAATGCACCCGTGCAAGAAGGTCTGGAGTTTTGGGGATATAAACAACGTATCCATCTTCTTATTAATTTGCCCCCGCCACTGTAACCTCGGATCATGTGGGACCACGCTAAAATTGACTGCGGGCACTTCCTGGCCAACCACTCAATCTCGGTGATCAGCGCTTCCAGTACACCCCTCATACCCAGATGTACCAGGTCGTTACCCCCCAAGTGTATTACTACTACTCTGGGGCGGCATACGCCCCTTACCCAACAAGGACTCCATCATGTTCCTTAATTGTCCCAGCCGCAGTCCCCCTTGCCCATGGAAAGAAATGTTGAAACCCGCCTGGCGGGCCCGCTCCCTATAGTTTCCTGTGGAGAAAAATTGCTTCAACCTTTGGACATAAGAATGACCTACAACCACTACTTCAGTTCCATCCGGCCCCCAGGCATGGACCTGAGCTGCACAGGAATCCGTCGACCGTCGCTCATCAGCAAGCTTCCTTCCTGCAACACAGGACATGAAAACTGCAGAAGACGAAAAGAAAACCGTTATTGGCAAAACGTCAGAGCCTAAAGCATATGCAGCCTCACATAGCGCTTGTAACATTATGAGGACCACCTGCCAATTCCCTGTACCGCCTGCCCCGAAAGACCCATTGCTGTGGCCTCTGTGGCGCCCCAATTCTGAAAGAATGGGAACCGAATTCCGTGGGGTCCCTGCCCGCCGATCTGAGGGCCAACTTAAGCACCTGATGAATTGAAACTTAGTTAAAGGAGTGCCATCCCCGTGGATCAAAAGAGGACCCCAGGCCCCCCGAGGTCTATGAGCCAGGAATTTCTCCAGGTTGCTCACGGGACAGCACGCGTTCCCCTGCACCCTGTGCAATAAAACGTGATCCCCCCCCTGTCAGCCTGGTCCGTTTTTTACTGTGGGATCGATAGGGACACCGAACTCTCCTGCAACTGCATGTGTGCCAGCTGTAGGCCCCCTTGCCAATCCCTCTGATTGCTTGCAACCAGTTCCCCCACCCTGAAAGCGCTATAGAAGGCTAGTACGAAGGCCCTGAAAAGATGAACCTCCTCGGTGGACCTACAAACACTCTCTAGGGACCCCAACACTGCTGGAAGTGTTCCCATGTCAATAGGGCGCCGAGCATCAGCTCGGGACCCCTGCAAATGCTGCCATCCCTTCAGAGCCCTCTGTATTATGAAGGTGCTGGTTGGATCCTGGTGGCCCCGCATTTTTGCAAAGAAGGAAATTGCCGCTATATGGCGCACGCTGCAGAACACCCCCCATTTCTCAAAGTCCCTAAGAATGATCGGATAGTGGAGGATTTATGCCACACCCCTTCCCAACCTTCCCCAAGGAAAGAGCAATAGGTGCTAAAAGCCCCGCATAAGCCCACCTCGTCCTGGTTGCTAAGCTTGCTGCCACGAGGTCCGGTAGGTGTGGGCACCAAGCTGCCACAGACGGTCTAGAAAGGGCGTTGGGAATTCCACTGCTTCTGGATGGTGTGACCTGAAAACCTGCATCTTGAAATGAGACAGAGCATCAGCTGCATTATTCATTACCCCTGGGACATGTCTGGCCCTAAACAACACATTCAGTTTCATGCATTGCAGCACTATCTTTTTCAAAAGCCGCAGAATCATCTTACATTTAGCTGACTGCTGGTTAATGCACTCAACCACTGTCATGTTGTCGGACCAAAATATGACTGATTGGTTGCGAAGCTGCTCTGGCCAAATGGTCAATGCCACTAGGATACGGAACAGCTCCAAGAAGCCTATGTAGGTCATCACACTTGACTCCACCCAGGCTGGGGGCCAATGCTGCACACACCATGCTGGACCCAAGATGGCCCCAAAACCTTCGCTACCTGCAGCATCAGTCCGCAAGCCCAATTCCTCACTGGACCTGGGGGGCTGGGCCACACTACGGTGCCATTGAAATTCCGCAGGAATGCCAACCAAATACGCATGTCCTGACGATCCTCGCTAGACAACCGGGTGTGATGGTGCTTCTCCCGTAGGCCCGACATTGCCTGAGCGATGGAGAGTGAAAATGGGCGGGCCATGGGGATGACTCTCAAGGCAAAATTGAGCTGTCCTACAGTCTTCTGTAGCTGATACAAGGTGACCTTATCCCTACTCAAGCACTCATGGAGCACAAGGGAAAAGGCGGAAACCTTCCCCTGTGGGAGTCGGGACACCCCAAGTTCAGAATCTAGCTCGATACCCAAGAATTCAATGACCGTAGCTGGCCCTACAGTTTTGCCTGGATCTAGCGGAACCTCAAATTCACTCATCACTGCGCAGAAAGAATTCAATGCCTTGCCACACTCTGATGAGCCTAGTGAGCCAAGTAAGAGGAAATCATCTAAGTAGTGCAGCACCCACTGATGGCCCATCTCCTGCCTGAATGCCCATTCGAGAAAATAACTGTACTTCTCAAAGTATGAACAGGAAACTGAGCAACCCATGGGCATGCACTTGTCCATATAGTAACTTCCTTCAAACTGAAAACCCATCAGATGGAAATCCTGAGGTTGTACCAGGAGTAGGCAGGATGCTGACTCTATGTCTGATTTTGCTAGGAGGGTGCCAGGTCCCAGCTCCTGGAGCATTTGAATCACCTGGTCAAGTGAGGCGTACTTAACCGAGCATAATTTGCTGTCTATTGCCTCGTTTAGAGACTGCCCCTTGGGAGAGGACAAGTTATGTATTAGCAGAAACTCACCCAGGTTCTTTTTAGGCACCACCCCTAGCGCTGAGCAAACAAAATCCTTTGTTGGTACTGATTTGAATGGGCCAGCCACCCTCCCTAATCTCACTTCCTTCTCAATCTTTGCTGTCGCTACTGCCCTGTTCGATCTTAAAGACTGCTGATTCCTACAGTAGGGAATACCCAGGTACCCTGGTGCTGGTTTCCGAAAACCCTCCTTAAAACCTTCAAAAAGACTTTGGGCAGTTGCTGGGCTGACGTATCTATAAAGCCATGGGAGCATTGCCGTTAAACTCACAGGGGAGGGAGACTTGCAGAGGAGTAAGCCATCAGTCTTGCTTCTTCCCCTCCCATCCTTTGATTTCTTGAAACATTTTGACTCGGGGTGAGAGGGAAGGCCGCAAAAAGAGCAAGCGTTCTTGAACATCCAAGCCCCGAGCGGCCTGGTGCAGGTTCGCCTATTATAGTACCAACATGTCCCTTTTTTCACACCTCCCCCGCGTTGCTCGAGGGGCCTGCACAAAAGGACGGCCCGGGGGTGGTGTCTGTGCGCACCTGCTTCATGTGGCGTAACCACATAATCAGATCAATCTTGTCCCACATTAAATCAGGGTCAGCTGCCTTCGCCCTCCTAAACTCCTTATCATATTCCTTCCAACCCACACCCCCATACTCATCGTGCGCACAAGCAATCCTATTCTGGTAGCAGGCCATTTGGGCGCCTAATCCAGTGAAGCGCTCCACCATAATTGCCTAATAGTTGGAAAAACCTTTGATCCAATTGACCAAAGTCTCCTCTATCTTCTTCTTGTTAGGCCAGTGGCCACATTCCCTGGAGTGCGCACACTCCTTGCACCTTTTAACTTCCTCCTTCTCAGGCTTGTTGATTAGCAAATCAAACATGTCCACATATTCCCCTTTCCATATCTTTTCCTTCACCTCCCGCGAAATGTGCCTACTCAGACATTCCCGCGGAGACCATATCTCCCCCAAACCTAAACTTGGCAGCAATTGTGCTATACCTGAGATTGCTGTGTCTTGCTTCTTGGTGGGAGCTCCCTCCGCTGCTGTACTGGGTTTTGCTGGGTCAGGAGTAATCTTAACTTTTTCCGCGTTGCCCTGCTCAGCCATGTTAGGGGCTGCACCGCTACTCCCTGCTCCCCCTGTAGCTCCAGGCTGGGCCCCAGTTTGCCCAGACCCTTCTACCTGAGCTACCAGTTTCCTGGCCTTCTCCATATCGTTCGCTCTGACAGAATGGACCTGCTACCGGCAGAAGGAGTCCACGTACCAAACTTGGATAACCACGGCAGCACAGCAGCCAAATCAGCCACTAAATCAGGCTGACTAGGAACTCCCCATGCACTCACTCCCCCCACTGGCACCTCGCTCGGAGCCCCCGGGACCACAGGCACATGCGCCCTCGCCTCCTCACTTGATTCCGTTCTGCTCGTCCCTGAGGGCCCCGGGGTCTCATCCATGAGTATCCGTGGAGGGTTTCGGCTATTGCACCTGCCCCTCTTGGCCCTAGCGCTCTTGGGCACTGGCGGAAACGCTGCTCTAGGAGCTACCCCAGCCCGCCTAGGCCTCTCTTCCGCCCCACCCTGCTCATCCACCCGAGGGCGGCTCCTCAACTCCGCTAAGGACTGATCCATGGCCTCCATCCTGCGCATCATCGCCTCCATCATCTCTTCCATACGTGTGCGCTTCTCCCCTCTCTGTGCCTTGGACGGCATTTTAAGCCCACAATCTACAGCCAACTCCACTGAAAAATTGCCTACTAAACGCTGCCTGAATGCCTCTACCAGTAAAACCTGTGCGTGCAACTATATGCACCAAAATATGTATCCTAACACAAATCTCGAAAAAACGCCTTCCCTACACGTTCCCCTACAGGTTTGCAACCTAGCCCACCTTGCTCAACAGAAATCACATTCGCCCCATACTCATGCTTCTAAAAGAGGGGGGGGGGCAGCTTCAATATCCAAGGTAAAAATGCCCCTGATGTAGCAAAGCGTAAGTAAAGGGGGCACCGCAAAGCGAAGCAAAAGCCAAACACAAAGCCTGAACCAAGGTAAAATGCCCCTGATGTAGCAAAAGCGTAAGTAAAGGGGGCACCGCAAAGCGAAGCAAAAGCAAAACACAAAGCCTGAACCAAGGTAAAATGCCCCTGATGTAGCAAAAGCGTAAGTAAAGGGGGCACCGCAAAGCGAAGCAAAAGCCAAACACAGAGCCCCAATGGGGACTACCATGGCCTAATACTCCTCCCTCACCTGGGCCTCCTCGCTCCCAACCTCTAGGGTAACAGTGTAAGTAAATGAGGCACCGCAAAATCAAAATAACAGCCAAACACAAAGCCCAATGGGGACCACCACAGGCTAATAAGTCCCCCCTCATCTGGGCCTCCTCGCTAGAGCCGCCACCGCAATTGCTACAAATGCAGGTCAGGCGAGTGATACACTCAAGCCTGTGCGGCTCCCAGCTCGCCCTGAAGCACTCCTCCTGCACCTCCACCAAATGAAATGCCGCAGCGATCCCGATGCTGGAATGCTGAAAAAGGAACACAAAAAGAGAGAGATTAGTTTAAATCCGGGCCCCCGATGGGCCAGTTCAGCGCGTTGTATCTGAAGCGGTGAGCGGTGCAGAAAGACCGTCTCGCCGCTCTGCCGCGCCTTTTAAAGGGGCGGGGTCCAGCGCAAACTGGTTCCCTTGCCCCTGGAAGTGCTTAATGCGCTTCCAGGGTCCCCACACCAGGCGGACCAATGCCCGGTCGTGCTCAGGGGCTAGTTCCGGCAGCATCACCCACAGCCGTCACCAGCCCCGCCCCTTCCGGTGGGGATCATAGCACCGCCATAGGTGCGGCGCGTCCCGAATACGTTTAGCGCCTGGGCATTTTCTGTTCAAACCAGTCTTCGGCTGGTATCTCGTGTGCTTATTTAATTTTCTCAAAATGTTAGTCAAAATGTGTACACAATTTTGCATACCTAGACTAAAGTTATGGACATCGAGAGGAACATCAGAGGAGTGCGTAGCTGCTGCTTCAAGGCCTCCAACCTGGATGAGGTGACAGGCCTGGACAGCATGGTGCAAGGCAACGGCCCACAGGGCCAAGAGTTGAACATCAATGTTATATGGGGCAAGCCTTTCATGTGGGTGCTTGTGTGGGGGGATATGGCTTCCTGCTGCACTCCTGGGTACAGCACTTTTATACTCGTATGAGTTGTGCACCTGATACAGAGATGTGTGCCTGTGCAGAGACTGCTGTCGTCCAGGACTAGCATCTATTTAAGTGCGAAGGTAAAATTACTATTTCAAGACCCAGATTTCCATTTTGTATTTTTTTTTTTTTTTACTTTAATTGTGCTTCAAAACCAAAATTGTCCAATACATTCCAAAAGGAGAGGGGCAGCATGTATCTGGTCTGTGGGGCGTTTTTTCTCTGCACGAAATTCACACACCAATTTAAAATATATGCGAAATGTAATGTAGAACGTTTTTGTAGTGCCTAGTTCTGAAGTTCGCATGTTTCTATACTCTCCCAGTTTTGGTATGTAATGGATGACTTGGGTTCAGTGAAATTATTTTGAGATCTTCTTTAATCGGGCATTTAGCAAGTAATTTAAAAGAAACACACTGCATTTAAATACGTCATATGTACATATAGTCCAGTTTTTAGTAACAGTATTCTCATGCATGCCGTACGTAAAATGATGTCAAATTATGATGTTTTCAAAGCACTCTAATAGAAATGAATAATACTTGGTGCTTGGGGCATGTGGATGTTCTCTGAGCATGGAACTTGGGGGGCAGGAGCATTTCACATCTTTTGTGGAAGATGACATGATCCCTGGGAATTGTATGTTGAGAGTAGAGCGTCCAGAGCGTGGGCAGACCTGTAGAAACACCTTTGTAAATTTGTATATCAATGCACCCATCTCATAGCAGCCAAGCTTAGCTACTGGGATTGGAGTCTTAAGTAGCTGTGTTGATATTTCTTTTACCCTTGCACACATCACAAACTTAATTGAAGAAAATTTGATTTTATTACCTGATTTAATGGCACTCATGCTATAAGCTCCAGGTGGATGAAATGCTCAGTTAAATTGCTGGGAGATTAGCATGTAAATGTCAAGTGATCCATATCTCTCTGTAGCATGCACATAGCCTTCTACGTTACAGCGCTGTTCAACTGAGAGGTTGTGGAGCCATTTTGGTTCTTTTTTCAAATGTCATTCTCAGGGTCTCTGACTGTGCACAGTGGTTCGCCTGACAGCAAGTAGGACTGTGCCAGGCTCCAAGCCAGAAGTGAATCACTGACAAAATATCGAAGGTCAAAAAATCGACCTACAAAAATATCGCAACAAAAATATCGATGTCAAGAATATCGACATCCTATCTACAACATGGTAAGTACAAAAATATCGAAAAAAAAATATCGATGTCAAAAATATCGTAATCAAAAATATCGTTTTGTTTTTTTTTTTTAATAATATGTAAAATAAACTAAATAATACTTATAATTTAAATAAACATAGTTAAAATTATTTGGTAATATTTAAAATTAATAAGTAACATATATAATTAAATAAAACATTAATTAAACATATACATATAATATATAATATACTTACTTAATAATAAGTTTGAATAATTATTTTAATAAATTATAAATTATTAAAAAGTATTATAAATTATAAATACATCTATACACATAAAACAATAACATAAAGAAAAATTAAATAATTATGTATAACAAATTAAAAAAGTTAAATTTACTTTTAATATTTTTAAAATTAATTATATACTATATTAACTAAAATAATGCAAAAAATATTAAGTAGCGTAGGGAATAAAATTACTATTACAACTCCCAAAAAAACAACAGTACAAAAAATGTTGGATAGCGTAGGGGTAAAAATTACTATTCCCACTCCAGAGAGTGCAACAGTAGGGAAAGTGTTGGATAGCGTAGGGGTAAAAATTACTATTCCCACTCCAGAGAGTGCAACAGTAGGGAAAGTGTTGGATAGCGTAGGGGTAAAATGTACTATTCCCACTCCAGGGAGTGCAACAGTAGGGAAAGTGTTGGATAGCGTAGGGGTAAAAATTACTATTCCCACTCCAGAGAGTGCAACAGTAGGGAAAGTGTTGGATAGCGTAGGGGTAAAATTACTATTCCCACTCCAGAGAGTGCAACAGTAGGGAAAGTGTTGGATAGCGTAGGGGTAAAAATTACTATTCCCACTCCAGAGAGTGCAACAGTAGGGAAAGTGTTGGATAGCGTAGGGGTAAAAATTACTATTCCCACTCCAGAGAGTGCAACAGTAGGGAAAGTGTTGGATAGCGTAGGGGTAAAAATTACTATTCCCACTCCAGAGAGTGCAACAGTAGGGAAAGTGTTGGATAGCGTAGGGGTAAAAATTACTATTCCCACTCCAGAGAGTGCAACAGTAGGGAAAGTGTTGGATAGCGTAGGGGTAAAAATTACTATTCCCACTCCAGAGAGTGCAACAGTAGGGAAAGTGTTGGATAGCGTAGGGGTAAAAATTACTATTCCCACTCCAGGGAGTGCAACAGTAGGGAAAGTGTTGGATAGCATAGGGGTAAAAATTACTATTCCCACTCCAGAGAGTGCAACAGTAGGGAAAGTGTTGGATAGCGTAGGGGTAAAAATTACTATTCCCACTCCAGAGAGTGCAACAGTAGGGAAAGTGTTGGATAGCGTAGGGGTAAAAATTACTATTCCCACTCCAGAGAGTGCAACAGTAGGGAAAGTGTTGGATAGCGTAGAAGTGACAAATAACATACTTAGAAATAAACAAATTTTTTAAAATAATTAATGATTTATTAAATAACTCTAAACTATTTACCAATACCAATAATAATTTATTAAAAACATATTTACCAAACGAAAATTTATTAACAATACATTAATAATAAATACCAATAAATAATAATTAATGAATATTAATTAAATTTATCAATAGATAATATTTAATAATATTTAATTACCAATTAATGATAAAACAACAATAAATTAATTATCAATACCCAAAAATAAATTTAATAATTACTTAATTAGATTTCAATTACTTCCAAAAGTATTACCCTATAAACACACAACACACTGCAATGATAAAATACACTTAACATAATGATCAATTAATCAATTAATAAAAATTAATAACTAATTAATAATAATTAATTACCAATTAATAATTGATTACCAATTATCAATTAATTAACACTAATATAATTATCAATACCAATTAATTAAAATAAATTATAAATTAATTGCATTTAAATTACATATTGATTAATTAATCAATTACTAAAAATTAATCACCAATTAATTAAAATTAATTACCAATTATTAATTCATTAACAATTATATAATTATCAATAACAATTAATTAAAATAAATTATAACTTAATTAAATTTAAATTACATGATAATCAATTAATCAAAATTATAACCAATTAATAAAAATTAATTACCAATTATTAATTAATTAACAATAATATATTTATCAATACCAATTAATTAAAATAAATTATAACTTAATTACAATTAAATTACTTCCCACCCTATTCCCCTATAAACCCACAACCCGCTACAGAACTTAAACGCAAAAAATATTTAAAATTAATTTATAATTCCTAAAAATTAATAATTAATTTAGTATAATTAAATTACTTCCCACCCTATTCCCCTATAAACCCACAACCCGCTACAGTACAAAAAAAATAAAATTACTTAAAAAAATAAATTTATTAACATATAAAAATTGTATACATATATTTTTAAACAATTAGAACACTTAACAAAAACACATATAACACATACATATTAAAAACATAACAAAATACATAACAATAATACAAATATCGATATTAGTAACATCGATATTAGTAACATCGATATATTTGATTTCGATATTACTAACTTCGATATTACTTACATCGATATTAAAAATTCGATATTACTTACCTTAGGGTCGATATTCTGTCCATCGATATTCTGTCCCTTCGATATTCTTTCCTTCGATATTTAAACTTCGATATTTTTGTATATCGATATAATTTTTCCGATATTTTGACTGCCCACCGCCAGAAGTACCCACAATATGGTCACAATGAACTGTGAGCCCTGCACCTGCCTGTTATTAACCTTTCTGAAGTAGCACTTAGAGACAGACAATGGGCAGGCCTGGACTATACACTTCCTCACCTTGAACAACAGAAGCTGCAGCCCCACCCCTCACCTCTACCATTACTATATAGCAGTGTTCACAAACAAAGTGTTCATGAAGAAGTAATCTGCACCCCTTTCTAATAAAGTTAATGGAATAGTGAAAAGTAGCCCTGTGTACATCCCCCTCACTTCATTGTCTGAGTTTCCACCCTCCAGCTGCAGGAATGCAGTCAATACACTTCCACTGACTGGGGAAGCTATCGTCACTCCAAACATGTGCTGTGGCACAACAGGGTTATCCAAAATGGATTCAACTTCACTTTTGTAATTAATACTTTCAGCCAAACTTTAAAGTGATCATCAGAAGACGTCCGCCTCAGTATTTGCAGAATCTTCTTGTCAATGTTAGCATTATTTACCTCGTATACTCTCTCACATTGCTATGATCATGATGTTACTGCTGCCTTTGAGTGCAGCTCAAATCTCTTGATATTATCCCATATATGGGTCCAGCAATTACTTTATGCTTCCAGCCCATGAACTGATCAGCTATTCTTGCTGAAGCTGAGGTCTAGCGGTAGCTTTTCAGGGGATAGACTGTTCACCTAATTCTAGTGCTTATCAAAAAACATCTAATATTGCACTATTTCATATGAACATAAGGTTTTCTTTCAACAGTTTTGCATCTTCAGATTGCATGCAATCTCAAAAAAATCTTCCTCTATATTCTCATGAAAATTTACCTTGACTTAAAACTTCCATTTGTTGCCTCTTCTTTTCTCTTTAATGACCCTGTACTTGCTTTCCATCCTCTACATGTCTCCTCTACCTAAGCATAGCTCCCTTACTGCATTTCTGCTATTGACCACACCTCATTTCAAAGATCACAACCTATCCCTTAAAATTCATACTCCTGTAACCCAACTATAACTAATTTCCTGCAGGTCATCCATTAATACCACCAAACATTTGCACAAATTCACAAATACCCTCTCCCACTAAAGACCACACCTATCTCCTATTAATTTGACCTTCCACATAGAAACTGAAGTAAATGCAAGAGATGGTCTCCTTAAGAGCACAATGCTATTTCCAATAGCCAAAATAACCACTGAGAAACCACTAACCTTGGGTAAAGCACTCCATCGAATCATCAAGGGTGCTAAGCCCTATATAGATGCTATTGCAATGCAATTTATAACCTTCCTGGCCCACACTAATACGTTAACAGTCTGTGGTCGGGCAATCAACTGCAGTTCATACAAGCTGCCTAATACTGCTGGACACTGCTTGCCCTCATACTGCTTGACACTCTTACACTCACATAAAGCAAAACTACTATGGGTCATGACAATCATCCAGTTGTTTATCAGGTTACAGCAATAAACCCCTGATTACCAACTGAACATGCATGGAATAACTGACGAGATTTGCCACGTGCTGCTGGACAGTGGAGGACTTTAATTTGGTCCACAACTGCACAGCCCAACAAGGTACATAATATCCCTGCTTCTTGATATCTTACAATAACAATCACAGATATGTGATGATATTAACAAAGTCCATTCCATCAGATGTTTTCACCATCGTTCCTTAGACTGCTTAGGAGCAAAAACCTTAAACAAAATATCTCAGAGTGGGTAACCCAGGGAAGTAATAAGCTAAGTCGACTATGATCCTAAGAAAGACCATAAAGGGACTTGGAAAGCTGCTCAAAAATGCCAGGTTACTGAAAACCATAAACAGCTAGCCTTTCCCTCACACTTCTTCATCCATTTGCTAAGCTCTGTGTCCAACTCACACACATATAAACACTTCCCACATGGGATCAAAACAAAGACAACATACTTCTAACCACACACCCTACACAATGTGGCATGCTACCTATATAGGTAAGCACTTCAGCGCCCAACACAAAGGTAGTTGGTGCTATGTAAATGTTGCAATACAATGCAATACTCCCAGCAAGTCGCACAATATCACAGATGAAGGCAGTCTTTCTTCTACGAAATACCTTGCTTTACTACAGCCCTTGAAGTTTAGTATTTTCATACTGCTACACATAGAATGTACTACTGTGACACAGCTTAATGGTACTCCGTTCATCAACCTCTTAAAGATGAAAGGCAGAGTCTTTCTTGTTGTGATTCAAAGGCGTGACTTCTAGATTACATACAGATGTTAGCAATGAGAGACTAAATCAGTAATCTATTTTATCCAAATCCAGCACACTGCGGCATAGCGGTTACTGCCGCAGGTGAGACTCATCCTGCTTAATATATTGTGGAGGGCAGATTCAGTGGTTATTGTTAAGGTACAGCCTTTGGCATCTTCACTTTGAACAGTCAGTGTAAACATGTGTGTTGGATGCTCCTCAAACACCACAATTGATGGCTGACATCTAGTTCCCATGAATTAGTATGTTTGCCCTTCCTGATGAGACCCAGTGGGGGATTTATCACTCGTATTTGATGCCTCACAAACAAGCATTTTTCACAACAAGGAGAAGAATGTGGCACTTAGGCCGCCTCAAGGTGGGCAACACTCCTACAAATGTGTAGTGTTGAGAGGTGTTCAATCACTCAACGGAGGCTAGTTACCAGAGCAATGTTAAAAGGTAACAGGCATCCGCGATTAAAAGAACCTCCTTCAGATAGGTTGGCTGATGCCTTAACCCAGGAATAACACAGGAGGTTTGTTGGAACAAACATCTGCCCCCTCAAGCCACGGCCAGACCTTTCTACACTTGATTATATTGAGCTGTTTCAATGTATTACAGCTATAAAATAATACCAGCGTAATGAGCATCCTTAGACAAATGGGGACTGCAAAGAACACTATTCAAGACAAGCACTGTCAAAAGCCCATTAGGTCTGGCTTGCATTTTGAGTCCTGACTAACACCTTTAAGAAAAGCCTTCTTCAGTGAAATAAAAAGATTACTTTTTGTAAACATTGCATCCATGTGATGAATAATTTGATGTCTGATGATTCAATGTACTTTTGAGATGTAAAATAGCAGTGCAGGCTTTAGGGCAATTGCACCGGGCACCAAGATCGAGGGGGTGCTATTAAGAATGATAGGCTTGGGATTGATCAGAACAGCCTGCAGAGATCCTTGTGCATGCTGCATTTTTCAGGGGGTAATAACAACAGTATGTTACAGTCAATGATAAATGCACCTGATAGAGAGAGTTGTAATTTGGCTAGTGATAGGTTCTACTCAAGCTGCAGTTGAACAGAGGGTTAATGTTCCTGCTGTTAAGTACTACCTGTAACATGCATATCACAGATTAGCATTTTTTGTAGTTAGCACAGGGGGTTACTGTTCTGTTATAGAGATCATTCTGTTACTTGCACTTCATAAGTTACCATCCTTCTAATCTACCACAGTAAGCTACGAACTCACATCAAATTGCTCCATGCAAACTGCAAGGCATAGATTTAGAACCTTTTTGCTTTTTTTCAATCTTTCATCATTCTAAGGTTGCTATAAAAGCGTTCAGCTGGTTTAGTATAGATAACCCCAAACACTGTGTTGCGTTTTGTATCCTGAGTTTGTGGGGCAGGTTTACTAACACCGCACCAGATTTGCATCACAAAAATAGCACTAACCTGGTACGTACTTTTGTTTTGGGATTTATTTCCAGCTCAAATCCTGAATTGTTGGAAAGTAGCCTTAAAGTAACATGAAGTAGCACTATGGTATACTTTGCACTACTTTGTATCAAGGGGATGTATTGTGGGTCGTACATTGGTGTTCCCATGCAACCACCCATGGATTGTGATTCTAATCCTTATATACTATCTTAGGTAGAAGAAGGTTTTCATAAATAAATTACACCTCCTCAAGGCAGGCATAACTGTTTACCACATGTACCAAGTGATAAAGTGTTAAACCTTTTCAAAGCATTACTTTTGTACTGCAAGGGTACACTTCCAGTGCAAAACTGAAGGGTACCCTTCCAGTAAAAAAACTATGCTTGACATCACATACACACCCTTGTACTAATGTGCAAGGGTGTGTGCATTGGTTCAAGGTAAGCCAGTGATAGGAGAAAGAGCAACAGTGCGATATTACCTACTGGAGGTTGCCAGTAGGTAGTTATAGTTAGGACCTAGTTTACATAGGAAGAGCGTTATTTGCCAATAACTTTTGCGTCGTTTGACGAATCCTCACAAAAGTTTCAAAACTGGTTTGACGCTCACTTCAGCTTCTGTTTTTAAAGTTTCGGGGTGATCCATCTAGCAGCGGCCAAGAAAAGGGGAGGTTCAAAAACGCCCCCTTTAATTTCCATAGGAACAGGCAGAACTGCTGAACGAAATTACACCAAATTTGGCAGAAAGGTAGCCGTTGGTGCAAAAATCGTGCCTTTTTGTAAATTGGTGTAAATTCGTTGAGTAGTTGCGAAGTAATTTAAAGAAATTTCCAATTGTATATATAGGGACGTGGAGGGCCCTCCTGATTTCGTGCTGAGATCTGATTGGCTGCCAACACTTCAAACCAGTGTTGATAGCCACCTTGGGACTTGGCATGAGCCGAGTCGCAGAAAAAACATTTAAAAAAAAGAAGGGGGGCAGGGTAGAAATACCCTGACCCTCTAGGCTTGTTGGGGGGGTTCCACAGGGACCCCCCCCCCCCCCAGGACCAAAAAAGCATTTAAAAAAAATAAATTATGGGTGGGCTATCGCACTTCCTTAGTTATTGGCTCCAGGGTGGGCCAGGTCCTGGGGGCATTTTTGTTAGAAGGGAGGGGAGGGCGCACGGGCCCCCTCTCCTGAGGCTTAATATTGCTAGGGGACCACCACCTCCTCTGGGCTTCTTTAAAAATAAATGCGTGGAAGGCCCATATGGCCTCCCCTGCTGCCCCAGGGACCACCACGTCCCGGGGCTTATTTATTTTTAACTGGGGGGGCCTCACGGACCCCCCCTGCCCTGGTGGCCACCACCTCCCCAGGATTTCTCTAGAAAACATTTCAGGGGGGCTGCTTGGACACCCCCCTGCAGCTCTGGGGGCCGCCACCTCCCTGGGGCTTTGAAGTCAATTAATGTGGGGGGGTGCACGGACCCCTCTGCAGCCCCAGGGACCACCGCCTCCCCTTGGCTTTTGATAAATTGAAAGCGGGGGGCTGTGCCCCCGCAACCTCAGGGACCACCACCTCCCTGGGGCAAAATCAAAGAAAGGAGGGGGACTGCGCGGCCCTCCTCCTGGAGCCATAAATGGTCCTGGGGACCACAACCCCCCAGGGCTGGCACCTGCTCGGCTGGCACCTGCTATGTCTCGGGGCGTCCACTCCAGGATATAGCTGTATGCTATGGCTTGGCGGGAGCTTTCCAGCTCCTGCCAAGCCATAGCAAATGCTCTGCTTCCAGCAAGCGAGAGCATAAAAAATGCTCTCACTTGCTGGAAGCAGAGCAAAATTGCTTCCAAAGAGAGAGAGCTGCATGTTTAGGAGCTCCCTCTCTTTAAAAGCAATGTTGGCTCCCGCAGGAGGTAGGAAGCCTGCAGCGACTGCGGGGGCCTTGAGCCTCTCCCCACTGTCCCCATCAGTGGTGAGTGGGTGCCTTGGGTCAGACCTGGGCACCCACAATAGAGGCCAGGCCCCGGGGGATGGGGTCCCAGAGGCCAAAATCGGGCCAGGGAAGGGGGGTCACATGGCCCCCCTGATAAATAAAAAAACAAAAAGTATGGCAAGTCGCTAGAGGACCTGCCCCCTTTTACCGCCACTCTGCAAACGCTCCTCCTGGTGCACTACTAGTTGGGGGATGAAGTCCCCTTGACTCTAGGGGCTCCTTTAGGACCAACTACACCTCCTGTTACATCCAGTAAGTCCCACACAGCGGGATTGCTGAGAAGTTGTTGGAGGCCATGCCTCTTTTCACCACCACTCTGCAAACACGCCTCCTGGTGCACTACTAGTTGGGAGATGAAGTCCCCTTGGCTCTTGAGGGTCCTTGGGGTCCAAACCCCTCCTGTCACCTCCAGTAAGTCCCAAAAAGCAGGGATTGCTGAGAGGTTGATAGAGGCCACGCCTCTTTTCACCACCACACTGCAAATACGCCTCCTGGTGCACTACTAGTTGGGGGATGAAGTTCCCTTTGCTGCTGAGGGGCCTTGGGGGCCATGCTGAGGGACCTTTGGGCCAACTACCCCTCCTCTTACCTCTAGTAAGTCCCAAACAGCAGGATTCCTGAAAGCTGGTTGAGACCCCGACCCCTTTCTCCACCACTCTGCAAATGCACCTCCTGGTGCACTACTGGTTGGGGGATTAAGTCCTCTTGGTTGCTGAGGGTCCTTGGGGGCCAAGAAGTCCTCCTGTTACCTCCAATAAGTCGGACATAATGGGATTCCTGAGAGCTGGTTAGAGGCCCCGCCCCCATTCTCCACCACTTCACAATGTGACTACCATTTAAAAAGCATAGAACTCACTTAAAAAACAAAGGTTACAGGGACATTATAGTTAGGAAATAGAATTTGAAAACCTTAGAAATTCACTGGAAAAAACCAAAGGTTACAGCGACTTTATAGTTAAGAAATAGAATTAAAAAAACCTTGAAAATTCACTGAAAAAACCAATGGTTACAGGGAAGTTATAGTTAGGCTCAGATTTCACTCATACAAAACCAGTGAAATTCAGCAGTTATAGTTACCTGAGCTAACTATAACTTACTCCTCAGCAATGTACTACTTAGGACTGCACATGTTACATCACTCATGTCATGGTCAGTGACATCACTGATGACATCTCAAATTACATCACTGGTGATATCATCCATAGAATCACTCACACACTCACACCCCCATACATCCTCTCATATGCCCACTCATATACCCACATAACCACTCACATACCCATTCACAGACCCATACCAGTACTCACACACCCACTCACTCCTCCATAGAGGCACTCACACACCCACCCACTCACTTGTGTAGCCACTCACACAACCATTCACTCACCCATACTGCCACTCATGCAACCAGTCACTTACCTGTACAGCCACTAACAAAGCCACATACTCACCCATATAACAACTCACACACCCACTTATTTACCTACAGTCACTCACATACCCACTCACTTACCGATACAGACTCTCAACACAGCCACTCACTCACCCATACAAGCACTCACACACTCACTCACACACCCACACAACCACGTACGTACCCATTCACACATCCATACAAACACTCACACATCCGCTCACTCACCCATACAGCCATTCACACAGACACTTACTCTCCAATACAGCCATTCACACACCAACTCACTTAACCAAACACCCACTCAAACAGCCACTCACTCACCCATACAGCCACTTACACACAAGTCACTCACTCATACAGCCATTCAGACACCCAGTCACTCACCCAGTCATTAAACACCCACTTACCCACCCATAGAGCCACTCAACCGCCACTCACTCACCCACACAGCCACTGACACACCCACTCACCAATACCACCACTCACACAGCATCTCACTCATCCACACAGCTACTCACACACCCACTTATACACCCATCCAGCCATACACACACCCTTTCACACAAGGATACATTCAGTCAGACAGCTACTCACTTAAGATATGTTAGAAGTAGTATCACTCAGTTGTATTGCACCTAGTATACTAATTTAACTTTTGCAGTAGGTTAGTATATATGTTTAACACCCATAAACTCTTAAAAACACTCAGTGACATCATCAGTGAGGTCATTTGAGATGTCTTCAGTGATGTCACTGACCATGTCATGAGTGGTGTAATATGTGAGGTCATAAGCAGCGCATTGCGGGTGCATAAGTTATAGTTAGCTCAGGTAACTATAACTGCTGAATTTTACTGGCTTTGTACGAGTGAATTTTAAAGAATTAGTAACTATAAGACATCAGACAGCTGTGCTGTCATGTCAGGCCTTAAAAAGTACAAATGAAGACACATACCACATTACCTGTCAATGGAAGATCTCTAAATAAATACTTTGCAGTATCTAGTGGAAAGAAAACAATATCACAGCAGAAGCTACCTATACAGAACAAAATATGGAGTGAGGGATTTAAATATGATCAGTTTAGAAACAGTGTCCAAGCCCTATTCCTTTCACACCTGAACTGCGGCAGTGCCGTAGTCACTTGTGTTCCTGATTCCACTTTGGCCCTACTGATGAAAGTCCTCCATATCACTGGACATCTTTTAATGCTGCATTTTGATTGGCTGATAGTCTGTCAAAATCCACAAGTGAGAATCGTAGGTAAAAGCTAAAACAAAACAAATTAGTCACAACTCACATATGACTTCATCTTATTTCCAAAGTATCTGTCAGTGAAAATCAGTGAGTTCTAATAACAAACTAAGGTGACAACCTAGCTTGTAGAGCGAGCTATCACTGAGCGACTACATGCTAGAACATGCGTTTGCAATGCAGTAGGTCTCGCATTTGCGAGAGTTTAAGCAATTGGCATTGTAAATGACAATGCCTTATATTGATCTGTTTTGAAAACCAACACATAAATAAAAGGCATTGTCATTTACAATGCCAATAGCTCAATCTTTTGCAAATGCGAGACCTATTGCATTGCAAATGCTTGGTATGTGAAGGAGGCAGACAGAGTGACGGAAATATAGGCAGGCAACAGTAAATGAAAATACAGTGATCTCGACATTCCTTCTCCTCTCAAGACGTTCGGCCGCCATGATGTAATATTAAAAAAAAAAAACTATTTGGGCGAGCTGTGCACAAGAGAGCGCGGCCGACATGGTTGAATGTAAAAAAAAACAAACAATGAGTTGGGTGAGCTGTGCACAACAAGACTTGCAGCACCATGATTTAATGAAAAAAAAAACGATTTGGGCGAGCTGCGGCAGCCCGTCTTGTGAGTGGTGCGTATGGCCCCATTGTAAAAGTAAAAGCGCGCATAGCGCGCTCCAAATACCAAAAAAAGCAGCCACCATTGCTAAAGCTGGTGTCCCAACAGGGCTCTTTAGATTAATTAAGCAAAGACTTCTCCCGAAGGGCTAATGCAAGCTATACAGTAAGGACACACGTAAAAGGTCCAGTCTTGATGGGAGGTTACAAAAGAAGACAGGGAGGTACTAAGGAGGGACTAATAAGCCTATTAACAAATCAAAAGCCAACTTTTACAAAGGACAGTCACAGTAGTCAATTGAAAAGATTGTAATTGTATTGTATTGTAATTGCATTTATATAGCGCTTACTACCCCTGACGGTGCGTCGAAGCGCTTTTTCGGCAAGTAGCACGCTACTCTGGGACTCATAAAGGATTAGTGTGTAATTAGTACAGTGAAATATGAAAGTAATTTAAGTGGTGGATAGGTTAGTCAGTTATTTGGATTCGGAAGGACAGCAGAAGGATAGAAGAGGAAAAAAGGTTTGCATTCATATAGTGCTTGTTACCCCTGATGGGTGTTGAAGCGCTTTTCTGGCGAGTAGCACGCTACTCCGGAACCCATAAAGGATTAGTATTGAAAATTAGTATAGTGAAATATGAAGTAATTTGAGTGGTGGATATGTTAGTCAGCTATTTGTATAGAGAAGGGTTGGGGAGGGGTAGAAAAGGGAAAAAGGTTTGCATTTATATAGCGCTTGCTACCCCTGATGGGGTTTTAAAGCGCTTTTTTGGCGAGTAGCACGCTACTCTTGAACCCATAAGGATTAGTGTTGAATTAGTATAGTGAAATATGAAAGTAATGTGAGTGGTGGATATGTTAGTCAGCTATTTGTATAGAGAAGGGTTGGGGAGGGGTAGAAAAGGGAAAAAGGTTTGCATTTATATAGCGCTTGTAACCCTGATGGGGTGTTGAAGCGCTTTATTGGCGAGTAGCACGCTACTCTGGAACCCATAAAGGATTAGTGGTGAATTAGTATAGTGGATTATGAAATTTGAGAAGTGAACATGTTGGTCTGTTATTTTGATTGAAAAGGATAGTGGAGGGATAGAAGAGTGAAGGATTTAGAATTTTTTTATTTTTTTTGGAGGTCATAGCAGTACGAGGAGGCTTTTGGATGAGTAAAAGGGGTTGTGGAGGGGAAGAGTCAGAGGGAAGAGTTTTAAGAGTAACAAACACACATATCCAAGTACATGGAAGGTACATAGATGCACAATGGCAGCAAGTACATGTAGACCAAAGATGCACCAGATAAACTCCGGTTTTCAAGTGTTATTGTACTTTAATTGTGGTTTTTTTTTTTAACAACATAATTATTCTACATGTTTATACAAAGCAATACACAAAGATAGGTACATATCTATAGTGAAAATAAATGCTTATATACAGAGGGGTATGCTGTAAATTTCTGTTTGCGTATGGTGCTTATGTGGGGAAGAGCCAATTCTTGAGTAGTTTTCTGAAGATAAGGTGGCTGTCCATGGAACTTATGTTGGGGGGTAAAGAGTTCCATAGTTTGGCTGCTTGAACAGAGAAGGATGTGCCACCCATGGTTTTTGTCTTGTATCTTGGGATTTTGAGGCGAGGTGCCCCTTTAGAGCGGAGGTTCCTTTGTTGAATGTGTTTGGTGATTTTATTCCTGATGAAGAGCGGTCCCATTCCATGTATTGCTTTGTGGGTGATACAAAGCAGCTTGAACGTGGATCTTCTGGCAACCGGTAACCAATGCAGGGCTTTCAAGGCAGGTGAGATGTGGTCTCGTGGTTTGATATGCAAGAGTAGTCTGGCAGCCGAGTTCTGAATCCGTTGTAGTCTTTTCATGGTCGTTAAAGGTGATCCGTGGTAGAGGCTATTGGCGTAATCGAGTTTGGACAGAACAAGGGAGATGGTAGCTTGGACCTTGTGTGGAAATCCCAAATGAGGGAAAATTAGTTGCAGCGTTTTTATAGTGACAAAGCTTGATCTTGCTAGTTTGTCCACTCGGGCATTCATCGATAGCATGGAGTCCATGGTCATTCTGAGGTTTCTTTCTTCCTTCGATACTTTCGGCGGTGATCCCAGTTCATCAGGCCAGGCGGCAAGCAGGTCATAATGTTTCCAATCGCCACACATGAGTATTTCTGTTTTGGAAGCATTCAATTTGAGATGGCTCCAAGTCATCCACTGATCCACGGCTCTGAGACAACTGAAAATTGGGGATTTTCCAATGTCTTTGGGGCATTCCAGTTGAAGGAGTATTTGCGTGTCATCTGCATAGTTATAGCACGTGAGGTGAAATTGATTGATCAGTACCGGTAATGACTTCATGTAGATGTTGAAAAGCATGGGCTAGATGATAGAGCCTTGAGGGGCCCCTGATGTTGTGGAGTATGGTTTGGACGAGAAAGGTGGGGTATGGATGACATTAGTTCTGTTTCAAAGGTAGGACGCAATCCAGTCTAGAGCAGTCCCCTCTATGCCGGCATCATAGAGTCTTTGTTTCAGAGTGTCATGGTCAACCGTGTCAAAGTCAGCCGAGAGGTCCAAGAGGAGAAGCGCAGCAACCCCGTTGCGGTCTACTGTATTCTTCAGGTCATCCCAGATGGCAAGGAGGGCAGATTAAGTGCCTCTTCCTGGACAGAATCCTGTTTGGAAGTCTGAAAGTATGTCATTCTCTTCAATGAATTATGACATCTGGGCGAACACTGCTCTTTCTATCAGTTTGCCCAGGAAAGGTCCATTTGTAATGGGTCTGTAGTTGTCAGGGTTCAGCGGGTCCAAGTTTGTTTTCTTCAGTAAAGGGCGTATGTGTGACTTTTTGAGTTCTTCTGGAAATATTCCGGTAGTTAAGGAATCGTTGATGATTCTTCTTACTGGAGTGGCAGCAGAGGTTGTTAAAAGAATTGTCTTGAAAGTTTGTGGTGGACACGGGTCAGAAGGGCTGCCAGCAGCCCTGCTTGCTTTGACCAGGTCCATAAATTCATCGTGTGAGATGTGTTGGAAGGAACGGAGAGGCTGGGTTAGAGTATTCTTGGATTGTTGTTTTGTACAAGGGTTAGTGCTGGTGCTTTGTTTCTGTTTTAGGTATGAGTCCAATGTGTCTGCTTTGACCGTGTAATGATTTGCCAGTTTGTCTGTGAAATCTTGAGTAACAGGATGAGTTCCTTCTAGGCAATTTGGTTTGCGAAATTCATTGAGTATTTTATAGAATTCTTTATTTGCACATTTAGCATTTTGAATTCTGTCTGAATAGTACCTTTTCTTAGCTTTTTTGATAGCTGACTTGTATATAATCTGTTAATTTTCTGTAGGTGAAGTTTGTCTTGTTTGGCGTTTGTTTTGAGCCAGGTACGTTGCAGCTTTCTAATTTGTTATTTTATGCCTTTTATCTCTAAGTTTCTCCAAGGTGCTTTTTTTCTTTTGTTCTGTTGTGTGGTTTTGAGTGGTATCAGGATGTCAAAAGCTTCCTGTAGCCACTCATATAGTTTTTTAACAGAATTTATTGGTTCCAGATTTGTACTGGATGTTAGTTGTGTTTCTAAGTGTTCCAAATTGAGTTTGTTCCATGGCCGATAGGTGGATGGATGTAAGGTAGTTTTAGGTGAGTCGCTTAGTGTTGTTTTATGTTGGAAAGCAAGCAGTGGTCTGACCATGTGACTGGAGTTATAGTTTGAAAGGTAACTAGTTCAGTATTAGCAAAAATGACATCTAGGATATGTCCAGCGATGTGTGTGGGTTTGTGGACAATCTGATGCAGGTTCAGTGCGTCTAGGCCAGTGATTATTGTTTGTGGATGGGTCATATTGGGTTTGTCAAACCAAATATTGAGGTCACCCAGAACGCATATGTTGGAGTGTATTGTTATCAGGTTTGAAACTGTGTCTAGAAGTGCGTCTGGGAATGTCGCCTTGCTAGGTGTAGGTCTGTAAAGGAGCAGGAAGTTACAGGAGGAAGACGGTGTAGGATTGCATCTGGTGAGAAGAGCCTCACAATTCTTTATGGTGATGTCGTCAACTTTAGTGATATGTAATGTTTGCCTGAACACAACAGCTAGACCACCTCCTTTTTGCCTATACGATTTTGGGTGATCGTTTGATAGCCTAGAGGAACGGCTTCATGCAGGACTGGAGCCATATCATGTCCCAACCATGATTCAGTTATGAATAGTATGTCTGGTTTTGCATCGGTGAGAAGGTCGTAGATGTGATGTTAGTTTTTAGAGAGGGATCGAGCATTTATTAGTAGACAGTTTAGAGAATGGGCTTTGGTGATAGTGAGACTTTGTTTTGTAGAAGAGTGATCAGTCTTGTGTGGGTTTGTAGCAGGTGTGTTTTTAGTGCTGGTATTAGCTGGATTAGGATAGCAATCGTGTGCTGTTCTGTATCATGTTCCTCATCCAGCATGCTAAGAAGGCATTTTGATGGGTCTGCATGCGTAAGTGGTGGAGATGGTGTTTGAGAGTGAGCTGGTGTGCTGTGTTGTTTTCGTGGTGTAACATTGTTGTGCAGCAGACATGGGGAAGCGAAGTTGTGAGGTGTGGCACGTTGCTTATATTGTTTGCATGTGTTTAGGGCGGAAGGTGTATGAGTCAGGGGTGGTGGTGCAGCATGTGGGTCATGTAGTAAGGTTCTAAATTGTCCAATGGATGAGAGGCATTTGGAAGAGAGTTGCTGTGTTGCTGTAGCTGTGTTAGGTGTGGTGGAAGAGAGAAAGCTTGGCATTGGAGTTTGTTCCTTTGTGTGGTTTGAAAGGTGGGTGTATGTTTGTATTTTGTGATGGTAAGTATTATGAGATGTTGCGCTTTAAAGATCTTGTTGTGCTGGTGTGTGTGATATGTTTTGTTTTTGAGGAGTAGTGAAAAGGGGTGCTGGTGTATTTGTTTCATGCGATGGATTTGTTTGTACTGTATTGTTTGTGAGAGGAGGTTGTAAGGTAGAGGGGGTGGTGATGTGTTTATGAGTAGAGTGTATGTTGTGTGTAGGAGGGAATGAAGTAGAGGTAAGAGTGTTTGTCTTCGACTGGTTTGTTGCAAGAGTTAAAAAGTGTGGTGCCGTGCAGTGTATGTGTTGTGCGTTAGTATTATTATGGTAGAAGGAAGAGGAGGGTGTTGGTTGGACAAATGATGGAAGGCTGATTATATGTTTGTTAGTGATAAAAAGTGGTCAGTTAATAGTAATTAGAGCAGGGAGTGTGTGTCTGGATGGGATGTAGTTATGTATGGTGTTGAATGGCGTTGTGTTAGTGATGAGTGGATTGGTTAGTGGTATAGGATAGAGTTGTGTACTGTTTGTAGGTGATGGTGGAAATGAGTGGTAGTTGGGATAGAAGGGTGTATAGATGTGGTTTGGTTGGTTTTGTAGTGTATGCTGGTACATTGATTTGTGCATAGGGTTGTGTGTGGTGTACATTTGGTGTGAGTGTGTTACTATGTTTGTGGATATAAATGGTGTGGGCTAGGTATTACTGAATGGGAAAATGGGCAGCATTTCTGGCCCTAGTCCCGACCAGTCTCGAACAGGATCAAACAGGCAACTGCCCTTGTCCTCTCCGCCCATAGCCTCGACGCCCGAGCTGAGACGCCCTAAGCCTAGGCCTTTTATAGCCCTAGTAATCAGGTGACCCCTTCAGCCAATGGGAACCCTAGCCCTAACACTATCCAATCACAACACCAGCCCTAATATCCAGAACCAATCGGAGACCAGGACCTTACAACCAATCTGAGCCCAAGTCCAAGCACTCAATCAAGTTCAAAAACCTTAATCTCAATGTCCAGTAGAGGCCCTAGCCCTAGCAGTAGTCCCAACCCTAATCCCAGCAACCAATCACACAGGAAGCCCTATTCCCACTTCCAATAAAAAGCCCAACTCTAGTCTTAGTCCCACACCTAATCCAGCGACAAATCACATAAGAAGCCCTAATCACTACTTCCAATAGAAAGCATAACCCTAGCCCTAGTCCCAACCCTAGTCCCAGCAACCAATCACACAGGAAGCCCTAGTCCCTACTTCCAATAGAAATCCTAACCCTAGCCCTAGTCCCAACCCTACATTGATTGAGTCACAGACCCAGAAACCAAACAGAACCCTCAAATACCCAACCAATGAGGACACTAACCCTAATCCAATAGAAACACCAGATACAACCACCAATCACTGCACACATGTACCAACCAATAGCAGACTATATAAGGTCCCAGCGACCTCAGACAAGGTTTGCTGGCCAGGGAGCTGGAAGCTGCTCCTCTATTCAGAATCTCCTAGGAGACAGACAGACTCAATCCACACTTTGGACTTCTACAGGTAAGGGCCTAACAAACTGTCCTCTAACAATACTGTTTGTATCAAACTTTACTCACTTTTCTAGCCAAAAACGAAGTGCACAGTCCCTATGAAACACAGCTTAAACAGCTCACAGCAGATTACTGCTGTCTCAGAGCACCCTCTGATGTAGAATATCCCTGTTGCTAGGGAGGGGGGAAAGGGGTGGCTGGTTTCACTCACTTGTTGCCACAAAATGGTGGCTGGGGGTGCACTGCTTAACATACAGGTCTTAGCACAGAGCAAAGGAGAAATTTGGAGGGAAAAACTGATAGTCACGGGGAATGAGAGGGAAAAACTACAGAGTTTGGACTGCAAATCCCACAATTCAACAGGTTAAATGGAAGCAGTCACGGGCAAGGAAAAACCACAAGTTTAAACACAAAACAGGTGATAAATTATGCAATCACTGGCAGGTTAAAACTACAATTTTAAACTGTAACAACCACAGGCAAAGACAGTTAAAGAAATAAAAAAGAAAAGATGATGCAATCACGGGTAGGGAAAATCGCTTTTTAACTTTTTAGGAAAGAGACAGCACTAGTCTGCCTCCTTACTACTTCCTGGACTCTCCTTCACTGCAATCTGGGGCACAGGTAGACTGCAACTCACAAGATGGAGGAGAATGTTTTGGGGTGCACCCAGCAAAGCCTTAAGGGGCCTGGGCAGGTGTGAGAGGAGGGCTCAGGGTTGCCTGGGAGCTGGGGAGCCAATCAGCAGTCCTAGGTTTGCTGGCCTGGGGGTGGGGCTGGGACTGGGGAGCTGCTCCTCTATTCAGAATCTCCTAGGAGACAGAAAGGCTCAATCCACACTTTGGACTTCTGAAGGTAAGGGCCTAACAAACTGTCCTCTAACAATACTGTTTGTATCAAAATTCACTCACTCTCCTAGCCAAAAACGAAGTGCACAGTCCCTATTAAACACAGCTTAAACAGCTCACAGCAGATTACTGCTGTCTCAGAGCACCCTCTGATGTAGAATATCCCTGTTGCAAGGGGGGGGGGGGTAAGGGGGGCTGGTTTCACTCACTTGCTAACACAAAATGGTGGCTGGGGGTGCACTGCTTAACATACAGGTCTTAGCACAGAGCAAAGGAGAAATTTGGAGGGAAAAACTGATAGTCACTGGGAATGAGAGGGAAAAACTACAGAGTTCATACCTGAATACAGCATGCCTCCCAGAGCAGCAGATGCGCTTCCCAGGCTCGACCTACAAACAGCTTTGGAATCCTTTGCTTCACTTGCAGCAGGTTGATTACGTAGATAAGATTCTTTTCAATTCTGCTGCAATTTTGGAACTAGAAGAGACTCCAACAAAACGTTCTCTACTCTCCTGTGACTTAGTCACATAGACATAAAGTGTTTTCAACTGGAGAAAAAATGCTTTAATCTTTGACCAATCGCAGTCTGAAGATAAGCATGAATATGAAGAAGTTGCGGTTTTATGAAGTTTTTTTTATTGTTTGCTGTACTAAGCAATGTTTACCTTCAATAGTTTGAACATCGTATAAGTTCCGGCATTCGTAGTACAAAATGGTAAATAAAACATATGACACAACATATTTATTTAAATGAGGAGTGTCATTAGTATAACGTAGTCAAAATAAATACATCTTTGCTTTTTTATTGTTAACTTTTATTGGACATACATGCACTCAGCATTGCACAGCAAACAGAACCACACCACGAGATAAAATACAATTGACAGTATTGCATAGACCATTGTAACAGATACAATATACTACAGAGATAGGACAAGGAAAAATGAAGGGGCCTAATTCTTTGGCTTAGAACATGGGGGAAATATTTTTGATTAGTGCCGAAGCTCAGTTTTAAATCCCCACAATTTGCTTTCACCCAAATAACCCTATTTGACCAATAACCTTACTTAATTGAAATACAGTTAAATTTCAGTGTAATTATATAATAGGATATGCACCCAAGCACAAGTTTCAATGTACATATATTCATTTTAAAACTGTTAATAAGCATTTCTCTACACCTCACAAATAATAAAAATTGCTTTATAACCAACACATTTTTATGCAGAAAAATGCAAAAAATAAACTGAATAGGAAAATTACATATCCAAACACCTTTTTATGTGGGTCTGACTACAATTTTCGGAGTAAAATTACTACTTTGTATAAACATTGGCAAAACCAGCTAGGTCTCGCCTGTTTGAGAGCTATTGGCTTCGCCACTGTCTTTTAACAATGTTATAAAGTAGCGTGGCTACAGTTCAGCATGGCTAAATGTTAATGGCGTGGCATAAAGTAGAGTGGCATAGATGACAGAGGCACAGAGGAGAGTGGAATAGAGTGGTGTAGAGTGAGAGGTGTAGGGAAGAGTAGCGTAGATGAGAGTGGAGTGACATTGAGCGGCATGAAGTGGCGTAGAGTGGAATGGTGTAGAGTAGAGTGGCCTTGAGTGAAATGGAGTAGCATAGAGTGGCGCATAACGGCATAGAGTGGCACAGAGCAGAGTGGTGTAGTAGAGTGGCATGGGGTAGCTCAGACTGGAGTAGAATAGAGTGGAGTAAAGTAGAGTGGCATACAGTAGAGTGCATAGAGTGCCATAGAGTGGCCCTGCAAGGAATGGAGTGGCATTGAATAGAGTGGAGTGGCGTAGAGTGGCATGGAATGGCGTTAAGTGGAGTGGCGTAAAATAAAGTAGAATGGCGTGGAGTAGAGTGAAGCGGAGTGGCGTGGAATGGCCTAAAGTGGCGTAAAATAGAATGGCTTAGAGTAGAGTGGCATAGAGTCGGGTGGCAAAGAGTGGGGTTGTGTGGAGTGACGCAGAGTGCAGTGGTGTAGATTGGAGTGGCTTAGAGAAGAGTGGCATAGAGTGGGATGGAATGGCATTGAGTAGAGTGGAGTGACGTAGAGTGGCTAGTAGTAGAGTGGCATAAATTGGAGTGGCAGAGAGTGGAGAGGCGCAGAGTTCCATACAGTGGCACTGTGTGGAGTCACGTATAGTGGCGTAGATTAGAGTAGCATTGAGGAGAATGGCTTAGAGTAGAGTGGAGTAGAGTGGCATAGAATAGAGTGGGGTATATTAGAGTGGCATAGTGTGGTGTACAGTGAAGTGGTGTAGAGTAAAGTGCGATAGAGGGGAGTTGCATAGAGTGGAGTGGAATAGATTGGTGTTGAGTGGCATAGAGGAGAGTGGTGTAGAGTGGCACATAATGGAGAACTGCAGAGTAGAGTGGCATGGAGTGTGGTAGAGTAGAGTAGCAATGTGTGGAGAGGAGTGGTGTAGAGTAGAGTGGTGTAGAGTAGCATAGTGGCGTACAGTAGAGTAGAGTGGAGTGGATTGGAGTAGAGTATAGTGAAGTGGCATGGAGTGGTGTAGAGTGGCCTAGATAAAGTGGAGTAGTGTAGAGTAGAGTGGCATAGAATAGTACAGTTGTGGGTGCAAGTAACTAAAGCATCAATAGAGACAGCAGATAGAGTGAAGATATCATAAATAACATGCCGCTTGTCTGTGTTAAAGAAGCAAAGCACATTGGATGTCCAGGAATAATACCCAAACACTTATAAAAGAAAAAGTGCATTACAAAAATATGAGGAAGAACACATGTACTTGAGGAGCTAACACAGGAAAAGGAAGGGTAGGCTACGGGAGCTAAGCAAACAAAGGATTGAAAATCAGACTGACAATCGAAAACCACTAATGATATGCTGTGGACAGGTTGTAAGCCCACTGAATTGAAAACAATACATCTTGCAGCACTGCGCATGCGCTGTGTAAGCGAGGCCTGAAAATGGGATCGGTCTGCAGCTATCTTCCTGCCACTGGATGCATTACGATTCAAGACAGATAAAGATCTTCTTTGCCTTTCAATGTCTTAGGACATATGGACCAATAGAGAGGATGGATCGATTGGAGAAACAGCTGTGGAAAAGACCATTTTAAACATGAGTTAAGAAGGCTCAACAAATGTCAAGACTTTTTAAGACAATTATGCCATAAATTACAAAAAACACGCCTCTCCTCATGTATTTGAAATAACAGGTTTAAAATCAGCATTAACAATAATCAACACAAATAAAACATCTATTTTGCTTATTTCTGTTATCCTCCTCCATAGTTAATGCTGTGAGTTCCACAGTTCCTATGCCAAGAACTTGGGCACCAGGTGTAATATCATGAAGAAACGCGTGTTACAAGGAAAATGTGAAATGCACCCAAAACGTAAAGCAACTGATTTACATCCTTAACATTATTCAAGTGGAATGGCACACCCAAGTACTTAGTACATTGACTGAACTATGGCATCACCTTCACAGCAGACCATCGGATTCTAGTTCAGGTGAACATCTATGGGTGAGTGGCCTCACCCTGGGATAATATTGTTGAAGTAACGAACAGCACACCTTCCCACTTGATTAAAAAAACTGAACATCTCCGGGAACCAATACAATTCAAGGAGTCGGGATGCAGCCAGACCAGAAGTTACAAAGTGGAAAAATCAAAAGACAAAGGGGCTTAGCCTACTCCAGGTATAAGCCTAGTACATAGAAAAACATATTTTTTAAAATAAGCTTTGCACTATCACTCCTAAAATTCAGAAATGAACTGAAGACAAATCTCTTTGAAGAATATGTCAGTCATCACACTGTCTCTTTCCTAGAACACCCTACTTTGATGACATTCTCCCTGTCTTTGTTATCATGCTTCATACACACCTTGTATAGTGTCTTCCTCATGTCATACAGGCTGCATTTGAGATGTCCATGCATGTAGAACAGCACACAAGCAAAGTACAGCAGCCTTTAGGAAACCTGTTCAGCCCTTGTCAGCAGCCTCCTCAGAACAAAGATTTATGGACCAATTAAAATATGCATAAATATACCCTGTCTAAAGTCATAGAAATGTGCACCATTAGACAAGCAGGTGCCTGTAGACATAGTGGAAGAAGCATAAATGAAAAGAAGGACATATGTTAAAGGAGCATCACCATTCATACAGTGAAATGTATTCTTCAGACCAGTCAGGTGAAAGATTTTTCTTCAAATAAACCCACAATTTCACCAACCCACATTAACATACACATTGTTTATTATAACAATGTAGGAAATGAATAGCCAAGGGACATTAAAGTGTCAGATATTACCACCAGCACTGACAGTCCTTACACATGATAAAGAGAGATTGAGAATTGAGGGCTGAAGTGATATTCTTAACTCTTTTACCACCGGGGTGTTTGCATACATGTGTGTTGGAGTTTTTTTCAAATAATTGTTGTTAAGTGGTTCACACACATGTACCCCTTTTATCTCTTTGTGCCCACATACAAACTGTATATTGTTTTAGCAAATTCTGGGCTAGGTTTTGGTGCTAACCCAGCATCAATATCTTATTGCATTCTGAAGTTATAATGAAAAATGTGGTGATACTTTATTTGTTTTAAAGACATGAAAACAAGGAAATATAAGTCTGGTAATAACCAATGTATGTGGAGTTTCCTGGGGAATGTTGTCTGCGCAATCATTTTTTAATATTAGCACAGATTGCTAAATTGTGCCAAAATACTTGCTTATGGTGCACTGTTCATATGAAAAGTTAAAAAAAACACACATTTTCTAATTCTGTACTACGTAAAGTATGTGGTGGTGCAAAACAGACCACTTTTGCTCTGACTGTCTCGCTGGGGGAAAGAGCTGAATGAACGTAATGTTTCTAACAACTTTTTTCTGAAACATGGCAATTTACTCAAGTCTCCCGCACAGAGGAAGATGTCTCTGTCAAAGCTTGACCCACATCTTTGTTTCCCTGGGTCTCCTGAGCATGATGGTACCAGACCTGTATGGATTTTCTATGGGTTTGGTGTGACCCTTGGAGCATTTTGGAAATATTGAAAGCAACTGAAAGTGAAATGCTGGTTTATTGTACTTGTTTTTTCATTGCAGGTTTCAGCCCTGAGCTCTATGGAAACGTACCACAACCATCTATTTCAACATCTACACACCCTATTGTTTCTACCTCTGGGTGCCACACTTTACTCGCCCTCATTGGATGGGAGGTAGAAAGTGCTGAACATGGCGTTTGTCAGGTTTTTTAAAAATTGTTTTCTTTAACAGGTCAATTACCCCACGTTTCCTGCATTCAGGAACAAATTCATGCCAAGGGTTGACCGCCATATGTGTTTTCCTGGGTCTCCTGAGCAAATGGCTACCAGTTTCCTATGAATTCTAGGTACCCAAAGGTGTTAAAATGGGTTCAGTGTATTTGGAAAGCAACTGAAAGCGAAATGGCGGATTAGGGTACTTAGGTTGCAGGTACCGCTCCATTCCACAAAAATATATTTTTAACATATACACCTCCTAATTTTTCTGTGGCTAGGTGCCAGATCTCCCTCACCCTAATTGGTTAGTCAAAAGAACACTGTGAACATGACATTTGTCAGATTTTAAGCAATGTTTTCCAAAACATGGTAATTCCTTATAGGCTCCCTCGTGCAGCAACAAATACCTATCAAGGCTTGAGCCATACTTGTGTATACCTGAGTTTCTTGAGTGTGGGTGTACCAGATATCTGTTTTTGATAGGCTCGTGGTGCCTACATGTGTTCTCCTGGCGGAAATAAGAAGCTTGGGATGTTGCACTGACTGTATTATTTATAATTGTATGTTTTATGAGTTTTTAAATGCCTGAAATCACAATTGTGCAAGAAGGTTGGAATCAAACCACTTTACAAATCTCCTGGTCACAAATGAAAAAGGGCTTTGAAAATGGAAATGGGTTCCATGGCAGGTTTTGGTCCAGTCGTGAGACATATGGTACTTACATGCTGTTCACTGTTTAGATTTTTTTTGCACTTCTATTTAATCATTTTCAACTTTATTTAGCACAGTGCCACACTTACACTTATATAGAAATGTCCAAATTGTTAATTCCACTGGCAAAGTTTTTCAAAAGTGGCACATTTTACAGCTTCCAAAGTTCGCAGAACAGTGCCTGTAGGTGGCTCTCATCTTAGCTTAGGATTTTTCTTGGAAAATGTTCTTTTTATCTTATAGTTCTTCTCAAAATAAGACTTGAGAGTTGTGATGCAGCTCATCCCCTTGCCATATGGCACATGCCGCTGAAGCAGTTGAGATCACTCATGCCCCTCTCCTCTTGCTGCATGGCGTCCTAAGTGTCTCTAGACCCAAAATACTGCACCGATTTGTTTGCACTGCCTGTTGCCTAGTCGTTGATCTCAGGAAGCCAGGGGAAGCAGTTGCCACACAGACAGACACGGCAGGTGATTTTGGGCACAGGCAGCATCGGACAGCTGGCAGCTGCTGCGGCCAGTGCCAGGGTGTGTGTCATCATTTGCACTAACCTTGTGCAGAATATCCAAAGGAAGTGATGTTCTTTTCCATCACTCACCATCCCCACCAGCGACCACATATACTGGAGCATGAGAGCCAGTGGTAGAAGAAGGGGGAAGGAGGCTGGGATAAGAGTGAAAATAGAGACATGAGACTCCATCTCTGCCTCATCCCTTTCGGGGTCAAGGAAGGCTGCAGGATAAAGTGGATCTCGCCAAGTCATAGACACCTTAAGTAACTTGTCTTTGGAATACTGAACATAACTGTGAAATGAACATAATTGTGAAATGATATACCACTGTAATACCTCTGTATAATCAACTCTCTATACTTTGACAAGTTACTGGGAATTCCTGAAAGCTATACATAAAGATACACAAATATCTTGCTAGATATATACAAATGTACATCTCTCCCAATATTAGAATAACTTGCTCATGTTGTGTAGCTATACACTCTTTTGTGGAAAATTAATACAGTTTTTACTTGACTACTGTAAACTGTAAAGAGCAACATTAGCATTCTGGGGTTCCCTGCACTTGCAAATATACATGCATACTTTATACTTGTGCATTACCATTTGTATATATATATCAAATTTCCTTCTAGACTTAGTCCTGTTCTGCCACAGGAGCTTTAGCAGAACATTCCTTAGAATTTAAACAAATATTCAAAAATAGTTTTAAGTTTATTTTCAAATCACACATGATTTGAGGGTACTACTGTGAGCGCCAACATATTTATAATCCAATCCTTTGGAAACTAGAGGCATTGATGCTTGAAAACTTGCACCCATGTAGCGTGGTCCAGCTTCAGCAACAATGTAGCACAAATTACATAGGAGGGATGCGAAGCACCACAAGGGAAGTTATACCTTATGATCCTAGATGGCTGCTGCCTCTCTGGTTGTGTGAGAGTCTGTGGCCCACTGGGAAATGCAGTTCACTGCCAATGCACTACTGTACAACACGTTCCCAATGCACATGTAGCTTGTATCCTTTTAGGGCCCAACTGACTAGAAGATTTTCCTTTACTGGGAGATTCTTGGTGTAGGTGATTTCAAGGTACTGCTTCTTCACACATGAACACGACATAACAGTAATCAGCACTTCCAGTCATTCATCCTGACAGCGTCCCAGACCTGAGAGATATCCAGTAACATAGATGGAGGAAGGTAGCGCCTAGAGTGGCCTCGACCTCCAACTTACATCAAATTAGTGCCAGCCTAAGAGGAGGATTGTTGGGGGCACAACGAGCTACAAAGTGCCATAAAACAGCAGGAGAGACAGCCTGGTAATGGGCGAGTTGAATTAACTTGCACTACACAAACTGCATTTCTGCAAGATTAGAATGCTCTTCGGTGACTCCAATCTTCTCTTCTAGTTTTGTCCAATTTTATGTAATTTTACTCAATAGTTTCATAATACACCCGCACTTTTGCACATTGGCATCTTTGCACTATTACATTTTATTGCCTTAGCAACTCTGCCATTGCCAGGTGAGACAGTATTTTGCCTACCTCAACTACCTTCCCTACTAACTGCTAATCACTGTAACGTCCCCTTTACCTTTTATGGCACACTACTATCAAAAATGATAACCGGCTCCATGTGCACCACCCATGTGTACATGATCAAAGATGGTCGTTAGGCAAATATGTAAGGATGGAAGAATACTCAGAAGGTCGAATATGGACTTGTCGACCCCCCCGTCACTACTAGGGACACTATGAATACCATCACTTCCATTGTCCCATCGCAAGCACTTAGTTCAACACCCACTCCATCACAAGGAATGGGCAGTTGTAATAAAGATAGCCATAGCCCAGTTGCTCAAAAACAATTGAGTCCCTCCTCGAGTTAGGTGTTAGTTCCACTGTGGAAGATGGCCTTGACCATGGCGCTTTCTGCACCCCTCTTAAACCTCTAACTGGGGCTTCCCTTGTTTCACCAAGTTGCTGGCTGACCTCTGTGCATTATGTCAATTTGTATTCAATTTATGGGTGCAAGGAAAGCTTTGTCTGTGATGGCTCGAATTTGACTCGTGGATTAGCTGGGTTGTCCACTATAGATAGGACCCTAGAGTTACTACAGGGCATGGAAGGCTTAGGAGACAATCTAGAAGCCTTCGTGGTCCTGGCGGCTTCCTCACCAATTGTATCTGGGGATGGCGGGAAGACTCCGCCCCAGCGGACTCAACAGTGCAACTCAAATCATCGATGACTCGCCATTTGTTTTCACTGTTCGCATCACTATGAACTCGATTGCTAAAACCCTGGACATTATCTCCTTGTCTTTAATGGCCCAGGTGTAGAAGGCTGACATGCAGCTTAAGGAGCTAGCAAGGATAGTGAACATACCGGACAAATAACATATTACCGTAGAGCTTGGCCACAAATCCATGCCTATGTTCTCCAGCCTACTGAAAAGGCCTTCTTCATATTAACATCGGACGTTATTACTGAAGAGATCAGACTGCTGGCATCCAGTTGACTTGCCAAAGAGAAACTGGGTATGAGATAAACTCACCCTGGAGGCCCAGCGCAGCGACGTATTAGATACATTGGCATAGCTTATGTTCTAAAATTTTCAGCAAGATGCCTTTCAGAAGCAAGACAAGGAACCTGAACAGGACAAAACAGATAATGTGGGAAGCTCTAGGGGTGCTGGATAGTAGAAGTGGGTGAGGCACGGAAAGCTCAAGCCAGAAGCCTGGCTCTGTTTCAGCTCGAGGTCCTCTTGGAACCTCGAGCTCAAAACTAGCTGAGCTATAGCTGCCGACCATACAACAAGGGGGACAAGTTTCAAATCCAGGCCTCGACTCAGCATCCTGTGAACCTGTGCTGAAAAATTAAGGTGTACCATAGTCTGTGTCTGCTGTGAAGGGATCTTAAGTCCTTTGGCAGACAAAAATGCCTAAATAAAATATGGATTCACCAGTCATCCACACTTTAATCTCACCCTCCAAGAATTAAAGACAATGCATTAAGCTTTGATGCCATGAACAGATACCCATCTAGTGGTTGAATTACACAGCGTGAAACTGGAAATCTGAGATCAATTCCGACTTCCCTGCTTGACGAAACTGTGTGATCCTAGGCAAATACTTTTTTTCACAGAGCTTCCTTTTTTTCCTTATAACATTTGAGAGCACCTTCCAATATTCAGGGGGTGTGATGTACAAAAATCTCTACTGTTTTAATAGCCTATAATGGTGCTCTATTTATAACAATTAAAGACACATATAGAGCACACATGACAACTGACTTGCCTCTTAGTTAACAAACAGCATTGTCGTCCGAGCAGGGAAAAAAAATATTCTAAGTGCATATTCTCACTTTTAATAAATACTTCTCAATGCAGTGATATAATCTGATGTTCCAAAGTGAAACACTTCTGTGCGTTAAAGAAATATACTTTTTTGAAGACCTCTTATTATATTCTAAGATCTTGTTTTTTTTCATGATTTACATGGCAAATATTTTCAAGGCTCGGCTCGTACACGGGCTCTTAGAGTCAGAGTCCGCCCTTGAATTGGTTCTCCCTATTAATTAATTCGGTGTAATTAATTGGCTCACCCACCTTTACATGAAACTGAAGGTCAGCCAAGATCCAAAGATGCTCACATGTTTCACCCAGGATGCACAAGAGCTCCTACCGAGCAAACTTGAATAAGTCCAGTTGCATTTTTGGCTAAGAAACTTCCTTGTGCATATCTTTTGGACAACTTACAAAGTTCTCAAACGTCATAGGCCCAATGAGTAAAAAAAAATTAGGCAGTCCCGGATTTCTTTGCACTCTGGGACTTCTAGTGTGTTACTGTTTAGCCCAATAAGAAATCGGAACAAAACTTCGCAGAATGCAAAGCAGATTGCCGACTTTGGTGCTGGAAACCAAGGTTCGAGCCTCGGGGTCGCGTCCACATCCTGTGATTCTGGGCAAATCACTTACTCTCCCCATGCCTGAATGTGTCCTTGTGTAACGTATCCGGTGCTCATGTAAAGCGCTCCAATACCTTCGGGTCGAGTTCGCGCTATAATAAATCTGCATTACAAAAAAAGCAGAAACCTGTATTGCATCATCTACCCACTCACGCTTGGACCTGTCCATTTGCTGTAGTTTTAGCGGGATTAACCTTGTGTTTCTTTTCAACGCAGTGCTACACACAGTCCATCTTGCAAACACGTGCTGCTGACGTGTGGTGTTTATCATACTCTAAAATAAATGTCGTGAGCGAGCTAGTATGAAAACGAGCCCCACAAACACCAGATTCCCTTTCAGTTCTAAACAGATGTCACCCGCGAAGCATTCACCTGCCTTCAGTGCACAACGTAACCTCCGGCAGGCGGCCTCGGTCAGCTGATTCGCTTGTTTACATCTCAAAGCAGCCAATGGAGGCTGCAGGCGCAGCCAGGCTTGTTTTGCTCCTGCTGCAGTAGTTCCCTGCGAGGTCCCACCCCCGAGGGTGTAAAGGAGTTCATGTAAACAGATCCCGGGCATGTTCCACGAAAGAAGTTGTTGCCGAGGATAACCTAACAGTTACAAGAAACCCTTCCGTCTTGCCATGTATTTCTTCAGAATATTAGCCTTTTTTTTAAAAATATCTAAATTAGATGTTCACGGCGCCTGGTTCCTCGTGCTCTCAGAACCACCATGACCAGCTCTAAATAAAGAGCAGATTCTGGAAAACTGTCACGGAACGCAGCACAGCCCCCAAAGAAGCTGCACTGCGTTGCGCGACAGGGAGAGAGCAGGAGAGCGTCATATTCACAGAGATATGGCTCTCTCCTCCCCTCTCACTAGCGCCGGGGCTGATTTCAGGTGCCGTACACCTGGCACACACCTTAGTGCCATAGTGCTAGGGTGAGTGCTGAGTCTAGCATAGGTTTTGTACAGGAAGGGTAGGCAGGGTTGGATTGGGATTAGAAATCGGCCCGGGCGCGCTAAAAAGAAGTGGCCCACATTTGCATATTGCCTTTCCTCAAAACACTGCTTCGGCGAAGTTTTATAAACACCTGAAAACAAGTGAGGCCACTTCTGCTCAGGCGTCCTGCCCCCGCTCTGTATGCACCCATTAATTGGCCGGCCCAGCGAGAGAAAGGGAGTGACACCTCTGCCCGGTGATAAAAAGGAGGTAAAGGACGCCCATTTGCCTCCAGAAAGGCCACTCAGGGCCCCACTGGGCCGCCGGCGATATCTGAACACACCAGACACAGCCCAAATGGCCCCCCCAGGTTGCCAAAAAAGCAGCCCACAGCTGAAACTTCGATACCAGCCCCTCGGCCATTGCCCGAGTGCCTGCCTTACCAATCCGACCCGGAGGGTAGGTACCCTTACGGTACAAAATACTATGCCTAGACACACTTCAAAGCATTTCCTACTTTGTATGTGTGCTGCATTGTGCAGCACGCATGCAAAGTCAGAAAATAAAGGAGAAAGGAAAACATTTCTCATTTTAAAGCCTGCTTTACAGCGGCGTTAATTTTTATCGCTAAACCCTGTCTACTAATGTTAGTAAATAGGGTTTAGCGTCAAAAAGCATGGCTGGTTGCATGGGAACGCCCATGTACCACCCATGTAACTCCCCCTTGACGCAAAGTAATACAAAGCAGCATTTCGTGCTGCTTTGTCTTACTTTTCCATACAAACCAACGCCAATACCGATTAGCGTTGGTTTGTTAATCCCCAAATAGGTTTAGCGTCGGGTTAGCATTACACAAGTAACACTAACCTGACGCTAAATCTTTGTGAATCTGGGCCCAAGTGCCTATAGTGCAGGCTATGTTTACAGTATCAAGAAAAGGTAAGGTTTCGAGTAAAGGCGCCTAGCTGATTTATGTGCGCATCTGCCGAGTGCAAGAAATAGTGCATGGGTTCACAAGAGCGTCCTCGAGACCATTTTTATTACTGGTAACTCTTCATACTCTGAGGAGGGGGGCATCATTTTGTATTACGCCGTTGGGAAGCACCTGCTACCCCGGGCCTACTCCTGGCTTGTACATTGCTACGCATTGAACAGCCGGTGTTACCCATTGTCACAGGGGCATTAAGAGACAGGCAATAATAGAAAGTAAAGCAGACTCTATAAATCCTGTACCTGTCTATAGCTTTCACTCCTACCATTACTATAGCGCCGTAGCAGCAAATGGGAGGCTGGTGAGGGACTAAAACTTGGTCAAGAAGTCAACCCTGCAGTGTCATCAGTGGGTAAAAAGGATGATTCATATCACTTCGGCTGCCCCTCATTTTACTGAATCAACATTTTTGAGTGTGTTTGGGGTTGTTTAAAAAATGACTACAAATAAAAGTTCAACATGCCAAAAGTGGCACTTATACAACATATAAGAAAATGTAATCAAGCGTAGGTCATGACACCCAGCAGCCCCAGTGTGACCACACATGGATGAACTTTCATCACCACCCTTGCGTGTGCATGCAGCATGACGCAGCAGACTTTTAGTTTTTTTAGGTCAAGCCTGGGCAGCGCATGCGCTGCTCTGCGGCATGCTGTATTGAGGTATGGCATACAAGCTTCGCCCAATTTCCCTCCCATCTTTTTAATTGGCTCCTGTTCCTGTCCTTGCTACATGCTTGCTTTACATTTGTGAATAGGCTTGTTAGTCCCTCCTTGGTACTGCCATAGCGCTTTCACTTTAATGTTGGCCGCACCCCTTTGTTTAGACGCTGCTCACTGTAACCTGAATATGCAAGCAGTGTTAAAAAAAAGGGGTGCGGCCACCACTAGAGTGGTCTCGCATTTGCCAGAGTTTGAACTCTTGGCATTAAAAATAACAACGCCATTAATATATGTGTTGCTTTTAATAACACATAAATAAAAGGCATTGTGATTTACAATGCCAATAGCTTAAACGCTCGCAAATGCGAAACTTATTGCATTGAAAATGTTTGTTTATTTTTATTCCTGTTTCAAGATTGGGGACACCCATCCTGGAGGAGAAAATAAATAAAAAAATTCAAATGTGACATAAAGCATGTTTTTAAAAAGATGCGGCCAAGAAATAAACAGCAATTGCCAGCCTACAAAGAAGTTAAACAGGAAAAAAGAAAGAGAGTGAGGTGGGTGGTGAGCTATGTAGGGGGTGAAACATTAGTAAGCAGCAGCGAGGGGTAGGGTGAGCAACCAAGGACCTTAATGTGTGGAAAATTTAAAAAGAGAAAAACTGAAAAAAAAGTAGAAAAAGAGAGAAACTCCAGTGGAGCACGGAGGGGAAGGGCATGCATCAAGGAAAATGTGGGGCCACAGGACATGGGAAGGCAGGAGAAGCAACCAGCGAGCTGCGAGGAGGAGGGAAAAACAACAAAGACATCACAGAGGGATTTCAGTGGGGACGTAGCACCCAAGAGACAGGAAGAACCAAAGCATACAGTGCTGAAAGAAAAACAAAAAAAATGAGTTCTCTGAATCAAAGCAATGTAAAGGATACAAGCCGTCTGATCAAAAGAATGGCAAAGAAGCTATGATCCAGGAGAGGGACAAATGCAAGAAAAGGAAGGAAAGGCATCAAATAAGAAAAAAGCAAATGAGAATGGCGTTAAAGCAGACCAGTGGTAAGTAATGCACTGGTGCAAATTACACTGTTAAGCCCTCAGTACGATGGCGGGCAGACCGCCACTGACAGGCCATTGGTGGTGATCCGTCCGCCATCTAGGGCATCGGTCCGACCGCTGCATTACAATGCAGCTGGTCAGACCACAGAGGTGGGGGGTAGGACCGGTGTCTCTGACAGGATCAAAGATCCCACTGGGATGGCGGTTGGATTCCTAAACCCTACAATAGGGCGTGCCTGCTCAGGCACCGCCATAGGGATTAGGATATCCCTTTCTGAATGCCTGTTTATGGCGGTCCCACTGCCAAGAAAAAGCAGCCCGAAAGGGCTTTAGGGGGCCCCTAGCAGGGCCCCCGTCCACCCTTGGCCTCCGCTAAGTGGGCAGGGGGGCACATGTGGTGCTCCCCCAAACATCCATGCACTGTGTACCAGGCACCACATGCTGCATGGATGTTTAAAAGCATCCCTTTTTCAATTGCGGCTTTTAAGGGCCGCAGCACAAACCGTAATTGAAAAAGGGATGTTTCCGATTGCCTACTCGGCGTTTGCATCCAAATCTGGCGCGTGGGACCGCCAACTACTTATCAGCCGGTTTCAATCCCGCAACGATGGCGGTCGTACGCTCGTCCAACCGCCATCGTGATAACCCCATAATTTTGGTATTGTCCTCAATAGGTGTTTTCAACAACACATAAAAGCCATCTGTCAACGAGACCTAAAGAGGGCTGGCATCATAATTTATGAATAAAGAAGACTTTGCAAGCATGGAAAAAAATGTTTATTTATAAATTCATTGTTCACCCTTTGTCCGTGTCAAATGCAAACTCTGCCCCCTCATTTGTTTTATTTGTGCAAATTGCTCAGGGCATAAAATAATGTATGGATTTTTAATGGTAGTAACTATTTTAATAAGTTGTTACAATTTTTCATTGACCTACTAGTGTTCTAGAGTCCAAAACAACCAAAATCAGTGATTTCAGAGTCACTAGCCCTAACTCCCTCACTACTCCTACCTTTGTGACTTAGCAAACAAGCAGATGCTAAAAAGACTGTCAAAACCAAATAATTTAACCTGACTCTCGAGCCTTGTAAAGTTACTTGCATGAAGCAATACCTTCGATTGCTAAATATAAACATCAGAACAAAGATAAGTGCATCCTTTCTGAGTGGATTTTCCCACAGCCCCTGCATTACACAATTATTAAAGCGATACCAAAGGGGATGATGGACGGAGCGTTAGAGCAAATCAAACACTCACCCCCAGTCAACTGATCTGGGTTTAATCCATCATCATTCTTTAGCTCACTCCACCACCCCAGTTCAGACATGGCCATTGCAAATCAGTCTGACCCTGTGCCTCATAGGAACAGTCCAGCCCGAACTGCCAAGCCATGTCTTCCCTGGACCAGAAACAAGCATCCTGGGACCGGTTTCGGGTTCAAAACCCTCATCAGCCAGGCTATCTTGAATCCAGTGGCAAAGTGAGCAAGGGACCCACGTCTGGGCATACCCTGCCAACTTAGGGCGAACAAAGCGATACCAAAGGGGATGATGGACGGAGCGTTAGAGCAAATCAAACACTCACCCCCAGTCAACTGATCTGGGTTTAATCCATCATCATTCTTTAGCTCACTCCACCACCCCAGTTCAGACATGGCCATTGCAAATCAGTCTGACCCTGTGCCTCATGGGAACAGTCCAGCCCGAACTGCCAAGCCATGTCTTCCCTGGACCAGAAACAAGCATCCTGGGACCGGTTTCGGGTTCAAAACCCTCATCAGCCAGGCTATCTTGAATCCAGTGGCAAAGTGAGCAAGGGACCCACGTCTGGGCATACCCTGTCAACTTAGGGCGAACAAAGCGATACCAAAGGGGATGATGGACGGAGCGTTAGAGCAAATCAAACACTCACCCCCAGTCAACTGATCTGGGTTTAATCCATCATCATTCTTTAGCTCACTCCACCACCCCAGTTCAGACATGGCCATTGCAAATCAGTCTGACCCTGTGCCTCATGGGAACAGTCCAGCCCGAACTGCCAAGCCATGTCTTCCCTGGACCAGAAACAAGCATCCTGGGACCGGTTTCGGGTTCAAAACCCTCATCAGCCAGGCTATCTTGAATCCAGTGGCAAAGTGAGCAAGGGACCCACGTCTGGGCATACCCTGCCAACTTAGGGCGAACAAAGCGATACCAAAGGGGATGATGGACGGAGTGTTAGAGCAAATCAAACACTCACCCCCAGTCAACTGATCTGGGTTTAATCCATCATCATTCTTTAGCTCACTCCACCACCCCAGTTCAGACATGGCCATTGCAAATCAGTCTGACCCTGTGCCTCATGGGAACAGTCCAGCCCGAACTGCCAAGCCATGTCTTCCCTGGACCAGAAACAAGCATCCTGGGACCGGTTTCGGGTTCAAAACCCTCATCAGCCAGGCTATCTTGAATCCAGTGGCAAAGTGAGCAAGGGACCCACGTCTGGGCATACCCTGCCAACTTAGGGCGAACAAAGCGATACCAAAGGGGATGATGGACGGAGCGTTAGAGCAAATCAAACACTCACCCCCAGTCAACTGATCTGGGTTTAATCCATCATCATTCTTTAGCTCACTCCACCACCCCAGTTCAGACATGGCCATTGCAAATCAGTCTGACCCTGTGCCTCATGGGAACAGTCCAGCCCGAACTGCCAAGCCATGTCTTCCCTGGACCAGAAACAAGCATCCTGGGACCGGTTTCGGGTACAAAACCCTCATCAGCCAGGCATTTCGCCCTAAGTGGGAAGGGTATGCCCAGACGTGGGTCCCGTGCTCACTACGCCACTGGAGTCAAGCTATCCTGGCTGATGAATCCTGATAGCCAGAAACCGGTCCTAGGATGCTTGATTCCGGTCCAGGGAAGACATGGCTTGGCAGTTCGGTCTGGACTGTTCCCATGAGGCACAGGGTCAAGACTGATTTGCATATGGCTATGTCTGAACTGGGGTGGCGTGGTGAAGCAAAATAACGATGGATTAAACCCAGATCTGTGACTGGGGGTGAATGTTTGCCAATGTGCAGCATTCCGTCCATCATCTTGTGTGTTTTGCATTTCGCCCTAAGTGGGAAGGGTATGCCCAGACGTGGGTCCCGTGCTCACTACGCCACTGGAGTCAAGCTATCCTGGCTGATGAAGGCTTGGCATCCAGAAACCAGTCCTAGGATGCTTGATTCCGGTCCAGGGAAGACATGGCTTGGCAGTTCGGTCTGGACTGTTCCCATGAGGCACAGGGTCAAGACTGATTTGCATATGGCTATGTCTGAACTGGGGTGGCGTGGTGAAGCAAAATAACGATGGATTAAACCCAGATCTGTGACTGGGGGTGAATGTTTGCCAATGTGCAGCATTCCGTCCATCATCTTGTGTGTTTTGCATTTCGCCCTAAGTGGGAAGGGTATGCCCAGACGTGGGTCCCGTGCTCACTACGCCACTGGAGTCAAGCTATCCTGGCTGATGAAGGCTGATAGCCAGAAACCGGTCCTAGGATGCTTGATTCCAGTCCAGGGAAGACATGGCTTGGCAGTTCGGTCTGGACTGTTCCCATGAGGCACAGGGTCAAGACTGATTTGCATATGGCTATGTCTGAACTGGGAGTGGCGTGGTGAAGCAAAATAACGATGGATTAAACCCAGATCTGTGACTGGGGGTGAATGTTTGCCAATGTGCAGCATTCCGTCCATCATCTTGTGTGTTTTGCATTTCACCCTTAGTGGGAAGGGTATGCCCAGACGTGGGTCCCGTGCTCACTACGCCACTGGAGTCAAGCTATCCTGGCTGATGAAGGCTGATAGCCAGAAACCGGTCCTAGGATGCTTGATTCCGGTCCAGGGAAGACATGGCTTGGCAGTTCGGTCTGGACTGTTCCCATGAGGCAGGGTCAAGACTGATTTGCATATGGCTATGTCTGAACTGGGGTGGCGTGGTGAAGCAAAATAACGATGGATTCAACCCAGATCTGTGACTGGGGGTGAATGTTTGCCAATGTGCAGCATTCCGTCCATCATCTTGTGTGTTTTGCATTACACAATTATTAGTCATTCCTTGAAGAAATAACCTGGAGAACCAGAATCCTGCCCCTAAATACTCCAACAAATCAACTGAAAGGAAGGATACAAGCTCCAGTGAGCACCAACGAATTTGATCGTTCTAGCACTCTCGTTGGAGTCGGGTGCACTAGGCGTTCGGCCCCAGTTTGGAGTTGCCTGGCTCCCAGTCAACAGTGGGCGCCACCTTGATCCGCCCATTTTTAGCTTTTGCTCATTGTATGTTTTAAATTTGACATCCGTTTATTTGTTTTCACTTGTTTTCAAGTAACATTCCTCCACAGGGGAGCATGTGTGGGGTTTGCGGGGTAGCTGTACTCTAGGTTTGTCCCCTTTTCATTTGACCATCTGTTTTTAGGCTGCCTTCGCGCTTTAGCGCTTGTGTGGCAGACACGCCCCCTTCATGGAGGTCTATATAATTCCTACAACAGCATGTCTGCGCGGCTGGCGCGCTGAAGGTGCGCCTAAGGCAAGCCCATCTGCACTCATCCGCACTCAGACCGCGCTCAGCGCCAGCCATTATACCGGTTGCCCTCCCAGCCAAGAAACTTAAGGATATACTCCAGGGTAAGCTCGAGTCCCTCTTTTTGCTTAGATAAAAACCCAGAGTCGACTTATTGTTCAGATTGCAAACTCACTCTTTTGAACACAAAGATTAAATTCTTTACAGCAAATTCAGCCTCCGTTTTGAAGGCACGACCCCTGGAAGAGTTAGTCCGTTGCACGCTAATTAATGCGTGTGCCCTGACCAAGCACTCACTGGAGTTCTCTGATTTCATGGATACGCAAGCGATGAACATCACGTTCGTAACGGAGTCCTGGGCAGATGAGTCATCGGGCCCAGATCTATCTATAGCCGCCCAGCAGTTTTCTCTATCTTTAGGCAAGATCGAGTGGGAAAGAGAGGCGGTGGTATAGCTGCAATATATCGGAGCGTCTGGAAATGTGTTTTTGTAAATCAAAGTAATACCAAAGTCTGAGAAGCTTTGTCCTTTAAGAATCAACTTAATAACCAATATTCGTTTAATGGCATGCTTATCTATCGGCCCCCTGGGCCCAGGGCAGCATTTTTACATACTTTGAGTCAGATGATGGATATCATCTCCAAGTCTTCCGACTTTACATTTCTGGGGGATTACAATCTTCACTTAGAAGACACTCATGATGGCGATGCTGTCCATCTTATAGATTTTAGAAGAACAGTGGTCCCTTGGAAATCTGAAGTACGAGAGGTCAATAAAAATATAGACCCAATCAGTGCTATATTGTTAACTGACGTGTCCAGCCGGACAGAGGTCCAATATTTAATGTAACAACAATTTATAAAATACTTGAACCAACAATAAAGTGAGTGGGACACAAGCCTGTGCCCTCACTGCATCAACAGAAAAGGAGGGGGAGGAAACATACACAATTAGATAACAGAAAAAGGGGAGTTCAGGCAGGACTATGGATTTGTTAGGTATGGAGTTAAACAATTGAGCCAACAAATCGTGTTGGTACACCTTTACACAAAAATAAACATTTCAGAGTAGTGTATAAGGTGATTTATGTGTCGACGACGTTTCGATCCATACACGAGATACATGGATCATCATCAGGACTAAAACATAAGCAAGCCTGAAAATAATTAGCCTGAAGTGACATAAAAATAAATATCAGGGAAACAAAAGGGGAGAGAAAGGGGGGTACAGTTAGTTATGGGGGTAGACAACATATCGAATAAGCATTTTAAGACAATTATACATGTCATGTCCAAACACCTGTAAACAAAACATTACATTATCTGAAAAGAGCAGCGCCAAGGATGGTGGGCGACCTGTGAAAAGGTTGAAAGGAGACGACAAATTGTGAAATGGTTACAAGGTGAGGGGATCGATCACCAGTGAGCTGAAAGCAAAAAGAGGGAAAAAAAGGGGATGCATGCAACAGCGTTTATCCAAGATGAAATTGAATTAAAGGCCAAGATTGGCAACGAAGGAGAGACAGAATGAGAAAGTGATAGTGAACGTACTAGAGAGAAAATGCAATCAGAGAAAAACTGCAGAAAAGAGCAGGAAAGTGAAATGAGTGATACGCGAGGTGAGCAAGGGATCCAAATTAGTAACAGGGGAGAGACAGATTGAGCAGGGAGGTGTAAGAATAGGCGTAATAAAAAGTTGACAGATAAGGAGGGTGGCGCCCAGGGGGAACCTGTGGAAAAATTGCGAAAAAATAAAAGAGGTGCATGGAACGATCAAGGGGGACTCACCAGACTCTCAAGGAATGGGAGAGCCGTAGTCGAAAGTACTGGAAACGATGTGCAAGAAGAGCAAGAAAAACCAGGCACTTTCAGCGGGAAGCCGTCAGTGAATAAGGATCCTCTTGATGTGGGATCGCTGGGAGCCTGAACGGAAATAGAGTGACCGGAAAGTAAGAGTCGGTCAGTGCGAGTTACAGAGGGACAGAAGATAGAGTATGGAAAGTGACTCACCGGTGTCACGGTGCGGCAAAACCTGGGATAGTTGTACCAGGCAGCGGCGACCTTGAAAATTAAAAGTGAACGCGCCAGATAAGGGGCCGCGCAACGATCCTCTGGGTGTGGGATCTCGATGAGCGTGCTTGATAGAAGGGTGCCTAAAAGGGAAGAGTGGGGTCAGGAAATGTAGGAGCTGGAAGGGGCAAAAACAACAGGGAGTGAAGAGCCGCTTACCACAATGGGAATGATATCACGATAGCCGCAGCTCGGTCGGTAGAATTCAGGATTCCGACTAAAGCGGAAGTAAGCTTGCGCTCATCTAATAGGTGGTGAATGGGTCAGCTGATAGTTAATAGGAAGAGAAAAGGGACTGAAATTCACGAGGTGGCAGACATATTGGAGTGTGGAAATAGAGAAAGCAAAAAGAAAGGGAAAAACTCGCAGAAGGTGATGGATATATTGGAAAGTGGAAAAGGAAAATGACAGAAGGATAATGTAAGCGCCAGGTGTAGGTTTATAAGTTTAAACAGCTCATGACTTATGAGTGTATCAGTACACTCTGGGGGGACATAACCACCTAACCTTAAAAACATATATACAAGCAATTGCATGGTGGTAATAAGGAACTGTGTGTATGATATACAAACAGTATGCGGCAGAAAGAGACAGTGTGTATTTATACAAGCGTGGTCCAGTCTTCAAGTCTGTTCAGACCGGTATGGAGGCTATTAGTCCTTAAAATCCATTTCAACTCTTCTTTGTTCAATATTTTGGAAACATCCCCTCCTCTTGGGGGTAATTTGATTACGCTTAACACAGTCCAGCGTATCTCATCCTCTGAATGTCCAGTTTCCTCAAAATGTTCAACTAAAGGTGCATTTTGGGTCTTGCATCTTATTCTGCTTCGATGTTGGCAAATCCTCATGCGTATTTTTTGAGTCGTTTGTCCTATGTAGATTTTATTACACGGGCACAGAATGGCATAAACAACATTGTGTGTATTACAATTTGAAAACGATTGTAATAGTATTTTGGTTTTCTCAAAAACAAATTCCTTACATTCAATCGTGTATTCACATACACTACAGTGGCCACACTTTGCGTGCCCCAGTAAGGGTGCAAGTCTCCAATGATCATTGAGGTTACTTGGGGGTTTGTTACTGGGGAGGGCAGCGCGGACAAGGTGATCTTTGATGTTTTTATTCTTTTTGAATGCGAACATGGGTCGTTCAAGATTGAGAGAGCCAACATTGAGCACCTGCCAGTTTTTAATAATGGTCTTTCGGACAATGTTGGAAATAGGGGAAAAGGTGGTAACGCATACAAGGCGATTCTGGGAAGACTTTTCTTTTGGTTCCAGAAGGACGTCTCTTGGACAGTACCATGCTCTTTTCATTGCATTACGCACTAGCCTGCGTGGGTAGCCCCTGCTTGTAAGTTTGTTGTTTAAAATTTTAGCTTCATAGAAGTAGTCTTCTTTGAGTGAGCAATTTCTCCTGATACGGAGGAATTGTGAGTAAGGTAAAGAATCCCTGAGGGCACGCGGGTGATGGCTATTGTACCTCAGTAACGTGTTTTTCTCAGTGGGTTTTCGAAACAAACTAGTAATGAGTATGCCTTCTTTGTGACGAATGTTAAGGTCGAGGAAAGGGATGGACTCTTTATTATGTGTCAATGTGAATTTGAGGCCATCACAATTATTATTCAACCAGTGTAAGAATGAATACATGGTGCTTTCGGTATTTTGCCAAATCAAGAAAATATCATCTATGTATCTTTTCCACTTCATAATCCCATCATAGAACGGATTATGAGGTGTAAGGATACGATTCATTTCCAGGGAATCCATGTACAATATGGCTAGATTTGGGGCAAAAACAGCCCCCATTGAAGTCCCCTTCACTTGTTGGTAGAATTGTTCACCAAATAAGAAAAAATTCTTAGTAAGGCAGATCTCTAGAAGTTGGAGTATAAAAACCGTAGGTACAGCATGTGGGCGTGGGCGGGTATTAAGAATGGTTTCCATCACCAACAGGGAAGCATTTTGCGGAATATTTGTGTACAGGGATTCAACGTCCAAAGTACACAAGAATTCGGAATCAGGATCAAAGGGATGGTTTTCAATGATGTTGATCATGGACATAGTGTCTCGGATGTAACAGTCAGTGAGAGGCACGAAGTCCTTGATAAAAAAATCAACATATTGGCCAAGGGGCTCTAAAATGGAGCCACATCCAGATACTATGGGCCGGCCCGGGCGGTTTCCATATTTTTATGCACCTTTGGCAGGGTGTATAGAACAGGGGTGCGTGGTGTTTTGGTATTTAAAAATTGGTATTCGCTCTTACTGAGAAACCCTTGCTCTAGAGCCACTGTAGTGACTTCTTAAATGAGATTCTGTAGCTCCCTGGTGGGATTAGTAGGGAGCCTACAGTAATGGTCAGTGTTAGCTAGTTGTTTGTTAATTTCATTTTTATAGGCGTCAAGTTCCTGTAGGACAATTCCTCCCCCTTTGTCAGCGGGCTTAATGACAAGTCTATCATTGTGCCTAAGCCCAGCAATGGCTACCTTTTCCTGACGAGAAATATTGAAGGGAATAAAACGGTGTGTATTTTCTAAGTGAGCAATCTCCTTAAGAACCAGCTTCTCAAATGTGAGGATCTCACTGGGGATCATATTGGCGGAAGGGGAGAATGTCGAAGGTGGACGTAGTGGGGTGTTAACAATTTTTGGAGATGAGGGATTTTCCAGAAAATAGCTGTGTAGTCTTATTTTGCGGAAAAAACGAAAGAGTTCCGCCTGGAGGTCTAGGAAGTTAGGGAAAGTGGTAGGCACGAACGAGAGACCTTTACTTAAAACGGACAATTCATGGTCCGTTAATTGGTGGGTTGAAATATTGAAAATGGGGATAGTCTGATTGCTATCCGATTGTACATTCATCATCGTACTGGTCACCATTGGTAATGTTTCTGGCGAGTTTGGCGTTCGCCTGGGGGATTGTACCACCGTTGCTGTTGTTTCACACGGCCTCTCTTTGGAGGGTCTGATTGGCCTCGTCCTAAAAAAGAGGGATTGTTAATATTTCGTGCTGTGGTGCTGCTTCCCTCTCCTGCGTCAGAACTCTCTGTGGAGTCACCGGAGATGTCAGAAAACCCAACTAAATTGTTGCGTCTATTGAACCGTCCCCACGGTCTGAAATTTTGTGGTGTGTTGTAGGATCTATTTGTGTAAAAGTCTTTGTTCAGGTATGGATATGCTCTTTCCTGAGTAAATGATGTAATATCTTTTTTAACTTTATTTGATTTTTTGTTTTGTTCTAATCGGTGGAATTCGTCCACAGTTTTTTGGACTTGGTCAAGTAGTTTCTTACACTCTGCCACGGTGTTTGTATCATTAATTTGTTTCTCGGTTTCGTTTATCAATTCTGTGAGTTTTTTAAGTTCTTCGGTTGCTATGTCTATGCCCAACACCATCCAGTGTCTGGAGCAGGTGGTCCCTATATAGCTGAAATTTGAAATATATTTTGGGTTGTCTGTGAATACACCTGATATATTCCTAACTTGAAGGCCTGCTGGGATAGTATTGGCCTTTAAATACTCTGTCAGCATACGAATCATTAGTTGAAGGCGGACACATTTCTTTTTTTGTTTTTCAAGATTTTCTACAAGCGAAATGTTGGTGTTTGCGGGGGTGTTATCAGAGTCACTGAAGAGAGATGGACCTTCTAATATCTTGTTGATATAGTCATTAGAATATAGAGGAGCGTGATTGGACATAGTCGATTATGTTGTCTTAGAAAAGGGAAAAATGGAAGTAAGAAAAAACAGGAAAGTGCCCCGCGGAGATCAGGTTTCTAACCCTTGCAATCATGCGATTGCGCTTAGTATATTTGAAAAAAACAAGGGAACCCAAATAAAGTCGACCAAGGACCTTGGATACTAATGTATTTTAGAAGAACAGTGGTCCCTTGGAAATCTGAAGTACGAGAGGTCAATAAAAATATAGACCCAATCAGTGCTATATTGTTAACTGACGTGTCCAGCCGGACAGAGGTCCAATATTTAATGTAACAACAATTTATAAAATACTTGAACCAACAATAAAGTGAGTGGGACACAAGCCTGTGCCCTCACTGCATCAACAGAAAAGGAGGGGGAGGAAACATACACAATTAGATAACAGAAAAAGGGGAGTTCAGGCAGGACTATGGATTTGTTAGGTATGGAGTTAAACAATTGAGCCAACAAATCGTGTTGGTACACCTTTACACAAAAATAAACATTTCAGAGTAGTGTATAAGGTGATTTATGTGTCGACTACGTTTCGATCCATACACGAGATACATGGATCATTATCAGGACTAAAACATAAGCAAGCCTGAAAATAATTAGCCTGAAGTGACATAAAAATAAACATCAGGGAAACAAAAGGGGAGAGAAAGGGGGTACAGTTAGTTATGGGGGTAGACAACATATCGAATAAGCATTTTAAGACAATTATACATGTCATGTCCAAACACCTGTAAACAAAACATTACATTATCTGAAAAGAGCAGCGCCAAGGATGGTGGGCGACCTGTGAAAAGGTTGAAAGGAGACGACAAATTGTGAAATGGTTACAAGGTGAGGGGATCGATCACCAGTGAGCTGAAAGCAAAAAGAGGGAAAAAAGGGGATGCATGCAACAGCGTTTATCCAAGATGAAATTGAATTAAAGGCCAAGATTGGCAACGAAGGAGAGACAGAATGAGAAAGTGATAGTGAACGTACTAGAGAGAAAATGCAATCAGAGAAAAACTGCAGAAAAGAGCAGGAAAGTGAAATGAGTGATACGCGAGGTGAGCAAGGGATCCAAATTAGTAACAGGGGAGAGACAGATTGAGCAGGGAGGTGTAAGAATAGGCGTAATAAAAAGTTGACAGATAAGGAGGGTGGCGCCCAGGGGGAACCTGTGGAAAAATTGCGAAAAAATAAAAGAGCTGCATGGAACGATCAAGGGGGACTCACCAGACTCTCAAGGAATGGGAGAGCCGTAGTCGAAAGTACTGGAAACAATGTGCAAGAAGCGCAAGAAAAACCAGGCACTTTCAGCGGGAAGCCGTCAGTGAATAAGGATCCTCTTGATGTGGGATCGCTGGGAGCCTGAACGGAAATAGAGTGACCGGAAAGTAAGAGTCGGTCAGTGCGAGTTACAGAGGGACAGAAGATAGAGTATGGAAAGTGACTCACCGGTGTCACGGTGCGGCAAAACCTGGGATAGTTGTACCAGGCAACGGCGACCTTGAAAATTAAAAGTGAACGCGCCAGATAAGGGGCCGCGCAACGATCCTCTGGGTGTGGGATCTCGATGAGCGGGCTTGATAGAAGGGTGCCTAAAAGGGAAGAGTGGGGTCAGGAAATGTAGGAGCTGGAAGGGGCAAAAACAACAGGGAGTGAAGAGCCGCTTACCACAATGGGAATGATATCACGATAGCCGCAGCTCGGTCGGTAGAATTCAGGATTCCGACTAAAGCGGAAGTAAGCTTGCGCTCATCTAATAGGTGGTGAATGGGTCAGCTGATAGTTAATAGGAAGAGAAAAGGGACTGAAATTCACGAGGTGGCAGACATATTGGAGTGTGGAAATAGAGAAAGCAAAAAGAAAGGGAAAAACTCGCAGAAGGTGATGGATATATTGGAAAGTGGAAAAGGAAAATGACAGAAGGATAATGTAAGCGCCAGGTGTAGGTTTATAAGTTTAAACAGCTCATGACTTATGAGTGTATCAGTACACTCTGGGGGACATAACCACCTAACCTTAAAAACATATATACAAGCAATTGCATGGTGGTAATAAGGAACTGTGTGTATGATATACAAACAGTATGCGGCAGAAAGAGACAGTGTGTATTTATACAAGCGTGGTCCAGTCTTCAAGTCTGTTCAGACCGGTATGGAGGCTATTAGTCCTTAAAATCCATTTCAACTCTTCTTTGTTCAATATTTTGGAAACATCCCCTCCTCTTGGGGGTAATTTGATTACGCTTAACACAGTCCAGCGTATCTCATCCTCTGAATGTCCAGTTTCCTCAAAATGTTCAACTAAAGGTGCATTTTGGGTCTTGCATCTTATTCTGCTTCGATGTTGGCAAATCCTCATGCGTATTTTTGAGTCGTTTGTCCTATGTAGATTTTATTACACGGGCACAGAATGGCATAAACAACATTGTGTGTATTACAATTTGAAAACGATTGTAATAGTATTTTGGTTTTCTCAAAAACAAATTCCTTACATTCAATCGTGTATTCACATACACTACAGTGGCCACACTTTGCGTGCCCCAGTAAGGGTGCAAGTCTCCAATGATCATTGAGGTTACTTGGGGGTTTGTTACTGGGGAGGGCAGCGCGGACAAGGTGATCTTTGATGTTTTTATTCTTTTTGAATGCGAACATGGGTCGTTCAAGATTGAGAGAGCCAACATTGAGCACCTGCCAGTTTTTAATAATGGTCTTTCGGACAATGTTGGAAATAGGGGAAAAGGTGGTAACGCATACAAGGCGATTCTGGGAAGACTTTTCTTTTGGTTCCAGAAGGACGTCTCTTGGACAGTACCATGCTCTTTTCATTGCATTACGCACTAGCCTGCGTGGGTAGCCCCTGCTTGTAAGTTTGTTGTTTAAAATTTTAGCTTCATAGAAGTAGTCTTCTTTGAGTGAGCAATTTCTCCTGATACGGAGGAATTGTGAGTAAGGTAAAGAATCCCTGAGGGCACGCGGGTGATGGCTATTGTACCTCAGTAACGTGTTTTTCTCAGTGGGTTTTCGAAACAAACTGGTAATGAGTATGCCTTCTTTGTGACGAATGTTAAGGTCGAGGAAAGGGATGGACTCTTTATTATGTGTCAATGTGAATTTGAGGCCATCACAATTATTATTCAACCAGTGTAAGAATGAATACATGGTGCTTTCGGTATTTTGCCAAATCAAGAAAATATCATCTATGTATCTTTTCCACTTCACAATCCCATCATAGAACGGATTATGAGGTGTAAGGATACGATTCATTTCCAGGAAATCCATGTACAATATGGCTAGATTGGGGGACAAAAACAGCCCCCATTGAAGTCCCCTTCACTTGTTGGTAGAATTGTTCACCAAATAAGAAAAAATTCTTAGTAAGGCAGATCTCTAGAAGTTGGAATATAAAAACCGTAGGTACAGCATGTGGGCGTGGGCGGGTATTAAGAATGGTTTCCATCACCAACAGGGAAGCATTTTGCGGAATATTTGTGTACAGGGATTCAACGTCCAAAGTACACAAGAATTCGGAATCAGAATCAAAGGGATGGTTTTCAATGATGTTGATCATGGACATAGTGTCTCGGATGTAACAGTCAGTGAGAGGCACGAAGTCCTTGATAAAAAAATCAACATATTGGCCAAGGGGCTCTAAAATGGAGCCACATCCAGATACTATGGGCCGGCCCGGGGTGGTTTCCATACTTTTATGCACCTTTGGCAGGGTGTATAGAACAGGGGTGCGTGGTGTTTTGGTATTTAAAAATTGGTATTCGCTCTTACTGAGAAACCCTTGCTCTAGAGCCACTGTAGTGACTTCTTTAGTGAGATTCTGTAGCTCCCTGGTGGGATTAGTAGGGAGCCTACAGTAATGGTCAGTGTTAGCTAGTTGTTTGTTAATTTCATTTTTATAGGCGTCAAGTTCCTGTAGGACAATTCCTCCCCCTTTGTCAGCGGGCTTAATGACAAGTCTATCATTGTGCCTAAGCCCAGCAATGGCTACCTTTTCCTGACGAGAAATATTGAAGGGAATAAAACGGTGTGTATTTTCTAAGTGAGCAATCTCCTTAAGAACCAGCTTCTCAAATGTGAGGATCTCACTGGGGATCATATTGGCGGAAGGGGAGAATGTCGAAGGTGGACGTAGTGGGGTGTTAACAATTTTTGGAGATGAGGGATTTTCCAGAAAATAGCTGTGTAGTCTTATTTTGCGGAAAAAACGAAATAATTCCGTCTGGAGGTCTAGGAAGTTAGGGAAAGTGGTAGGCACGAACGAGAGACCTTTACTTAAAACGGACAATTCATGGTCCGTTAATTGGTGGGTTGAAAGATTGAAAATGGGGATAGTCTGATTGCTATCCGATTGTACATTCATCATCGTACTGGTCACCATTGGTAATGTTTCTGGCGAGTTTGGCGTTCGCCTGGGGGATTGTACCACCGTTGCTGTTGTTTCACACGGCCTCTCTTTGGAGGGTCTGATTGGCCTCGTCCTAAAAAAGAGGGATTGTTAATATTTCGTGCTGTGGTGCTGCTTCCCTCTCCTGCGTCAGAACTCTCTGTGGAGTTACCGGAGGTGTCAGAAAACCCAACTAAATTGTTGCGTCTATTGAACCGTCCCCACGGTCTGAAATTTTGTGGTGTGTTGTAGGATCTATTTGTGTAAAAGTCTTTGTTCAGGTATGGATATGCTCTTTCCTGAGTAAATGATGTAATATCTTTTTTAACTTTATTTGATTTTTTGTTTTGTTCTAATCGGTGGAATTCGTCCACAGTTTTTTGGACTTGGTCAAGTAGTTTCTTACACTCTGCCACGGTGTTTGTATCATTAATTTGTTTCTCGGTTTCGTTGATCAATTCTGTGAGTTTTTTAAGTTCTTCGGTTGCTATGTCTATGCCCAACACCATCCAGTGTCTGGAGCAGGTGGTCCCTATATAGCTGAAATTTGAAATATATTTTGGGTTGTCTGTGAATACACCTGGTATATTCCTAACTTGAAGGCCTGCTGGGATAGTATTGGCCTTTAAATACTCTGTCAGCATACAAATCATTAGTTGAAGGCGGACACATTTCTTTTTTTGTTTTTCAAGATTTTCTACAAGCGAAATGTTGGTGTTTGCGGGGGTGTTATCAGAGTCACTGAAGAGAGATGGACCTTCTAATATCTTGTTGATATAGTCATTAGAATATAGAGGAGCGTGATTGGACATAGTCGATTATGTTGTCTTAGAAAAGGGAAAAATGGAAGTAAGAAAAAACAGGAGAGTGCCCCGCTCACTACAGCGGAGATCAGGTTTCTAACCCTTGCAATCATGCGATTGCGCTTAGTATATTTGAAAAAAACAAGGGAACCCAAATAAAGTTGACCAAGGACCTTGGGTACTAATGTATTTTAGAAGAACAGTGGTCCCTTGGAAATCTGAAGTACGAGAGGTCAATAAAAATATAGACCCAATCAGTGCTATATTGTTAACTGATGTGTCCAGCCGGACAGAGGTCCAATATTTAATGTAACAACAATTTATAAAATACTTGAACCAACAATAAAGTGAGTGGGACACAAGCCTGTGCCCTCACTGCATCAACAGAAAAGGAGGGGGAGGAAACATACACAATTAGATAACAGAAAAAGGGAGTTCAGGCAGGACTATGGATTTGTTAGGTATGGAGTTAAACAATTGAGCCAACAAATCGTGTTGGTACACCTTTACACAAAAATAAACATTTCAGAGTAGTGTATAAGGTGATTTATGTGTCGACAACGTTTCGATCCATACACGAGATACATGGATCATTATCAGGACTAAAACATAAGCAAGCCTGAAAATAATTAGCCTGAAGTGACATAAAAATAAACATCAGAGAAACAAAAGGGGAGAGAAAAGGGGGTACAGTTAGTTATGGGGGTAGACAACATATCGAATAAGCATTTTAAGACAATTATACATGTCATGTCCAAACACCTGTAAACAAAACATTACATTATCTGAAAAGAGCAGCGCCAAGGATGGTGGGCGACCTGTGAAAAGGTTGAAAGGAGACGACAAATTTTGAAATGGTTACAAGGTGAGGGGATCGATCACCAGTGAGCTGAAAGCAAAAAGAGGGGAAAAAAGGGGATGCATGCAACAGCGTTTATCCAAGATGAAATTGAATTAAAGACCAAGATTGGCAACGAAGGAGAGACAGAATGAGAAAGTGATAGTGAACGTACTAGAGAGAAAATGCAATCAGAGAAAAACTGCAGAAAAGAGCAGGAAAGTGAAATGAGTGATACGCGAGGTGAGCAAGGGATCCAAATTAGTAACAGGGGAGAGACAGATTGAGCAGGGAGGTGTAAGAATAGGCGTAATAAAAAGTTGACAGATAAGGAGGGTGGCACCCAGGGGGAACCTGTGGAAAAATTGCGAAAAAATAAAAGAGGTGCATGGAACGATCAAGGGGGACTCACCAGACTCTCAAGGAATGGGAGAGCCGTAGTCGAAAGTACTGGAAACAATGTGCAAGAAGCGCAAGAAAAACCAGGCACTTTCAGCGGGAAGCCGTCAGTGAATAAGGATCCTCTTGATGTGGGATCGCTGGGAGCCTGAACGGAAATAGAGTGACCGGAAAGTAAGAGTCGGTCAGTGCGAGTTACAGAGGGACAGAAGATAGAGTATGGAAAGTGACTCACCGGTGTCACGGTGCGGCAAAACCTGGGATAGTTGTACCAGGCAACGGCGACCTTGAAAATTAAAAGTGAACGCGCCAGATAAGGGGCCGCGCAACGATCCTCTGGGTGTGGGATCTCGATGAGCGGGCTTGATAGAAGGGTGCCTAAAAGGGAAGAGTGGGGTCAGGAAATGTAGGAGCTGGAAGGGGGCAAAAACAACAGGGAGTGAAGAGCCGCTTACCACAATGGGAATGATATCACGATAGCCGCAGCTCGGTCGGTAGAATTCAGGATTCCGACTAAAGCGGAAGTAAGCTTGCGCTCATCTAATAGGTGGTGAATGGGTCAGCTGATAGTTAATAGGAAGAGAAAAGGGACTGAAATTCACGAGGTGGCAGACATATTGGAGTGTGGAAATAGAGAAAGCAAAAAGAAAGGGAAAAACTCGCAGAAGGTGATGGATATATTGGAAAGTGGAAAAGGAAAATGACAGAAGGATAATGTAAGCGCCAGGTGTAGGTTTATAAGTTTAAACAGCTCATGACTTATGAGTGTATCAGTAAACTCTGGGGGGACATAACGACCTAACCTTAAAAACATATATACAAGCAATTGCATGGTGGTAATAAGGAACTGTGTGTATGATATACAAACAGTATGCGGCAGAAAGAGACAGTGTGTATTTATACAAGCGTGGTCCAGTCTTCAAGTCTGTTCAGACCGGTATGGAGGCTATTAGTCCTTAAAATCCATTTCAACTCTTCTTTGTTCAATATTTTGGAAACATCCCCTCCTCTTGGGGGTAATTTGATTACGCTTAACACAGTCCAGCGTATCTCATCCTCTGAATGTCCAGTTTCCTCAAAATGTTCAACTAAAGGTGCATTTTGGGTCTTGCATCTTATTCTGCTTCGATGTTGGCAAATCCTCATGCGTATTTTTTGAGTCGTTTGTCCTATGTAGATTTTATTACACGGGCACAGAATGGCATAAACAACATTGTGTGTATTACAATTTGAAAACGATTGTAATAGTATTTTGGTTTTCTCAAAAACAAATTCCTTACATTCAATTGTGTATTCACATACACTACAGTGGCCACACTTTGCGTGCCCCAGTAAGGGTGCAAGTCTCCAATGATCATTGAGGTTACTTGGGGGTTTGTTACTGGGGAGGGCAGCGCGGACAAGGTGATCTTTGATGTTTTTATTCTTTTTGAATGCGAACATGGGTCGTTCAAGATTGAGAGAGCCAACATTGAGCACCTGCCAGTTTTTAATAATGGTCTTTCGGACAATGTTGGAAATAGGGGAAAAGGTGGTAACGCATACAAGGCGATTCTGGGAAGACTTTTCTTTTGGTTCCAGAAGGACGTCTCTTGGACAGTACCATGCTCTTTTCATTGCATTACGCACTAACCTGCGTGGGTAGCCCCTGCTTGTAAGTTTGTTGTTTAAAATTTTAGCTTCATAGAAGTAGTCTTCTTTGAGTGAGCAATTTCTCCTGATGCGGAGGAATTGTGAGTAAGGTAAAGAATCCCTGAGGGCATGCGGGTGATGGCTATTGTACCTCAGTAACGTGTTTTTCTCAGTGGGTTTTCGAAACAAACTGGTAATGAGTATGCCTTCTTTGTGACGAATGTTAAGGTCGAGGAAAGGGATGGACTCTTTATTATGTGTCAATGTGAATTTGAGGCCATCACAATTATTATTCAACCAGTGTAAGAATGAATACATGGTGCTTTCGGTATTTTGCCAAATCAAGAAAATATCATCTATGTATCTTTTCCACTTCACAATCCCATCATAGAACGGATTATGAGGTGTAAGGATACGATTCATTTCCAGGGAATCCATGTACAATATGGCTAGATTGGGGGCAAAAACAGCCCCCATTGAAGTCCCCTTCACTTGTTGGTAGAATTGTTCACCAAATAAGAAAAAATTCTTAGTAAGGCAGATCTCTAGAAGTTGGAGTATAAAAACCGTAGGTACAGCATGTGGGCGTGGGCGGGTATTAAGAATGGTTTCCATCACCAACAGGGAAGCATTTTGCGGAATATTTGTGTACAGGGATTCAACGTCCAAAGTACACAAGAATTCGGAATCAGGATCAAAGGGATGGTTTTCAATGATGTTGATCATGGACATAGTGTCTCGGATGTAACAGTCAGTGAGAGGCACGAAGTCCTTGATAAAAAAATCAACATATTGGCCAAGGGGCTCTAAAATGGAGCCACATCCAGATACTATGGGCCGGCCCGGGGGGGTTTCCATACTTTTATGCACCTTTGGCAGGGTGTATAGAACAGGGGTGCGAGGTGTTTTGGTATTTAAAAATTGGTATTCGCTCTTACTGAGAAACCCTTGCTCTAGAGCCACTGTAGTGACTTCTTTAATGAGATTCTGTAGCTCCCTGGTGGGATTAGTAGGGAGCCTACAGTAATGGTCAGTGTTAGCTAGTTGTTTGTTAATTTCATTTTTATAGGCGTCAAGTTCCTGTAGGACAATTCCTCCCCCTTTGTCAGCGGGCTTAATGACAAGTCTATCATTGTGCCTAAGCCCAGCAATGGCTACCTTTTCCTGACGAGAAATATTGAAGGGAATAAAACGGTGTGTATTTTCTAAGTGAGCAATCTCCTTAAGAACCAGCTTCTCAAATGTGAGGATCTCACTGGGGATCATATTGGCAGAAGGGGAGAATGTCGAAGGTGGACGTAGTGGGGGTGTTAACAATTTTTGGAGATGAGGGATTTTCCAGAAAATAGCTGTGTAGTCTTATTTTGCGGAAAAAACGAAAGAGTTCCGTCTGGAGGTCTAGGAAGTTAGGGAAAGTGGTAGGCACGAACGAGAGACCTTTACTTATAACGGACAATTCATGGTCCGTTAATTGGTGGGTTGAAAGATTGAAAATGGGGATAGTCTGATTGCTATCCGATTGTACATTCATCATCGTACTGGTCACCATTGGTAATGTTTCTGGCGAGTTTGGCGTTCGCCTGGGGGATTGTACCACCGTTGCTGTTGTTTCACACGGCCTCTCTTTGGAGGGTCTGATTGGCCTCGTCCTAAAAAAGAGGGATTGTTAATATTTCGTGCTGTGGTGCTGCTTCCCTCTCCTGCGTCAGAACTCTCTGTGGAGTTACCGGAGGTGTCAGAAAACCCAACTAAATTGTTGCGTCTATTGAACCGTCCCCACGGTCTGAAATTTTGTGGTGTGTTGTAGGATCTATTTGTGTAAAAGTCTTTGTTCAGGTATGGATATGCTCTTTCCTGAGTAAATGATGTAATATCTTTTTAACTTTATTTGATTTTTTGTTTTGTTCTAATCGGTGGAATTCGTCCACAGTTTTTTGGACTTGGTCAAGTAGTTTCTTACACTCTGCCACGGTGTTTGTATCATTAATTTGTTTCTCGGTTTCGTTTATCAATTCTGTGAGTTTTTTAAGTTTTTCGGTTGCTATGTCTATGCCCAACACCATCCAGTGTCTGGAGCAGGTGGTCCCTATATAGCTGAAATTTGAAATATATTTTGGGTTGTCTGTGAATACACCTGGTATATTCCTAACTTGAAGGCCTACTGGGATAGTATTGGCCTTTAAATACTCTGTCAGCATACGAATCATTAGTTGAAGGCGGACACATTTCTTTTTTGTTTTTCAAGATTTTCTACAAGCGAAATGTTGGTGTTTGCGGGGGTGTTATCAGAGTCACTGAAGAGAGATGGACCTTCTAATATCTTGTTGATATAGTCATTAGAATATAGAGGAGCGTGATTGGACATAGTCGATTATGTTGTCTTAGAAAAGGGAAAAATGGAAGTAAGAAAAAACAGGAAAGTGCCCCGCTCACTACAGCGGAGATCAGGTTTCTAACCCTTGCAATCATGCGATTGCGCTTAGTATATTTGAAAAAAACAAGGGAACCCAAATAAAGTCGACCAAGGACCTTGGGTACTAATGTATTTTAGAAGAACAGTGGTCCCTTGGAAATCTGAAGTACGAGAGGTCAATAAAAATATAGACCCAATCAGTGCTATATTGTTAACTGACGTGTCCAGCCGGACAGAGGTCCAATATTTAATGTAACAACAATTTATAAAATACTTGAACCAACAATAAAGTGAGTGGGACACAAGCCTGTGCCCTCACTGCATCAACAGAAAAGGAGGGGGAGGAAACATACACAATTAGATAACAGAAAAAGGGGAGTTCAGGCAGGACTATGGATTTGTTAGGTATGGAGTTAAACAATTGAGCCAACAAATCGTGTTGGTACACCTTTACACAAAAATAAACATTTCAGAGTAGTGTATAAGGTGATTTATGTGTCGACAACGTTTCGATCCATACACGAGATACATGGATCATTATCAGGACTAAAACATAAGCAAGCCTGAAAATAATTAGCCTGAAGTGACATAAAAATAAACATCAGGGAAACAAAAGGGGAGAGAAAGGGGGGTACAGTTAGTTATGGGGGTAGACAACATATCGAATAAGCATTTTAAGACAATTATACATGTCATGTCCAAACACCTGTAAACAAAACATTACATTATCTGAAAAGAGCAGCGCCAAGGATGGTGGGCGACCTGTGAAAAGGTTGAAAGGAGACGACAAATTGTGAAATGGTTACAAGGTGAGGGGATCGATCACCAGTGAGCTGAAAGCAAAAAGAGGGAAAAAAAGGGGATGCATGCAACAGCGTTTATCCAAGATGAAATTGAATTAAAGGCCAAGATTGGCAACGAAGGAGAGACAGAATGAGAAAGTGATAGTGAACGTACTAGAGAGAAAATGCAATCAGAGAAAAACTGCAGAAAAGAGCAGGAAAGTGAAATGAGTGATACGCGAGGTGAGCAAGGGATCCAAATTAGTAACAGGGGAGAGACAGATTGAGCAGGGAGGTGTAAGAATAGGCGTAATAAAAAGTTGACAGATAAGGAGGGTGGCGCCCAGGGGGAACCTGTGGAAAAATTGCGAAAAAATAAAAGAGCTGCATGGAACGATCAAGGGGGACTCACCAGACTCTCAAGGAATGGGAGAGCCGTAGTCGAAAGTACTGGAAACAATGTGCAAGAAGCGCAAGAAAAACCAGGCACTTTCAGCGGGAAGCCGTCAGTGAATAAGGATCCTCTTGATGTGGGATCGCTGGGAGCCTGAACGGAAATAGAGTGACCGGAAAGTAAGAGTCGGTCAGTGCGAGTTACAGAGGGACAGAAGATAGAGTATGGAAAGTGACTCACCGGTGTCACGGTGCGGCAAAACCTGGGATAGTTGTACCAGGCAACGGCGACCTTGAAAATTAAAAGTGAACGCGCCAGATAAGGGGCCGCGCAACGATCCTCTGGGTGTGGGATCTCGATGAGCGGGCTTGATAGAAGGGTGCCTAAAAGGGAAGAGTGGGGTCAGGAAATGTAGGAGCTGGAAGGGGCAAAAACAACAGGGAGTGAAGAGCCGCTTACCACAATGGGAATGATATCACGATAGCCGCAGCTCGGTCGGTAGAATTCAGGATTCCGACTAAAGCGGAAGTAAGCTTGCGCTCATCTAATAGGTGGTGAATGGGTCAGCTGATAGTTAATAGGAAGAGAAAAGGGACTGAAATTCACGAGGTGGCAGACATATTGGAGTGTGGAAATAGAGAAAGCAAAAGAAAGGGAAAAACTCGCAGAAGGTGATGGATATATTGGAAAGTGGAAAAGGAAAATGACAGAAGGATAATGTAAGCGCCAGGTGTAGGTTTATAAGTTTAAACAGCTCATGACTTATGAGTGTATCAGTACACTCTGGGGGACATAACCACCTAACCTTAAAAACATATATACAAGCAATTGCATGGTGGTAATAAGGAACTGTGTGTATGATATACAAACAGTATGCGGCAGAAAGAGACAGTGTGTATTTATTCAAGCGTGGTCCAGTCTTCAAGTCTGTTCAGACCGGTATGGAGGCTATTAGTCCTTAAAATCCATTTCAACTCTTCTTTGTTCAATATTTTGGAAACATCCCCTCCTCTTGGGGGTAATTTGATTACGCTTAACACAGTCCAGCGTATCTCATCCTCTAAAAGTCCAGTTTCCTCAAAATGTTCAACTAAAGGTGCATTTTGGGTCTTGCATCTTATTCTGCTTCGATGTTGGCAAATCCTCATGCATATTTTTTGAGTCGTTTGTCCTATGTAGATTTTATTACACGGGCACAGAATGGCATAAACAACATTGTGTGTATTACAATTTGAAAACGATTGTAATAGTATTTTGGTTTTCTCAAAAACAAATTCCTTACATTCAATCGTGTATTCACGTACACTACAGTGGCCACACTTTGCGTGCCCCAGTAAGGGTGCAAGTCTCCAATGATCATTGAGGTTACTTGGGGGTTTGTTACTGGGGAGGGCAGCACGGACAAGGTGATCTTTGATGTTTTTATTCTTCTTGAATGCGAACATGGGTCGTTCAAGATTGAGAGAGCCAACATTGAGCACCTGCCAGTTTTTAATAAGTCTTTCGGACAATGTTGGAAATAGGGGAAAAGGTGGTAACGCATACAAGGCGATTCTGGGAAGACTTTTCTTTTGGTTCCAGAAGGACGTCTCTTGGACAGTACCATGCTCTTTTCATTGCATTACGCACTAGCCTGCGTGGGTAGCCCCTGCTTGTAAGTTTGTTGTTTAAAATTTTAGCTTCATAGAAGTAGTCTTCTTTGAGTGAGCAATTTCTCCTGATACGGAGGAATTGTGAGTAAGGTAAAGAATCCCTGAGGGCACGCGGGTGATGGCTATTGTACCTCAGTAACGTGTTTTTCTCAGTGGGTTTTCGAAACAAACTGGTAATGAGTATGCCTTCTTTGTGATGAATGTTAAGGTCGAGGAAAGGGATGGACTCTTTATTATGTGTCAATGTGAATTTGAGGCCATCACAATTATTATTCAACCAGTGTAAGAATGAATATATGGTGCTTTCGGTATTTTGCCAAATCAAGAAAATATCATCTATGTATCTTTTCCACTTCACAATCCCATCATAGAACGGATTATGAGGTGTAAGGATACGATTCATTTCCAGGGAATCCATGTACAATATGGCTAGATTGGGGGCAAAAACAGCCCCCATTGAAGTCCCCTTCACTTGTTGGTAGAATTGTTCACCAAATAAGAAAAAATTCTTAGTAAGGCAGATCTCTAGAAGTTGGAGTATAAAAACCGTAGGTACAGCATGTGGGCGTGGGCGGGTATTAAGAATGGTTTCCATCACCAACAGGGAAGCATTTTGCGGAATATTTGTGTACAGGGATTCAACGTCCAAAGTACACAAGAATTCGGATTCGGGATCAAAGGGATGGTTTTCAATGATGTTGATCATGGACATAGGGTCTCGGATGTAACAGTCAGTGAGAGGCACGAAGTCCTTGATAAAAAAATCAACATATTGGCCAAGGGGCTCTAAAATGGAGCCACATCCAGATACTATGGGCCGGCCCGGGGGGGTTTCCATACTTTTATGCACCTTTGGCAGGGTGTATATAGATGTTATGAAAAGCATAGGGCTTACTCAACATGTTATTGGTGATTCACATTCATCAGGCGATCTTTTGGATGGGGTATTCTCGAATAATGACTCCCTCCAGATCCTACCCTCTCTTCCGCTGGTCTGGTCTGACCATAAAGCGGTCATGTTTACTCTTAACCCCCATATGTCACCATCAAATGGTGTTCAGGCAGCAACCCACAAATGGATTCGCCCTTGGAACACTATTACTGTAGAAGCCTTGGCAAGATCCCTGACTCAGAATCCTCCGCCATTTAGCAATGACCCAAATGAAGCTGCTATGACTTTTAATCAATTGCTACATAGATCAATAGACCATTTAGTACCAGAAAAAAAATCTAAACCGAAGATCTAAACCCTCAAAACCGTGGTTCTCAGAAACTCTCAAGTCTCAAAAACAAACCTGTCGCTGACAGAAGAGGAAATGGAGACTCCATTATGGCTCCAGTGATAAGGAAGTATATAAACAGTCCTTGATGACCTATAAAGAGCTAATTCTTAAGGAAAAAACTCACTTTTATACTACGTCTATCAAAGCATCGAATAATTCTTCCAAGGAACTGTTCCTTACAGTGAGAAAGCTAGTCAAACCCGCAGAGGTCATAATCACTAATGTGAGCCAAGGGTTCTGCAACTCTTTGGCCACTTTCTTCCCAGGATAAGATTAAGGCAGTCTACAGCAATTTCGCAAGCACCCCCTCATTGGGACCATTCCCCTCTCAGTGTCCTCAGGCTACAGCTGACACCTTCGATGACATACAAGAAACTACAACTGAATCCTTCAGTACCCCTATTTTATCATTTTTCTCACACTTGACCATTGATCAAGTTAAAAATTTGCTTCTCACCAAATCCGGTTCTCCCCTTGATCCTTGTCCCCCTAAGATTTTTCACCTATTGCTGGAAACCTTTGCCATACATCTTTTACCTATTTTCAATCAAATGTTCGCTTTAGGCATCTTTGCCATTAAATCAAAGTTAGAGTCAATTCTTCCACTTCTAATAAAACCTAATTTGGACAACACAGACCTTAACAGCTATTGCCCCATTTCCAGACTCCTCTACCTGCAAAAATGGTGGAGAAAGCTATGAACATAGAAATGTCCGATTTTGTTGAGAAGCTCGGACATCTTGGCCCTACCCAGTATGGGTTTAGAAGACATCACATTACAGAACTAGCTCTGATCACAGCATCTGAACAGATAGTTGAAGCAGGGGGGAATGCGGCTTTGGTGCTGTTGGATCTTTCCACAGCGTTTGATACTGTCAATCATAAACAACTACTAGATCATCTAGATGGAACAGCCATTAAGGGGAGAGAGTTGACATTGCTTGAATCTTTCTTGACTGATAGTGAATAATTTCTTGCCCTATCCGACTTTAAGTCACCCTCTTTCACAATCCACTGTGGTGTTCCCCAGAGCTCATCTGTGAGCCCGACTCTTTTTAATATCTACATCACCCCTCTGGCACAAATGATTAGTTCTCTGGGTTTCTCAGCGATTTCCTACGCTGATAATACCCAAATTATAGCATCTGTGGCAAGCAGCCCTTCCGATACGGCCACACGGTTCCACAACTGTCTACCTCAGGGTGGGCATTGGATGGCTTCAAACTGTTTGAAGCTTAATTCCAATAAAACTGAGGTGCTTCTTTTTGGGAACATTGTGTTTTTCTGGTCGCCTTCCTATTGGCCACAGGAATTCAGTTCTCTCCATACTCCAGCAAGTAAGGTAAAAATTTGGGAGTACCCTTCGACTCCAAGCTCACTTTCGAGGGTCATGTCAACACTATTTCCTCAACCTCGTTTTACACTTTAAAACGTCTCAGAAAAGTTATTCCGTTCATCCCTCACACTTTCCAAAAACTGGTCACCACAGCCCTGGTGATGTCCAGGACTGCATATTGTAATGGTCTCTTTGCTAATATCAGGAAAAAAAGTCTAACTAAAATTCAGATCGTGCAAAAGGCTGCAGCTCACTTGTTGTTGGGTATTCCTAAGCACAAATCTGCTGCTTTTGCGCTCAGACAACTTCACTGGCTTACAGTGAAGAAACGCATTAGCTTTAAGGCTCTTTGCATTGCTTTCAAAGCTGTACACGGTATGGGTCCGATCTTTTTTAAGCGTAACTTTCAAAGGTACTTTCCAGCTCGGACACTGAGGCCTACCTCAGCTCACAACCTTCGTCGTCCCTAAATTTAAAAAAGCTGGATGGGGTGACAGAAGTTTTCTGATGGGAACCCCCAGACTCTGGAAATCTCTCCCGCTAGAACTAAAAAAGGAAACCCAATTGCTGGCTTTTTGAAAAGCATTAAAACGTGGCTTTTTAATCGCTGATCTCTTGGGTTAGCTTCTGCGGTTCGCTCCTTGAGTCAGCGCCTAGATACCCTTGGGTATTAGTTGTGTTATATAAATATCTATTTCATTTCATTTCAACACTTTCCCTACTATTGTGGTGACTGGAGTAGGAATAGTAAATCTAACTCCTCCGAAGGCCAAAACTTTCCGAAAGTATAAACAACAGTTGCAATAGTATATTTAATATTCTTAATATTGGTCAACTAGATTTTACAGCACTAATTGTTTTTTAAAAATATTTTATGCTATCTGTTTTAATTTGTACATTTATTTTAATGTTTATAGTATTTTTAGCAAATGTGTTTTGGGGGTTTTAAATGTTTAATGTTTTATTTATTGCCTACATTAAAAAATATATTTTTTGCTATTGAATTGTTTATTTTTTAATGGTTTCATTTTGTATGTTATATAAATATATATGTTTTCACAGTAATAAATTTAAAATATTTAAAAAAATATATAATGTAAAATAAATGTTTTGATTAAATATGTTCCAATATATATATATATATGCAAGTTCTTTTTAAGGACACAATCTCTTAATCTACTCAATCACACACAGGTGCTCCTGGATATGATGTGATTTTGCTTGACGAACATTGTTTTTATTTTTGATAAAAAAATTTACAAGCAAAACAGGGGAATGCCTTTTGTACTCACTTATGCCATTCTAACTATGGGCTACTGGAAGGCGGAATACATCTGGTCAGAAAAACATAAAGCAATAACAGACAAAGTGCTTTTTTGGGTGCACTTCATAGATGATCAATTTCTGATCTGGGAAGGTGCGGCAGAGGAGTTGGATTTGTTCTTGAAATCTCTCAACAATAATGATTTACAACTACAATTAACCTACCCCCTAAGCCATCAAGAAATAGATTATTTGGACATACACATATACATAGAAGACAACAAAGTGTGTACTATGCTGTTCCGCAAACCGACCGTGCGTAATAGTATTTTAGCAGCCAATAGCGCTCACCCAAAATCGCTGAAATGGAGTGTACCCTATGGTGAGTTTCTGCGTGCTCGCCGAAATTGCTCAGAAGAAAAAGAATTTATAGCACAACTGGATCAGATGTATGACAGATTCATGAGACGTGGATATCCCATTGCTGTTTTGGACAACTCAAAATCTAGAGCAAAGTGCAAGAAAAGAGATTCACTGTTATTTCCAAAAAGTCGAGAGAGAAATGAAGACGATATCCAAGGAAATCTTAGGTTCATAATGCAATTTAACACATCGAGTGGAGCAATCAGAGACGCCTTACAAAATCATTGTAAAATACTCAGAAAAGACGAAGAATTACGAACATGTACAGCAGATCATCCCAACATCACATATAGTGTCATAAGGTTTCTGCACATACACAGAGCTATGCACAGGAAAATGGGACCCCGGAATACAGTGGTTTGCCACCATATACCGTAGCACCCAAAAACCCCAACCCAACTAGCTTAGCATCCCATTAGCACCCAAGTACTAATGTTTGGACAACCCAGAACACGGTATCTTTATCTCAGGACTCGCAGAAGCAAGAACATTCTTTCGTCACTCACTCGTACTTGTCCACAAGGTGCGTAGGAAGAGACACTGGATAGGTTAAAATGTTTATTCCAACTTACGTGCTCTAATGTACAGTACACGTGTCAGTACTAATAGCATAATGCATATGAATAATATAAGCAGCATGGTTACAATTCCATAGAATACAAACGGGGAAAGCATCTCAGAGCTCAGTGGATAAACGTATAAATAACATTACCACCCTCCCCTTGCAGTAAGATAGTTTATTATAATAATAGAAGACCTCTGGGCTTTGACTAGCGAACCCCCATACCTCAGTCTCTAGATGCAGAATTACATCAGCAGGACATCATAGCTCTTCTCACTGAAAGGGATTTCTCCAAGTGTGTTAAGCGCTAGTAAACCACAGTATTAAAAGCATACCAAATTCTTCATGGCAATTGCACCTAATGTTATGTCTGGGTGCGCGAGACTGGCCATATCAGGAAGAACCAAAATACATTGTTATGCGACCTTGTACATGTTTGTGCAGACTGAGCCCAAAAAGGTGAACAACAGAAAATGCAGACAGTGCAAAAGAACTTGGCACGAGCAAAGGGCGAGGAGGCCCGGCTCAGTGTAACGTGCGCAAAGAAAAGCAGCATGGCAGCCAGGCCTAGGCCAACATAACAAGGCAGGTAACAATCCACAAGACACCCTCCCCTGGTCAGTCCAGCGGCCAGGACAGAGGAAAAACAGAGCCGTTGGAGCACAGGGAGCGCCCAAACGTCGAAGGGCAGGTCAATCCATGAAAGTGTAAGTGCAGAGAAAAGCCATACCCTCCAGGAGTTCATCATTGGAGTTGTCAAAAAATATAGCTGCCATCCAATCCATGAGATCAAAAGAGCAGGAATGCTCCTCAACCAAGGGAGCATCCAGAAGCAATGCGGGACAGCTTGCGTGATAATTGAAACAGCTTCGTTGTAGGAGTTCCTGGGCAGCCGCCCAGATATCCCATTGCGCCAAAATCCCCAGTGCAGCCGCACGCGCCATACAGCCAGCAACGGAACAGTCCTGCTCATGGGCCTCTAAGGGACCCATCAACTGAACAAAATCCGGAACAGACAATGACGAATTGGAGAGGCAATAATCCAGAGTCCAGGTGAAAGGACAGCGGACACAAGTCATCACAGGTTGCACGCAAGTGAAATACGCAAAGCGAAATGAAAGAGTATATGACACACTCAGTGTCGCCAATGGCAAGACACCAAAACCAGCCAAAAGGCGCTCACGAAGCAGCTGGAGGCGTTCTGGATCGAGCAGGTCCCATCGGGGAGCAGCCATTGCGCAGAAAGCAAATTAAGAGCAAAACACCAGCCGCTAAGCGAGGATCAATGGGAAACCGCCAAAGACACTGGAAAAAATAGAATGTATGAAAGCCGGGATGGCACCAAAAATAGTTTGGAAGGAGGACACCAAGCCCGACCCAACGACCTTAAAAAAGTGTACTAGGCCTTCAGTGTTAGATGCGTTAAAAATACGATGTATTAACTCCCCAAAATGTTGGGGGAGATTAGTGTTTAAAAGGGCCTGTATTTCACTGTGGGTACTCGCCACCTGGAGAATGAATGTCTCCCGGGCGGACGTGAGCATAACTTCCTCGTTTAATAATAGTGCCTTTATTCTGCTCAGTCTATTGAAATCTGCCTCCATGGTAGGGATGGAAGGCCAAATAGAGATATCAACCTTGCCATGAGGGGGAGGAAAAAGCACATTTTTGCAGCAGACAACCCTGTGCGAAACTGTTACAATGTAAGGAATGCCAGCTTGCAGGCCACAACAGTTTTCGTTATTTAAAAGTAAATAACTACCATTGGAAAGGAGAGTGAAAGTAGGTGAAATAACAGGAGCAGGAATACCTTTCAGCACACAAGCAAGATTAGGAGAGGAAACGCTACATGAGCCATGCAATTTAATGTGTTTACAAATAGCGAATGACCCATAGTCGAGTCACAAGACTCCCCCGTGAGAAAGACTTCCTTGCCGTCCCGAAGGCATTTATACATGAAAGGCAAGGACCAGAGTTCATGCAGGAAAGCACTGCCCAAGGGCCGGTAACGGCCCACAGGATAATGTTTCATGCATGAGTCAAATTCAAATAAGGAAAAAGGTAAAGCTATAACCCCATGAACTAGCCATACAGCAGAATCGAGTTCTGCAACAGAGAACGGCAAAGGATCCATCTTTTCGATATGTAATAAAGTGTAAGTTGCATCTTTCATGGACATGAATTGCTGTTTGTCAGTTAAGTTAAAAGGTAGAAACAAGGCAGAGGTGTTCAGAAAATGCCAAGGCACTTTACCTAACTTAAGCGTTTGTAAAGTCCATGCAAACTGCATAACTGAGCGCAATTGATTCTGACCATGATATAACACAGAAACATCATCTTGTACAATATCGACAACAGAGGACACAACATTCTCTAAAGTGTAAATGCGAGAAGACAGGGTACTAATACTATTGTCAACAACAGCAAGCACCTTTTCCAAATTTGCTTGATCTATTTCCCGAAGACGGGAAGCAGCTTCCATTTGTGATAGCTTCCAGAGTTCATTATATGTCTCATAAATGAATCTCTTAGGTCGGGGACCACGAGGTCCCAAAACAAAATCGGACAGATCAATATTGCCTGAAAGGAGGGACAAATGTTGTTTAACAGAATCAAGGGACGAATGTTGCAGCCATTGTTTGCATAATTTACCAACAGAATATGTAGTGACAGTACGGGAAGCAGTAAATCTCGGATCAGGCCTATTCTGTGTGTATCTAGTACCTGAGTCGTGAAAACGCATTTGACATGCATTAGATGATATAGGCCATACCAACCAAGGTGACCGATCCAGTTCAGAAACATTAAATGAATTGTTTTGTAACAGAGCCTGCAGGGACACGAGGGACATATTGAATCGTGAGCTTTCATTGGGAAAACTCGACAGGGATGGTATTGATGGAGTATTCAATTGTTTAGTGGTTGCTAAGCCCCAACATGTAGTCTGATAGATGGAGACATTGAGGAACATAATTTGTGTGGGGATGAGGCAAGCACGGTGTAATGCCTCGGTTCCCTGTACCTGCCATGGCTTGGAGCCCCAAATAGATTTTAAATCCACTGTATTATCCCAGTACTCATAACCACCCACTGCTAGGGCACTTAAAAAGGAACCCGAATAAAGCAATTTGGTGTGTGTTAACATAATTTTCTGAGTTGACGTGGTATTTAATCTAAAATAATAGGATGCGGGGTTTGACCGATTAAAATCAGTGAAATAGGTAAACTTATTTCGAAGAGTTTGTGAGCTACCTGGCAAGGGGTTTGGACAATGTTCCCATTGGGTGTAGTTAACAGAACTACGCAGGGCACTTGGCTTATGGAGAAAATGATTACCCCAATGTTGGTAACAATACAAATCGGCATAATTCGCAGAATTCATATATAAATCTTCAGCATTAAAAGATGCATAATATTTTAAATCGGCAAACAATGCTTCAACGGCATGCACATCCCAATCATCAGAATGAATATTATTTTGTACTACATCACCCATTGAAACACGAAGGACATTAGGTACATTAATGATTTCCGTCGGACCATGGATTTGATAGTTCACTGCATCCCATACGATGCCATCAGCAACTGGGAAAGCTGAAATGTTCACAAATGTGTGGTCACGCTTCATGATGTGAGACGAGGAATGAGGAGCCAAAGTTCCAGAAACATAGTCTACAGCAGAGCGTTCAGGTAAATAGTGACCATTAATTAGTAGAAAAAACACTGTGACAAAGCCAATGGACATGAACAAAAAAATCAAGAAAAGTACCAACCAGATGTATGTCCAGGGTGGAATCAAAAAATTGTCTCTAAACCAGGATACAAAAATACTGAACTTGGATGGGACTTTTGAAGAGTTGGAATCCGAATCAAAGGAATAACGAGTCGGGCCAAGTGGCGTTGTTGGTTGATGAGCCACCGATTCAGATGCAGGATAAGTATACTCGTCCTCGTCGATATTGGTGGAGAGTTGGGGATCAATCGTAGTTTCAGGCAAATCAGCCATCTCAATTACAGCATCAGCGATCGTTCGTGCAGATGGACTATGAACATATGTCCGATAAATGGCAGGACAAGAGACCGCTGGTGTGACACTATTCAGGATCGGCCAGGCGCTGTAGCTTGACATTTTCCACTGAGATGTATCTGTTCTCCTTGCGACCAGGAAGCGGTGGTAAAATGACTGTACGTGTTCCCTTCAAGCCCAGAACTGGAACCGGTGCACGAAAAGAGGGGCCGAATTCTTTTTTGTTTTCAACCTTTTCTCGAACCAGTTCTCCAACCTTTGGAAGCCAGCCGGCTACCGGAATCTGCAACGCAGGATCTGTGGCTGAAGGCAAATGTGTAGTTGCAAGTTTGTCTCGGGCTTCTTGTAAGTCCTGTAACATAGCAGAATGGTTATCTACATCAAACTTGGCGGATTGCGCCGCGATGTCTGGACCCTCAAGGTCAGGCACAAACATTCTTATGCCAAAGAGCATTTCGTATGGGGTCCGCCCACCCAGAGGTCTTCTAGGGAGATTATTAAGTGCACGCTGAACGGTATACAAATGGGCCAGCCAGTTCCTGCCAGTACCTATAACCCTAGCTGTTAAGGATTGCTTTAAGTCACGGTTCATTCGTTCAACGATAGAGTTGCCCTCAGGCCTATACGGAGACGAAAATTTCACCCGCACCCCAAGCGAAGCCATTGCATCCTTGTAAGCCCTAGAGGCAAACGCTGGACCTTGGTCCGAATGGAAGGTGCCGCATGCGAAAATTCCCACAAAGACACGCAAATCCCTGATTACATTTCGGGCGTCAGCACTCCGTTGTGGCCAGACCCAGAGAAACCGTGTGCACGAGTCCACTGCCACTAAGATGTATTTATAGGCAGTGTCTGATGAGAATGGACCGCAGTGATCCAAGTAAACACACCCAAAGGGTCTGTTAGCAATGCAGAGCGGGGTTTGTGGTGGACGTGTTACCGTGGAAGGCTTAATCTGTTGACAAACATCGCAAGAAAGCACAAAAGCACGGGTGTCTTTATACAATCCACGCCACCAATAACGCTGCTGCAAAATGGAAACTGTAGCTGACACACCTGCATGAGCCGAAGCCATGCCTTCGTGTGCAGCTGATATCAAGGCACTCCTGCGGTCCGCGTTGGGGATCAGCCGATCTCCAACGTCAGGTATAGTTACATAAGGAACCTGATCGGGACTTAATGTGTAAGAATACTTGGAAGGGAAACCTGTAGGGTAATTATTACCTTCCTTGGTTGCAGCAATAGCTGCTAATATAACAGGGTCTATTTTAGACATGGACCTGGTAACCGCTGCTACTGAACACGTGACTACTGCTGAACGGGCAGCTTCATCTGCCAGATCGTTACCTATAGCGTGTGCGCCCACCCGCTGATGGCCTAAGGTGTGAACCACCTGTGTGAGGGGCAGACGTTGTTGCAATTCTGCCACTCGAACCCAAAGCATTTTATGCTTAATTGTGCTCCCTTTTGCGTCCTTGTAGTCGTTTTCGACCAGAAAAACAGATTGTCATTGTAAGACTGTACACAGTAAAAAGAATCACATACAATAAGAGTGGTCTCATCCTGAGAAGCGAACTCAAGTGCAAGTAGCAATGCATGCAGCTCGGCCAATTGTGCGGTACTATCTCCAAGTGTGCGAGTATGCACTGCAGAGGATTTGAACTTTCCATCTACAAAGTAACCCGCAACAATAGCACATGCAGCTGAATAAGCGTGCTTGGACCCAGTGGCCGGTTGCGCCGAACCATCGGTGTAGATCACACATTTGTAATCCTCAAGCGGTAGTAAAAACAAAGGAGGAGGATGAACGAATTCATACTGCAAAAACTCCTGAGTCTGAAGAGAAGAATCAAAAACAAAAGTGACGTCCGAAGACGTCAAGGATGTAGCCCATTGTATCCAACGGGGATGCATTGCTTTTGAGTTCGGTACACTTGCCTTTGTTACTGCCTCTAGGGCAGGACAGGGTGTTACCACCAGAATCCGCTTTCCCTGTGCCAGTGCGCGTTCTTTTAGAATCGCCATTTGCACTGCAGTTAGAACTTTTCGACAGATGTAAAGCGCAATTCAGCGGAAGTGTACAGATGTGACTTGTATGCGATGGGTACTGTATCACCTTCATTGAAGGTTAAGTATGTGAATCCCACCGCCCCTGGAATTATTCTAATCACCAGGTTTGTGTGGTTATCACGAGTCAAAAGATATTTAGACTCCAATAGGTCTGTCTGCAAAGACTGCAGAATCGAGGTATGCTCAGGCAGCCAGCAAGACCTTGAATAAGTAGGTTGTATCAAAGCATACAAAGGCTTGATACGCTGGGCATATTCGGGAATGTAAGTACGCCCGAAATTCAGGAAACCCAGCAAAGACTGAAGTTTCTTCAGAGTATTTGGGGGCACAAATGTGCACATTTTTCCAAGAAATGGGGGCTAAGCCCTTACCTTCGTTGTTGAGCTCATAACCCAAGAACAGAACTGTAAATTCAGCAATGTGTGACTTAGCAAAGTTAAATTTGTAACCCTGCTCCGCAAATTCAAGAATAATGCGGTCCACACGGGACAGATGCTGATATAACTCGTCGTCTGTCAGATAGATGTCATCTACATACGAACATGCGTCTTGATCAATGTCATTTAACAAAGAAACAACACGGGCGGCGAATATACCCGGACTATTTTTGTAGCCCATGGGTAAACGCCGGAACTGGAATAATTTACCACCGGATGTGTATGCGGTCCATTGACCACTCTCCGGGGCTAGGTTGTGCGTGTAGAAACCGTTTGAAAGGTCAAGTGTCGTTTTGTACTTTTTACGAACAAGACTGTCTACAAGCGCAGAACTGTGTGTATTTTGCACCGCAAAGTTCCGACAATGAGTATTTAAATGCCGGTAATCTAAAACTAAGCGGTACGTTCCATCGGGTTTAGAAACCACGAAAAGGGGATTGTTCATAGGTGATACGCATGGTTCAATTACTCCCTGATATTCCAACTGTGTCAGAATTTCGGAGACGGGGCCTTTTGCCTGCCGTTTGATGGGATATTGGGGTTGTGGCTGCGGTAGTGACCGCAAAGGTATTGCATGAGGAGGTGATTCTTCATCCCATCCCACATGGTTGCGGTATAACGCTGGTGCCAGGTACACAGCCCACTCAGCTGCAAGTGCTTCAGCTTTGTCTTTTGGGACATGCCGTGAAAAGCTTGGAAGGATTACCTCCTCTCCTTTATGTGCAGCTAAAACGAATGGGGTGGCCAATCCACCTCTGCTAACAAAATGTCATACGAAGAGGTTAGATTTTCCCAAAAATCCCTTTTATTTCACGCGGTATATCACCTTCAATTTGGATGACTATGTTATAAAGTCTGTCGGGGGTGCCACTCTCGTGTCAGCTGTCTCTACTGTAACGAATGTTTCAGTTGCTGTCGCCTCCATATGAGGACGTAGCGCCTCCCGCACTATGGTAACTTCCGCGGCGCTGTCTAGGAGGGTCACTGCCCACGTCCAATTCTGGAGTCTCGTTCTCACGGTCTGAGGCATATTTCGCTGTGACAGCGGCAACTTTTTCTTCTGAAATTGCGGTCGAGGAAGATGAAAATCTTCTGCTTTCCCTCTGACTTGTTGTCGAGGTTGGTCTCGCTCCTGGGGAGCCTCTCGGCCCCTTCCTCTATCTTGCCGTCCTCCTCCACCAGCCTGTGACGACGTCTGGGCCTGTGAAGAACGAGGAGAACGCGTATCAGAGCTCTGAAACCTTTCTGGTGATTTAATCCTTGACCTATCACGTAAATCATAAGTACGTTCAGAAGAAACCGAAACTGGGGAAGCGCCTCTCGACCCCGGCTTCTTTTGTTGTTTACCCTGTTTTTTCTGTCTCCAACTCTTTTTAGTGAAGACCGGTTTATCATCTTTCTCAGATGCACTTTTTGCTTGTGTAACTTGCGCTTGCGATTGAGTTTGCATTTTTACAAAAGGCTTGTTGCCCAGGCTATTTCTTCCAATTGTTTTATAAGCCCGGGCAATAATTTTCGGTAATTCGCGGGGCCTGTCCAACTCTGGGACCAAAGCCAAAGCATTCGCTACTTGAAAGTTCATAGCATCGCCCTTGACATTTCCAAGGATCAGTTCAGCTACTACATCAAACACTCCCACTAGTCTCATCCCTAATTCCATAGCCGCTTCAGGGCCATGTTCATCCTGTACTTTTTTAATTACAGAGGGTAGAACCGTCATGGAAGGAGTTCCAAAACATTTTGAATAAACTGCTGCGAATACCTTACCCCAGTTTTCACATGATGTCAAATCGGGGATTATGTCTTTTGGCAAACTTATCGTGAGGATGCGGTGTTTATCTACTGGTGATGTATGTGGAAACACTGCTTCTATCTGATCGAACTTTTCTGCAAGCCAGTAAGGATAGTCGTCCTTATTTTGTGGACGTTTGCCCATCACAGAATTTACCATGACAGGACTTATAGTCACTCCAGCGGTTATAGCTGGTTGGCCTGCGACTACAGGAGCAGCTCCATGTAGGCTACCTGTAACGTATGTCACTAGGGCTCGATGCACTCGTACCAACTCGGTATGCATAGTGCGCAGTTCCGCAAGCGGTAATGCCAGATAATTTGGATGCGGGGTATACCCGGCCAATACAGGCCAAGTGGCCCCCTGAATTGACAAGGGGCCTAAACGAACTGCGGTAGTTGGTTGTGGTAGGGCGCCATTAAACCAAACACGGTGCTGCCAAGCCGTGAGAGGTACTTCAAGAGTGGTATAGGGTCGATAGGCAGCAGGAATAGCGGTGGGCTTATATTCATGAAACAGCTTATCACCTGCATCCACCGCCTCAAAAGTGATCCAAGTGTAAAACACTTCAAAGTGATAAGCCGCATCGGCTTGAACCACAAAGACCAACTCGACCCCAGTATCGGGCACTCCATACACAGCTAAGTGGTCTCGGAGTGCTCCTCGACTATGTGCAGCAATCGCCACACCAGCCATGACTAAACAGTTATATTTGACAACCTAACAGGGAGCACAAAATGGGTTTTTTATGTAACCTTTTTAATTACTTCAAGCTTGAAAGAACCTATAAAACGTTCAATATAGGAGGTATCACCATCACTTACGCCTCCGGAAGCGTACGTGAGGGTTTTGTGGACAGGCACAAGTACTACTCAAGCGTCTCGCAGTTAAGGTGCCCCACGTTGGGCGCCATGTCATAAGGTTTCTGCACATACACAGAGCTATGCACAGGAAAATGGGACCCCGGAATACAGTGGTTTGCCACCATATACCGTAGCACCCAAAAACCCCAACCCAACTAGCTTAGCATCCCATTAGCACCCAAGTACTAATGTTTGGACAACCCAGAACACGGTATCTTTATCTCAGGACTCGCAGAAGCAAGAACATTCTTTCGTCACTCACTCGTACTTGTCCACAAGGTGCGTAGGAAGAGACACTGGATAGGTTAAAATGTTTATTCCAACTTACGTGCTCTAATGTACAGTACACGTGTCAGTACTAATAGCATAATGCATATGAATAATATAAGCAGCATGGTTACAATTCCATAGAATACAAACGGGGAAAGCATCTCAGAGCTCAGTGGATAAACGTATAAATAACATTACCACCCTCCCCTTGCAGTAAGATAGTTTATTATAATAATAGAAGACCTCTGGGCTTTGACTAGCGAACCCCATACCTCAGTCTCTAGATGCAGAATTACATCAGCAGGACATCATAGCTCTTCTCACTGAAAGGGATTTCTCCAAGTGTGTTAAGCGCTAGTAAACCACAGTATTAAAAGCATACCAAATTCTTCATGGCAATTGCACCTAATGTTATGTCTGGGTGCGCGAGTCTGGCCATATCAGGAAGAACCAAAATACATTGTTATGCGACCTTGTACATGTTTGTGCAGACTGAGCCCAAAAAGGTGAACAACAGAAAATGCAGACAGTGCAAAAGAACTTGGCACGAGCAAAGGGCGAGGAGGCCCGGCTCAGTGTAACGTGCGCAAAGAAAAGCAGCATGGCAGCCAGGCCTAGGCCAACATAACAAGGCAGGTAACAATCCACAAGACAATAGGAAGTCACCATCGTTAGGGGACTTACTACCGCAAAGCTACTTTCAAAAGTCTGGACTGGGAGAACAAAAGTCAGACTGGCTGAGAACAAATGGCTTTTACAAATGCCATAAATGCAAAGCATGTAAATTTGGAAAAAAATCGGCAAGAGATTGTTACTTTCACTGGTGAGAAGAGAAAGATCAAAGAAAGGATATCATGTGAGACGACACACGTGGTCTATGCTCTGGAATGCCACTGAGGGAAACAATATATTGGTAGTACTGTAAACAAACTGAAGCTGCGCATTCTACAACATATAAAAGCAATAACGAACAAGGATTTAACATATGTCATGGCAAAACACATTTGGAGAGACCATGGGGGGATCTGAATAACTTTTCTTTCTTCGGTATTGAGCATATCCCATGGAGGACAGAGGAGGGGATTGTGAACTTACTTTGGGAAAAGCTGAATTCAAATGGATTATAACAGGGGGGACTAAGATCCCATGGGGTCTCAACACGGATGCTGAGCTACATACATATTGTGATCCAGTTGACTTTATCTTAGGTTTTCCTTTTCCATAATTTTATCTGAATAGAATCCCTTTCTTTGATGAGGTAACAATACAGGGAAAAGGAATTATTTGGGCAGTTATTAAGAATTAGTTGGATAGCAGCGATTGAACCTCTACCATGTATTGTCCTTATGATGAGCAATTCTTTGAATCATGATGAATTTGTTGTGGCAGAACTGTTTGCAATTATGACTAGCAACTAGGGGGCCTGGCCACATCCTTAGATACTTTACCGAGATTTGGGATGTGTGCTTCAACCACGCACTAATGATTCTGTACAACACCAATATCTAAGGTTGAAATAGGAAATGGGAACATTGCTTGTGGCAGGAGGCGCTGCATGGCTTCCAGTTAGCCATCAATGAGAATCAGGCAACCTTATCCCAAGTGGATTGCAGATATATGTTGAAAGACAGCATTTTGCACTTGCACTGTAAGGTCCAGAGGTGGACAATTACAGAGGATCAGGTAATCTTGTCCCATGTGGATTGCATATATCCTGAAGGATAACATTCTGCACTTGCACTTTAAGGTCCAGAGGTGGAGAACTACAAGCGTACAGTCATGCCCCATACCTTAGAATTGTATTTATCCCTGTGGTTTGCACATATATTCGTGGACAGCACTTTGCATTTACATTTCATTATTATTCTGATAAGATCTTTAGATGTTTAAAATTATTTATAAAGCAGTGGCACTTTATATTTATTAGAACATCTTAAGTATTTTTCATATATTACTAGAATGTTATTTGTACATGACTGAACAAAAGACAGAAAAATTCAAATAAGAGATGTTATGCAGAATAGGAAACTATCTGTACAAGGTGGCAAAACTGGACACCGATAGGAGTGTTCAGATGTTGAAAATTCATATATAAAGTAGTGGCACTTCATATTTATTAGAGCATCTTAGAGATTCTCCATGTACAATTAGGATGTTATTGTTCTTTGGCTGTAGATAATTGAATATGGTGCATTATGTAGGGCAGAAAGGGATTTATAGAAAATGGTAATGTAATGGTAATATATGACTCCGCTAGATATAACAGGTACTTTACCTGGACTTTGAAAATGTTATCTTGTTGCTAGTCACAGTGAAAACCCTTACTTTCTCTTAATAGAGGAATAATTATATATTTTACGGGTGAATACAGTACAAATATATATGAAATGTTCCTTTAAATTTCTTTTAAATGGGTGATGGGAGGGACTAATGAAGCCCCTTTATATGACACTCTGCACTTTAGACTCTATGACCCGGACGAAGGCCTCTGGCCCGAAGCACGTAGGTCTGTTTTTCCCATGCACTTTGCTGTTTGCAATGAAGAAAAATGAATTAAAGAAAGATTACAAATCTCAGATAACTTCCTGGCTGTCTGGTGCCGTCTTTCTGTGACTGCTCATCGTACTGTGGAGGTGATTGAGGAGGGAAAGAGCAAGATCTGTGTATTATATATATATATATATATATATATATATATATATATATATATATATATATCATATATATATATATATATATATATATATATCTATATCTATATCTATAGATATATATATTTCCGTACGAAAATCGTTTTTTGACATGCCTATATCTTTGACCACCTTTGACGAATCTTCACAAAATGTTCCCAAAAACGTGTGTCGTGATTCTTGTTGCGCATGGAATGTTTCGGGGAGTACCGTCAAGCTGGGGCTGTGAAAAAGGGGGGATAAAAAAAGTATGTTTTCCATTTTAATTGTGGAGATTTAGACATGACTACAGCCCGAACCGCTGGACGGAATTACACCGATTTTGACAGAAAAGTAGATTTTGGTTTGCAGTTCATGCTTTCAGTTATTTAGTGTAAATCCATTCAGAAGTTGTTGAGAAATATAAGGAAATTCAAATTTGTATATCTGCGATCACGGCTAATTCATGAACAATAACAAGTTTGTGCATAGATCTGCAGAGCTCTAATTGGCTGCCAACACTTAAACCAGAAAGTGATGGCAGCCATCTTGGGAAAAAAAACATCTCGTCAACAGTATTCCCTATGGCGAGATGCTGCGGATGAGGCGGATACATAGCAGAAAGGAGGATCTCTTGGCAGCACAAGCAGAGTGTAGCAGTAGGTTTTTGGATAGGGGCTACTCACGTAAAATCATTGATTCAGCCATAACCAAGTCCATGGTTTGGTCTAGAGATGAGCTATTACAAGACAGATCAGATATTATACCAGACTGTACAGGATTGGACATTGGCGATAATAAGCGTAACATCAAAGACTTTAGGCTAATTATGCAATACAGTAACCAACACAAACAACTAGAAACCATCATTAAGCGAAATTGGCCACTGGTTCTGAGTGATCCGGTCATTGGATCAGATCTACCCCAAAGAATATCCTTTACATATAGCCGGGGTCCTTCTATGAAAGATCAGTTAGTTGTAACAAGCCCAGAGATTATAGAGGGATCAAGCTGGCTTCAAAAACACAAAGGGCTCTACAAATGCAAAACATGCAAGGCATGTCAGCATGGAGAAAATAGAACTACCTACCAAACACCATTTAGCTCTAGAGTTTACAACATAACGAAACTATTAACCTGTAAAACTGACCATGCGGTGTATGTCCTTTCCTGTCCCTGCAATTTGTTATATGTTGGAAGCACGAAACTACAAGTTCATAAGCGCGTGCTGCAACATCTAAGGGCCATATGCAATCAAGACAATACCTATCCGGTAGCCCGACATTTCAGAGATAGTCACCAATCCAACAGCAAGGGTCTGAAATACTTTGTGATTGACGCAGTGCCGCCCAGTAGAAGGGGAGGGAATAGAGAAAGTACCTTGAGAAAACTGGAAACCAGGTACATTATAGAGTTGGATACAAAGCAGCCAAATGGGCTGAACATGTCGGAAGACTTGTATACCTGTTTATGATTAATTAAGGGAGATAGATTTAAGTACGAGCATATTTATATAGTTACAACTGTTGATGATTTTAACTAACCACAGAAGTTTAATCCAACTATTTGAGTCAATGAGTTCATCTTTAAGACCTATGCATTATGTACATATGGAACAGTAAATGTGACGTGCCTATTCGATTGCACATTTTAACAATCTATGTGTGTATGAAAAATGTATTGAAACAGGCAATTGTTTTAGAGTTGTTTAGGGATTTTGCACATTTTTATGGGTATATTTATTACGGTATTTTTATTTATTACAATATATATTTTTATAACAGTATCCATGTATACATGCATATTTAAAACGGTTTGAACCTCATGTATTATCAGTTAAACGCTGAATATTCACTGGAATAATAACAACATGGAGTAACTCTGGGTTATGTATCTACAGGGAGTACTAATGAGATCACAGGGTAATTTAACAATTTTAAACAAGAAGAGGCCTCCCATAAAAGTATCCACCAACCTCCCCAAGTATTTATCACACTGCGGCAGACCGGCAGTATTGGACATATCATCAGGATGTACATATTTTGGCATTTACACCATAATAGTCCTCACACAGTATATATGAAATGGCCACATAAGATACGACGTATAGAATAAACATTACCTGCCATTCAGCTAAGGGCATCGTACTTTAAAGACGCTTTACATTTGTACAAAGATACACGAACATCCTAGGTATCAACAGCTCTGACAGCAGTCAAAGATGTGTAAACGTTAAGAATATTGCACACTGACTGAGCGTATTGTATCAATTTTTATCCTTTCACAGCACTAAGCACTTTTAGCACTTTTAGCACTACCCAACCAGCATAGTTTTTTTAACATTTTTTAACACTTTTTAGAGTTAGTTTACAACCTTTGCACATCCGTTCATACAGCGATTAGCAAAAGAATTAATAGGACAGAAATGATGCGTAAAAACATTAATCGAGTGGGATAACAGGTCCATGCACTTAGAATCAAAATGAATGGATTGATCTTAACGCATTACAACATGAAATCTAAAGGCACTAGCCATGACTTGTATTACCATTATTATGATTGCATATTTCTTACTATTTGTATTTATATATTTATATATTTATTATCATTGTATATATTTTTTCTATGTCTATTGCTGATTTGCACACGTGATGGCATACACTGAGCACTCGTCACTTTAAAAATGAAAAGTTTACTCACTTCCGTGTCATGTGATCAAGGCTCTTCCGAGCCGAAACGCATCAGACCGAGTAACAGCAATAAAATACTGCAGCACGATATCGTGGTCCGTCTCCGTCCATGGTATGAATGCCGAGGAGTGACGGAGCGGTTGGATATATATAGAGATATATATACACACATAATATATATCTATATCTATATATATATATTTCCGTACGAAAATCGGTTTTTGACATGCCTATATCTTTGACCACCTTTGACGAATCTTCACAAAATGTTCCCAAAAACGTGTGTCGTGATTCTTGTTGCGCATGGAATGTTTCGGGGAGTACCGTCAAGCTGGGGCTGTGAAAAAGGGGGGATAAAAAAAGTATGTTTTCCATTTTAATTGTGGAGATTTAGACACGACTACAGCCCGAACCGCTGGACGGAATTACACCGATTTTGACAGAAAAGTAGATTTTGGTTTGCAGTTCATTCTTTCAGTTATTTGGTGTAAATCCATTCAGAAGTTGTTGAGAAATATAAGGAAATTCAAATTTGTATATCTGCGATCACGGCTAATTCATGAACAATAACAAGTTTGTGCAAAGATCTGCAGAGTTCTAATAGGCTGCCAACACTTAAACCAGAAAGTGATGGCAGCCATCTTGGGGAAAAAAACATGAAAAAAAGGAATACTCTGACCCCTTAGCTCTAGTCTTGGTGTCCCAGAGGGATCCCAGCATAACAAAAAAGCATTTTTTTTTAAATGTTGCTGTGAATTCGCAAAATTTGTGGCAAAAATAGAAAGAGAAAACAAGCGTGGGCTCCTGTGCTTGTTTTTAATTAAGTCTCCTGGTGGGTCAGGTCCGGGGGACATGTCTCCTTTAGTAAATTAAAGTAGGGTGGTGCACATGACCCCCTCCATGGGCAATTGTATGTCCTGGGGACCACCACCTCCCCGGGGTTTATGTTAATGTAAAAGGGGGGGCCACTCAGACCTTCCCAGGGTCCGGGACCATGACCTCCCCGGGGCTTTTACTAAATGTAATGAGAGGGCCATGCAGACCCCCCCTGGGCCCCGGGGACCACCACTTTCCCGGGACAATAAATAAAATGAATGGAAGGGGCCGCACAGACCTCCCAAGAACCACCACCTCCCCGGGGCTTTAGTTAAATTTAATACGATGGGGCTGCATGGACCCGCTTGGCCCCGGGGACCACCACCTCCCTGGGGTTACAATTAACATTTAAAAGCAAAAGCAAAGACCCCCGTTCCAGCGGGCAGGAGCTGTCAAAGTACTCCTGCCTGCTGGAAGTGGCGGTTTCATCTCTTTCCCTGCCCACAGACATGCAGGAAGGGAAAGAGATGAAACGATTGCTCTTGCACACATGGTGCTGCATTTCCAGCAGCTCCCTGTGTGCACTAGCATTGCTGGCTCCCGCAGGAGTCAGGGTGCCAGTAGGGACCGTGAGGGCCTTGAGTCTACCCCCGCGGTCCCATTGCACTCTGGGTGCCCTGGGTAGGCTCCAGGGTACCCAGGGAAATATGGCCACCCTCCCCCATTGAATAATAGCTGGGCCCCGGGGGATGGGGTCCCTGGGGTCAAAATTGTCCCATGGAGCGGGGTGCACACTCCCCTCCCCTGTGCAGAGGCCAGAAAAACAAGCAGAAAAGGCAAAAGAAAGGACAGAGAGCAGAAAGGGCAAGCCAGAAGGCAGAAAAAGAGCTTGCAAGGCAAAACAGAGGGTAGAAAAATGCGCAAAAAGAGGCAAAACAGAGGACAGAAAATGAGCAGAAAAGGCAAAAAAGAGGGCAGAAAAACAATCAGGAAAGGCAAAACAGAGCAGATGAGGGCAAGACAGAGAGTATAAAATGAGCAGGAAAGGTAAAACAGAGGCAGAAAAAGAGCAGGAAAGGCAAAACAGAGGGCTGAAAAAGAAGCAGAAAAGGCAATACAGAGCGAAGAGGGCAAAACAGAGAGCACTCACACACCCACTAAGAGATTCATGCACCCACTCACAGCCCCAATGAGACACTCATACACCCACTCACAAACCCACATAGACACTCACGCACCCACTCATAGATCCCCTCAGAGACTCATGCACCCACTCACAGACCCAATCAGTCTCATGCACCCACTCACAGACCCACTCAGAGATTCATGCACCCACTCACAGACCCACATAGACACTCACGCACCCACTCATAGATCCCCTCAGAGACTCATGCACCCACTCACAGACCCAATCAGTCTCATGCACCCACTCACAGACCCACTCAGAGATTCATGCACTCACTCACATACCCACTCAGAAACTCATGTACTCACTCACAGACCCACACAGAGACTCATGCACCCACTACCAGACCTATTCAGACACTCACAGACCGACTCAGAGACTCACGCATCTACTCACAGACCCAATGAGACACTCATACACCCACTCACAAACCCACTCAGAGACTCACACATCCACTCACAGACGCACTCAGACACTCAGACACCCACTCACAGACCCACTTAGACACTCACGCACCCACTCATAGATCCCCTCAGACTCACGCACCCACTCACAGACCCACTCAGTCTCATGCACCCACTCACAGACCCACTCAGAGATTCATGCAATCACTCACATACCCACTCAGAAATGCATGTACTCACTCACAGACCCACACAGAGACTCATGCACCCACTAATAGACCTATTCAGACACTCATGCACCCACGCACAGACCCACTTAGACACTTATGCATCCACTCACAGACCCACTCAGAGACTCACGCACCCACTCACTGACCCACTCAGAGACTCACACACCCACTCATAGGCCCACTTAAAGACTCACGCACTTAGTCACAGACCCACTCAGAAACTCATGCATTCACTCACTGACCCACTCAGAGACTCATGTACCTACTCACAGACCCACTCAGCCACTCACGCACCCACTCACAGACCCTCTTGGACACTAATGCACCCACTCACAGACCTATGCAGACCCATACAGCCACTTACCACATCCACTAACTCAGCCATACAAGCACTCACACATTCACTCACACACCCACACAAACACATACCCATTCACCCATTCACACATCCGTACAAGCACTTACACATTGCTCACTCACCCATACATCTGTTCACACAGAAACCTACTCTACAATACAGCCACTCACATACCAACTCACTTAACGAAACACCCACTCAAACAGCCACTCACTCACCCATACAGCCACTTACACAGCCTGTCACTCACTCATACAGCCATTCACACACCCACTCACACACCCATACAGTCACTTTCATACCCACTCACCCACCCATACAGCCACTTACTCACCCATACACCCACTCACTCACCCATATAGCCACTGACACACAGCTACTCACACACCTACGTATACACCCATACAACCACTCACACACCTATACAGACACTCAGATACCCACTCACACACACACACAAATACACACAGACACTCACATAATATATGTTAGAAATAGTATTGCTCATTAGTAGTACAGAAAGTATACTTTAACTTTTGTAGTACCTTGGTTTATATGTTTAACACTCATAAACCTTTACAAAACACTCACACTCACTGGATGATGTCATCAGTAATGTCATTTGAGATGCCATCAGCGATGTCACTGACCATATCATGAGTGATGTAATAAGTGAGGTCACAAGCAGTGCATGGGGGGCATAAGTTATAGTTAGCTCAGCTAACTATAACTGCTGAATTTCAGTGGTTTTGTACGAGTGAAATCTGAGCCTAAACATAACGTCCCTGAAACCTTTGTTTTTTCAGTTACTAAACAGAATATATATATATATATATATATATATATATATATATATATATATATATATACATATATATATATATATATATACATATACATATACATATATATACATATACATATATATATATATATATATATATATATATGTATATATATATATATATATATATATATATATTATCCACCAAAACAGTCCAGACGAAGGACGCACTTTGCACAGCCGGTGAATGCGTCAGGGGTGGACTGCCCCCGAATTCATATTATCCAACAAAAAGAAGATAATGCTGCACTCGCCAGGGAATTTCCAGTTATTTATTGAAAGCCAACACACTCTACCTACGAGTTTCAAACAAACTGGTCTTGATCACGGTAAACAATTTTATCCATCATTGCTTTCCTTTTAAATACCTCTCTCCCACATCTTCCATTAAGAGGCATTGTGGGAATGGTAGTCCACATTGTCCAACTCTAAACACATAACAATGATATATATAAATTCAACAAAATTCTACTGGTATTATGTGGTTGTGCATACTTCAAGATTATGATTCCATACCATAGTTCTCAAATTTAGGTGGAAAGCAGCGCCTGTATAGAGCACCCTCAACGCCAGCGATACTCTAGATCTGCTCACTTCAAATGTCTGCTTTTCTATCAAAGTCTTTAAGCATAGGATTAGCACAGTGCCATCCACGCCAAGATAGAAAGGAACAATGTCTTTTGCCATTTCTACAGCAAAGTCTTTAAGCATAGGACTAGCCCAGTGCTGTCCATGCCGAGCTGGAAAATGACAAAAGCCTTTTACCACTCCAGGCACAGTATTACAGCTTTGAATTGGTAAAATACCAACCAAGCCAATCTGAAATGAATAAAAGCAACCCGTGACATGTGTTTCGCTCTCATTAGAGCTCTTCAGAGAGGTATAGCTTTGTCCAGACACAAGGGAGCACCCAGTATAAGTCGAAACAATACCCTTTCAGGCATAGATTGATGCATAAATTATGCAAAAAAGAAGCAGAGAACTCTGAGCAGTTCTCAAGTTTAGGTGGAAAGCAGCTCCTGGAATAGAGCACCCTCAACACCAGCCACACTCTAGATCTGCTCACCTCAAATGTTTGCTTTTCTATCAAAGTCTTTAAGCATAGGATTAGCACAGTGCCATCCACGCCGAGATAGAAAGGGACAAAGTCTTTTGCCATTTCTACAGCAAAGTCTTTAAGCATAGGACTAGCCCAGTGCTGTCCATGCCAAGCTGTAAAATGACAAAAGCCTTTTGCCACTCCAGGCACAGTATTATAGCTTTGAATTGGTAAAATACCAACCAAGCCAACCTGAAATGAATAAAAGACTTTGCTGTAGAAATGGCAAAAGACTTTGTCCCTTATAGTATTTTTACTAAATGTGTTTTGGGGTTTTCACATTTTTAATATTTTATTTATTGCCTAGATTAATTAATATATATTTGTTATTGAATTGTTTATTTTTGTATGGTTTTGTGCATGGTGATGGTATTGTGTATGTTGATGGTGGGAGCAACAGGTAGCAAAGGCAAGTGAGTAAGTCAGTTGCAATATCGTCATGTGGACTCGGGACATCGGCTATCTTTTTGATATAAGGATGGGAAATGACAGAAAAGCCAACAATTTTGTCAAGAAACTCAATGACAACTCTGTTAACATTGGCCTCACCTCCAAAATCAACAACACCACGGTAGAATCCCTAGATACAACAGTTGAAGTCAGGGACAAAAAATTAACCTCCAGACTGCACGGGAAAGCTACAGCTGGTAATACGGTATTACATGCCGAGAGCAGTCATCCCAAAACCATAATTGAAAGCATCCCCTATGGGCAATTCCTCAAAGCCGGCAGGAACTACAGGAGTGATTCTGAATTCAAGGAAGAAGGCATCACCTTGCTTAACAGATTTAAACAGAGAGGGTATAGACCAGCAATACTCAATGCTGCACTGCAAAGAGCACAGACATTAGGGAGAGAAGAACTCCTAGTTTCCAAGAGTAAACCTACTAATGAATCTAATGGGAAAAGCAGTTTCATAACCACATATATGAACAAAGCAGGTGATATAAAAAGATTCTTCGCAGGCATTGGCCTATATTGTCTGTGGAAGCCTGAGCAACTACAAGGATGAGAACCTGACGGTCACCTATAGAAAAGGAACAACACTAATAGATAGACTTTGGGTCTGATTATGATTTTGGCGGTGTGGCAGCTGGCCGGAACGCCATCGCCCCACTGCCACACCGCTAAAGCAGTCGCCATATTAGGAGTTTTCTCCAGGTCTAGCGGGACTGTGCAGTCCATGCCGTGCAGGAACAAGGTGTGCATAGTGACAGGGGAAGCACACCATGTACCCACCTGCATGCACCCCCAGGCCCTGAGGCAACAGGGGGCCCTGTAAGGCCCCCTTAGTTTCTTCACCGCCACACTTTTCATGGTGGGGTCCCTGCTATGAAAACTGTGGCAGTGAAGAAACTCGTAATATGCTTGGCGATGCCGCAGCGGCACCACCAGCATATTGCGGCCACAGACTGCTGCAAGGCAGACAGGGATCGCGGATCCCTGGCGGTAGCAGCGGTCCTATGGCGTCTGAACGCCCAACTTATAATGGTGCGACATTGCCTGCATCACCACCGTGGCTACTGCGGTCCATTGGACCGCCGTAGTCATAATCAGGCCCTTAGTCACAATCACATCTGTAGGAAGACATCAGACAAAGACAAGGGGATGAAGGGCTTCTTCCCCTACACTAGGTACAAAGCTTGTAAGCATAGCACAGTTTTGACTGAAGTTTTGTCTTCCTTAACAGGATCAACCAAGAAAATAAACCAGCACTATACATGAACTTCAGACTTCACGATATATGTACTAGCATGTCCTGTGGCCTCAATTATGCACCACACACCCTGCCAAGAAAAGAATTTTGGCACATGCTTGGGCAACAAAAAATCTAGACCAACAATACCCTATAGCTCGACATTTTAACACACTCCACAATAGGGACCCATCCAAACTCAAATTTTTCGTTATTGACCACATTCCAGTACGAAGAAGAGGGGGGGACAGGAGGACAGGAGAGGTGCTTTCTATAATATATATATACATGAATTATATATAATATATATATAATTATATATATATATATCAACAACACTGGTTCATCCCGAATTATCCCCGGACAAACTCCGACACTCCACAGGGTAATGAACAATTCATTTATTTTCTGCCGTGGCCGCAATATATATATATATATTGTTTCAAAATTAAATTAACACACAATCTGATTGGAGCTATAGACCTGGCTAGCCAGGACAAGATTCCTTTGACGGTACTTACCTTTGACGCTGCAAATGCCTTTGACAGGGTAAGCTGGCCATATTTACAATATGTGATTAAACAATATTACTTGGGTGAGGCTTTCTCAAGGGCGGTAAGATTTCTTTATAAAAACCCGACTGCAAGGATATTGGTAAATGGCAACCTAATGGAAAAGATAAGCATCAAAAGAGGGACGTGCCAAGGTTGCCTGTTTTCACCTTTGCTTTTTAATTTATATATTGAACACCTAGTGAGTGCAATTAGAGCAAGCCAAAACATTATCTCGTTTAAACATCAGGGATGGGAAAAAAGTGTCCCTTTATGCTGACAACCCAATAGTATATACCAGATATTTGGCAGGTTCTCTTCCAACAATCTTAGAAGCTCTGGATCAGTTTGGGAAAGTCTCTAGTTATTTCGTCAATCAACAGAAAACAGAGATCTTGCAGTGGAACATCTGTTGCAACAGACCATTGGCAAAACAGAAAATAAGATATCTGGGGGTTCAGGTGGTGAAAGATCTTGGTACAATGGCCCAGTTGAATTTTAACAAAGTAGTAACTGAAACTGGAAAGATACTAAAAGTATGGGAATGTCTCCCAGTATCCTAGAAAGTTCAAACATCTTAAAAATGTCAATACTCCTAAGTACTTTAATAAAGGTAGGCTGAAGATACTACAAGCTGCATGCAAGTTATGATACCAAATTAAGCGGACACTAGAGATACCCTACTATAGCATGCACGTCCCGATATGGGATTCTCCAGGAACCCCAGATTGTCTAAAGGACAAGTTATCAACACCATTGATGGAAGGAGGAATAATGAAGTGGGGTCAACTAGTGGCGGATAACGCACTAATTACCAGGGATTCACTGGCTGTTACCACAAAGAGCAGCTTGTCTACATTTAAATATTAACAATTTGTAAGCTGGGTACGAGGTCTCTGAAAAGATGGGAAAGGGAACTGTGTATGGGAGAGAAAGTTACAAAGAAGTCTCCTTTAAAGAAAAGAGGTATCAAAATGGTACTGGATGCTGGTACATGCTGGAGTAGAAGAGTTTACATTACCAACAGAAATCTGAGGGAGGGGCCTGCCGACGCTGGATGTGCTAAACTTATGGCAAATATCAGTGTCTATGCTTTGGTTGACAATCAAATCTGCACCTCTCAGAAAAAAACATCTCTTCGCAGCACATAGAGCTTACCGGATGCCGCAGAAACTATCGAAGTTGTATAATGAAGAGAAGAAATGTTCTAACTGTGGCGAAGGAACGGTGGATGATACGCATATGTTTTGGTAGTGTCCTCAGATCCTGAGCTATTGGCAAGAAGTGGGTAAGGTGCTCACAGAGGTTATTGGTCAAGAAGTGGAGGTAAACCTGGCACTAGTACTTTTTGGTGTCACTAATGGTGGAGGGGGTGTGACTAAACTGAATAAAAAACAGAAAGGTTTACTATTCATGCTGATACTAATGGCAAGGCGAGAGATATGCTTGACATGCGTTCATCAATGCCATCCGACGCTATGGGAATGGTTAGCATTGGTCCAAAAGGTTAATAGCTTGGATCACAGTAGCCTCTGAACTAAAAGGATTAGATTTTGGGATATTTGGGAACAATGGCATAAACCGTGCCAAAATAATATGTGGGATTTCTGAAATTGGTGGAGAGACTTTGTCCAGTGATTACGTTTGTCAGCAATAAACAGTAAATGGGAGTTTGGTGGTGGAATCATGCGGGTCTCTCCCCTGGATGTTAAGGTTGCTTATGAAGTGCTGGGGTCCTTCTTATGTGAATGATCTCTCTTCTCCTTTTTCTGGAAATAGGTGAGAGCCAGGACTTGCACTACCTAAGAAGAGACCCCTTATGACCTTCCAACTTTTATCGAACAAATGAGGACAAAAACAAATGCGCAGCACTCTTGCGAATTTTAGGGAGTAAGTGCAAAATAGGGATCTTGAGTTGTTTACAGCTTAAACATTTGTACTCCTCCCATTTAATGAGACCTCTTTCTCTCCATTTACTCGGAGTCTCAGAGTAAATAAGACTGGCTTTAAGGATCTCACTATTTTGTACACATTCATAACATTCTTTGACATTCAAGTGTCCATAGCCCTCTTTCAAATACATCTCCTTAGATAGGACGACAAATTTCCCCCCTTTGTCCGACAGTCAGATGACAATATTGTTGTTGGATTACATGTTTTTGATAGCTTTTCTCTCTCTGAAGCTAACAATGTCACTGTAGCTAGTTTCTTGAGCTGCTGTGTGGTCACAGCCTCAAACGTGTCGACGGCATCATATGGTAGGGTGGGTAGGAAGGTGGACTTGGCTTTTAAGCCACTGGGGCAGCTTAATTTCAAATCAATACCCATCTCAGCTAAGGTAAGACGTTTTATGTGCTTAATGTGTGTAGGGCACTAATTGCCACAGCAATTAAGTCTGGGAATATGGAACTTGCATTATTTGCCGGTTATCGTTCTCTTTTGTAAGTGACACCTGTATATACCTGTGTCTTTCGTGTGCACCGTGGAGTACTTTATCCCGGTGTAGTGTGTGGTCTTATGCATGAGGGCTCACTCATTGTGTGGGTCCATTTGCATTGTCAACCCACTTGGGCAAGATGTATTGAAGTATTCTGCATGGTATAATGCATTTAGAGAAGTGTGCAGCCCGGCGCGGTTGACTGACTTCGATCCTCTTAGTTGTGTAACAGTGCTTAAATGACGGAATCTATTTTATTCATATTTATTTTTATTTTTCATTTGCATACAGGATATACATAACATCAATATTGCACATATGCTGCAAATCTTCTAGGAGATATATATTACTAGTGATGATTATTAGTATAGTTTTTTCACTTTATGTTATGTACCCTAAGCTCCATGGAATGTTACAAAATGGCCGTGATCGTGGCAGAACCTTGTTTGACCATATTGTAAGCCCTTCTTCTATGTTGTGTTTACCACTTGTCATTTAACCTATAAGAATATACAAGGGGGCGGCACCTACCTACCTGTGACCAAGGCGACTTGATGGCCATAACGCGTCAGGTGTGGCATTTGCCTTCTGCATTTCACTTATCAGCATTAAATTGCTGGTAAACATGTCGGAGTGCGCTTTTTTCCTTGCCACATAGAGATTGGAGATTCTGGTTGATTTGGGACTCATACCAACCACGCACCACTGCCATATATATATATATATATATACATATATATATATATATATATATATATATATTCACTGAAAAAAACAAAGGTTACAGGGACGCTATAGTTAGGAAATATGATTTAATATAATTTAAAAAAACCTTAGAAATTCACTGAAAAAAACAAAGGTTACAGGGACGTTATTATTAGGCTCAGATTTCACTCATACAAACCATTGAAATTTAGCAGTTATAGTTACCTGAGCTAACTTATGTCCCCGCAATGCACTGCTTATGACCTCACATATTACATCTCTCATGGCATGGTCAGTGACATCACTGATGATATCACTGATGACATCATCCACAGAAACACCCACACACCCACTCACACCCCCATGCAACATCTCATACACCCACTCACACACCCACAGAACCACTCACATACCCATTCACCAACCCATACAAATACTCATGCACCCACTCACTCATGCATAGAGCCACTCACACACCCACTCACTCACTCATACACACACCCATACAGATACTCACAAACCCACTCACTTACTCATACAGATACTAACACATGTACTCAGTCATCTAAACAGTCACTGAGACAAACACATAGTCTCCCATAGAGCCTCTCTCACACACACTTACTCACCCATATAGGCACTCACACCCACTCACTCACTGTAGGAAAGGGCCCCTTTTGGACATAGTTAGCCCCCACTTGTTGCCTGGAAAATGATGTAAATTCGACTGAAAGTGCAAGGGTCCCTGCTAACCAGGTCCCCTGAGCCAGAAGCTCGTCCCTAAACTGTATCTTTTGTTTCCCAATTGGCACAACTTCAGTACCCATTGTAAGTTCCTAGTAAATGGTACTCCTGGTACCTAGGGCATTGGCATTGAAGAAGGATCCAAGGGTTGCAGCACAAATTGTGCCACCTTAGGGGCCCCTCACCAAAGCCATACACACTACCATTGCGACTGCGTGCCTTTGTGCAGACAAAATCGAAGAGTCAACATGGCACACATCCCTGTGTGCCATGCCCACAGACACTGTATGGGATAAAGGTAAGAACACCCCTAAAGCAAGCCTTATAAGTCCTAAGACAGGGTGCACTATATCTTCTGTGAGTCCATATCTGCATGAGCAGATATGCCCTTACTGTATCCATGTAGATTCGTGGATATTGTAAGTGAACAGGGAAGCCATAGGGAGTACATGGGCTGAGCACTTGTCATTACGAGTTCCCCAGCTCCATGATGGCTTAACTGTATTATCGTATGTTTGGTACCAAACATCTTGTCTTAATAAACCTGCACTGATTCCAGTGTCAGATTTATTATTAATTCCACACAGAGGACCCATTTATAGGGATTCCCTGAAACCTACCAACCCTTAGTTTGGTCACTGACTGGTCTAAGTCAGCCTGTCCCCAGCAGACAGAGGTCTGACCTCATGGGATGAGCGCCTCAGCACTCAGAACAATGCCTGGCCAGGGTGGGTTGAAATGTTGGCAGCCAATCCCATTTTAGCATGGGAACTGTCGGATCCTCGGAAGATCCGAGTCCCTATATATACAAATATGTTTTTTTTTATTTCTAAAAAAACTACTGAGCGGACTAACACCAAATAACAAAAAGGGTTCTTTCTGGACCAAGAGCTATCTTTCTGCCAAATTTGATGGAATTCCATCCAGCGGTTCAAGCTGTAGTTGTGTCAAAAAATCTCTATGGAAATTAACATTGGAAAAACACTTTTTTTGATGCCCCCCCCCCGCCCCCCTTTTTCGAGGCCATTGCTTGACGGACCACCTCAAAACTTTCCATGTGCAACAAGAATCACCGGCACACTTTTTTGGTGGGGAACATTTCGTGAAGATTTGTCAAACTGCGCCTTTTTTCCACTATTTTTGTTTTTACCATTATAAGTATAGGAGCACAAAATTGTGGTAAACAATATTTTTGTCAACGATATTGTTTACCATGACATTGTGTCAGTGATCCCAGAGGTCAATGCTGTGGAGCACAGTGAACCCACACCTAAAGCTCTACATTGGAGACTTGAGGCAAGCAAACTGTCTTCTCATACCATGCTGGAGGGTGAAACAACACTCTCATGTTGAAGCAGTGGCGAGTATATGGACTCACACAGAAGGTGATATTTGATTTCCCGTTGACTACAGTCATTCTATAAGTAAATGGACAGTTTCAAACACAAATGTTGGATCACACTTTAATTTTAGAACCCATCTAGTGATATTAACATTAAAGGATATTTTCCTAACAACCATTAAACAGGGCACTGTGTCTGAGATGAAAAGATGGGTCTCCAAAGCTTCTTTGAATCCCCTGAATATCTTGGCCAAATAAATAATGTCCAGTTGATGAGAACTGGTTGAGTCACTTACAGTATAATACAATTGGTCTACACCCAATAAATACTGATGTCCAGTTACAGTTAGTAACTATAAAATATGCATATTATTGTTCAGTACAATTTGAAGAGAATGTTGGCGCTCTCAGGTCTACTTATCTAACTTCATAAAGTATATTAAAAAATACCTTTTAGGGTATGGCCATGTTCCAAGGACTCATTTGGGTTCCTGTTTATTTCTGTTGAACAACCCTTGTGTGGAATAGTTTGGAATAGTTTGTTAAAGTTGTGCAAGTTTAGCACCAGGGATAGTTTCAGAACTGCTGAAAGCTTTTAATATCAAAGGGGATGATTTATATGTGGCTATCAGGACTTTTCAGTTTGAAACACCACTGACCTTCTGAGTCATCCAGCGGGGGTGATGGTGCGAAGTGTTTTATACTATTCCCCCTTACTCTACAACCCAAAGAGTGTTTGTCAATCACTGCTTTGCGAGGGAACGCACCGGGGAAAAGGTGAATGGATAAAATTTAAAAAAAGGCTGCGGAGGATCTCAGGAAGGCCTTGGTCAGGAACCCCTCAATGGATTGTGAGGACCTCTATGGTTTCTGGGAACCACCAACCTTAAATGTAGAGCCCTGTATGCAAGAAAGGAAACAGGAATGTAAAGGCATACACACACAAAGATAACCACAGAAAACCCCACTCAATTCTGTTCCCAGATACTCACTTCCATGCCTCATACAGCACACTTTGATTAATAATCAAATGTCTTGCAGAAAGTCATAAGGAACGTAATCCATAAGACGGCAACAAATGTGGTGGAGAAAAGGTAATCCGCTGCTGTAACCTTGACCCAGAAAGTACGCATTAACCTCCTCAATTGCGAGGAGTGCAAACGAAATGTATCAAACTAGAAAAGAATATGAATAAATTGTTACCAAGAAAGAAGCGCAGAAAATGAGCTTGGAAAACACTTATCTTCAGTGTCTTGGTTGGTGCTGCTCGCCAAACTCCTATTAACTCACAGGTGATGAGGCTTTGCAGGGACGCTCGGGTTCACGGGGAACACATGGCTCAGCTTCCCTGTGGAAGCTGATGCACACGTCTAGGAAGAAATGCGGGAAACAAGGGAAAGGAGGTTGCCAGTGCTGAAAGTGCGGCCGGTTGCTTCAGCTGTAGCACAGGAAGGCAGAACGCCGCTTCGGAGCTGCCGCTCAAAAGTATGATGCTGTGGAAGGCAGAACGCGGCTTCAGAGCAGCCGCTCAACAGGAAGATGCTTCCACGAGGAACGCACCTCACACGCCCCTCCGGAGAGCTCAGAACAGCAAACGGGGAATGCGCGGAGGGAGGCAGCTTCAAGAAGACAGGAAAACTGAATAATCCAAGTGCAACGCTTGGAAACCGGAATGGATTGTCAAGCACTGGGCAACCCCACAGGAGGGGTTTATATCCTGACACCAATAAAATGTCAGCGCTCAGGAAACGCCTTCTCGTACAACCCCATTGGATTTTGGGAGTTGTAGTTTTACATTCAGAATTCACACACACATCCCAGACATTAGGTGATATACAAAGGGGGTAAGTGATGTACTATGTGTACCCCTTAACTGAAGACCCTTCCTGCAATACAAAACACACAAGTTGATGGACGGAATGTTGCACATTGGCAAAACATTCACCCCCAGTCACAGATCTGGGTTTAATCCATCGTTATTTTGCTCATCACGCCACCCCAGTTCAGACATGGCCATATGCAAATCAGTCTTGACCCTGTGCCTCATGGGAACAGTCCAGCCCGAACTGCCAAGCCATGTCTTTCCTGGACCGGAATCAAGCATCCTAGGACCGGTTTCTGGCTATCAGCCGTCATCAGCCAGGATAGCTTGACTCCAGTGGCGTAGTGAGCACGGGACCCACGTCTGGGCATACCCTTCCCACATAGGGCGAACAGCAAAACACACAAGTTGATGGACGGAATGTTGCACATTGGCAAAACATTCACCCCCAGTCACAGATCTGGGTTTAATCCATCGTTATTTTGCTCATCACGCCACCCCAGTTCAGACATGGCCATATGCAAATCAGTCTTGACCCTGTGCCTCATGGGAACAGTCCAGCCCGAACTGCCAAGCCATGTCTTTCCTGGACCGGAATCAAGCATCCTAGGACCGGTTTCTGGCTATCAGCCGTCATCAGCCAGGATAGCTTGACTCCAGTGGCGTAGTGAGCACGGGACCCACGTCTGGGCATACCCTTCCCACATAGGGCGAACAGCAAAACACACAAGTTGATGGACGGAATGTTGCACATTGGCAAAACATTCACCCCCAGTCACAGATCTGGGTTTAATCCATCGCTATTTTGCTCATCACGCCACCCCAGTTCAGACATGGCCATATGCAAATCAGTCTTGACCCTGTGCCTCATGGGAACAGTCCAGCCCGAACTGCCAAGCCATGTCTTTCCTGGACCGGAATCAAGCATCCTAGGACCGGTTTCTGGCTATCAGCCGTCATCAGCCAGGATAGCTTGACTCCAGTGGCGTAGTGAGCACGGGACCCACGTCTGGGCATACCCTTCCCACCTAGGGCGAACAGCAAAACACACAAGTTGATGGACGGAATGTTGCACATTGGCAAAACATTCACCCCCAGTCACAGATCTGGGTTTAATCCATCGTTATTTTGCTCATCACGCCACCCCAGTTCAGACATGGCCATATGCAAATCAGTCTTGACCCTGTGCCTCATGGGAACAGTCCAGCCCGAACTGCCAAGCCATGTCTTTCCTGGACCGGAATCAAGCATCCTAGGACCGGTTTCTGGCTATCAGCCGTCATCAGCCAGGATAGCTTGACTCCAGTGGCGTAGTGAGCACGGGACCCACGTCTGGGCATACCCTTCCCACATAGGGCGAACAGCAAAACACACAAGTTGATGGACGGAATGTTGCACATTGGCAAACATTCACCCCCAGTCACAGATCTGGGTTTAATCCATCGTTATTTTGCTCATCACGCCACCCCAGTTCAGACATGGCCATATGCAAATCAGTCTTGACCCTGTGCCTCATGGGAACAGTCCAGCCCGAACTGCCAAGCCATGTCTTTCCTGGACCGGAATCAAGCATCCTAGGACCGGTTTCTGGCTATCAGCCGTCATCAGCCAGGATAGCTTGACTCCAGTGGCGTAGTGAGCACGGGACCCACGTCTGGGCATACCCTTCCCACATAGGGCGAACAGCAAAACACACAAGTTGATGGACGGAATGTTGCACATTGGCAAAACATTCACCCCCAGTCACAGATCTGGGTTTAATCCATCGTTATTTTGCTCATCACGCCACCCCAGTTCAGACATGGCCATATGCAAATCAGTCTTGACCCTGTGCCTCATGGGAACAGTCCAGCCCGAACTGCCAAGCCATGTCTTTCCTGGACCGGAATCAAGCATCCTAGGACCGGTTTCTGGCTATCAGCCGTCATCAGCCAGGATAGCTTGACTCCAGTGGCGTAGTGAGCACGGGACCCACGTCTGGGCATACCCTTCCCACATAGGGCGAACAGCAAAACACACAAGTTGATGGACGGAATGTTGCACATTGGCAAAACATTCACCCCCAGTTCGGGCTGGACTGTTCCCATGAGGCACAGGGTCAGACTGATTTGCATATGGCCATGTCTGAACTGGGGTGGTGGAGTGAGCTAAAGAATGATGATGGATTAAACCCAGATCAGTTGACTGGGGGTGAGTGTTTGATTGGCTCAAACGTTCCGTCCATCATCCCCTTTTGTATCGCTTTGGTCGCCCTAAGTTGGCGGGGGTATGCCCAGACGTGGGTCCCTTGCTCACTTTGCCACTGGATTCAAGCAAGCCTGGCTGATGACGGCTGGAATGCCAGAAACCGGTCCTAGGATGCTTGTTTCCGGTCCAGGGAAGACATGGCTTGGCAGTTCGGGCTGGACTGTTCCCATGAGGCACAGGGTCAGACTGATTTGCATATGGCCATGTCTGAACTGGGGTGGTGGAGTGAGCTAAAGAATGATGATGGATTAAACCCAGATCAGTTGACTGGGGGTGAGTGTTTGATTGGCTCAAACGTTCCGTCCATCATCCCCTTTTGTATCGCTTTGGTCGCCCTAAGTTGGCGGGGGTATGCCCAGACGTGGGTCCCTTGCTCACTTTGCCACTGGATTCAAGCAAGCCTGGCTGATGATGGCTGGAATGCCAGAAACCGGTCCTAGGATGCTTGTTTCCGGTCCAGGGAAGACATGGCTTGGCAGTTCGGGCTGGACTGTTCCCATGAGGCACAGGGTCAGACTGATTTGCATATGGCCATGTCTGAACTGGGGTGGTGGAGTGAGCTAAAGAATGATGATGGATTAAACCCAGATCAGTTGACTGGGGGTGAGTGTTTGATTGGCTCAAACGTTCCGTCCATCATCCCCTTTGTATCGCTTTGGTCGCCCTAAGTTGGCGGGGTATGCCCAGACGTGGGTCCCTTGCTCACTTTGCCACTGGATTCAAGCAAGCCTGGCTGATGACGGCTGGAATGCCAGAAACCGGTCCTAGGATGCTTGTTTCCGGTCCAGGGAAGACATGGCTTGGCAGTTCGGGCTGGACTGTTCCCATGAGGCACAGGGTCAGACTGATTTGCATATGGCCATGTCTGAACTGGGGTGGTGGAGTGAGCTAAAGAATGATGATGGATTAAACCCAGATCAGTTGACTGGGGGTGAGTGTTTGATTGGCTCAAACGTTCCGTCCATCATCCCCTTTTGTATCGCTTTGGTCGCCTAAGTTGGCGGGGGTATGCCCAGACGTGGGTCCCTTGCTCACTTTGCCACTGGATTCAAGCAAGCCTGGCTGATGACGGCTGGAATGCCAGAAACCGGTCCTAGGATGCTTGTTTCCGGTCCAGGGAAGACATGGCTTGGCAGTTCGGGCTGGACTGTTCCCATGAGGCACAGGGTCAGACTGATTTGCATATGGCCATGTCTGAACTGGGGTGGTGGAGTGAGCTAAAGAATGATGATGGATTAAACCCAGATCAGTTGACTGGGGTGAGTGTTTGATTGGCTCAAACGTTCCGTCCATCATCCCCTTTGTATCGCTTTGGTCGCCCTAAGTTGGCGGGGTATGCCCAGACGTGGGTCCCTTGCTCACTTTGCCACTGGATTCAAGCAAGCCTGGCTGATGACGGCTGGAATGCCAGAAACCGGTCCTAGGATGCTTGTTTCCGGTCCAGGGAAGACATGGCTTGGCAGTTCGGGCTGGACTGTTCCCATGAGGCACAGGGTCAGACTGATTTGCATATGGCCATGTCTGAACTGGGGTGGTGGAGTGAGCTAAAGAATGATGATGGATTAAACCCAGATCAGTTGACTGGGGGTGAGTGTTTGATTGGCTCAAACGTTCCGTCCATCATCCCCTTTTGTATCGCTTTGGTCGCCCTAAGTTGGCGGGGGTATGCCCAGACGTGGGTCCCTTGCTCACTTTGCCACTGGATTCAAGCAAGCCTGGCTGATGACGGCTGGAATGCCAGAAACCGGTCCTAGGATGCTTGTTTCCGGTCCAGGGAAGACATGGCTTGGCAGTTCGGGCTGGACTGTTCCCATGAGGCACAGGGTCAGACTGATTTGCATATGGCCATGTCTGAACTGGGGTGGTGGAGTGAGCTAAAGAATGATGATGGATTAAACCCAGATCAGTTGACTGGGGGTGAGTGTTTGATTGGCTCAAACGTTCCGTCCATCATCCCCTTTTGTATCGCTTTGGTCGCCCTAAGTTGGCGGGGGTATGCCCAGACGTGGGTCCCTTGCTCACTTTGCCACTGGATTCAAGCAAGCCTGGCTGATGACGGCTGGAATGCCAGAAACCGGTCCTAGGATGCTTGTTTCCGGTCCAGGGAAGACATGGCTTGGCAGTTCGGGCTGGACTGTTCCCATGAGGCACAGGGTCAGACTGATTTGCATATGGCCATGTCTGAACTGGGGTGGTGGAGTGAGCTAAAGAATGATGATGGATTAAACCCAGATCAGTTGACTGGGGGTGAGTGTTTGATTGGCTCAAACGTTCCGTCCATCATCCCCTTTTGTATCGCTTTGGTCGCCCTAAGTTGGCGGGGGTATGCCCAGACGTGGGTCCCTTGCTCACTTTGCCACTGGATTCAAGCAAGCCTGGCTGATGACGGCTGGAATGCCAGAAACCGGTCCTAGGATGCTTGTTTCCGGTCCAGGGAAGACATGGCTTGGCAGTTCGGGCTGGACTGTTCCCATGAGGCACAGGGTCAGACTGATTTGCATATGGCCATGTCTGAACTGGGGTGGTGGAGTGAGCTAAAGAATGATGATGGATTAAACCCAGATCAGTTGACTGGGGGTGAGTGTTTGATTGGCTCAAACGTTCCGTCCATCATCCCCTTTTGTATCGCTTTGGTCGCCCTAAGTTGGCGGGGGTATGCCCAGACGTGGGTCCCTTGCTCACTTTGCCACTGGATTCAAGCAAGCCTGGCTGATGACGGCTGGAATGCCAGAAACCGGTCCTAGGATGCTTGTTTCCGGTCCAGGGAAGACATGGCTTGGCAGTTCGGGCTGGACTGTTCCCATGAGGCACAGGGTCAGACTGATTTGCATATGGCCATGTCTGAACTGGGGTGGTGGAGTGAGCTAAAGAATGATGATGGATTAAACCCAGATCAGTTGACTGGGGGTGAGTGTTTGATTGGCTCAAACGTTCCGTCCATCATCCCCTTTTGTATCGCTTGGTCGCCCTAAGTTGGCGGGGGTATGCCCAGACGTGGGTCCCTTGCTCACTTTGCCACTGGATTCAAGCAAGCCTGGCTGATGACGGCTGGAATGCCAGAAACCGGTCCTAGGATGCTTGTTTCCGGTCCAGGGAAGACATGGCTTGGCAGTTCGGGCTGGACTGTTCCCATGAGGCACAGGGTCAGACTGATTTGCATATGGCCATGTCTGAACTGGGGTGGTGGAGTGAGCTAAAGAATGATGATGGATTAAACCCAGATCAGTTGACTGGGGGTGAGTGTTTGATTGGCTCAAACGTTCCGTCCAGCATCCCCTTTTGTATCGCTTTGGTCGCCCTAAGTTGGCGGGGGTATGCCCAGACGTGGGTCCCTTGCTCACTTTGCCACTGGATTCAAGCAAGCCTGGCTGATGACGGCTGGAATGCCAGAAACCGGTCCTAGGATGCTTGTTTCCGGTCCAGGGAAGACATGGCTTGGCAGTTCGGGCTGGACTGTTCCCATGAGGCACAGGGTCAGACTGATTTGCATATGGCCATGTCTGAACTGGGGTGGTGGAGTGAGCTAAAGAATGATGATGGATTAAACCCAGATCAGTTGACTGGGGGTGAGTGTTTGATTGGCTCAAACGTTCCGTCCATCATCCCCTTTTGTACCCCTTCCTGCAATACACCACAATGACAGTGGCAGTAAGGATACTCCATCGCAATGGAGTATACTTACTGCCAACATAATGGTCTGCCCACCCAATTTTGATGTGGGCGGACCATAGGTTTGGCTACAGTGGTGACTACTCTGTCATCGCCATAGCCACACCTCTCCGATGGCCTGATGGAGAAGGGTCATCAGAGAAATGGCTTTATGTCCGCATATGAGAGAAATGGCCATTTTTTTTACTGTCCATCACCGCCAGGCAAACCTTGGCAGTGAAGGATGAAATATGCTAATAATGCCCCCCTCACCATGGGAGATTTCTCCCATGGCAAGGTGAGCATTCCATTTTTTTATTAAAAAAAAAATCCTGCTTCAGAATTTTCTGGTAGGAATAGGTACCCCCACAATTTAATACTGGTATGTAATCAGAACCACTGGTGACAGTTAAAGTAAACTCAAATTGGGCAATGCTGCAGGGGGGACCTGACCGTCTGTATACCAGGCTTAGAGAGCCCCTTTAATTTGGGAATACATATCTCTGGTTCCAGCTGCCAGTGAATCTGAATACAAAAAGAGTCCCTCTGGAAGATGATTGGTGTTTGGAATCATAACAACATCAAAGAGCAATTGTGTAATCCCATTATGAATGTTCAAAGTTCAGTAAATAGGCATCATGAACTTGGAATCCACAGTGCACTGGCTGGCCAGATATTACCCCCTACAGTCTGCAAAAGACTCACCAAACACATTTGGAAAGATATACCTATACAAAGCAATACCAGTGGCAGAATGTGTGCTATACAAATGCCAGTAAAATAACATGATATAATATAACATTACATAATATAATATAGGTGATCTATTTTACATTCAAGTGACCCCAGCTATTTTTCCTCAACTGGGGCCTTGTTTCCAATTCAGAGAATCATAATACCTCCTTTGAGAGAAAAATGAGGTAGTTTAAAAACTATTTTGTTACCTTCTTCTGACATTTTCTAAGTCAGGTATCTTGCAGGCATATATTAGCCCTTTCAATATTTTTCCAAAAATCAGTACTACTGCTTTAGCTTAGCTCCTAAAGTCATTGCCACTGACAGACATTCCACTTAAACAGTTGCACATGGTTTCCACTGTGATTAACGTCAGCACACAGTTTTTTGCACATTGGAGAATGCATGTCCAGTGCAAAAACAAGGCAAATTCTATTGGGTAAATAAAATGTTCCAATGAAGCAACAAACACCATTACACACGAGTATTCATTTCCATTTTGCCATTGAAATTAAATGATTTTTTTTCGCTGCAATGTGATAAGTCTCCAAATGACACAATACCGAAACATGATCCATATAAATCATTTGCAAATGATTACGTGGTATTTGCTCAAGGATCATAACTTGTTCAATAACATCCCCAATTCTTCCCTAGAATGATCCTAGAACTCTTGGCAACATAGAATATAAAATTCTCATCAACATCCTGTTAACCCGCATGGTATTCACCAATACAAGGCTTTTGTGGTTCTTGTTTCACATCTCCTGTCAACAGCAATTTATACTAATGGGTGACTCAAGATCCCAGCCTCTAACAATGTGTAGTCTCAACAAAAAATCAATCCTCTCTCCAGCAATCTTCAACCTGTGCATTGAATTGCTAAGAGTCCTCCTTCCCAACTATGGAATCAATATTTGCCAATACAGAGGGGGCACCCAAATTTACATAAAATTATTCATAATCAAGGATATAGATCACCTCAAAGACTGCCTCCCTCATCAAGCATGGATGACAAGCTTCAGCCTAGATCTGACAGAGACAGGATTTATCCTCTTCGTCAACAGCAGCAGAGCAGTCCAAACCCAGGATTGGCTCCCCAAAACGAAACTGGATGGCTGCTCAGCACAATGCACCATGAATACAAAGCTATTTGGATTCACCATTGATGTCTCCTTCAAACTCCCTTCATGAAAACCCACCTAGGTTGTTACAAATCATCACTTGCATGTATAATGAATCCACCCCTTGCCAAATTGGACTTTAGATGTAGTGTATAAGCTATGATCCTTTCTCTCATCAACAGTGGCAAAATCCTCCTTTGTAACATTTGCAGAACTCATCACGAATTCACTAAAGACTGTCACATACAATCACCTCTGGCTGCCTTTTAAGCCCACATCATCTTCAAGACTTTTTGTGCCACATACAAAGCTGTAAGATTGCCTCACTCTACCTGGCAGAAAAATTGCATACAATTGGTCTAACTGTAACACTAATGTCACAATATCGCAATATTGCCTGATACAAAGCCTAGAACTGCACAAAAAATAAAACCCAGAAGCAAACCATCTCTGCTTACGTGCTCAAATTCTGCCCGTCCTGTAGTTCCAAAAAAAGATGAAGATGCATCTCTTCAAGCAGGACATTGTCAAAAGGCACTTCAGCACTGGCCCAACTCCACCTTGTCAGGCCACGCAGGAACTCTACCTTCCCTCTAGCCTTGCTGATTGAGGTACAGAATCTCGATCGGCTTCTTAACCCCTTTAATGTAGGGCTCAGTTATTCACACTTTACGACACTCTATGACACTTTATGGCACTCCATCCTACAACACTCCACACTATGACACTCTGTGCCACTCTATTCTATGCCTTTTCACTCGACAATGCCCTTCACTCTACAACACTCTACTACACTCTACACCACTACACTCTATGTCACTCGACTACACTCTACACCACTCCACTTCATGCCACTCTACGTTACTCCACTCTATGGAAATCAATGCAACTCCACTCAAAGACACTCTATGCCTCTCTATGCTCCATTCTAAGTTAATCTACTGCATGCCACTCCAAGCCACTTTACTCTTCTGTATGCCACTCCACTCTGTGTCACTCTACGCCACTCCACTTTGACACTAGACCCTACAGCACTTCAGTATATGACACTCTACTCCATTCTAAGCCACTCCACACCACTTTACTCCACTCTACGTCACTCCACAACACTACACTCTACGCCACTGCACTTTACGCTATTCCATTCTACTCTACGTCACTCTATGACACACCACTCCAGTCTACAACACTCTACTGTATGACACTTCATGCCACTCCACTCTGCGACACTCTACACCACTCCAATTGACACTGCACTCTACTCCACTCTACACCATTCTACAACACTCTACTCCACTCTACACCACTCCACTCTATGACACTCTACTCCACTCTATCCCACTCTATGCCACTTCCCTCTGTGCCTCTCAATGACACTCTACTCCACTCGACTCAACGCAAACCCACTCTACTCGACTCTATGCCACTCTACTCTCTGCCACTCTACGATACTACACCACTCTAGACCACTTCACTCTACGCCACTCCACTCTACACCATTCTGCTCCCCTCTACTCCACTCTTCCCCACTCTGATCTATTCCACTTTATGGCACTCCACTCCAGTCTACGCCACTCCACTCTACTCCACTGTGCAACACTATAAGACACTCTGCAACAGTATATGATACTCCACTCTATGACACTCTATGCCCCTCCACTCTACAACACTCTACTCTAAGACACTCTACTCTATGCCACTCCACTCTATGACACTCTTACTGCATTCCTGTCTACGACACTCTACTCCACTATTCGACACTCCAGTTTGTCACTCTATGCCACTCCATTCTATGCCACTCCGCTCTACTCTATGTCACTCCACTCTATGACACTCTAATCCCCTGTATGCCACTCTATTCTATGACACTCTACTCCCCTGTACTCCACTCCACTCGACAACACTCTACTCCCATCCTCACTATGACACTCCACTCCACTTTATGTCACTCTAATTCACTCCACACAATTCCATTCTATGACACTTAACTCTATGCCACTCCACTATACTCCATTTCACTCTGCTTCACTGCACGCCAGCCCACACCACTCTATGACACTGTCCTCTAAGTCACTAACATTTAGTCATGCTGAAGAGCAGCCACGCTGGTACACAACATGCCTAATACACATTGGCAAAGCCAATAGCTCTCGCATAGGTGACAGCTTTTGGCTTTGTGAACACTTGTTTCCTTCTGAGGATGGTAAAATGAGTATCAATTTTGAGTGGGTAATAGTGAATGTTCCTTCGTTTACACGAGTTCCTAGTTGTTCAAATTAACTAAGACCAAGAAATTGCAGAGAAAAATGCAAAGGGCAAGAAAAATGACTCATAGAAAATAGATCTAACAAATATCTGTATTTTTGTGGTGGTGGATATATTACTCATTGGGTCTCCAAATGTTTAATATATCTAGAAGAGTATACGAAAATTATTAATAGAAAAGGCTGATAATGACCCCAGCTGCAACGCGCATAAACATGTTGTTGCATGAGAAGCAGAGTTCATTCACTTGATGAACCCTTCTTGGGCGCCCCTATTGACACCCCACTGACAGCAGGCTCTATTGTTAACCTTCAGCAGTACATCCAGAATAGACCAGATACTGAAAGGGTACAGCAGCACACAAACACAAGGGCCATGGCTCGGATGCTAAATATAGGCCTTGCCGAATGATTATGTGCTCTGCACATGGTCAGCTTTCAACAAATGTGACTGAGGGAAAATTAGTTTGCAGCTGGGGTCAGTATTTTGAGAAAAGTGGAGTTATCAGGTTTCTTTTTCATCGGATGCTATCAAATATTACTTTTAAAAGATGAAGCCGTAATGATCCGAAGGGCAAGAGTGAGAGGGAACCTGGGAAAATTATTTCATAGCCTGATACACTAAATGAACACAATGATGTTGTGGCAAATTATCATGGGCGTTGATTCACCAATCCCAGGGGTAGCAGAAGTGATCTCAAGCTCCTTTGCCGTCCATTGAAATCACAGGGATGACCCGTCCCGCTGTCCAATCTGTAACCCCTCAACAGCCAACTATTAGCTACTGTAGAAGTAGGGGAAAGACAAGGGGCCCGATTCACAAAGGGCCTCTGCACTCATGGTGAAGACCTGGCAGTCGGGGCGGGGGGCCCACACTCGTGGTGGAACCTCCCCAATGAGAAATTGCAATGCGGAGGTCCCGCCAAGACTGCGGAGACTCTTTATGAACCGGGCCCAAGGAGTCGAAACTGCAGAATATAAACAATCCTGACGGATCTTTTGCCGTCTTGCTACAGAAAGCTGTCCATTACAGACGGCATTACATACAAAACTACATAGAGTGGATCTTGGATCAGCCCCTTTGCTGGTGAATGGATTGCTTTCTTGTCTATCTCACTTCCCTGCTCATGGCTGCATAGCTCCTCCACCTCCTCTCTCTCTCTCTCTCTCTCTCGCCTCCTTATCTCTCCCCCTCTCTTTCCCACCTTTCTGTCCCTCCCCTGCCAACTCCTGCGACCCATTTCCTACTCCACACTGGCCACCACCATTGGCTTTGACAGTAGAGGATGTTTTTAAATTGCGCCAGCATTTGCAAAGTCACTAGCTCTGACCAACCACCATGAAAGTGTATTTGCTATAGTTTCAAAATGGTAGCCACACAGCAACATAGGGGTACTCTTGAAAGTGTAGCACATACACTTGTCGCAATTGCAATTGCTGCTATTGGCTCTGCCAATGCGGCACAATTTTAAAAGCATAGGCAAAGAAAATACCGCTGACCAAAAAGTGTTTTGCAAAGCAAGATAGATGGATTCTAACAGTGCTTGGTTTTTTTTCTTTCTACCTCTGTTGTTAAAATATAAGTACAGTGGAGCAAAGTTTTTCTTAAAAGCCTGCTGCCAATCGTGCCAAAAGCTCTTGTTGCCAAATATCAAGACTTCCTAGTTTTGATTCCACCTCATCCCTTGTTCTTCTACCATCTTACACTTCATGTCTTTTTATCTTACTCATTCAGGTTCCTATTTATCCATGCTTTTTCTTCTTGCAACTGTTTTTTAACCTTTCTCTTCCTTCTTCTTTCGCTCTTATGGTTTGGACCAAAAAATTATGATGAAAATTAAGCCCCGGTTTAAAAAAATGAGAAGGGGTGGGCGAAACTTATGGAGTTTCATTCCGTAGAGTTCCGCGAGCAGGCAGAATCAGCACTTCGCACAGATTTTTAGCATCAGGAGCTTGTTCCGCGCTGTACAATCAGCGCAAATGGCACCACGTGGCGGCCAGATGGCCCTGCTTCTTTGCTGCCGCTCAAGTAGATTTTCTACTCGAGAAGCAGCTTTCTCACCATGAATGGTCGCAACTGTCCGCAACTTCCCATATTGAGAAAATCTTGCCCGGTGCCGTCCTAGCACCTAAAAATTGCACTAGGGGATGCCAATTCACGGTTGCCAACTTAACGTTGGCAAGCTGTGCAAGTGACAAAACGTCACCACGCGGCAGTTGGCCAAGTTTTGGCAGAACTCTGTGTTACAAGCGTAACGCAGATTGGGGAAAACCCTGGGAACTTTGCCGGCGGAGCGGAATGCATCACCCACACCCAAAAATGAGTGCCGGTGTCCCCTACCTGCAACTATTAGCACATATTAACGAGGGATAGCATGAGCAGTGCCAGGGACACCAAAGGGGAAACCAGGAATAGATTCTGTTCTCTCTGACTTCCCTTAACTTACACCCATGCATATTAGTGTTATTTATTTATCTGCTTATTTATGATCCTTCAGTTCAAATTAGGCACACATGGACTTTAAATATCTTCACACTGTGCTATGTAGGACACAAACAGCGAGTTAGATTTTGGTGTATCAATACAGCTTTTGCAACCGTGAGGTAAAAGAATACTCGAGCAGCGAAGGAAAGCTATGTTGGGGAGGTGATATTTAGAAGTTTATCATTACTACAGGACACACTCGCAAATCCCAATGTTGGGGAGGTGATATTTAGAGATTTATCATTACTACAGGACACACTCGCAAATCCCAACTCCTTATTCACAGATTTAGAATGTGGGTAATTTCCAATCACAAATTCCACTTACTGTAAATATGGTGGATATTCTGCAGTCATTTTTTTTATGAGGATTTCAAATCAAGAAGCTGAGGGATTGTCTGGGGAGGGAAATGGTCAGTCCAAATGTTATATACATATATATATATATATATATATATATATTATATTATCTACTGGCGGTCGCCAGTAGATAGTTATAGTTACAACCTATTATCCATAGGAAATCCGCGACATTCTATTTGAAATAACTCTCTTGCCGGTTGACGTATCTTCGCAAAATTTTCAAACTTTGTGGCCCGCTCCGGTCCGCTCCTACCCTGAAAGTCTCGGGGATTCGTCAAGCGGGGGCCGAGAAAAAGGGGGTCCCAAAACGCGTTTTCCCCATGCAATTTTCCATAGGAAACTTTAGACACGGCTACAGCCCGAACTGCTGAACGGAATTACACCAAATTTGGCAAAGAGGTAGTTCTTGGTTCAGAAAGAACCCTTTTGTTAAATGGTGTAAATCCGTTCAGTAGTTGCTGAGAAAATCAAAAGTAAAAAGATAGTGATATCTATGGCCGAGTAGGGTCCGCGTACCCTCCCGATCACGAGCTGCATGTTAATTGGCTGTCAGCTGGCTGTCAACATTCCGATTCAGGAAATGTTGGCAGTCATTTTGTCCCTCGGTAGAACCGAGGGACAGAAACAAGTGCGCAAGCGCACAAAGGGGGCAGGGTAGAAACACCCTGACCCCTAGGTTTGCTCAGGGGTCCCACAAGGACCCCCTGGGCAAAAAACAAAAACAAATTTTTTTAAAAAATCGGCAGGATGCGCTCAGGGTGCGCAAATCCTGCCGGAAATAAAAATCGAGCGCGGTCTCCCGCGCTCGATAGCATTTTGCCCCGGGTGGCCCAAGTCCCCGGAGGCATGGTGGGGGGTTAATTTATGTGTGGGGGCCTCAAAGGGCCCCTAGCCCCGGGACCGCCACCCCCGGGGCTTTTTTTTAAATGGTGCGGGAGGGCTCTGAGCCTCCCGCAGCCCCGGGGACCACCACCTCCCGGGGCTTTTTTTTATAATTCAAAATCCTGTGTGGGGGCTCCAGCCTCCCACACGCCCGGGACCGCCACCTCCCGGGGCACTAAACATTTAAATATGGGGGTCCGTTACAGACCCCCAGAGCCCCGGGGACCACCACCTCCCGGGGCTGTGACCTGAATGGGAGGGGGCCGCACGGCCCCCCTCCTGGAGCCCTTGATGGCCCTGGGGACCACCACCCCCAGGGCCGGCTCCTGCAGTGTCCCGGGTGCCTACCCCCGGGACACTGTAGTTTGCTATGGCAGGACGGGAGCCTCGCGGCTCCCGTCCTGCCATAGCAACTGCTTTGGATATTGGAAGAGAGCAGGGAAACCTGCTCTCTCTTCCAATATCCAAAGCACATTGCTTTCCACATGGGGAGCTGCATCTTAGCAGCTCCCCATGGTTACAGCAATGCCGGCTCCCAAGGGACGCGGGAGCCGGCGGGACTGTGGGGGATTGGGGACCCCCCACAGTCCCCAACGGAGAGGGCCAGCCCCGGGGATGGGGACCCCGGGGCAAGTAGGGCTCGGGAGGGAGGCCACGCGGCCCCCTCCCCAAAGTTTAAAAAATGAAAAAAATAAAAAAAGGGTATGGCCGGCCTCGGGGATGGGGTCCCCGGGGCCTTAAATGGCCAGAGGAGGGGGCCACGCAGCCCCTCCAAAGAATAAAAATAAAAATAGAGGCCAGGCCCCGGGGATGGGGTCCCCGGGGCCAATACAGGCCCAGGGAAGGGGCCACGCGGCCCCCTTCCCGCTTTTTTTATTTTTAATTTAAAAGGGGTAAGGCCCTGGGGGATGGGGTCCCCAGGGCCCATAAACAGGAAAAGGAAGGGGGCCACACAGCCCCCTTCAGGGCGTTGCAGAGGGGGACGAATTCCCCTTGAATACTGGGGGTCCCTGGGGCCAACTAGCCCACCAGGAACCTCCAGTATGCGCCAGGGGCTGCCTTGCAGAGAGGTGTACAGAGGCCACGCCCCTTTTACACCTCTCTGCAACGCAGCTTTGTGGCGCTTTTGGAGGTATATGGTGGGCTAGTTGGACTCCGGGGACCCTCAGGATTCAAGGGGACTTAATCCCCCAACTTAAAACGCGCCACGGGCGCGTTTGCACAGTGGTGAAGGGAGGGGCGGGGCTTCAGGTGACATGTGTGCAAACAGGCCCCATGGCGCGTTTTAAGATGGGGAATTAAATCCCTTCATCCTGAGGGTCCTGGGCCAACTAGCCCAACAGGTACATCCAGAAAGCGCCACAGAGCTGCGTTGCAGAGAGGTGTAAAGGGGTGTGGCCTCTCTACACGTCTCTGCAACGCAGCCCTCTGGCGCATATTGGAGGTTCCTGGTGGGCTAGTTGGCCCCTAGGGACCCTCAGGATTCAAGGGGACTTAATCCCCCAACTTAAAACGCGCCACGGGGCGCGTTTGCACAGATGTCACCTCAGGCCCCGCCCTCCCTTCACCATTGTGCAAATATTCTTCTAAAATCATCCGAAATACGAATTCCGATTTACTCACCTGTTATAAGGAGAGACCTCAGTGCTGCATCTTTCAGCCCAGTACTGGTCCTGAAAAGTAATTTTAACCGTACTTACCAGTAACTTGAATTTCCTTCCATAGGATATCATTGCCTGCTTTTGCTGAAAAAGTTTCTAAGTGTTGATTTTTGAAACATACAAATATTCCTCTAAAATCAGCCGAAATACAAATTCCGATTTACTCACCTGTTATAAGGAGAGACCTCAGTGCTGCATCTTTCAGCCCAGTACTGGTCCTGAAAAGTAATTTTAACCGTACTTACCAGTAACTTGAATTTCCTTCCATAGGCTAACATTGACTGGTTTCACTTGGAAATTCTTCTAAGTGTGGAGTTTTGGAACTTTAAAATATTCCTCTAAAATCAGCCGAAATACGAATTCCGATTTACTCACCTGTTATCAGGAGAGACCTCAGTGCTGCATCTTTCAGCCCAGTACTGATCCTCAAAAGTAATTTTAACCGTACTTACCAGTAACTTGAATTTCCTTCCATAGGATATCATTGCCTGCTTTTTGCTGAAAAAGTTTCTAAGTGTTGATTTTTGAAACATACAAATATTCCTCTAAAATCAGCCGAAATCCGAATTCTGATTTACTCACCTGTTATCAGGAGAGACCTCAGTGCTGCATCTTTCAGCCCAGTACTGGTCCTGAAAAGTAATTTTAACCGTACTTACCGGTAACTTGAATTTCCTTCATAGGCTAACATTGACTGGTTTCACTTGGAAATTCTTCTAAGTGTGGAGTTTTGGAACTTTATAATATTCCTCTAAAATCAACCAAAGTACGAATTCCAATTTACTCACCTGTTATCAGGAGAGACCTCAGTGCTGCATCTTTCAGCCCAGTACTGATCCTGAAAAGTAATTTTAACCGTACTTACCAGTAACTTGAATTTCCTTCCATAGGATGTCATTGCCTGCTTTTTGCTGAAAAAGTTTCTAAGTGTTGATTTTTGAAACATACAAATATTCCTCTAAAATCAGCCGAAATCCGAATTCTGATTTACTCACCTGTTATCAGGAGAGACCTCAGTGCTGCATCTTTCAGCCCAGTACTGGTCCTGAAAAGTAATTTTAACCGTACTTACCGGTAACTTGAATTTCCTTCATAGGCTAACATTGACTGGTTTCACTTGGAAATTCTTCTAAGTGTGGAGTTTTGGAACTTTATAATATTCCTCTAAAATCAACCAAAGTACGAATTCCAATTTACTCACCTGTTATCAGGAGAGAACCCAGTGCTGCATCTTTAGCCCAGCACTGACCCTGAAAAGTAATTTTAACCGTACTTACCAGTAACTTATATTTTCTTCCATAGGAATCCATTGTCTGGTTTTCAGCAGAAAAGTTTCAAAGTGTCGATTTTCACAAATTACAAATATTCCTAAAAATCGCCTGTATGACTTAAACGCATTCTTTCAACTGTTTACAGGAGATGCACCAGTGCTGGATCCAGGATCCAACACTGAGTAAGAAAAAGTAACGATAACCGTTTTTACCTTCTAAGTGAATTTCCTTCCATAGGATAACATTGGTGATTCTATGAGAAAAAGTTTCTAAGTGTCAACTTTTAAAGTACAATAATATTCCTTAAAAATCACGACTGTAACCAAAACGCTTTTACTCAACTGTTTACAGGAGATGTCCCAGGACTGAATCTAGGATCCAGTCCTGTGGTTAGAAAAGTAATCCATAAAGTAAGTAATTGCATTTAACTAGAAATTCACATTGAGCTGAATGTTGCATTGTGTTTGAAAATGTGTTGCCCATTGCAACAACTGTAACTACTGTACTTAAAAGTCTATTGCCTATGTGCAAAGTATTTAAACTAAAGTAATTCATTCTGAGAAAGTATTTTTTGTAATGTAATGTATAATGTAATTACAATGTAATTTAAAAAATAAAATATGTAAAAAAATTGTTTCTAAAAATGTAGTAAATCAGTATGAAAAAAATTTATATAACAATTAATACATTTAAAAATTGTCATTTACAAAACCTTTGAAATTCACTGAAAAAACCGTAGGTTTCAGACATGTTATAGTTACAAACTAGCATTTAAAAACCCTTGAAATTCACTGAAAAACCATAGGTTTCAGGGACGTTATAGTTACAAATTAGCATTTAAAAACCTTTGAAATTCACTGAAAAACCATAGGTTTTAGGGACAGTTATAGTTAGTTGGACATTGCACTCGTACAAAACCCGTGAAATTCCCCGTTATAGTTAGTCCAGCTAACTATAACTCGCGCCTCGCAATGCACTGCTGATGACGTCACATATTACATCACTCATGACATGGTCAGTGACATCACTGATGACATCACTGATGACATCTCAAATGACATCACTGATGACATCATCCACGTGATAATCTGATGCAGCTCCTCACACCCTAATATAACCTTTGATACACCCAATCTAAATTACAGACTGCCATTCGCAAAACTATAGACACTCCAACACCAATAACTACATACCCACTCACTGATTCTTAGGTCTACATACACACATCCACTCACTCACCCGTACAGTCACTCATACTTATGGTCACTCAGTACAGGACTATCATATGCACTCTTACTCCTATATAGACACTCAAACACCGCCACTCATCCATAGAGGTACTCACACACCTAGTCAGTCATGCAAATAATTAAACACACTGCCATTTACTCACCTATACAGTTATACACACACCAGCTCACTTAATCATACAAATACTAGCACATTGTTACGCTCTTATACAATCACTGATACAAGCACACACTCATCCATACAGCCACTATCACAATCACTCACTCTCGCTTATAGCTATTTATATACTCCAACACACATATATACTGGCTTTCACATATGTAGTTACTCACACATGTATTATTATTATTATTATTATTATTGCATTTTATAGAGCGCACAGCTACCTCCAACGGAAGTGTCCCGGCGCTAACGGTAGGTACAGATTGCATACAGGGGCTGTGGAATTCCGCAAATGTACTAGGTTAGGCTGAAGAGCCAAGTTTTCAAGGCCTTTCTAAACAGAGGCTCTGTCTTTGCCTTCGGAGATGGACTGGCATAGAGTTCCACAGCAAGGCGGTTTTTACTGCAAAGCCCGACCCCCATCCTATCCTTTTTAAAGCGCGGAGTCACCATTAGGTTCTGATGATTAGACCTCAGAGATCTTGACTGGTGATATCTCTGAAGTCTATGCTTCAAGTATTGGGGGCCAGTGTCATTAATAGATCTAAAGGCCAATATCAGTGCCTTAAACTCGATCCGTCTCCTGATCGGGAGCCAGTGCAGGCTTCGCAGGTGAGGAGAGATATGATGGCGAAGAGGCACATTTCTTATTAGCCTGGCTGCAGCATTCTGTATAATCTGCAGTTTTCTTAACAGGTAGTCCGGGAGCCCCAGATAGAGACTATTCGCGTAGTCCAGTTGTGAAGTTACGAGCGCATGGACCACATTTTTCCTGCAATTCATTGGTAATAAATGCAAGAATTTGCGTAAGCTTTTTAATTTCCAGAAACACACGGAAGAAACCTTACCAACCTGAGCACTACCTGATAGGCTAGAATCAAATCGGAAGCCTAGGTTCCTAGCTGAGCTTACCGGGTTCGGAGGGGGTCAAGCTCAGCCGGCCACCAGAGTTCAGATGCAGGAGGAGAGGGTTGATTAAAAAATAGTACCTCTGTTTTATCAGTGTTCAACTTCATGCAGTTGTTTGTCATCCATACCAAGATTGTGCGCAAACAGATTTTAAAGTTCGCAAAGGCTGCCTCCGTGTGCTCTTTGAAAGAGAAGACAAGCTGAGTATCATCAGCGTACGAGACCACCTTCACGTCACACTGTTCAATCAGTGTGGAGAGAGGGGTCAAGTACACATTGAAGAGGGTGGGGCTGAGCGCTGAGCCCTGTGGGACCCCGCAGCTAATAGCTCTAGTAGCCGAGGTGAAAGGACGCAAGAACACATTTTGAGACCGACCCTCTAAGAAGGTGCGGAACCAGTTTAACACAGTACCCTTCACACCTAGAGACTCAAGTCTCTACCACTGGGACATACATTCACTCACTAACACACTCTTACACACACTTACCCACCCATACAGTCTATCACAGATGCACTCTTGAAACCATCCACCCAGTGAATCACCCACTCACACATCTATGCACAGAGTCGCACACACCCCACCCACACAAACACTCAGGCACCCATACAGATACTCAGACAACCAATCAATAACTCATATAGACACTCATGTAGCTATTCACAAACCCATGCAGCCACTTACACAGCAACAGACAGACGGATACAGACATTCACCCAGTTTAGTCACTAACCCATGCATTCAGTAAGATACGTTAAATCACTCACTTATAGAGTCAGTCACGCACCTACTAAATCATCCATACAGACACTTACACACCCACTCATTCTTCAATACGTCTTTTCCTATATATATTAAAAATATTTCAACTTTACAGAAACACACAGTCACTGGATGATGTCATCAGTGATGTCATTTGAGATGTCATCAGTGATGTCATCAGTGATGTCACTGACCATGTCATGAGTGATGTAATATGTGACGTCATCAGCAGTGCATTGCGAGGCGCGAGTTATAGTTAGCTGGACTAACTATAACGGGGGAATTTCACGGGTTTTGTACGAGTGCAATGTCCAACTAACTATAACTGTCCCTAAAACCTATGGTTTTTTCAGTGAATATATATATATATATATATATATATATATATATATATATATATATATACATACACAGGGCTTTAAGTGGGCCGGGTCTGTCCGGGTCTGAGCACCAGCAGTTATTTTCAGGGGGCCTCGAAACGGGTCTCTATCGGGCTCTATTTTCGGGCCTCGCAGAGGTAGTCCGTAGCTAAAAATCCGAATTTTGGCAGCACAAACTGGTGGATGGAAATGGTTGATTTAGTCTGAACCACCGGTGAAGGTAAGACGTGGGCATTTTAGATTGTCATCTGTGAAGCGGCGCAATTAATGGGACAGAGGAACGAGCACGAAATGGGAGAGCATGGGCTCATTTGCAGAGATATGGCACAGATAAACAAGGACCTGAGGAACCTACGAACTGCAAGCTGTGACTTTGAGAGAAAGGGATGCGTAGAAGAAATTCTTCAAAGAGAAGCAAGCGAGGGCGGAAAGTGAAAGAAAAACATTAAGAAAATGCAACAGCAGCTGAGATGAAAGGAGATTTGAAACCTAGGAGCAGGGCCGGCGCTGGGCATGGGCAGCTGCCCATGGCCCCGCGGCCGTCTAATTACAATGGGGCCCCCCACGAGTCCATCAACCTTTTGAAATGGTGCCATTGTGCGAGGCGCAAGGCGCCCCCCCGCCCTCACCTGGGCCAGGCTGCCATGGACTGAAAGGGCAATATGACACCGCATCCCTTTCAGCTGCTGCAAACTGGGCCGGGCTGGGTTGCTGGCGGTGATCAGCCTAATTGCCGCATCTGCATGATAACAGCGGTCAGGCAGATGCTTGAACTGGCGTGAGGTGTGAAGTGAGCCCTGCTCCTGCATGAATGAAACGCAGATCGTCCTGCAGGGATCTCAACAAAAACATAGAGTGACCTCACGTCACAATAGGCGCTGCTCCTTCCATTGAAGAGAAAGGGAGAAGAGCAGAAAATGGAGAGAGGCAGGGCTTTAAGTGGGCCGGGTCTGAGCATTAGTAGTTATTTTCAGGGGGCCTCGAAACAGGTCTCTATCGGGCTCTCTTTTCGGGCCTCGCAGAGGTAGTCCGGTTTCTTTTTTTTTTTTCTTGCACCAAACTTATTTTGCTCTTAGCTGGAATTGCCAGGCTAGATCCTGAGGCCGCTGACCTTTGTGCACGCTGTAGATCCTTTCATGCAGATTTTTATCATATGATCCGGGACTGTGGGGAAGTATGTATCACAGTTTAGGACAGAAAGTCCTCTTTAATGACTTTTCAGGCACCTATCTCCGAGTCTTTCTGAGTAAAGCTTTGTTTGTTGGGTAAGTTACGTAGAACTAAGGATAATAAAAAAACCTTGTAATTTCATAGATTTAGCACCTTATTTTTTGGTAAGAGTAAGATTGCGATCCTGCAACCAGCCTCCAAACACACAGCCGCACCCGAGTACTTCACAGGTCTTTAAAAGACCATTTGCTTGTTAATGAGGCTTTTTTGTTTTTCACCGCTTTGTAGAGCCCCTGCAGCTCCACTCTGCCTATTGCTTGAATAATTAGCCCCCACCCGCAATGTTTTTTTTAAACCCCCCCCCCCCTCAAAATTTGGCTCTACTTGCGCCTCTGGGGAGGGTGTATGGCGTTATCCATACATATCTTTACTTAGACCACGCCCCTACTTGGATAGGCCACACCCATTTAAGAGGTTTGCCCCACCCCTTTTAGAGCACCTCCAGTTTTTTTTCCCCACTTAAAGCCCTGTACATACATATATATATATATATATGTGTGAAAAAAGAAAGTTGCCACTTCGTTGGGATGCACTCACTGGGGGTAAGCCAAAATTCAAGGCAGCACACTAGAAACCTCTCCCCACACGGGTACTGCCGACGCGTTTCGGATAACCTCCTTCCTCTGGGCAGTTTTTAGAAAAGGAGAGGCAAACAACAGGCTAGCAGAACATCCCCTCTTTTATTTCTAAAAGTCTCAAATGCAAGTCAGGTGAGTTGATACTTGCATGCTGGGACTGGTAGTCTTGACTCCCAAGTGGCGTTGCCTCGCAATTTCCTCAAAGTTAATGGTGGGACAACCAAAGTTCCAAGCGGCGCCGGTATAGCGAAGGCTCCCCCAGCTCCGTATCGCCATGCCAGTGCAAATGCCACGGACCTGCTTAGGATGTCGCAGCGGTGCGATCCCGTGACCTGGGCTGGCCACTATTACTGAAAAAGAAAGTTGCCACTTCGTTGGGATGCACTCACTGGGGGTAAGCCAAAATTCAAGGCAGCACACTAGAAACCTCTCCCCACACGGGTACTGCCGACGCGTTTCGGATAACCTCCTTCCTCTGGGCAGTTTTTAGAAAAAGGAGAGGCAAACAACAGGCTAGCAGAACATCCCCTCTTTTATTTCTAAAAGTCTCAAATGCAAGTCAGGTGAGTTGATACTTGCATGCTGGGACCCCCAGTGAGTGCATCCCAACGAAGTGGCAACTTTCTTTTTTCAGTAATAGTGGCCAGCCCAGGTCACGGGATCGCACCGCTGCGACATCCTAAGCAGGTCCGTGGCATTTGCACTGGCATGGCGATACGGAGCTGGGGGAGCCTTCGCTATACCGGCGCCGCTTTGGAACTTTGGTTGTCCCACCATTAACTTTGAGGAAATTGCGAGGCAACGCCCACTTGGGAGTCAAGACTACCAGTCCTACAAACTGCCCAGAGGAAGGAGGTTATCCGAAACGCGTCGGCAGTACCCGTGTGGGGAGAGGTTTCTAGTGTGCTACCTTGAATTTTGGCTTACCCCCAGTGAGTGCATCCCAACGAAGTGGCAACTTTCTTTTTTCATATATATATATATATATATATTCCCAAGATGTCGCTGTACTTAGCAGCTCCCTTTCCCACGATGTCAGTGCCAGCCAACGGCGACAGCAGCTGTTTCAATTTTTACGAACATCCAATGTTAATCCTCCAATTAGCGAGGCAAACAGAAGGAGTGGCACACTCCTGGTGTGCCACTCCTTCTGTTTGCCTCGCTATTTGGAGGATTAACATTGGATGTTCGTAAAAAAAATATATGTATATATATTTTTTTTGTTGTTGTTTTTTTTGTTTTTTTTACTCCGGAAATGGTAGCAGTAAGTTAGTTTCCAGGGTTTGAAAGGCTATGGAATATCAGAAAATATCTTACACTTTGAGTAGAAAGAAAAACAGTTAAGCTGCTTTTTTCTTAGATAAATCTGCAAGTGTATCGACCCTCTGTTTTCCATTAGTTTATAGTGTGGTGTACATATGGAAAGGTGTGATTTTTGCAGATTTCTGCCCGCAAACCACGAGTTTTTTTGTGAATCTCAAGAAATCCCCCGAATAGAAGATAGTCATTGATGCATTGCAATTCCGTAACAGAGCACTCTAGATGTCTGATGAGCATCTGGGGATGTTCTGGTGCCAAAGGGTAGCTTTTGTGGGTGGTAGATATGTTTGTCATCCTTATGTCTTTCCATTTTGTGGAAAACCATTGCAAGCATAGCTATTGTGCATGAGTTGCTTCGGGATAGTATCTTATGTTATATTTAAGGCTCCCTGTTTTCCGTTTTTACTGATTTTTACAGATAAATACAGACAGAAGACAATTTTTTCCCTCTCTGTATTTATTTTTAAATGTGGATAAAAACGGAAATTGGGTTGTTTTTGAGTGGTTCTAAATGCTGTCAATCATGACTGCCAGGCCAATAGCTGTGCAGATTGACAGGCAAGGGGATTAAAAAAAATATAGGGATTTTAGTAAAGAGCCTTAAACAGCAGTAGATTTGCACAAACTTGATGCTAACATTTACATATTTTCTTACAAGTGCATATTTTACCATCTGAATGTGTATAGATCATTGAAACCTGTGAGGCGTTTAGGCACAAGTGCACATTAACTGGTTAAATAAATGCAGAAATATACACATTTCAGCTTAATTTTTTCACAAAACCTAAAATAAATATGGATAAATACAGGTAAAATTAGCAAAAAATAAATATGGATAAATACTTCATTCATTCATAAAACTTTATTTCGGCTATTACGGCCATAAAAGTACATACATATACACAACCTCTTAAAATTAATATCAAGAAAAAGTACGATGTAGTAAGAACCACTTATTATGAAATAGTACAAGCATAGATAGCAGTAATGATCGCTCATTGGGAAACAGGGAATTAAAAATAATAATCATCACTATGGGCAATATAATCACTGCAAGCCAATCATAAAAAATATAGATTAAACTAAAAATATTAAAAGAAAATTCACAGACTATGTTTTTATATAAAACCTAAGTCGCAGTAGCGGCCAATTAAAAGCAGGTCTTAATAGATCTCGTATCAGTTGTTTGATAAAATACCTACGCTTACAGGCTAGGTTTTTTGCCAAAACTAGGGTCACAATGGTTGACAGACGGGAGCAGGTATTACTAATTCTCACATCGATTTTTCAATAGATACCTTCGCTTACACCACATTGCAAAGAGAAACTTAGAGATTGCAACAACAAAAACCGGGTTGGTATCAGATTTTAAAACCCTGTAGGATTCCTTATAATTTCTAATACCTAGGTTCCTACACAGTTGAGTAACCCACTTTAACCATGCCCACTTATATGCCAAGCAGAAGAACAACACATGAATTACAGTTTCCTCCTCTACTAGGCACCCCGGGCAAAGGTGGATGGTAGCGCCTGCCCATTTGTTGGTGAGTGCATGGAGCGGCAGCGTCCCATATCTAAATTGCAAAAACAGTTTTTTTGCTGTTGGCGGTTGAATAAAATCCAACACCTGCTCCAATTTATATTGCTGTTTTATATCCAGGAACCCATAGGTTAAACTAGAAGAATTAGCGGTCTGTAAAATGCATGACAATTTATACCCCTTCAGTACACAAGCCAAGGATTTTTTTGAGATAGCTGAGCAAGACTCCTCCGGTGCGGACCATAGGTCCTCCCTTCCTATCGCACGGAATGAGTCTCTGATAAAGGAGAACCTCGGGATATTACCCGCCCCCAGAGTGGACATTACAGCCTTTAATTCCTCTCTATAATGTCCTAGCTCTGGCGTACTCCACAGCCGTCGCCAGTAAAGCAGTGGGCGAGAAGCAATTAGGTCTGCAATGGGAAGGATGCCCAGATCCATCCTTAGTGGCGTTAAAGGAGTACTTTTGGGCAAACACAGGATTTGTCTCATAAAATTATTTTCTGTTATAGTGAGGGCATTAACTAAGCTATGTCCCCAAAGTTCGGCCCCATACATAGTTGCCCCCATAGCTTGGACCTTGTAGATTTCTACAGGCGGGCTTATAACCTTTAGGGCACATCTCTTATAAACCTTTAAAATCCCCCCGACTGCCTGAATTAGCTTTAAATTAGCTTTGTTAATTTGGGGTCCCCATCCCATTTTATCGTTTAATGTGAGGCCCAAATAATCAAAGATAGGAACCCTTTCTAAGGGTCCATCATCCATTCTTGGGTGCGGACAGTTTATAGAGTCAGCGTGGAAGACCATATATTTTGTTTTCTTAATATTTACTACCAAATTCCTCCTTTTACAAAACCGACTAAATTCCTCTAATACACGCTGCATCCCCATTGGTGATTTCGAGAGGAGCAGGGTATCATCCGCAAACATTAGGGCAGGAAATTTGCGGTTGGCTAGTTTTGGGGAATCAATGTCCTTAACGGCAAGAAGGTCTCCTATTAACCCGTTGAGAAAGAGTGAGAAAAGGGTTGGTGCAAGCACACAACCCTGCCTCACCCCCTTTCCTACAGGAAAAGGAGCCGTTAATTTCCCATTCTTGCCGAACCTTACCCTAGCAAATGTTCCCTCGTGGAGGCGTTTAAACTGGTGGCAGAGGTATGGTGGTACTCCCATATCCAGCAAGATTCCCCACAGCTGGTCACGATCCACCATATCAAACGCCGATTTGAGATCCACGAATGTAAGGTACAGACTACCACCCTCCAAAACTATATGCTTCCAATAGATCAATTGAAGCCTAAACAACTGATCTATAGTAGATGTTTTACATCTGAAGCCTGCCTGTAAAGGGGTTAAAATATTAAGGTCTTCCATCCATTCCTGGAGTCTTCCCAGTAAGACTCTAGCAAAAATCTTTTGAGTTACATCAATAAGGCTGATTGGCCTGTAATTTGCCGGTTCTATGGGGGACCCTTTTTTATAAATAGAAATAATCTCAGCCCCGGCCCACGTAGGGGGGGGTGGCAAGCCATAAAGAATGGCATTAAATAATGTCTGGAGGTATGGGGCCCAAACAGTCTGTTCATTTCTATACAGGTCCCCGGGGATTCTATCCAGCCTAGGAGCTTTGTTTGGCAGTATTTTGGCTAGGGCAGAAAATACCTCGGCCAAGGTACATGGGGGTATATCCCCAAGTGAATCAAAGGTATGACAACAAACCGATATCCCACTCTCACTAGGTCCATTACAGGGGCTTGAATATAAATCTTTAAAGTAAAGACGCCAGGCTTCCTCAGCAATATTAGGCTCGAGGGTAGACCTACCCTCTATCTTCCCGGTGTGGACTAAATTCCAGAAAGCTCTTGTGTCTTTAACATCCAAGGCATTCTTAATGGCCTGCCATCTTTCCATTTCCCATTCAGATTTCGCAGCTAAAATAATTTTTTTTAAAACACCCTTGCTTCCCTTATTTGCATACTATCCCCCCCCCCCCTCAGGCTTGACAACAGGGCTCTCTTCGCATCCCTGCATGACCTATTGTACCAGGGGTTTTTATCTCTGCGATGGTTACTCTTATTGGGCTTACTGTTATAAAAAAAATCCGCCAGGCATGCAACCATGTCAAGATGGATTTTGCCTAGATCTTCATCAGGTTCTAAGTTAGCACTGCTTCCAGAGACAAGACTTGCTTTTTCTAACAGGGGAATAATGCTAGTATACATATCCGCCATTACTTCTGGAGCTTGGATTATTGAGCCCCAGCGTATTCTTCTCCCTCCTTCAACCACTATCAAATTGTCTAGTAGCGGGTTTTCCAGGTCTTGCCCTACTTCCACTACATGACTATCTAGGGTTACGACCAATGGATTGTGGTCGCTTTCATCACGGGGGAGGACAGAAAACTTCACAACCTTATGCCAAATTTCAACATTTATTAAAATATAATCAATTATTGTTGCCTGCCCAGTTCTATCAAAGGTGGGATGCCCAGGATTATCGTCAGGGAACCTGCCATTACATGCCCTCAATGAATAGGTGAGGGTAAGAGAGGTTAATTGCAAGACTAGTGGGGTCCACCCCCTTATCGGGTACGCATTAGACGCTGGAATTAACCATGATGAATCCTCGTCACTGGAGATGGGTGTTGACAACCCACTAAGGGGTTCAAAGTGACAATTAAAATCCCCACCAATTAAAAAATACGCTTCCCCAGACAGTAAATTAAGAAGAACAGCCAAACAATCTAACGTCGGCGAAGTTTGCCCATACTTAACTGGGCGAGAGTAGACATTGATAATGGCCAGCTTTGGAAGGTTTCTATGGGTGAGAAGAATACATAAAATATCAGGTGAATGAGTTTCTATTCTCTTCACCGTACAACCCAAGTGGGTGCCTACCCAAATACACAAACCCCCCGACGGTCTACCCCTTGGGCCCTTCACTGCCGCGTCACAATATGCTGCAAAACCTACTCTATATAATGATCTTACTGCCCAAGTTTCTTGGAATAAGCAAATGTCGTGGGAGTCTATGAAAGCGCCCCAATCGGGAAGATCCAATCTGGACATTAGTCCCGCAATATTCCACGACAGGATCCTGGGGCCATGTGATCTTGCTTCCAACTCACTCTCATAGGTCACCTCATAAAATCCCCTATTTATAACTTCTAGGGGCTCGCAGTTGTTATCAGCAGTCCCTAATGTTTCAGAGTTTAATGCCACCTCACTGGTTGTAACAATACTATTCTTAGGTGCATCTAAGGGTTTCCCCACTTCCCCACTGTCACTAACTTTAGTGGTTTTGCTTGTCTCCTCATTCCCCTTCTCATTGCTTAATACGGCCTGTTGGTTTATTACCTCAGCCCCCATACCCAAAGGACTATTACACGACTGTTTGTCCGTGATAAGTGGGCAAAAGTCGGTGGGGGTCAGTCAATCCACCTGGTCTAAAACACTAAATCTATTGCTGAGGGGGATACTGGATACAAAACAAATACCATCGTTCACTCCTCTATTGGAGGCATTATCTAACTGGGCTCTCCCTACCCCATTCCTACCTAGATATCCAAATTTCTCCATGGTGGTTGGGGGAGGGTAAAAGTAACTTAAGTCAAAAGACTGAATACCAGTTTTTGACCTTTGGTGAGACCACTCGCATATATGTTTGACCACCCGTCTATCTCTAAAATTAATAATAATACAATCGCCCGCTAAGTCTTTCACTCTTCGGCCCACCCAGCTTACTCTACGGGCAAACAAGATTTGACTTTGCACATTCGGCGGGAGAGGTCTGTTGTTATTCAGCCAATGAATAGATTTATTTTTTAGTTCATTATAAGATTCTACACTATCTTTGTCTAATTCAGGCACCCCGGTCAGTACGACGACATATGGTGAGGAATCAGGGGGTAAGTCAATAAATGGCAAAATATGCTTAGACTCCCTGGGATTAGATCTTTCCTTTGGTCCTCCAAGCAGTTTTTGTGCCAAACCCCCTCCCAAGGATTGCTGTACTGCTCTTTCACCACGGGGACAACCTGTACCTCGTTGGGCCACTACACCACTATAGGCGGTAGATCCGACTGCATCACTCCCACTAGGTGAGGCATCCACTGTGTTAGGTGTAATTAAGGTAGACAATGGGTATTTAGAGACTACAGAATCCCGAGTTATATTCGTCATCACTTCGTTAGCCTGAGCACTCCTCCCCAGACTACTCTTGATACAATCAAAATTAGTTACTGTCGACTGTTCAAGTTTTGACAATTTGTCCTCAATTGATAACAGTTTATCAAGGAAAGGCTGCATGGATGAGGCTATGAGGGCTCCTACTTTTAACCAAAATCCATCTTCAGATGAGGGCAAGGAAAAGTCAACAGAACCCATAGATGAAGTGTTTAGTGCGAGAGAAGTTGCCTGGAGCGCTTCAGAACATATAGGGACTGTGGTCGCCTGGTCACTGTTCTTATTATTATTTTTAGGCGCCTTTGAACTTTTTCCCCTCTGTACGCCCCCTCCTCGCTTCCTCTTAAAGGCCGCTCCCGATGCGAGGTCCGTTGGCTGGGGCAGAATTTTAGGTGCGAGCCTTGTGGTTGCACGGGTAGCTGTGCCACTATCAGGGCGAGACGGGGATGTGTCCATGAATGAAACAAAAGAGCCAAGCTCCTGGACCGTAGATGTATTCACAGGTTCCCGAGGCATTAGGCTACTACTTAACCCCAAATCCCCAAGGTCGATTTCTATGGGTGTAGGCTGTTCCGGAGAATGTGCCAACATCAATCCCCCCAAAGATGACCTTTTGGTAAATACCGGATCCAATGAGAGACGGCGCTCGGTTAATGCAATCTCATGCGCCAACACTGACGTTGCTCTTGTTATAAACTGGTCAAGAGTCCCGGAAACAGTAACAGTCCCACCCGTTACAGCTTTCTTCCCCTTCCCCTTTCCTTCGCGTACAGACATCGCAAACTAAGTGTAGCGCTGTAGTTTCCACCAAGTGTCACTCCTCTCATCAACAGTTAACAGTTAACAAAAGCAATAAACCATATGGCTGACCTTGCGTTGCTGGAGATGTCAGAGCGGGGGGGGCACAGCCCAGTCTCCGCCGGTCTCCAATGGGCTCAAACGTGCTCAAACGGGCGGCCGGGCTTCGCCGCGGGAGCGTTTTTAATCGTCTTTAAGCGCCTCCTGGTATTTTCACAGTGACGCGATGACAGTGGGGGTGCTGGAAGTTATGGCTTTCGATCCCCCGTAGTGCTCGTGAATGGCAGGAACTTAGCGGGAGCTTGGAAGGAAGCGGCGTTGCAGTCCCCTTAGACTGTATCCAGACTCGCCAGTGAATACCAATAAAGTTGTTTGCCGAGTAGCAATCCCCTAGACCAAAAAAACGATTTTTCCACTTTGTGCGCTCTTACCGGGAGCTCTCCGGGAGTTTTACTGCTCTTCTAGGGCTATCGCAGACTCCCTTTCTCCTTTTCCCGTAGTGCTCCTTTCAACGGTACTACAGTACTGCCGTCGCCGCCGCCAATAGTCCCGGCAGCAGTGCTCACAACGCTGGAACACTAAACACACTGAGCACACTGAGCGCACTGAAACGCTCTCGCCGTGGCTTCTCAGCCTCCTCGCTCCTGCTGACCTGCCAGCCGCCGATCCGACAATCGATTAAACCGCCAGAACAACGTGAGTTAAGTCAGCATATATAACTTGATCTTTTGCCTTTAACGCCGCTTCTCCTCGGCTTGATCTCAATGCCCCCTTGGCCGTACAACCGTTGGATGTGGGGTCATCAGGAATTGGGAGTGAGAGACCCCGGCGCAGAGAAGGGAATGGGTGGAATATCAGAAGAGGAAATGAGACTGGAGGAAGGACAGTTCTGCATACACTTCTGAGGTCCTCTGTTTCTGTGCCCTCTGCCTCCACACACCCACAAGTCCTTGTCTAGGGCTTTATTCAACCCATTCAATTTAATTTTTAAGCAGCCAGCCTATGAAATCCTCCAGCATACGGCTCCAGGCAGGCAAAAAAATAGCCAGCGATGTTCGCCGCAAGAGCCTCAGCAAGCACGTCCTCAGGGAGTCAGCCCAGCACGCTCGCAAAGCCTCCAACACAGCCGGCCGGGTTTCCCTGCCCTCCACCACTGGATAAATACAGACGGAAATGACAAAAAAATAAATACCATAAAACCGGGAGCCCTAGTTATATTATGTCATGTCGTCATGTAGTGTCGTGTCATGCTATGTTATGTTATGTCATGTGTCGTGACGTGGCGTATGTTATGTTATGTGGTGTTGTATGGTATTGAGTCAAGACATGTTATGTATGTTATGTTATGTTAGTAGAGCATTGTACAGCTCTGTATTGCCATTAATATGGCTGTGCAGTGCTTTCTGTTTCTTCTGCCTTCACACTCTGGTCTTAATCATGTTGTCATAGACCAGATCATGAGTGTGAATACTATTTCATATATGCATTTGATTTTGAGTAAGCTGCAATGGTTCGTGGTCTGGAATGCATAGCCAACACTCTTTACCAATTCAGGTGCCTGCCAACTGAGGATTGGTACGTGTATTGCGCAGCGTCAGGTTTGTGTATGGGATAACTGAGATGTTGGTGCTTTGTTAGGCTTCACAGTGTCCCTTTAAATCAGTCTAGCTGTAAGATGTTGGGTGGGTGTTGGTTTAGTGAGATATTTGCTTTCTGAGTATAGAACTATGCCATTGTGGAGATGATTCAGGAATCATGTGGGATCCATGATATTTGGATCATCATGGCTATGTTGTGGTTTGTGGTTTCAGTAATTAATGCAATTAATGAAGAATGTCGTGCAAGTAGGGAGAAATTCACTACTACGTATTGTATGCACAGTGGGGTGCAGCCGAAATATAAAGTGAATAGTATATAAAGAAATATGTTTCTGCAGTAATGGAGGATGAGTCCATTCATCTAGGGCTGGTCTAATTTACCCTTGTTTACACATGAATGGTCAATGGTGACTTGAGAAGGGAACAGATGTATCAAATTTTAAGCCAGACTTCATTCTGGATAAAACAGATTTCTGGAAACTGGTTTCTCCAACCCTATTGCCTCACTATGTGGGGGATAGCGCAGCACATCTATGAGGCCTGGTGTACTAGTGTGCAGCATAACACTTCCTACTAGTACTAACCTTTTTCTCCCGTAGGAGAGTATGAGTAATGTAAATGCATTGCCTGAAGCACCCCAGACAAAAGGTTGATCCCTCCCCGGTACCGCATGTGTAAATCAATGAGATCCATGGTATTCACCAGTACCTGAGGGTGTCCACCAGCTAGCTGGTCCTGCAGGGTAACAGGCGTAATACATCATTGTGCCGGTGCTTGCACCACCGTGCTGAAGTCTGCAGTGGCGGCTCCTCCACAGGCGGAGGAGCGTTGCCCCACTGCGCAAAACCACAGGTGGAGGAGAGTTGCCCCACTGCGCAAAAAGGAAAAATAAAATGACAATAACGTATTGTTATTCTAATTTTTATTTTTCCTATTGAGTTAATGGCCTGTGTGTAGTGTGGGGCGGGGCAGGGCTGGGCAGCGCAGGGGTAGGAGTGGTTTGCACTCCCAAAGTGCGCATGAACTGTTTGGCCAGCCCTCTTGGGCCGACCAAACAGTTCATGTGCACTTTGCATGTTCCTACCAGGCTGCATCACACAGCCTGGTCAGGAACATGCACAGGCTCCCTGCACCAGTCTGAGTGCCGATCCACGGCGCTCAGACCAATCACAACGCTGCTTTGCAGCGCTGTGATTGGCATATGTGCCGGGTGCTTCCTGCTCCCGGCCCGACTGCAGAGGAAGAAGGAAGAGGACGCAGGGGAGGCGCAGCTCCTGGCCGTTATAAGGTAAGTTTTTTTTAAATTAATTATTCCACCCCCGCCTCACCACCCCCTTCCAGTAGCAGCCGCTACTGGAAGTCTGCCATGGTCAGCTGGTAGCTTTTGTAATTAGAGAGATTACCACCGGTGGACATTTCATGAAAATGTTGGTGTGGTGGTGTGGATTCAACCTGCATGGCGTACCTCCCTCATGGTCAAATAGTAGACACCAACATATAACCATATGTCTTTCTGCTGTACCCACTGCTCTTGTTTTGCATGTTTTAACTTTGCTTTCCCTACATTGCACATTCTCTGAGTTTCACAATGACACTGGGCTCCTTCAGTTTTGAGAATTGACTCTGCAGCTTCCGAGTCAGGCTGTTTCCCTGCAAGCAGAGAGAGGAGAAGGAACAGGCATTAGCAGGCAGAGAGAAGGCTGTGCGGACTTCAGCCTGACTTAATAATCTCCATCATACCTTCTAAGATTGCAATCTTGGAAAGAGCTTTACGAGAAGCATGCAGGCAGCCTTTCTCGGAGCCTCCCCCAGCAGAGGCTTTCTTGGAAGAGGTCGTGTGTGCAGACTTTGCATGGAGCTGAGCAGTGTGTGCAGGCCAGGCTCATAAACGAGAACAGCGTGACCAGCACAGGCTTTGATGGCAGCTCGGCCAAGTTACAAACAGTAAGTGAGCAAGAACAGGGAGTGATGGCTCGTGACCCACACTGTAGAAAAGGGTGCTTTGTTGTTGATCCAGTGTTATAGTGATTGATGGCACAGTGCACACTGTAAATGTTAAGTAACCCGAGTCCTTCTGTACAAAAGATATAGAAAGGTATTCTCAAAATACAGGGACTCATTCCAAAACACACTTTTCTAAGAAACATATTTTCAGTTTTCCCTAAATAAATCAGATATTTTAAGGTGCGCGGAATAACAGCAACATAACTTTATATATTACAATTGTGCGGTAGTAGCCGGTAGTCCCCACATCGCTTGGGTGGTTAAGGAGTGACGTTTCATATGTTCCAGCTCCACAAAGTATATACTTTCTCTCCATGGATTCCCATAATGTAGTGGGGCACCCTAGATCAATTGGAATACCTTATTTAGGCGTTTTCCAGAGACACAACATGTTCATCTAGAACAAACTGAACAAGCATTGACAAAGCCAACAGTTCTAGCTTTCTGTTAGGAGGCGTGTTTGGTAACAGTTGAGTAAGTTTGTTTTTTCTTCCTACGGCTGTGATAGAAAGAAAATCCCATAACGAAACAGCATCTTGGGCTACAACAACACGGAAGGTAGGAGTAAGGCCCCTGCTTTAACACGGTTAAGATGTACCCTCAAAGACTGGTGTTATGAAAAGGAGGTGGAAGATGATATGTGCATTGTAAGTGGTGAACTTAAAAGGAATACTCAGCAAAAAGCAAGGCCGAACTGGTTGTACCCGGCATTGGGCATTTCCCCCGGGCGCTGGAAGGGTGGGGGACTGGTTTTGTTACTCGGGGGCGTTTTTGTTGCATCACAGCAGTTTTGAAAGCACCTGCTGCAGAGTTCCTTGTATATTCAGTAGTTTTCAGGCAACAATAAAAATGTCAAAATAACTCTAGTGATTAATGTACCTGCTGGAGAGAGATGGAGTTTTGTCTTGTGGAGGTTTTGACTTATCTAAGGTAGAGCAGAGGGCTAATATGCCTGCTGCAAAGAGCAAGTACTATGCAGATCACAGAATTGCATTTATGTGGGTAGCTCAGTGGGTTACTGCTTTTGTCACAGAGACCCATTTGTTACTGTGCAGTTCACAAGTTACAATCCTAATATAGCACAGTGTGCTATGAAGTGTCATCAAAGAGCTGCATGCAAACTACATGGTACAGGTTAGAAAGGTAATTTTTTTCTGAGACTTTCATTATCCTAATGTTGCTAAAAAAGGGTTTGTTTGCGTAGAAATACATTTCTATTAGTAAAGCCAACCCTAACCACTCTGTTACTTTCTGAATCCTGAGTTTGTTCTTCTCCAGACCAAGAACTCAAAAAATGCCTCCCAGTATGAATGACATGAATCCTGCACCTTTGTCTCACGTAATGTGTTCTATACACTGATTTACACAGGTATGATTCATTGTTTCTGTAGTTGTGTGTGATGTGAAGTCCTCCAACACCCTATACTGGTATGAGAGGTGCTCTAAAACAAATGAAATACATGTGAGAGAGGGGCTATGAAGAGAAGTGAAGCACTGTTGGAGGGTGATAGTGAGGGAATCATTGAAGAGCCCAAACAAATAATGGTGAATCCTGGCGCACTCTAAGGTAATCATTTACTATGATTTAAAAGCCAATACAATTGAATATGTAATGAAAAATGTGTTGTTGAATGTGCCATTTTTGCCCAAGTATTTTGGGGGGGGGGGGAGAACCCCCTGAAACCCTCCTCATAGTGGTCAGGCTCAATGCTGCAATCACTATGCAACATATGGGGGCTGGTCTGACAAGATTTGCCAGGGCTGCTTTGGGTTCCCAGTCCAGCCTTGGCAAAAGGTATGATACATACTTTTAAGGACGGGTCACTATTTCTGCTGCATCTTTAAGAAAAACGTTTGTCTTTACTTTGTCGAAAAAAACATAAATCCAACAACATGTTATCCTGACAGTAATGCAAAAGAAATGAATACACAAAGCAATTAATGAATAGAATGCTGCCTAAAGACAATCAAAGGCAATCAAACAAGGTACACTTCCCGAATAGAAAAGCCATAAATCAGCAATTAAAATGGTGTTGTGTCAGCAAAGTAAATACATCAAAGAGCACACACTAGTTTGCAATTTTATGCTACACTTTATGTAATCTACAGTCTAACAAAAAAACTATTTGATCCCCCATCATCAAAACTTAATGGGAATTCAAATGGGACAACGTAACCTTTAGTGAAATGTCATGGCCTTTATGGAGAGGCCATCCTTGAATGACAAACCATGGAAAACGCATGCCAGTCCGTGACAGACAGGGCTGACCCAAAGCCCCCTCTCACAATGTACTATGAACTGTACTTTTTTTGAAGAATTCATGGCATAATTTCCAGACCCTAAAATCTGATTTCTATCTGATTTCTTTTGTCTGTGCAAGCAAGACCACATTTTGCTCTTGAGAAAGACTCACCGCTGGCTACCTGTGAAGACTAAGGAGAAGTCCAAAATCCCTAGCTTAGAAAATCTGTGTCTCCATGGACCAGTCATGCAGCGCTCATTAAGCTAAAAAGGCTTTAGTCCTCCCCGTCGTCTCCAATAGCCCGGGCCTTGGAGTCCATGGGCAGTTTGTGAGCTGTCATAGGCAGGGGCTGGGCATGGGCTGACGACTCAGACTCGGCCTCATCCAAAGTACTTCAGAGGTCTTCAACAGACCGTTTATCAGTTCACGGATTTTGGTGTGTTTTAATTGCTACCGGCCCCCCTGCTGTCCCCACTCTTGTTATGGACTGTTGCTGTCAGAGTGAGAGAAAAGATTAAAGGAATTCATTTACAAAACAAATGTGGGCATGTAGCACAACAATATAAAGTGCTCAGCCATTGGCCTGATTTGTCTCTAAGCTCCAAAACAGGAACTAGGCCCTCTACGTGGTATATAATTCATCATTTAAAAATCTGCCAAAGACTCACATTTCAAAAAGTATATGGGTCCAATTCACAAAGGTAAACTTAGACGTTTGGTCTAAATTTAGACCAAACGTCTAAGTTTACGACTTTGGGGGATTCACAAAGGGCATTTACGAGTACTATCTTTATGTCGACACTCGAGTCAGAGGTCCGGCCCAAGTGCAAACATGAAGATAGTACTCGTAAATGCCTTTAGTGAATTCCCAAAGTTGTAAACTAGACGTTGGTCTAAGTTTAGAACAAATGTCTAAGTTTACCATTGTGAATCGGGCCCTATTTCCTCAACTTGGAAGTGTTTCACTTAAGTAAACTAAAATTAATTTCTGCATTGACTGAAACTTATCAGAAACTTTGAAAAATTCATGCCTGCTATGACTATGCTATTAGCAGGGCAACTGAAATTATGCAATTGAAGCGTTTTTCGAGTAATATTGGATTTGCTGCATTTGCCACATAATCCTTTGTCTGCTGCATAATCAGTAGATTTTGACAAAAAAATAGTTTCTAGCTCAAACGGATCAAAATTTACTAAAAACAAGGCGATATGTGTTCCTGCGCTCTGGAAGGCTCTTCACAAAGGTTGAATGGTCATATTTAAGGTGGTTAAAGCTGTATTTAGGTGTTAAATTGGTATTGATAAGGTGAAATCTTTAAGATACAGTGTTACCATGTGTAAACTGACAAAATAATGAGGTAATACTATCACAAAATGTGCCGCATTTAGCCGCATAATTTGCCTTTTCTTGACGCATAATTTAGTCAACACTGCTGCATAATGCGGTCCTCCTGTGCTGCATAATTCCAGTGGCCCTGGCTAGTAGTGAACCAAGAAGTGAATCAGTTGTCCTACAAACCCCGCAAAGATTTTGAGAACATATGGAGCAACATTAAAGTCTATTAAAACATATAAAAGTAAAGTTTTTGTAGAGGGCACATGCTAAATTTAGTTTTTTCTAAGGCACTGTTGAAAGGGACGATAGAAGACAAGGAGGCACAGTGAAATAAGATAATTGCCAAGGGTAAAACAGATTTTGTCTAGCAGGTAAATGGTGTTTGAAACCAGGTTTCCTGGTTTTACAGTGCACAATTCAGCCACTAGATGAAGGAGAAGTGGCTTTGTGACTGATATAAGGGTGTGGGTGGCAGAATCCACAAGAAGTCTTGGCCCGAAGTTCCAAAAGGACTTTTTCCAGAGCCATAGCTCAGCATCTGGGTCTGGCCATCAATGACTCTTTGACCTCCCGAAAAGTAACTTTCGGCATGTCCAAAAGGCGGATATTTTGTTACAGGATGAGCTTCGATAACTATAGTTCAAATTACACCTAAATCTCCACTTGCCAACTGCCAATGATGAGGTGAATTACTTGTAGTGTCTAGGGTCACATCATCCTGCATTCACACTACACTCACACAGGTTCAGGAGTCATCCTCTGCTCACATGGGCTCACCTTTTACTCTCCCCATCCGCTCACAAGAGCACACTGGTCACCGAGTTCTCACACAAGCACAACTCCTAACTTGCACTTACACCTCCCCCCCACTTCCTTTCACCCTGCACTCACACTGATCACCCTGCACTTACACCACTCACCATCACTCAGCACTTCCAGACCACACCTGTAACACAGCACACGTTAAACTACTGAACACTTGAGAACATGCACACATGTCCACAAATGCAGTCACAGACTATCTATTCTTCCTGCAGTTCTAGATGCCTATTCAGTTCCATCCGTAACTACAGGTTTAAAGCAAGAGGTGAGTGTACTAAGGCTGTGGGATGGTATGGTAAAGGAGATTGAGCTCAGGCTGTGGAAGCTGGTGTGGAAGCCAGGATTAGTCTTAGGCTGTGGGGATCAGCCACAAGGGAGTGGTAAAAGCAGGAAAAGGCAGCAGGAGAGGGAGCAGCACAACAAGGTAAGGATGATGCACTGCAACTGAGGCTTTGAACTGCTGTGGGAGTTGACTGGGACTGCAGGTAAAGGGTGTGGTGCATGTAGGGCAAGAAGTTATATCTCAAGAGGTACTTGTTGGCCCTTCACTGAGCCCCACTGGCCTTCATAACATAATAATGTGAAGAAAGGTGAGCAGGGGTCACCTATGGCAAGACATGCAGTTTTTGCTGCATCTGAAGCCATGATGTAGACCAACATCTGGGCCATGTTGGTCTGCATAGCAATAGAGCTCTGCAGGGGCTGGTATCAGAGAAGAGAGCATGCTGAGCCTACAGCTGATGTGTGAGATGGGAGAAGTCCATGGAGGAGCCAGTGAAGTCGAGGAGAGTGAAGTGAGGTTGTGTGTGTAGAAGGAGGGAATGGGATGAGGCTGTTGTGACGCAGGATTGCAGGCTAAGGCTGCAATAAGCAGCACTTCTGGAGTGCAAGACAGGTTGAGCAAAACAAACTTTTTTGCCTTGAATGTCACTAATGCAAATGGAGAAGAAAAAGCAAAAAAGGCTCAGATGCCTCTGCGTCAACATGCTGGACATTGCAGCCATTTTGGACGGGTGAAATACCTTGTTGGGAAGCTCTATTCACCAATACGTCTACCAGTTATACTGCTGTTGGCTCACAAGGTAATATTGTTAGCCAATACTATCACACCATTGTGGAGGGGTCTTCTTCTTGCACACTGCCCCATAATTGTGTTTTAATGGGGTAGGCCTGTTAGGTGAGGGAACACCACTCAGCAGTCAATAGAAGTGCAACAAGCACTGCATTCTTTCTTGGCAGCTCCACACAAGTTCTGCCCAATTAAATGCTGCAATGAAGGTAAACATGTGGGAGGAGCCAACATCTCTTTCAATCAATCAATCAGCATTTGTAGAGCGTGGCACTGTCATCCCTGGGAGTATCTGGGCACTGGGGTGCAAGGTCTCTGTCAAATAGCCAGGTCTTGAGGAAACGTCGGGAAGAGGGAAGAAATGAGCAGAAAAGGAAAAACAGATGGCAGAAAAATGAGCGAGCAGAAAAAGCAAAACAGAGGGCAGGGAAATGAGCAGAAAAGGCAAAGCAGAGCAGAAGAGGGCAAAACAGGGGAAGAAAACTGAGCAAAAAAGGCAAAACAGAGGACAGAAAAATTAACAGAAAAGGCAAAACAGAGGGCAGAAAAGGCAAAACAGAGCAGAAGAAGGCAAGGCAGAGGGCAGAAAAACGAGCACAAAAGGCAAAATGGACAGCAGAGAAATGAGCAGAATAGGCGAAACAGAGAACAGAAAAATTAGCAGAAAAAGGCAAAACAGAAGGTAGAAAAGCAGAAAAAGGCAAAAAAGAGGGCAGGAAACAAGTAGAAAAAGCAAAACAGAGGAAGAAATGAGCAAAGGAGGCACAAACTGATGGCAGGAGGTAGACAGGCAGCAGAGAGTAGCGGACTGCGGTCAAGGTGGACGGGAGAACTGTTGCAGGGGGAGCTGGCGCAAGGACCTGCTCCTGCCCTCTTAAGGTTGTGCTTCTTAAAGCTTTTCTGTTGGTCATACAAGGTATGACGATAGCCAGACCTAAAAAGTACATCTCAGAAGTGATGAAACACATTCAATATAGTACTTAAAAACTCACAATTTAGGGGCACGTGGACTAGTGGGCAATCATAGCGGATGCACTGAAGGCAAGCTCCCTGTAGTCACTCCCTTTATCCGCCAACATCCTGCCTACATTACAATTATATTCAGACCTCTACCCATCCCAGGGACAGCAGAGAAGACGGGGAGCGCCCGGATGTAGCAGAGTTGTCGGTGGCCTCTGGCAGAGCACAGAACGGACTGAAGGGGTCTGATGGCATCAGCCTAGGGGTCGCAGACGGCGGACTGGTGTGGAGGCTGCTGGGGACTGAGCCTTGGAACGGCAGTGGACTGCAGCGGTCATTGACGAGGCCCGGCGGAGCGATGGCCCGGGAGCGTGACGGTAAACTTCAGGTCCCCTAGCATGTTTTGAAGGGACCCAGGGGCACATTAAGGGGCCAGAGGGGGCATCCTTGGTCAGACCCCTCACCATTGGTGGAGTGTTTGCCCGTGGAGGCCCCTTCCCGTGCGACGACCGGTCGATTGGCCGGAGACTGGGACAGTGTCCACGATACTCGACGCAAGGCTCTGTTAGGAGGCCATGCTGCAGCTGGTCCCCTGGTCGCGAAAGCGGTCAGGCCAGCCCTGGTGTGGCTTGCGGCCAGGTACTGGCTGAGGCTGGAAGGAATACATCTGGTGCAGCTATGTGCTAGGGACCGTCTCTACTCTCGTCTGCAGCGGGTGGCAGTGCAGGGCCGCCCATCGCCAACTGCTCGTGCCACCCCACAGGGTCACATTTAGGGGGTCTGGTGGGTCATGCGGACCAGTGTCGCCAGAAGAGTCATCTCGGGAAGGCAAGCCAGAGTGTGGCTTCAGCATGACCAAAGACAAGCCTCCGAACATGACGGCCAAACAAAGCACCATGGACAAGTTTGCCAGCGTTGGCGCTGCTGCTCCAGACTCTGGTGAGCCTACGGGTTCCGGCTCAGACAACACAGCGCTACTGGCGGCCATTACACAGACCCAGGATATGTTGGACGCTAACATAGGCATGGTTGGCTTTGATGTCACCCTGCTTCGCCAGGATCTCCGGAAAGTGATGGAGCGGATCACCCAGTCTGAGGCTAGGGTGTCAAGCATAGAGGACTGGGTGGTGGCCCTACAGAAGAAAGTCAACACTCTAACGGTCATGGCGAAGGAATTGCCGGTGCGGGTGGAAGACGCCGAGGATTGAGCACATTGCAATAATCTGCAATTCATCAGCTTCCCTGAGGGGTGCTTTGTGGTGGAGAGGGACCACAGAGCAGTAGTGAAGAAGCCCTCTCCAGGGGCAAAGCCGCAACCGGTGATCACCAAAAACTACATGGACGCGGTCCTTAAATATGCGCGGGGTCAAGACAAGCTCCTCTTTCAATTGCAACACATAATTATATTTCCGGAATACACGAAAATGGTACAACAACAGCGTCAATCATTCATGACGGCAAAATGGTGCCTGAGAAACCTCAAAATTCAATACATGTTGTTATATCCATCTCGCTAGAGGGTCGTCTTCAATTCACAGACTTTATTCTTCGATACTCCAGAGGAGGTCTTCACATGGGCGGATGAATCAGTGCTGTTGAATTCTCATACTCCCCCCACATCGACTCAGACTCATCCCTAAGTGATAGACAAAATCATCCCACAAAGTCCACTGTGAAGTGCCGCAATCCACAACAAAATAAACACGTCGCACATCAAAATATCTATATGCAGTAAAAGGATCAAACACTGCCCATCTACAATAGGGCCTCAACAAGTAGGCCTGCCATCAAACAACTGAGCCTAAGTGAGGGATCTAGAGATAAATACGGACTCCAGTCTGTCACTCATAAGAAGATGGTGTTTGTCTTATATGTTTAAACTGCAGTTTGCCACTTCTTTCCCCTCATATTGGCTAGAAAGATATCTCCACCTACATTGCATTAAATGATTGTCCCACCCCACTGTCTAAGAGTTAGCACCCCCTTCCGAAAATCAGGTCTAGTTGTGCCCCTGCCATGGACTGTCACCTAGTTAGCACAGAATATTGCATGGTATACAGTGTGATGATCTGTCTCTTCTAGTGGTGCCTTGAACTAAATGTCAATCTCGAGGCCGAGCAGAGATTTTCTGTAAATAGATCCCAAATTTTGCAACCAACATGACTCCAACATGGGAACAATCACTCTCTGTTGTCCTTCTGACAGGGTTTAAAGAGCTGGCTTTTTTCCTTTTACTTGCCCTGCCTGGTTGTTGCTTGATGACTTACCCAGCGCACAAATGGGGTTTTGTTTGTAATGTGTGCTTAAAAAACAAATGAATAAATAAAGAGAGTCATCTGTTTATGAAGAAGTAGAAAATGTACTGTACTTCTCTGTACTTGTATTGAGAGATATTATTAGCCGTGCCTCATATTTACTGGAACTCTGTGTAAGGTCACCAAATCCCACTTAATTCCATAATGCATTACATCGTTTACAAAACGATAACCTGAAATATTGTGTTCAATCACCCTCGACGAGGCAGCTGCTGGCTTTCATCGTCTGTGGGGGTGTGATTGTGACAGAGTGACACCGCCTCAATGAAAAGGGTCTGTGGCACCTGGGCTGCGGACATCTGTGCTGATGTCACACTCCTCCTGGCAGTGGTGGCATGTTCAATGACCACATGTAAGACAAACTTTAAAGCAATAAAGCAGCCAGCTCTGCAGAATGAGCAGCCGGTGTTTGGCAAGCTCAGCAGGAGCAAAGCAGGTCAGGTTGCTAGAGTTGGCAGCACGTGCTGGTTCTTCTCCAGTGCCTTTGGTGCGTGCGTGCGTGAACGACTCGTTGTGCTCAGGCAGGCGCACGAGAGCCTTCTCACAAGGCGAAGAAAACAAGCATTGGCAAAGCCAATAGGTCTCGCTTTTGGGACCTTATAAGTGATTTGCCATGCAACACTTGATGTTGTTTAATAAAGGATATTGTGCTGGATAACTAAACACTTATAATGTCCCAAAGGCGAGACCTATTGGCTATGCTTTGGGGGCCTTATAAGTGTTTAGGTAGAGCTATTGACTTTGCTAATGTTTTTAAGCTGTTCTGTAGAGAAGTGTGGCTGCTGTGCAGCATGCTGAGAAGTTGTAATTAAAAAGTGTAAGAAGCACTGAGTGATGCTGTGGTGTCGTTGAGTGATGCTGTGCTGGCCCTGAGTTATTCAGCGGTGGCGTTGTGTGATGCTGTGCTGGCCCTGAGTGATGCTGTGGTGGCCCTGAGTGATGCTGTGGTGGTGCTGACTGATGCTCTGGTGATGCTGATTGATGCTGTGGCGCTGCAGAGTGATGCTGTGGTAGCACATAGTGATGCTGTGGTGGTACTGAGTGATGCTGTGGTGTTCCTGAGTGATGCTGTGGTGGTGCTGAGTGATGCTGTGGTGAAGGTGATTGATCCTGTGGTGGCCCTGAGTGATGCTGTGGTGGTGCTGAGTGATGATGTGGTGGTGCTGACTGATGCTGTGGTGGTGCTGAGTGATGCTGTGGTGGTCCTGAGTGATGCTGTGGTGGTCCTGAGTGATGCTGTGGTGGTGCTGAGTGACGCTGTGGTGGTGCTGACTAATGCGTTGGTGGCGTTGAGTGATCCTGTGCTGGCCCTGAGTGATGCTGTGTTGGCCCTGAGTGATGGTGTGGTGGCCCTGAGTGATGCTGTGGTGCTGCTGAGTGATGCTGTGGTGATGCTGTTTGATGCTGTGACGCTGCTGAGTGATGCTGTGGTGGTACTGAGTGATGCTGTGGTGTTCCTGAGTGATGTTGTGTTAGTGCTGAGTGATGTTGTGGTGAAGGTGAGTGATGCTGTGGTGGCGCTGAGTGATGATGTGGTGGTGCTGAGTGATGATGTGGTGGTGCTGACTGATGCTGTGGTGGTGCTGAGCAATGCTGTGCTGGCCCTGAGCGATGCTGTGGTGGTGCTGAGTGATGCTGTGGTGGTGCTGAGTGATGCTGTTGTGGTGCTGACTGATGCTGTGGTGGAGCTGAGTGATATTGTTGTGTCCCTGAGTGATGCTGTGGTGGTGATGAGTGATGCTGTGGTGGTGCTGAGTGATCCTGTGGTGTTATTGAGTGATGCATTGTTGGCCCTGAGTGATGATGTGGTGTCGCTGAGTGATGCTGTGGTGGTGCTGAGTGATGCTGTGGTGGTGCTGAGTGTTGCTGTGGTTGCGTAGAGCGATGCTGTGGTGGCGCTGAGTGATGCTGTTGTGGCCCTGAGTGATATTGTTGTGTGCTTGAGTGACGCTGTGGTGGTGCTGAGTGTTGCTGTAGTTGTGCTGAGTGATGTTGTGGTGGCGGTGAGTGATGTTGTGGTGCCCCTGAGTGATGTTGTGATGGTGCTGAGTGATGCTGTGGTGGTGCTGAGTGATGCTGTGGTGGTGTTGAGTGATGCTGTGGTGACGCTGAGTGATGTTGTGGTGGCGCTGAGTGATGTTGTGGTGGTGCTGATTGATGCTGTGGTGGTGCTGAGTGATGCTGTGGTAGCGCATACTGATGCTGTGGTGGTACTGAGTGATGCTGTGGTGCTACTGAGTGATGCTGTGGTGGTGCTGAGTGATGCTGTGGTGGCGATGAGTGATGCTGTGGAGTTCCTGAGTGATGTTGTAGTGGTGCTGAGTGATGCTGTGTCGAAGGAGAGTGATGCTGTGGTGAACCTGAGTGATGCTGTGGTGGTGCTGAGTGATGATGTGGTGGTGCTGACTGATGCTGTGGTGGTGCTGAGTGATGCTGTGGTGGACCTGAGCAATGCTGTGGTGGTGCTGAGTGACGCTGTGGTGGTGCTGATTGATGCTGTGATGGAGCTGAGTGATATTGTTGTGTCCCTGATTGATGCTGTGGTGGTGCTGAGTGATGCTGTGGTGGTGATGAGTGATCCTGTGTTGTTGTTGATTGATGCAGTGTTGGCCCTGAGTGATGCTGTGGTGGTGCTGAGTGATGCTGTGGTGGTGCTGAGTGACGCTGTGGTGGTGCTGATTGATGCTGTGGTGGTGCGGAGTGATATTGTTGTGTCCCTGAGTGATGCTGTGGTGGTGCTGAGTGATGCTGTGGTGGTGCTGAGTGATCCTGTGGTGGTCCTGAGTGATGCTGTGGTGGTGCTGAGTGACGCTGTGGTGGTGCTGAGTGACGCTGTGGTGGCGTTGAGTGATCCTGTGCTGGCCCCGAGTGATGCTGTGGTGGCCCTGAGTGATGCTGTGGTGATGCTGACTGATGCTGTGGTGATGCTGATTGCTGCTGTGGTGCTACAGAGTGATGCTGTGTTGGTACTAAGTGATGCTGTGGTGTTCCTGAGTGATGCAGTGGTGGTGCTGAGTGATGCTGTGGTGGTGCTGAGTGTTGCTGTGGTTACGTAGAGCGATGCTGTGGTGGCGCTGAGTGATGCTGTTGTTGCCCTGAGTGATGATGTGGTGGTGCTGAGTGATGATGTGGTGGTGCTGACTGATGCTGTGGTGGTGCTGACTGATGCTGTGGTGGAGCTGAGTGATATTGTTGTGTCCCTGAGTGATGCTGTGGTGGTGATGAGTGATGCTGTGGTGGTGCTGACTGATGCTGTGGTGATGCTGATTGCTGCTGTGGCGATGCTGATTGCTGCTGTGGCGCTACAGAGTGATGCTGTGTTGGTACTAAGTGATGCTGTGGTGTTCCTGAGTGATGCAGTGGTGGTGCTGAGTGATGCTGTGGTGGTGCTGAGTGTTGCTGTGGTGGTGCTGAGTGACGCTGTGGTGGTGCTGATTGATGCTGTGATGGCACGGAGTGATATTGTTGTGTCCCTGAGGGATGCTGTGGTGGTGCTGAGTGATGCTGTGGTGGTGATGAGTGATCCTGTGTTGTTGTTGAGTGATGTAGTGTTGGCCCTGAGTGATGATGTGGTGTCGCTGAGTGCAGCTGTGGTGGTGCTGAGTGATGCTGTGGTGGTGCTGAGTGACGCTGTGGCGGTGCTGACTGATGCTGTGGTGGCGTTGAGTGATCCTGTGCTGGCCCTGAGTGATGCTGTGGTGGCCCTGAGTGATGCTGTGGTGATGCTGAGTGATGCTGTGGTGGTGCTGAGTGTTGCTGTGGTTGCGTAGAGCGATGCAGTGGTGGCGCTGAGTGATGCTGTTGTGGCCCTGAGCGATATTGTTGTGTGCTTGAGTGATGCTGTAGTTGCGCTGAGTGATGTTCTGGTGGCGCCTAGTGATGTTGTGGTGCCCCTGAGTGATGTTGTGGTGGTGCTGAGTGATGTTGTGGTGGTGCTGAGTGATGCTGTGGTGGTGCTGAGTGATGCTGTGGTGGTGTTGAGTGATGCTGTGGTGGTGCTGAGTGATGTTGTGGTGGTGCTGAGTGATGCTGTGGTGGCGCTGAGTGAAGCTGTGGTAGTGCATAGTGATGCTGTGGTGGTGCTGAGTGATGCTGTGGTGGTGCTGAGTGATGCTGTGGTGGTGCTGAGTGATGCTGTGGTGGACCTGAGTGATGCTGTGGTGGTGCTGAGTGACGCTGTGGTGGTGCGGAGTGATATTGTTGTGTCCCTGAGTTATGCTGTGGTGGTGCTGAGTGATGCTGTGGTGGTGCTGAGTGATGCTGTGGTGGTGCTGAGTGATGCTGTGGTGGTGCTGATTGATGCTGTGGTGGTGCAGAGTGATATTGTTGTGTCCCTGAGTGATGCTGTGGTTGCGTAGAGCGATGCAGTGGTGGCGCTGAGTGATGCTGTGGTGGTCCTGAGTGATGCTGTGGTGGTGTTGAGTGACGCTGTCGTGGTGGGACTGATACTGTGGTGGCGTTGAGTGATCCTGTGCTGGCCCTGAGTGATGCTGTGGTGGCCCTGAGTGATGTTGTGGTGATGCTGACTGATGCTGTGGTGATGCTGATTGATGCTTTGGCGCTGCAGAGTGATGCTGTGGTGGTACTGAGTGATGCTGTGGTATTCCTGAGTGATGCTGTGGTGGTGCTGAGTGATGCTGTGGTGGTGCTGAGTGTTGCTGTGGTTGCGTAGAGCGATGCAGTGGTGGCGCTGAGTGATGCTGTTGTGGCCCTGAGCGATATTGTTGTGTGGTTGAGTGACGCTGTGGTGGTGCTGAGTGTTGCTGTAGTTGCGCTGAGTGATGTTGTGGTGCCCCTGAGTGATGTTGCGGTGGTGCTGAGTGATGTTGTGGTGGTGCTGAGTGATGCTGTGGTGGTGCTGAGTGATGCTGTGGTGGTTTTGAGTGATGCTGTGGTTGCGCTGAGTGATGTTGTGGTGGTGCTGAGTGATGCTGTGGTGGCGCTGAGTGATGCTGTGGTAGCGCATAGTGATGCTGTGGTGGTACTGAGTGATGCTGTGGTGGACCCGAGTGATGCTGTGGTGGTGCTGAGTGACGCTGTGGTGGTGCTGATTTATGCTGTGGTGGTGCTGATTTATGCTGTGGTGGTGCGGAGTGATATTGTTGTGTCCCTGAGTGATGCTGTGGTGGTGCTGAGTGATGCTGTAGTGGTGCTGAGTGATCCTGTGGTGGTCCTGAGTGATGCTGTGGTGGTGCTGAGTGACGCTGTGGTGGTGCTGACTGATGCTGTGGTGGCGTTGAGTGATCCTGTGCTGGCCCCGAGTGATGCTGTGTTGGCCCTGAGTGATGCTGTGGTGATACTGACTGATGCTGTGGTGATGCTGAGTGATGCTGTGGCGCTACAGAGTGATGCTGTGGTGGTACTAAGTGATGCTGTGGTGTTCCTGAGTCATGGTTTGGTGGTGCTGAGTGATGGTGTGGTGGTGCTGAGTGTTGCTGTGGTTGCATAGAGCAATGCTGTGGTGGTGCTGAGTGATGCTGTTGTGGCCCTGAGCGATATTGTTGTGTGCTTGAGTGATGCTGTGGTGGTGCTGAGTGTTGCTGTAGTTGCGCTGAGTGATGTTGTGGTGGCGCTGAGTGATGTTGTGGTGCCCCTGAGTGATGTTGTGGTGGTGCTGAGTGATGCTGTGGTGGTGCTGAGTGATGTTGTGGTGTCGCTGAGTGATGCTGTGGTAGCGCATAATGATGCTGTGGTGGTGCTGAGTGACGCTGTGGTGGTGCTGATTGATGCTGTGGTGGTACTGAATGATGCTGTGGTGGTGCTGAGTGATGCAGTATGTAGTATAGTGTGGAACAAAAGCTAAGCAAAGGGAGTAAGTTAGACCAAAGATTCAGATTTCATCATCACTAAGAAAGCGGCGACAAGTCATGTAAAATTGCAGAAATCATCATGTGAAAGTAGCTGAACTGTGGTCGTTCAAGTATTTTGTTTAAACATCATGCACACAAGTCAGAACTATTTTTACAAATGCACAAAGGAAGGGAGTTTTGTCAAATATCACTCATGGCAGGCTGAAAAGGTACCAGAAAAATAATTCTTACTAGACACAATTTGGGAGAGAAAGCGAGAGGAAAGCCAGATGGCGCCATGTAGTATAGTGTGGAACAAAAGCTAAGCAAAGGGAGTAAGTTAGACCAAAGATTCAGATTTCATCATCACTAAGAAAGCGGCGACGAGTCATGTAAAATTGCAGAAATCATCACGTGAAAGTAGCTGAACTGTGGTCGTTCAAGTATTTTGTTTAAACATCATGCACACAAGTCAGAACTATTTTTACAAATGCACAAAGGAAAGGAGTTTTGTCAAATATCACTCATAGCAGGCTGAAAAGGTACCAGAAAAATAATTCTTACTAGACACAATTTGGGAGAGAAAGCGAGAGGAAAGCCAGATGGTGCCTGATCGAGCGATGCGAGGAATGTGCGTTACTGTGCGCGTAACCGCACGCTCTAGGCCACCCAAAAAGCTGTGGTCGGCTTTTTAAAGCCCACTCACTAAATGTCTCGCCAGACCAGCGCATGCGCTGGCTCAGGCGAGACCTAAAAACAAGCAAGGAGCTTTGGAAAGAGGCCGTACGATTGATTCTGAATGGGAAACAAAACGTGCTGAAGACGAGCCTTGCACGGATATCATTGCAAGAATATTTCCCCATCACGTTTTGATTGGTGTTCTCAACGCAAACGTCAGAGGGGCACACACACAATGTGAAATATTAAAACCAACAATTAGCTTCTGTCCGTTGAAATTGTTAATGCTGGGGTGTTACAGTATGGTGAAAAAGATGGCTAACGTTGTCTTAGACTTGCCACCTTAGTGACTTTCGCGGGTTAATCATGGCCAGAGTCCAACAGACCAGGTAAGAAATCGCCCACTTTCAACTCCAAAACTCAAGTTAGCGCCTCATATTGATACTTTGAGCAAATGGCGGACACAGAAAGTGCAGTAACCTAAGCATCGTTGTATACAGCACTGCAGTGGATGGAGTGCTCCATACACATTCAGGTCAGAGAGGACTGCAGTTCCTGTATTTGGGATCTGCTACAGATTCTTAAGTAATAACCGCGGCCAAGCTAGAATGTAGAGCTGAACACCACAAGGACATGAAATGCGGTAGACATCCTTCAAATGAAAAATTGTTTCTGGCTGCCTTACCAGCGACAGAAGTGGCTTCCCACACTCCGGCTAATCCCCGCCCACCTTCCCTGCACTCCTCCCACTCCCAGGACTTACTTAATGGCAGCGTGGACCAGCCACTACGCAGGTGCCCACGCCCAGACCTTCCTGGACTTACCTGTGACCAGTCCTCCGACTGGTCTAGGCCCTTGTGTACCCAGCTCCAGTGCCTTGAGACAACCCCCTCATGTCCCGCTCTCATTGGCCGTCTCTCTCTCTTGCGCCTCTGTGCCTTCCACCTCATGCTCCTTTCGCCGCTTGCTCTGTCTTGCCTTTTCACTCTATGCTCCTTTTGCCTTAGTGCTCTTTCACTCTTTGCTCTTTTCCATTTCATTTTTTGCTTTCTTGCCTTTGAGCCTTTTCATTCTTTTCTCTTTCAGCCTTTCACTCTTTGCCATTCACTCTTTGCTCTTTATGGCCTTTGCACTCTTTTATTTCTTGCCTTTTGTGACTTTCTCAGAACTTTGCCTTTTTGTTGGCTCTCTTTTTGTGTGCTATTTTGCCATCTCTTTGGTACCCCTTTCCTGTGCTCCTTTTCATGCCTTCCACCTACTGAGCCCTCTCCCCTCTCCCTACTCATATACTGTTCCTTCCTGCTCCTTCTATTCACTCTGTGCTATTGCAAAGCGCCACCCACCTCCCCCTACTCTCCTCCCCCCACCCAGGACCACTTAATGGCAGCCGTAGCGCAGATGCACCAAAGGCAAGTCCATCTGGGTCCGTTCACACCTGTACCGCACCCAGTGACATGAACCCTGGTCCAGCTGCTCCCCATTGGTACTCCTTAGTGTTCCTTTGGTCAGTTAACCCTGGACGCTTTTCCCACTGCTGCTACTGTACTACACTGCACAACACAGAAGGAGCCTTTACTTGGTCCCCCTGTCGCTTCACATGCAATATCCCACCCACCATACCAGCAACACCCACACACATCCAGCCTACACACAGAACACCTCTTACTCCCATCAGCAAACACACAACCAAAGACAAACTATCATGCATGTTCCTCAGCACCTGCTTGCTCAACAAACATGACATGGAAATCTGGGACATTCTGGACAACAATTCGCCGGACCTCCTCTTCCTTTCGGAAAAATTGCTGACCGCCGAGTCAGCACCCAACATCACCATGGCCATCCCAGCAGGATACAACATAGCAGTACAGGACCGCAAACACAAACCAGGAGAAGAAATCAGAATAATTTTCAGACTAACCATTAGCTGCAGCACAACCACAGAAAACAAGACCTTTTTCAATGAATCCTCATCTACCATCTGCCAGGACCACAAGCTAGATTCAGCAACAACAGTGTAGATTTCGTCACCCCTCTCATCATCAACTCCTAAGCCTACATTCTAGACCTAAACTTCCACCTGCAAGACCGGAACAACCCCAGCTCAATCACACTCCTCAAAAGCCTGGAAAACCTCGGACAGACACAACATGTCACCAGACCCACATACTTTGCCGGATACACACTTGACCCTGTCTTTGCCTCCTTCAATGGCATCAAAATCATTGCAACAACACCTCTCAACTGGATCCCCATGCCATTGCCCACTTCCAAATCAACATCCCCCACCAAATGAAACCCACTCCCACCAGACTGGCCAGATGCAGCCAGAGCAGCATCTCGAAATCAAACTGGTTCCACACCCTGCGCATGAATGAGCCAAACCCCTCTTGCAACCTAAACCACAACATCAAACAGCTCAACAAGTGGATCACAGAATGCGCTGACTCACTGGCATCCCATAAACACAGCAATCAAAAGAGAACACCGAAGCAGGCAAGCTGAGGAACTCCACTTGACCAAACAACACTGCAAACAACTGGAAAGAAGGTGAAGAACGAGTCCCAAAGAAACAGACAAGGACACCTTCAAAGTGGCACTGAGGTGCTATCACAAGCAGCTCACAGAAACCAAAACGATGGTCCTAGCCAAGCGCATAGATAACAGCTCCAACAGTTGCAAGGGGATCTTCTGAATCGTCAAAGACTTCACTGCATCAGCTTCTACCACAAACAGCATAACCCCCTCGCAAGGCGTATGCAACAATCGATGTGAATTTTTCAGCAATAAAATTAAAATGATCTATAACAACTTCGACCTTCAACTAAGCCCCAGAACCCTTTCCTACAACCTACAGGCCTTGATTACCAGCAGACTTGACTATGGGAACCCACTGTCTGCGGGAATCAACAAACAGCTCCCGAATAGGATTCAAACCATCCAAAATGCTGCAGCAAGACTCATCCTCAACCTACCTCACCACAACCACATCACTCCACACTTTAAAGAACTCCACTGGCTCCCCATACACAAATGCACTCAGTTCAAACTCCTCACACACACACACATAAAGCACTACACAACATAGGCTCCACCTACCTCAACAACCACATATACTTCCGCTATCCTCCCAGACACCACTGCTCAACTGACTCTCACTAGCACACATACGCAGCATACACAAAAATAGAGCCGGAGGGCGATCCTTCTCGTACATCTTCCCAAAAGCATGGAATGACTTCCCACAGCACATCAGAGCCTCTTCATTGCTTATTGACTTCCGCAACAAGCTGAGAACCTGGCTTTTCCAATAATTTTACCTTTGGGAGACCATTACCTACCCACCTGTGAAAGTGCCTGTTTACCCTCACGGGTGATTAGCGCACTATACAAATAGGCATGAAATAACATAACGTGCAATAGAGTCAAGGGTGCTGCAAACAGAACGAGTTAGATATGTTATTCTCTCAGCCTTCATTCAAAAATAAAAAATGCCATGGTGTTGTTTGTGAACTTGATTAAGGTCAATATCCTGTCCCATGGTTAGAATGGGTAGTAAATACACGAACAAGTGTGGCTATAGTGGGTCACATCCGAATACAAACAAGCCTTATCGTCTTTTCCCATATGAAGTGACTTAAGTCTCAACATAGACCATATTTTACTCTTGCCATACATACAGAACCAGCTATGGGATACTAAATAAAGTAAACCAAATCTACGAACTGCTGGATGATCTAATTATGTCCTGAGACAAAAAGTGTACTTTCTTCCCAAATCTCACAACAGAATGTCCTAATTTTTGATCATCGGAAATCTCACTGCCAAGCTCATCTTAATAAAGTCCAATACATTTATCATTAATCTGGTCTAGAGAATTTACATCAAAATCCTGGCTGATGTGTATTATAAAGTAATACATCCAAAACTCAATCACAGCCAAGATGGCTTCCTACAATACCAGATAATACTAAATTGGTGCTTAGGGTGCTTTCTATCAATCACATTTGATGCAACTATCTGCACACAGTTTGGCTCTTGATGAAAAAAAATCTTTTGATCATCTTTCTTTGACCTTCTATTTCTCAATAGACATTATTTGCCATGTTTAAGGTTCCCCCAGGTTCATATAATTCTCCACTTTTGAGTAACCGAGGAACTCTACAAGAATGTGCATTTTCACAATATTTGCTGCTGCTAATCGAAAAACATCTCTTCTGAGAGGCTATAGTATGAGAATTGATACTAGTACATCTGAACACAAAAATGTTTACCTCAGTTCAACTTCTCTTGATCCATAAACACAAGAGCATATTAAATGTTTTATTTGGGATAATGCTTAAGTTTCTATTGTACGTCAAAATACACTGCATAGCATGGGGTACTTTACAAGGTCACACAAGGCAATATCCACACCTATATCAATTTTGTACTTTTATATATTGTGTACCTTATTGCATGATATTATTCATACCAGTCAGGCAGGCATACAGAAGAGTTTCTTATATTACAATATTCACTACTATAGCTATTGAATATTTACATTAGAATTGAGCTGGGGATATTGTTGCTGTTGGTGGAAGATGCATTTGTAAAAGAAGTTTAATTATAGGCACTAGAAAGAAAGGACAGTGGTTAAATGGCCATCGTGATATGTAAATAGGATATAAGGCTACCTGATGTACATGTATGTGAGGCACAAACCATAGTAAACAACGCTTAAGAACATCAGTAATGTTACTTTTTACATTTTATCTTTAGCAGGCCAGTTACTGGGCTTTTATATGTAAGTAATTTGTGATGCAATAAGAAACTGAGAAGCGTGTTCGGAAGAAGACCAAACATCAATAAGAGTGGAACAGGTGAACAGGTCCTTACCATTTTAAAACGTTTGAAATGGCTATTTTGACACATTCTGCATCTCAAAGAATGGGATTTGGAAAGCAATTTGAGGATTGTATTATCTGATGGTATAGCATTTGTATGGGCGAATTTTGATATGGGTTTGGATATGGCTATGGTTTTGTATATCACATTTTACACAATTAAATCCTCATGGGATCTTCTCTATCACAGATATCTCAGCTCGGAAATGGCAAGGTGTGATTGATTGATTGACTGATTGCTTCATGACACAAATATAGCCCGTGGTCTTTTGCCTAGGATCTTATTAACTTACCTTAACGCGGGTATGGTTATAGGGTCATTCTAAAGGATGATAGATTGGACACATACCGTTAGTTCGAAAGAAGATAATTCCGCATCACCAGGCCCGGGACAGAGAATGCTTTGCCTCATTTGACCTTGCTACAGTGGATGCATAGTAGCATTTTATTTTGAATCCTTAATTCTTCGCTTGCACAGTAAAGGAAAAACCGGATCAGCCAGCTAGTGGGGATAATGGGGGAGGGGGACAAACCATTAATGCACTTTTACATCTAGCAACTAAGTTTAGGTCAATTTCTGTCCCGAATGGGGAGTCACTGAACATATCTCCTGAAATATGATATCTTATGGAAAATCATATAATTAGTTGAACTGCAGCATCTCAAGCCCATTGGAAGCAATTTAGTTGAGTGGTTGCCAAACACGAATAAAGGAAGTTGAAGTAGCCTAATCACAAATGAATGGCCCTCTCCACCACCAGGATCACATATCTGAAGGAAAGCAAAAGCTGGCATAAGGTCATAATGCTGCCAGTTAGTGAAAGCAGGAATCCACAATTGTCCCCATTTGTGTACAGAGAGTCGTATCAGAATCAAACGCCATGCCCAGGCTTTTAACTTCAGAGGAACTCATATTTGATTAAAGATATCAGGAGGCATTAAACTCACCCTCCTTTTTTTTCCAGCAATGATCACCTTTGCTTTGGAGTGATTAAGTTGGAAAATGTTATTATTCATCCAACTTTCAATGTCCCTAAACGCACCTTTGTAGGTCAGCAACTGAGGTGGGTTTACGATCAAATTTTATATAGACCATGTATTGTCATCATAGCATTGTACCCCACCTTGTTCTTATAGATGTCATATCGGTTGGAAGTTGATGTTAAAAAGAACTGCCAAAAGTGATATGCCTGAAGAGCTCTGCATGAATGTTCAACTTCCTAAAACATAAGGGGCCTTAGACAGCCTGCTGGGCTTTCTGTTGGAGGAAGGATCTAAACCATTTGTTGCGTTGGAAACACTCAGCTGTCACCGCACTCCTAAAGAAACCAGTGACAGACCCCAACCAGCTTGACTGAGGTGAAACAGAGGCCCTCATCCTGCTCATTCTCTCAGCGGCTTTGAACACGGTGCCCCACTCCACCCTGATTAGAAGACTACACAAAATAGGCACCCTCAACTGGATCTACTTCTTCCTCACAGGAATGACACAAAAAGTCAGCATGCCACCCTACATGTCAAAAGCCAAGAACCTCATCTGTTGAGCCCCCCAAGGATGATCTCTCAGCCCAAACTCTACATGACCGAACTTCATCAGATCGCACACCAACAAACTCTCCTACACAGACGACACACAACTGACACTTCACCTGTTTCCACATCCTGAGGATGCCACGAAAAATCTTCAAGTGGCTACTAGAGAACATGAGGAAAACAGTCACACAAGCCCTGATAACTAGCACTGGACTACGTCAATGCACTCGATGTAGGGATCAACCAACAGGTCCTGAACAGCTCCAAATCATCCACAAAGCTGCAGCAAGTCTTATTTTCAACCTCCCTCTCCACACCCACATTAACCTACACCACAAGGAATTTCACTGACTCCCCATATGCAAACGCACCCAGTTTAAGATTGTCACACATACATACAAAAAACTACACAAAATAGGCCTTGCCTACCTCAACAGCAGCATACAGTTCCACCTACCTCCAAGAACCTGCACTAATTCGAACTCTCACTAGCACACGTACCCTGCATACACAAAAGCAGAGTCGAAGGTCACGACTTCTCGTACAACTCCCCTAAGGCATGCAATGACCGGCCACAGCACATCGGAACCTCCTCGTTGCTTCTTGAGTTCTGCAACAGGCTGAAGGCTTGGCTCTTCGATTAGGTTCGGATGGGAGACAGCTGACTACACACCTGCAAATCGCCTGGATAACCTCACGGGTGAGGCATAACTTAACATTGTATTAGAAGGCCTTATAAATCGTTGGTGCCTATGATCGACTACATATTTGTGGTCCTACTGCTTTTCAAAAGGGATTTTGGCAGGTTGTTTTATGTTTTTTGCTGTATAGTAGCTTAGAAAAGTGCCATGCCATTACGCTTTTTGTCTGGGAGACTCTTTTTTTAATTAAACTGAAAACCCCGTGCTTACTTGGACTACATATTATGTTCATTTGTAAAATGGCTATCGGTTTGGCATAGGAACACAAGCCGTACAATGTAAAGCAGCTCTTATTACGACATGTCTGCAAAGGATGGGAGCCTGGAGGGAGAGAGTGGCACTTCATTTTCAACTTCCTTATGTGCTTTATGTTTTTGTTTGTTTTATATAACGTTAGAGCAAAAATCAAATTTTAAACAACTGAACGAAAATGGACTAAAATGAATTTTGCAAATATTTTGTAAATGATCAATGCGATTTGAGAGGTGTCAAAAACTATCTGCTAGCAAAGAGGCATGAAAGACTCGCAAATTTAAATGATCACAGAGCACTGGTTAATTAAAACCTGTCTCGTTACTAAATGTCTGGAGCCTTTCTTCGGGCTTCCAATGTGACATTTAACTTGTTAAATGAGGTGAGCAGTGAAACTTGGAAACAAGGAGAGGCTGTGACATTGCTACCTGCAGAGATTATTGATTGCTGTGGTTACACTAACATGTTCTCTTCGCCTGACCTTAAACTAATTAAGGCCTGGCCGCCAAAGGCAGGTTAATGCGCAGTAAACACAGGCCAGGGCATCAAAGGTGGAAGGTGCTGTTTGAAGAAGATCCCTCTTAATCTGCCTGTTTGTGCGTACGCTCTTGTTATCAAGTCCCAAACAAATGACAGGTTGCCTTTACCCTTCGACAGAGCTGTCAACTGTAGGAAGAGACTACTTCTTACTGCGCCTTATCTTCCTGGACTACCAAAGGCACATCTGTTTTAACAGATACGGGTGGCCTGATAAATCAGTGTCTATATCAGGTGAGCACTGAATGCACACTTCGACTGCCACAACAACTGGCAGATGTGAAAGGCTTTTATGTCAAGTGAAAATACTTTCTTAAAAATGTGATGTTTTTGAGATGGACGATCAAGACTTAGGCGTCTTGCAATTTGTCAGTTTTGGCAATACCATTGTACTTCCTGCAAAGCTGTTCAAGCAAGGTTGATAAATCGGTACAACATGATATATCTCTGTTAACATATGATTACTTACTACAATCAAAAATTCAAAATACTGCGGAAAAGTAAACAAAACAATGAATAAAGGAAAAAGTTGAATACTAGAGGAGAGGTAAGAGAGTTGGATGTATATGTTGCTCTTTTTTTACTGTTAAAAAAATAAAAGCAAGTATCACAAGAGGGTTCAAAAGAACAAAAATAAAGGAAACAAGCGACTTACTGGCAACACCAAAACATTGTGGCAAATCAATATGTCTCGTCTTTAAAAGGTGAGTGTAGACCTATTGGCTTAGCCAGTGCTTATTTGCATCGGTCCTCTTCAAACTTCATTTTTATTTTTACTATACAGCTACTCTACAGCTCTGCAATGGTCATCAAAAATGCTGAAATGGCTGCTGGTGCGTCATTACACATGCATGATGCACCCACAGCCATTTTGTTTTAATCGTTCTAACATGGCCGATGGCCATTTAAAAACAGTAAAGTAAAGATATAAACTAATGTTTGTGGATGTCTTAAAAAGACAAGTGAATGGCCTAATCGCACTTTGCAGCTTCCAGGTCTTCAAAAAATAATAACATTTTAAAAAACAGGGAGAGGGATCAGAATGGGGGGGGGGGGGGAAAGCAACAAAGGGGAGGGGACTCAGTAGACAAAGAGAGCGCTGTGGATGGGGCCCTCAGGGGAAAGAAAGAGAATTATGCCAGTGTATATATGTTTGCGAGGAACTTTGTTAGGATTGTTACATCTAAAAAATATTGTGGAATGATGCCAATGTGATGGACAATCCTATTAGCCAATGCCTAAAGCCAGTTGAAAACATGGTAACCAATGGCTAAATGGGCTGTTCTTTTATGTGTATGTACGTATATGAATGTGTATGTGTATGCTGTGTTTTGAATGTCGTGTGTGTTGACAGAAGCTTTCGCCAGACAGATAACGTTGTCTGTAGGAGAGACCAAAACAGAGCAAAGCCAACAAAACACAAACAAAGGAGGAGGATGACAGCCAAAGTGAGAAATAAAGCATGACATGGAGTTTGGGATGAAGGAAGTGTTGGCTGACTAGAGAGAGAATAGGGTCAAAAAGGCACCAAAGCAGAGAAGGACAAAGAGAATGAAACCTGAAAAGTGTTAAGAACAAGAGGACAGGGAACTAAGCCCAAGGAGAGGATGTGGCCTAACGGCTAGAGTGGTCGACCAGGAAACTGCGGAACCGGATTCGAGCAGTGGCGGCTCCTCCGCTATGGTGGAGGAGCATTGCCCCACTGCTTCACAGCAGTGCCAACTTTAGAAACATAAAATGATAATAACCTAGTTATTATCATTTTATGGTTCGTGTCCGTCTGCATTGCGGGTGGGCGGTGCTGCTCTGGGAGCAGTTGAGGAGTGGTTTGCCCACTCCTAAGTGCGCAATGACTATTTGGTCGGACCTCTCGGGCCGCCCAAAACAGTCATGCACACTTCCCTGTTCTCCATGCAGGCTGCAAAACAGCCTGCATGGAGAACATGCCCACCCCTCCAGCCCCTGGCTGAGCGCCACGTCAGGGCACTCAGATCAATCACATCGCTGCATTGCAGCGTTGTGAATGGCTTAGGGGGAGGAAGCCTGGCTGCCTGCTTCCTGTTCCTGTCGGAGGCAAGAGAGCAGGAGCAGAGAAGACGCGGGACCCGGCCTCAAGGTAAGTTAAAGGTTTCAAACCCCCCGCCGCCCCCCCCACACGACACCCCCATGACACCCCCCACCACCCGTGGCCCCCCCATGATCCCCGCGCCCGCCCCCCCCACGAGCCATGCTGGCTGACCCTGGGTTCGATTCTCGGCAGGGGCGCTGAACATCCTGTGATTCTGCGCAAATCACTTAATCTCCCCATGCCTAACAAAAAAATGCATGTGTCAGTCTGTAGCAACTGGTGCTCATGTGAAGTGTTCTGATACTTTTGGGTCGAATTCCCGCTATATAAAACTCCCCCTCCCCCCCCGAAAAAAAAGAAGCCCATGGCAGGTGTGGAAGGGTAATAGAGGGAAAATTGTCAAGGAAAACCATAGTGGGAGAGAAGTTAGAAATAGTTCATGAGGTGACATATGAGAGATATTTTGGCACATGAGAAAAGAGGATTTACAATGAGTATATCATAAACAACTGGAAACCACATGCAACTGATTAGTGTGGGAAGCTGAATGGTATGGTCCAATACACCATCCGCAGGAGCAAATAATAAAGTACATTTGTCACACATTAAAATCAATTTGATGTTTTAACTTTATCATTAAAATGAAAACGGTCAATTAATCTAGAGAGGATGTTTCACTTGCTTTGCTGAAAGAAAACCCCTCACAAAAGTATCTGTGCAGATTTCCCCCCCCCCACACACACAATTAAGTTAACTCGCAAATGCAGATTTTTTTGCTCCTGCAGTCACGGGCGTAACGGATCCCTACTCAACCCCCGTGGTGTGGGAGGGGGGCCCGTCACCCTCTAAGCCATGCCATTGCATGCCTTGCAGAATGTGTGCAATGGAAAGGAATAAGAAATAGTTAAACGCTCAAGGAAAGCCAATCTGCTTTCCCGAGCAGGCCTCTGCAGAGTAGCGGGGGATAGTGTTCGGGGGACCCCATTGAGCCCAAGACCAATGAATGTCTGTGCGATCTGGGAGACACCGGGTCCCTCACCACATTTTCGGGGGGGGGCATCATTTTTACGTTACACCACTGCCTGCGGTCACTCTCAGCTAAAACCTTCTACATGTATGTGAGTGCACGTGTGCTTTAATTTCCTTTAGAGGTTGTTTATCCTTCCAGTTGAGAGGGTGCTGCTCTCAGTCTGGGGAGTGAGAAGGACACCAAGCTTGGTGCAGCCACTTGTAAAGGACTGTGGCTTGAATGTGTCCGCAGGGACTTTCTTGGCTGGAACGTGGCAGTCCACCCATTTATGATATCTGCACCTAGCCCGCAGCATGCCAGAGAAATCCCAGCACCCAGTTGGACATCCCAGACCTAGAAAACCAGTGGAAATGTATGCAAAGTTATTGCCATTGAGGAGCAGGTAACCTTATGAGACACATTATGAGATCATTTGAATGTAGTGCGGCACATGATGTGAGCTCATTACACATTATAAATGCAATAGTGTAACATGCCACCCATGCTGTACTGCTATCTCCTAGGACATAGAGCCAAATTCCAAACCTTAATCGTGTGGTGGGCCTTAACTGGTTGATCTGGAAGTTCAGGAATCATGTTAGACCCAGCAATGGAGGAGTCTGTCTGTGCAGTCTGTCAAGTATACTTGACACTTGCTCGCTCTTCCTCCCGGCATAAAAGTGAGGGGTAAAGTTTGTGAACATGTGCACCTGCAAAGTAGCGATCATTTGTTGTGTTCTGAGCGGATTCTGTAATCCCAGGACCAATAAATTCAAGCAGAACCTGTTTGTGCATCCGGACACCGTTTTTAGGTCTCGCCCTGATCCAGCACTTGCGCTGGTCTGGCGAGACATTTAGTTGTGGGGTTTTAAAAGTGCGACCACAGCTTTTTCCGTGGCATACAGTGTGCGGTTACGCGCACAGCACGCGCTTCTGTCATGGCTCATTAAGCCTTCCGGCGCGTGAATCATGCTCCTCCACCACCTTGCTGTCTGCTCTCACTACCCCCCTCCCTTCAACCCCCTCCCTTCTCCCCCTCCCGCCTCGTTAGCTTGTTATTCTTAACTTCAGAAGCATCTGATGTGAATTCTTCAAGGAGCAATTCACTTCCGACTAAGCCAATGCCGCCTCAGACAGTAGACATTTTCTGGTGCTTGTTTATCTATCCCTCGACCCTCCCCCTCCCCTCTGTTGCTTCTTGCCTCTGTTCTTCCCCCTCCCGAGCTGTTGCTTATTTCTTTCGTCTGCTCCTGCCCTTATAATTTTATGGAGAGGCATTGACTTCACTCACTTTCAGTCTGTGGCGCCTATTTCATTTGAAAATCTTACGAGCTGCTTTTTCTGTCACCTCCAATGTCAACTTCTAATAAAAAGAAAAAAGGTTCGTGGGTGCGGTAGAACTGAAAAATAAATAGATCATGTGAGACCACGACGCTTTTAACTTATTTGTTAACACTGTTGAACGCACGGGTTGTTTATATAATTGACACACGTTATCCACTAAATGTGCTTGCTTCCGCTTCTGTTAGTTGTGTTAATCTGCAGGCAGATTGTTAAAAGAAACTGTGGTGATCTTTGCACTTGCAATTTACAATGAGACTCAGCACATTAAGACATGTTTTCTGTCAGTTGCCTCATGGCTAAGGAACTCCTAATTTTCATAGAGTGTCTCGTCAGAATACAGACAGGAGCTGACTACATTATATGTAGTTGGAGAACAGCGACAAACTCTCTCTAGAAACAAAATGACACATAGTAAAACTGTTGGCAGAAAGATTCACAGCGCCGTGACTCAGTGCCTGCTTTTAAGGCGCTGTTTCTGGCGAGCGGTATAAGATCTTGCAGCAAACATCGGCGTTTTATCACCAGTTAAAATGCAAAATAATTTCAAGGACTATAAAAGGAGTATATTGGATGACAGTGACCCACAATCTGCAGTTTTGTGAAGCCCCCTATTGACAGATGCAAGATACAAAGCGCTGTGTAAAATACATAACATTCCAATAATCATGTGTTCTTTTTAAGGACATTGTTCAAATGTAAATTAGTGACTGAAAGCGGCTAGACTGCTTTATTTTAAGAAACACATGATGCTGTGTTTGCCAAATGACGCTTAGTCGAAACTGTTTATTTTTCCTTTCAGCGTTTATATTAGGCTATGCAATATTGAAAAACTAGCCAGCCTTATAAATCAAATTATGACATTTTCAACAGATGGATACGAAAACAATAGTGGACTATAAGATGGAGAAAACTCAGCTGACTGCACACCGTCTCGCGCTTCTGTTTTACTGGTAGAGCTGGACTCACAGACCCTCTCTCACAGACTCTCACACTCTCACAGACTCTCACAGACACTCTCTCACAGACTCTCACAGACACTCTCTTACAGACTCACAGACACTCTCTCACAGACTCACAGACACTCTATCACAGACACTCTCTCACAGACTCTCACAGACACTCTATCACAGACACTCTCTCAGACTCTCACAGACTCTCACAGACTCTCTCTCACAGACTCTCTCTCACAGACTCTTGGCCTTCTTGGTCATATATAAGGTAACAAAAATGCTTCTGGCACTTTTTTATTACAACTTTTCAGCATGCTGCACAGCAGCCACACTTCTCTACAGCACAGCTTAAACACATTGGCAAAGTCAATAGCTCTACCTAAACACTTATAAGGCCCCAAAGGCGAGACCTATTGGCTATGCCAATGCTTGTTTTATATTCGCCCGATGCCAAAGCATCTGCCCAAATACATACGACTGGAAAAAATCGTTTTGTCTCTTACAATATGGCAAGAAACATTGGCAAATGTTTTGTTCAATATTATAAGAGAGGTGAATGAACTGATCACCCCCTGAACAGAACACCCTTTAGGGAACAGTGCGAACCAAGAGAGCAGGGCACATCAGTACCTCGAGGTGTACCGCCGCGCCATCTGCCCCCTTCACCAATAGTAATTTGTGCAACATGACGGCAGTGTAATAAGAGCAATAATGTAAAATAATTTGCCTCTGCCAAAGAACAGTTGCAGGAACCTGAGCACACAGAGAATTAAAAGCACAGAAATTAGCAGGTCAGGCTGACCCCAGAAGCATCACAGCCCCTGATGCTGAGCATCCCTAATAACTCAGCCTGGAAATCTTCCAGCCTCATTAGATTAGAGTGATAGCTTCCTTTGTCTCTCTAGCTCCAAGCTAATACGTTTAGCATCTAAAGCAGTAAAGGGAAGTAGGCACTGCTCGCACTGAATGGAAATTCAGAGGGTTCTGTGAAATGTTTGCACTGTTGTGCCTACACACTGTTCATACCGACTTTCATAGTCTAACAGGAATTTAATACAGCTAACTCGGGAATTCAAGGTATTGAAGCTCATCTATTTGTCAGTTTTTTTATTTTGTGGAACTTTAAATCAAATAAACATGCTAATTGTAACAGTTTTTTTACTCTTCTGTTTGCTTGACGTATCCCCTCAGATACTGTCCTACAGGCCAGTTGTACTCATGTTGATACATCATCGGCAGGAGTACATTCACAGGCGGCGAACAAATGCCCCAGGCCTAGGTAGGCAACTAAGATTCAATCAACTGCCTGAGAACAAGTACGTATAAGTTAAATTACCTCTCCTTAACGATGAACGCTGCACACCTAGGTAAGAATGGTAGACTTAAATTAATCAAAGGGGCTAACACAGTATTTTTATGGGTTTACACCCGCCTTAATAAGAAGAAGTAAGCGTTCAGGGTCGCCTTTGGACATCCGTTCTTGCATCAGTACAGCGCTGGCCTCAGCAACTATGAATGAGCATTGATTGTAAAACTACAATTGTTAAACTTTTACTAAAGTAACCCATGCTTAGTCCGAAGGAGCCAGCAAGCTTCAGACCTAGTTCAATGCTGCCCTATATTTCAAAACTAATTGAAAATACAGTCACAAGCCAGTTTCAGCAGTTTATTAAAAGCAATCATCTATTAGATCATCTACAGCTTGGGTTTCGTCCATGTTGCAGCACAAAGCTTGCTACTGTTTCAGTCCAAGATGAGATATGAGTCGAGCTGCATAATGACAGTGTCGGCCTGGTCTTTTTGCAGCTTACAGTGGCTTTCAACACCGTCAACATCAATATCTTGCTCTCTCGTCTATCAGAGGGACTGACACCGACTGGGTGACATCTTTTATTTCAAATCAACAATAAATCTGCTGCTCGGTCCATCCTAATCTGAAAAACCTGTACCCTGAGGCGTTCCCGAGGTCTTGGCTCTATGGCCTCTTTTATTTAGTGTGTACATGGGCCCAGTGACTGTCATTTTGGTTGATCTAGAGGTGACTTGCTGTGTACACACATGATAGAAACACAGATATTGCTGGACTTCCGACAAGGCACCTCATTTGAGGCCTGGAAATCACATCTCCTGATCATCCCAAGATTCAGAAAAGCTTCCTGGGACTGGAGGCCCATCTTTTCTGAGCGATCGGTACTAAGTGGTGGATAAAGCTATCAGTTACTCAGAAAAGTGAATGTGACCATTTTAAGACCTGGCTGTGGGATTTTGCTACATAACAGTTTCCCCTCCTTCCAACTTAGCCTCAGAAGTCCTGATCTTAAGTGCTCTCTGGCTGGTTATTAGCTTCAACAGTGCATATACACCTCTTGCCCTGGTGTATGTTCCCACTCTAGAAATGTACTGATAGATGGATGGATGTATGAATGGCCAGACAGACGGACAGAGAGAATGAGAAGGTATCCTACAAGAGGGACAATTAATACCCTCAATGTTTTTTCCCACTGTTAGCTAATTTTAGCAGCTTTTGGATCTCATTACTGGTCTCTTGATAACAACAAATCTACAATTGGGTTAGCATTATAAATTCAAGAAAAGATCTCCCAATAAGAGCTCCTGCATTGGAGCCCACCCAAGCATTGTTCAAACTACAACTGTGTGAGAAGCAGCCCCAAAAATGAAGAATGCCATTTCGGTGGATGAGTGTCTGCATCTCTTTGACAGAAGTGTCAGGATAGTTAGGATTGTCTTCCGGTTATCACTATGGCTATGGGCCTGTCATATTTTGAGTAGATAGTTGCACCTATCTGAGGTCATGTTCGACAGTGGGCACTCTCTAGATGCTGTCAAACGCTCCTGGTTTCCACCACTGGTTTTCAAGAGTAATATTATGCAAACATGTTACTTTTTGTTATGTATACCCACACCTAAAAAGTGCTCTGAGGTCAAGTAGGGGAGGGCAAATTGTTTTATTCCACCTGCAAAATTGGCGGAATTTGGCGTATCCGTGTTACTCTTATAAGACTGAGTTCCATCCAAATTCCACCAATCGCCGTATGGTGGAATTTTTTCCATTGAGGCTCAAGAAAAGCAAGCAGGCACAAGTGAGATTTGGCATCCCCTTGTGCCATTTTCTATCGCAGGTGGTCGGAGCGGTCAAGGTCAGACGGCTGCTTCTTGAGTATATTTGCTGCCACTCGAGTAGATTAGTAGTAGCAAAATCAACTTGAAGGGCCACGCGCTCATGTGCAACGCATGGTGCAGTTTGCGCTGATTTTTCAGCGCGGCTTGTGTTACTAGCACTAAAATGCAGCACAATATGCATGTTTCCGTCTGTTGGCGGAACTCCGCTGGATCTCGTGGGGCTTTAATGTAAGTCCTCGGAATTGCACAGAGTGAAACTCCACGAGTTCCGCCAAACCCTAGTGGTAAGTAGCTCTTTGTTAAATCCCTAAATATAACAAAATGAAATAAAAATAAAAGTCTTCTATTTGTGCATATTCTATACAAAGCAGGTACAGATACATACATTTAAAATATGACATGTAAAATACAACAGGGTTTGGAAATTGGACGTTCTGAGACCAGAGTCAAAGAAAATAGCCATGTAAGCATAATGGGCTCTATATATATAAATATTTGTAAAAATAAGTGTCAGAACCCTGTTCAGATGGCCACGGGGCAAGCAAGAGCTATTGGGCACAACAGTTACTCCTGATGTCCTGGGGCTCAACCTACTATGGATCTTAAGCAAATGGGCCAATTACCCCTTCAGCACTTGACTCTGGTAGCGAGAGTCGACCAGTCCAAGGCTTCTCGGGGAGGGAGGTAGATATAGGTGGTGAGCACAGGCTCACAACTCAAAATATATTCAATAGCAGCAACAATGATTGCCCAGTCAAATATTTCTTTTATGAGAAAAATAGTATCTATATACGAACACAAAGGGAAAAACAGCATACACAAACAGTACACACAGCCCCATTAGGTCAGGGCTCTAGTATTTAATGGCAGTCCCCTGAGTCGCACTTCCTTATCACTAGCATTAGTGGTTATTCCCTATTCACTATAGGTGACATACAGGTGAGGCCTCACTAGCAGTCTGATTCTCAGGAGTCCCAGTCCATTAGAAAAGTCAAAAGTGTTCCAGCACCAAAGCACTACAGGCAGACAAGTTCCCCTAGGACTTGGTAGCTCAGTCTTACCTGCACCAGAAGGGATTAACTGATCGAAGTCGCTGAGAACGTCTCTCTCGTGGGTGTGGCAGCTGCAATAGCTGCCTCAGGTGAGTATCACACACACACGGCTCTGCAGGAGCCACGGCTGGATGTCATTGGCACTCATCCAATGCAACGGTAAGTCTCCTTTAGTCTTCCCCTCAAGAGGGCTGGATTATCGGTGGTTCCTGGTTCCAATGCTGAGTCGGTGCTCATGCGCACACGGTCATCACGGTGGCCTCACCTCATGATGATGGCATCCACTAGACTGCATTCCTTGTCTTCCTCTGGTGGCCCCTTCTGGCGCACAGGATCACCACACCTGCTCTTCACTTAGGTGACAGCCGAATCGTCAGAGCAGCAGTGTTCTCTGGCACACTGGGTCTCCAACTCACACCACACACAGGTCATGGCCCCATCAACAAGGCAATCTTCACAGCAGCTCTCCTCTGGCATACGGGGGTCGCCAACTTAACCCTGTCCAGGCAATGACCTGATCAGTGCACTAACTGCCTCTTCCTCACACCTCGCTACAGTAATCCACTCACCAGGATCCCCGACTGGACCTCACTCCCTCCAGCTCTCATCTTTATCACAGGCTTACTGGTATTTGCAAGCAGGCAGACACTAGTGCTCCAGGCTCCAAGGGAAGATGGTCTTGGATGTCCCTGAGTGATGTCCCCTCACCCAGCTGGGAGACTGGCAGGTCTAAGCCTCCAGCCCTGGTCCCAGGTGGAAGCCTTGCAGAGTTACCTCCCCTCTCATAGCCTGTCAGGCTGCTTGACAGTTGATCATTTTTGGGAGCCACGAGCTCCCCTTCATATAGTCCATTTTTAGATAGCAAATGTGATTTAGGGTCTGAGTCCTAGAAGTTTGTGTTGGGGGTCTGCATTCTTTTTAAGTGCCCTCTCCTCTGCCATGACCTTCCTCCAGAAAGCAGTCTGTCACAGCAGGAGCGACTCCAAATCTGATAGCCCCACAAAACAGGGCATGGAAGTGAATAGAGGTTCACATCTGGACATCAGCCAGAGTGCTATGTGCATCAAAAGGTTACCCTGAGGGCCTCAGCCCTACTCTTATGATTCTCTTATCAGCCCCATCTCCTTTCTGAGAGGTGCCCAGGGTCCTTTCCAGTGACCTCTCTGTGAATCAAAGAGCACCCTGTGAAGTGTACTGGAGAGCGTGGCTCTGTTCCTCCAGTGTGTGTACCACTCAGCTCACAGGAATGCAGCAATCCACAAAGCTGTCTGGGGGGATTCCTCTACTTCCTCATGCTCCTCCAGTCAGTCCTGGGACTCCCAAAATGGAACCCAGAATCTTCCATGTATTGTATCATACAAAGGCACAGATACTCCTAACCGAGCACATGCATACACCAAACATGCACTGCACTAAGGGTGGGCAAAGCACTACGCTACGCTCGCCTAGTTTGCGAAGTTTGCGCTACTTCGCACTACGCGAATTGCACGTAGCACAGTGCAAACACGCGTAGGGTAGCGTAGTGCAGCGGTCATTTTTTGCTTGCTCGCGGTCCTCAACTTCAAGTTGGCGACCGCGAGCAAGCAAAATGACATCCCGGCGAGACTTTTTCCTCGTTCGCGACCAGCAACATCAAGTTGCCGATCGCGAGCGTGGAAAATAAACCTCCCGGCGAGATTCTCAATGCGGGGAGGTCAGGTTTCTCATTGCGAGTGGTCGCGTATGCTCGCGACCGCTCGCGATGAGAAACTACCAGTCCGCGTTGAGAAATCTGCTGCTCGAGTAAAAATCTACTCGAGCGGCAGTAAAAGACAGCTCGCACTGTGCAAGATGCCGTTTTCAATGATTGCACAGTGCGGACAAGCATCCGGCACTGTGCAATCATCGCGAACAGCGCACTACGCAGTTCGCGTAGTGCTATGCGTAGCTCGCGAAGTGCACTTCGCGTAGCTTCGCGTAGCGCTACTTCGCGAACTACGCCCAGTGTTACACTACACAGCACTACATGCTAACTTGATGTAGGCCTAGGCTTTGTTAAGCACACAGCACCATAACTTTATATGAGTGAGCCATTGGGCCTCACTCCAGTGACATAGCTCACTTCTATTGATCACTACAAAGTATACTGTCATTACCGAACTCATGCTACTTAACTCCTGGCAAAGGCAGTAGATTTTCATCACTTTGAGGGTAGTGCTTTGATGCCCCTCATGGTCCAACAAAGACCGCAATTCTTGAGACAGGCCTATGCCATGACGCACACGCATTATCCGTGTTTGCCCATAACAACAAAAATCCGCAGCAGGGATCCCTGCATTTGGAGGCACTCAGGGCAGGGGCACTCGTCTATTACCATGAGAGGAACTTTTCTATTCCAACAATTAGTCAAAATAAAATGAAAATACATTAAATATATAACAAAAACACTTTAAGGACTGTAAATGGAGCAAACTAGTCCCCAACCAAACTTTCAAATTAGAGTTAAAAACAGTTATTAAATAGAAACACGTTTCCAATTAAAAACAGTATAAAAAAGGTCCCAAAAACACAAAACAAAATGCTTTCTGAAGAACAATTACAGTAGGAAGGCACCACTCTGCTGGATTGCAAATCAACAAAAGAAGAGATCAACACTTCAAACAACCACTAAATACTATAAACAAAGTAACTTTGACAATAAATTGCTAACAAAAGTAATAAATACTAAAACTGAGTTAAGATAGCAAATAATTATAATTATGCTAGGTAGTTATTTCTCCAGCATATATGTCGACCCTCTACATGAAGCGAAAACTGCTAAAAAGGAACAGAAAATAAAGAACAAAAACCAAATTACCCAAACTGCAAAAACGCACAAAACTAAACTTAACGTAAAAATAATGCTTTAATATATTCAGAAAATAAACTGAAAAAAGCAAATTCCTATCTAAATTTTACATTATATAATAAACAGACATAACTAACAAATCTCTTGCTCTCAATAGACTGCAAGAAATGAAAACAATACCACAAACAACACCAAACAGGCCTGCAAAGCAAATATCTACAACTAAAACTAAGTAAAGACAACATCCGGAATGTAAATTAAAAAGTGCAGCTGCAGTGTAAAAATGTTACACTAACTATAGTAACACACATTTTTCTAAAAGTATATGTATTTTATACTTTAAACCCCACTGTTCAAATTTAAGACACATCAAAATGCAACGAATCCAAAAAAGCTAAGCTAATATTAAACTATAGATATATATACTTATAGTAAGTAGAGCACAACCAGTGTGAAATCACACTGGAAATGCATCAAATATTATTCAAACACATGCTATGACACAGCTACCACTAAATATGAATCAGTTCAAAGCATTGGGGAACATAACTACCCCCCTAATATTGCTGAAATAGAAGTCAGAAATATTTTACAGGACCTGAAAGAGGTCACTATGAGTTCAAAAGAACCAACTAGGACAATACTTAAAAATATTATACCAAATGTTCCTAAACAGGCAACAGGCAAACTCCCTAGAATACCAAACCTAAAAAGATGAATTGCCAGAACATGTAGAACAGCCTGAGAAACCCTAGAAACCCCCAACATATGTAGAAATAGACATACCCAGCACTTACTAACCACACTTAAAAAGGCACCATTTTATTATATGACAACCTCAAAGACGATAAAAGAAATATCATGTATGCTACCATAAACAATTTACTAACCTTAACTCAATGCAATACGTGGATGATGGATGGCACATTTAAGTACATACAATATATGATCAATATCAAAATACAAATGTCCCATGTGTATATGTCCTGTTACCTAACAAACAAAATACAACATACCTATATAAAACAACAAACTAACAACTATAACTCACAAACAACACACACTGTAATTCAGGTGTACTACTATTACTTTAATCAGAGCAAATTAGACACCTGCAAAGCTCTACTCTGAGAATATGCAACTAACCTAGAATTTGTACAAGAAATAAAAATCAAATATCTTTAGCATACGTCTCTGTAACAGAAGTCACTAAACATGATATGCTGATGGAATACCCTATTACCAACAGCCTGAAACAAAAATAGCTTCTCAAATGGATTATTTTGAAGGTACTTGGGTTGGTTGCCTGCAGCAATCAGGCCACAGACACCAACCCAAGTATCACCTTCCATGGTGGAATGTCTATGACAAGTTCCACCAAGTAAAGACAAATAACGCAGTGGAAGAGCGGCACAACTCCTTCTAAGGAATACTTGGGAGCCCCCCTACGCTCACACCCATTTCTAGAAAGGCTTAAATAAGAACAAAGGTACCAGGATCTAAGAATGGAACAATCCGAAACCCAACTAAAACCAAAAATCTCCAAACCAATCAAACAGGTGCATGAACGTCTAGTATACAAAGTAGCACTGTTTGCTAACAACTAAGGCCTACCATTTTTAAATTCAATAGCAAGAACCCCACTTAACACAAAGCACACTAAACAACACCATTTAGTCTTCATAAAACACAACACTTATTCTTCATTAATAATTACTTCTACCGTAATAATTATTTAAAAGAAAATAAATATACAAAGCAAAATTGGCAATGTTTTTTAAAATAATTGAACACTTTTCTATCACTGATAAAAATATGCTAATATCATAACAAATCATATATGTACAAAGTAAATAAACAAACAGAGCCAAAAAATTACGATTGCTTTCCTAATATTGTAAATAAATAAATGCTTAAAAAAGAACAAATCTACCAGGACCTTAGAATGCATACATCCCTAACCCAAATACAACCCAAAATCTCCAAAACAAATTAAACAAGTACATGAACTCCTAGCCAGCAAAGTAATATTTTTTGCTAACAATCAAGGCCTACCATTTTTTTTAGATTTAAAGCAAAGGACCCTACTTAATAAATTGCACTAAACAACAGCACTATTTATCCTCCCTAAAACACAAACACTTAGGAGCATATTTATGAGTGAGTGGGGTTGCGTCATGCTTTCACCACGCAACGTGGTGCATGCATGACATAAGCCCCAAATGCGATTTATGAAGCCACTCAAGGACACTTTGCGTGGCCCTGAGTGAGTTCATAAATGCAAAGTAACGTAGTGATTTGTGTTACTCTGTGACCGGGAGGCATTCCATGGGTGTTCCCAAGCAACATCCATGGATTTTGACGCATTCCTAGATGTACCAAAAGTGGTAGACCTGGGAATGAGCCAAAATGCTACGCCTTACCAGGTGATGTGTGACGACGAGAAATAAAAATATTCTTATTCCTGCAGCACACATTGGGGCCCATTATGATAACGGGCGGATTGCCACGGCGATCCGCCCGCTATTTCTCACCGCCCGCCACCCATTTCCCCCCGCCATATTAGTATGGCGGGGGGTACCGCGGCGGACGGGAAGACCGTCCGCCGCTTTTCCGCCCGGTCCACAAGTCGACCGGGCGGAAAAGGTTTTAATATGGTGGCGGTGTCTGTTAGACACTGCCATCCATATTACGATACATGCGGGGATGTGCCTTTCCGTGGCGGCGTTGCCGCCACGGAAAGGCATGTGGTTTTTTCTATTGGGGGCCCATAGCGGGCCCCAGGAAGTTGGGGGTGGGTGGTGCACATGGGGGTACCTATGGTACCCTCGCATTTGCATGCACAACATGGCAGGCACTGCGCGGTACCTGCCACGTTGTGCATGCAAATGCACGACATGCCTTTTTGGCATTGCGGCGGGTGGTGCTGAAAGCACCGCCCGCCGCAATGTTAAGAATGCAGGATGCGCCCGCCAGTGTGGTGGGCGCATCCTAATCACCCCCACGGGACCGTCGCACTTATGGCGGGCGGTCCCTTTCTCCGTCAGGATGGCGGGCGGACAAAGTCCGCCCGCCATCCTAATGATGCCCATAGTTAGAGGAAATGCCTCAGGGGATTGTTTTTGCGCAGGAATGTGCCTGTTCCTGCACAAATACAATCCTCCTTAAAATAAAGGCACCCTTGCACTAAGGTGCAAGGGTGCCTGCATTGGTGCTAGGCAGCCAAAAAGGCACCAGTGCAGGGACAAAGGCAGGAATGCACTGTATTCTTTTAAATACAGTGCAGTCTTGCCCTTTCCCTGTCACACAGCACATCAAGGTGGCTTGCTACAAGACTTTGTCATAAATATGGCCCTTATTAATAATTATTTCTAAATATTATATCTGCTTGTTCTATAAGCAGGACAAAGCTGCTCTTAAAACGAGCTGAACTAACTATAGAAACTAAGTCCAAAATCACATAACAATGTTTCTGGCTTAACAGAATTAGTCAATAATGAACTGAAGCAGCTTTCTCTCCCAATTTACAAGGGGTCACAGAAGATGATCAGTAGGCCAAAGGGAAATGTCTGCCGGGGCACTGGAGGCCCGTTGGCTGTACTTTGAGTACCAGTGTACTATACTAAAATAAAAATACAGTGAAACAACATCCAGTAACAAAGACTAGCCTAACTAAATTTAAACACCACCCCCCCTTACCACTAAACCCATACAAAATCAATTTGCAATAGTCTTAACTTAATGGGAGACCAGCAATTTGAAACTGTGACTGCACTCTCTATGAATAGCCCAAAATGACAAAACAAGTCTACAAAATCAAAGAAATCTGAAAACATGCCAGGGAAATGAAAATGAGAAAATACTTCTAATCCATAGAAATTGATGTAAAATGTACATAAAATAAATATATATTATAACATAGTGATAAGAATATAAAAATATATTTTCAGTAATATTTATTGTATTACAATGTCTAAAAAATATAAGTTATCTAGAAAACTTACATTCATGTTAAAAATTACTGTCAACATGTGTAAAATTCATCCCTACAAAGAAAAATGTATATACACTACAACTACATCATATATGCAGTGATGATGATTCTGAAGTAAAAAATATTTGTTCTTGCAAATAAAAAAATACAGAAAGATTATTGTATTTATTTTAAAATAATGCACAGTAAAAATGGTATGCAATAAAAGAGATGTTTAGAAAATGCATATAACAATATATAAAAATTGATACTTTACAAAAACTATATTAATAAACAAACACTTTATACTATAAATTACCATAACGTTTTAATGGAAAAAAACGAATAAATGCTAAACTTTTATAATAGCACATTCACTATTCCAAATTAAAATTTAGCCACATTGGAAAAAGTATTATACTGTGGGAAAGGTCTACTTTACTACTCACACTTCAAACTTAACCACACTGGGGAAAGTGGACTTTGTGGGGGGATCAGATTTACCACTCCCACTACAAACATAACCATATTGGGGAACGTGTTGGACTTTGTGGGGGAAGGGCAGATTTACTATTCTTATTCCAAAGCTTGCGGTAGTGAATATCAATGCCAGAATATCGGTGGGTCACAATATTGTGACCAGAATATTAATAGGCAAAATAATGAAGAGGTAAGTGCACATTGGGAGGTATAGATGTACTATTCTTAACTATATACCTATGAGACTTGAAGATATATATATATCCAAGGTACGTATATGTGGAGTTAGGTATTGAAAATCTTTACAAACTAACCTTTGGATATATTGTCCTTCTAAATTCTGTCATGATATTCTGACCTGTCGATATTCTGGCTTCGATATTGCCAACCCACACCCATTCCAAACTGAAACACAGTGGGGAAAGTGTTGGACTTTTGTGGGTGGGGGGGGCGGTAAGATTTGCTATTACTACTCCAAATTTTGGCACATTGGGAAAAGTGTTAGACTTTGAGTGTGGGACAATTTTACTAGTTCCACTCCAAATGTAACCCCATTGGGGAAAGTGCTGGACTTTGGGTGGTTCTAACTTACTACTCCCACTCCAAACGTAACCACATTGGGAAAAGTGTTGGAACTTGAAGGGGTCAGATTTACTATTCCCACTCCAAACTTAACCCCAATGAGAAAAGTATTGGATTTTGGGGGTTCAAACCTATTATTCCCACTACAAACCTTACCACACTGGGGAAAGTGTTAGACTTTGGAAGCCAGATTTACTACTCCCACTCCAAACGTAACCACTTTGGGGAAAGCATTGAATTTTGGAGAGGTGGGTGGGGCAGCAGGTTTACTATTCTCAGCCAAAAAGGAAAACAAGTGTTGGACTTTGTGGGGAGGAGGGGTGGAGAGAGGTCTGATTTACTTTTCCCATTCCAAAGATTGTGGTAGGGAACAATAAAGCCAGAATATCGGTGGGTCGCCATATCGATGGACAAAATATCGAAGAGCTAAGTGCACAGTGGGAGGTATTAATTTACTATTCTAAACTCCATATCTACCTACCTTGAAGCTATATATGTCACTATGGTATGTATATGTGGAGTTAGGTAAAGAAAATCTATGCAAACTTACCTTGTATCCCTCGATATTCTGATCATGATATTATGACCTGTTGATATTCTGGCTTCGATATTCCTGACCCACACCCATTGCAAACTTAACTACATTGATGAAAGTGGACTTTGGAGGAGTCTATGCCCACTCCAAAATGAACCACATTGGGGAAGATCTTGCCTCTGGAGATTTCAAATTGACTATTCCCACTCCAAACCAGACCACATTGGGGAAAGAATTGACTTTGGAGGATTTAAATTTACTATTCTCACTCCAACTGAACCACACTGGGGAAATTGGAAGACTTTTAGGTGGTCACATTTACTATTCCAACTCCATACTTACCCACAATGGGCAAAGTGTTGGACTTTTGAGGGGTTTCATATTGCTATTCCCACTCCAAGCTTTACAACATTGGAGAAAGTGTTGGACTTTAGAAGAGTCAGATTTACTACACCTACTCCAAATTTAACAACATGTGGGAAAGTGTTGTATTTTGAGGGCCACAGTTTTACTATTCCCACTCCAAACTTAATCACACTAGGGAAAATGTTGGACTTTGGGGGATCAGATTTACAATTCCCACTCCAAATGTAACCACATTTAGAAAAGTGTTGGACTTTGAAGCCAACACAATGCAAGTTTACTATTCCCACTCGACGATTAACTCCATTGAGGAATGTGTTGGATTTTGGAGGGGGAGGATCAAACTTATTATTTTGCTTTTCTCACTCCAAACTTTACCACATTGGAGAAAGTGGTGGACTTTGTAGAAGTCACATTTATTACACTCATTCCAAACTCAACCACAATGGGGAAAATGTTGGACTTTGGGTGTTTACTATTCCCACTTCAAGTTTAACCACATTGGGTAAAGAGTTAGATAGGTAGGGTTACTAATTAACTACTTCCACTAAAACAGAATAGACATTACACTAAAAATAATACTTTGCAGAAAGCCATTTTAATTATCCCAAAAAGTGTAAACCACATGACGTAAATAAGGTGAATTAGTAGTGCCAAACAAAATTAATACATGTTTACTCTAACTTTATAATTTGTAACTGTAATTAATTTAAAATAGCTAAGGGGCTCATTAGGATGGCGGGTGGACCTGAGTCCGCCCGCCATCCTTGCGGTGTTTGGACCGCCCGCCAGACATGCGGCGGTCCCGCACCACGAATTAGGATGCGACCGCCACCATGGCGGTCGCATTCTGAAATTTAACATTGCGGCGGGTGCTGCTGACAGCAGCACCCGCCGCGATGTTAAAATCGCATGTCTAGCATTTCACTGCACCACATGGCAGGCACCACACGGTGCCTGCCACTTGGTGCAGTGAAATGTAGGGGGGTTCCATAGGTACCCCCCAAGTGCACCCCACCTTCCCCGATACAAGGGGGACCCGCAACGGGCACCCGTACCCAATCCCCGCCATCCTTTCCATGGCGGCGTCGCCGCCATGGAAAGGCCTTTCTTTTCCCACATCCTAATATGGCGGACGGTGCCTGCTAGGCACCGCCACCATATTAGTGGCCCTGCTCTGCCCGCCAGGCAATCCATGCGATTGCCACCAGCGGAAAAGCGGCGGACGGAATTTGCGTCCGCCGCGATACCCGCCGCCATCCTAATATGGCGGTGGGTAAATCTCAATGTGATGGCGGAACGATCGCCACCGCCGGCCCGACAGTGGCGATCGTTCCGCCATCGTAATGAGCCCCTAAGTTTCTAAAGTAAAAAGATAATTAAAAATATATATATATAACAACATTCTAAATTTTAAAATCAAATAACATAAATTGTTTCACTCCCAATAAAAAGCACAAATTACAAAAACAACTTTATTTTAAACCACAAAATACATGAAAAACATTTATTTCAATACATAATGTTACAAATAAAAATTAATTCTTGAAAATTATACAAATATTAATACTAAAATTAAAAAATATTTACAAAATGTAAATGATTGCTTTTTAAGTAATTATAAACAAAAAATAAAAATAAATAGCATTAAAAAAAATAATAATCTTAATTATTTTTTTAAAGTCACACAACAATTATAAACATAACAAACTTATTAAATAAAAATGTCAATTAAATTTTCATTCTATCCCCTATAAACCCAACATCAACTTTTAAATTATTATACAAAAAATACAAACATTTTTGAAAAATACAATACATTTATGCTAAAGTAACACACAAAATACACTTAAAAACAACATACATTACAACTATAAAAACCACAATATTTGCAATAACAATATGAATAAATTGTAAAAACAATATATAATCTTTCCAATGTTATCCTGATTCAAGATATTTTTGACAGCACAATATTTAAGACATGATATTTGTATCTTGTGATCTTCTTGAGATTATCTTTTTGGGACACCATAGATGTCAGTAGACTATATGGAGGTCTCTTCAGCCTTGCCATATTCTGGACCCAAAGGAATTCGCTAGGTGCTGTTTCGCTGTTTGTGCAAAGCCTCTTAGCAATCAATCTGCATACTGAAAAGATGAAATTCATTCATTCTGTTTTCGTTTTTTATAGAAATAAGCTTGTTTAACATCTATCTGAGTGGTGCATTGTTAGGGTTCTAGGCTGGCCGGTTGTTCGAAACTATTTTGGTGAAACAAAGTTCGTGACATAATCAACAATTCTGAGGAACGTTGGGTCTTGCAAATAATATGAAAAGCACTCTATAAATGCCAATACAATACAGTACTACTTTAGCCAAACCTTAACTAGGCACTTAAATTAGAGAACTGTTTTAACAGTTTTATTACCATATGGAAACACAGAGCAAAGCAAGGTTATATGTTCTGTGTGCTGAAGGAAGCACAGACAGATAGAAGTCAGATAATGATCCTTGAACTTGCTCATCTATCTCAACAGAAAGCTTAACTTATGGAATGCTACAACCACAGACATGGTTTTCCAAAGCAATTATCCAAATCCCTCTAGTGAATTTATGAATGTAAGTCTGTGTGGCAGTGTTTCGCTTTATTCATACAGAAAGTTAACCCATCACAGTTTTACAGCTACGGCTGACAAGGTCAGCTGCCCCACTAGTTGATAATGACAAGTAAAGGATATACAGGATTGTTGTCATTTAACTTCACCACAACTTGCAAAATGCTTATGTCCAAGAGACAGCTAAACACAACAAGCATTGGCATAGCCAATAGGTCTCGCCTTTGGGGCCTTATAAGTGTTTAGCCAGAGCTATTGACTTTGCAAATGTTTTCAAGCCTTGCTGTAGAGAAGTGTGGCTGCTGTGCAGCATGCTGAAAAGTTATAATAAAAAAGTGTCAGAAGCATTTTTGTTACTTTATATATGACCAAGAAGGCATTATGTAAAACTGAACGAGCATATTAAAAAAAGTATTTACAATAAAAAATTTCCTCAGTTTTCTTTTGTTCTTGCAATGCTGGCAACTTGTTTCTGCCTATTGCAATGGTTGTTTGTTAAAGCTTTTTTTTGAGGGGGCATAAACAATCGGAGGGTGAAGGTTGGGAACTAGTAACTGTATTATAACACTAGCAGCGGCCAGACGCTAGGGGAGAATCAACAGATGCCAGATTCCGAGAGCAGGCTGAGGTGGTGCTGAGTGATGCTGAGGTGGTAGTGGTGACTGTTGCGGGGACGATGCTGAGGTGATGCTGAATGATACTCAGGTCTTGCTGAGTGAAACTGCTGTGGTGCTGAGTGATGCTGTGGTGGTGCTGAGTGATATTGTCTTGGCGCTGAGTGATGCTGTGGTGGTGCTGAGTGATATTGTCTTGGCGCTGAGTGATGCTGTGGTGGTGCTGAGTGATGCTGTGGTGGCCCTGAGTGATGCTGTGGTGGCCCTGAGTGATGCTGTGGTGGCCCTGAGTGATGCTGTGGTGGCCCTGAGTGATGCGGTGGTGGTGCTGAATGATGCTGTGGTGGTGCTGAATGATGCTGTGGTGGCGCTGAGCGATGCTGTGGCGGCGCTGAACGATGCTGTGGCGGCGCTGAGTGATGCTGTGGCGGCGCTGAGTGATGCTGTGGCGACGCTGAGTGATGCTGTTGCGGCGCTGAGTGATGCTGTGGTGGCGCTGAGTGCTGCTGTGGCGGCGCTGAGTGATGCTGTTGCGGCGCTGAGGGATGCTGTGGTGGCGCTGAGTGATACTGTGGTGGCGCTGAGTGATGCTGTGGTGGCGCTGAGTGATGCTGTGGTGATGCTGAGTGATGCTGTGGTGGCCCTGAGTGATGCTGTGGTGGCCCTGAGCGGTGCTGTGGTGGTGGTGAGCGATGCTGTGGCGGTGCTGAGTGATGCAGTGGCGGTGCTGAGAGATGCTGTGGCGGCGCTGAGCGATGCTGTGGTGGCCCTGAGTGATGCTGTGGTGGCCCTGAGTGATGCTGTGGTGGCCCTGAGTGATGCTGTGGTGGCCCTGAGTGATGCGGTGGTGGCGCTGAGTGATGCTGTGGTGGCGCTGAGTGATGCTGTGGTGGCGCTGAGGGATGCTGTGGTGGCGCTGAGTGATGCTGTGGTGATGCTGTGGTAGTTCTGAGTGATGCTGTGGTGGTGCTGAGTGATGCTGTGGTGACGCTGAGTGATGCTGTGGTGGCGCTGAGTGATGCTGTGGTGGCGGTGAGCGATGCTGTGGCGGTGCTGAGCGATGCAGTGGCGGTGCTGAGCGATGCTGTTGTGGTGCTGAGCGATGCTGTGGGGGCGCTGAGTGATGCTGTGGCGGCGCTGAGTGATGATGTTGTTGCGCTGAGTGATGCTGTGGTGGCGCTGAGTGATGTTGTGGTGGCGCGGAGTGATGCTGTGGTGGCGCGGAGTGATGCTGTGGTAGTGCCGAGTGATGCTGTGGTGGTGCCGAGTGATGCTGTGGTGGTGCCGAGTGATGCTGTGGTGGTGCTGAGCGATGCTGTGGTGGTGCTGAGCGATGCTGTTGCTGCGCTGAGCGATGCTGTGGCGGCGCTGAGTGATGCTGTGGCGGCGCTGAGTGATGCTGTGGCGACGCTGAGTGATGCCGTGGCGGCGCTGAGGGATGCTGTGGTGGTGCTGAGTGATGCTGTGGTGGTGCTGAGTGATGCTGTGGTGGCCCTGAGTGATGCTGTGGTGGCCCTGAGCGATGCTGTGGTGGTGGTGAGCGATGCTGTGGCGGTGCTGAGCGATGCAGTGGCAGTGCTGAGCGATGCTGTGGTGGTGCTGAGCGATGCTGTGGCGGCGCTGAGTGATGCAGTGGTGGCCCTGAGTGATGCTGTGGTAGCCCTGAGTGATGCTGTGGTGGACCTGAGTGATGCTGTGGTGGCCCTGAGTGATGCTGTGGTGGCCCTGAGTGATGCTGTGGTGGCACTGAGTGATGCTGTGGTGGCGCTGAGTGATGCTGTGGTGGCGCTGAGTGATGCTGTGGTGACGCTGAGTGATGCTGTGGTGATGCTGTGGTAGTTCTGAATGATGCTGTGGTGGTGCTGAGTGATGCTGTGGTGAAGCTGAGTGATGCTGTGGTAGCGCTAAGTGATGCTGTGGTGGCGCTGAGTGATGCTGTGGTGGCGCTGAGTAATGCTGTTGTGGCCCTGAGTGATGCTGTGGTCGCGCTGAGTGATGCTGTTGTGGCCCTGAGTGATGCTGTTGTGGCGGTGAGCGATGCTGTGGCGGTGCTGAGCGATGCAGTGGCGGTGCTGAGCGATGCTGTGGTGGTGCTGAGGGATGCTGTGGGGGTGCTGAGTGATGCTGTTGCGGCGCTGAGTGATGCTGTGGTGGCGCTGAGTGATGCTGTGGTGGCGCTGAGTGATGCTGTGGTGGCCCTGAGTGATGCTGTGGTGGCGCTTAGTGATGCTGTGGTCGCGCCGAGTGATGCTGTGGTGGCGCCGAGTGATGCTGTGGTGGTGCCGAGTGATGCTGTGGTGGTGCCGAGTGATGCTGTGGTGGTGCCGAGTGATGCTGTGGTGGTGCCGAGTGATGCTGTGGTGGCGCCGAGTGATGCTGTGGTGGCACCGAGTGATGCTGTGGTGGCGTCGTGTGGTGGCACCGAGTGATGCTGTGGTGGCGCCGAGTGATGCTGTGGTGGCGCCGAGTGATGCTGTGGTGGCGCCGAGTGATATTGTTGTGGCGCCTAGTGATGCTGTGGTGGCCCTGAGTGATGCTGTGGTGACCCTGAGTGATGCTGTGGTGGTGCTAAGTGATGCTGTGGTGGCCCTGAGTGATGCTCTGGTGGCCCTGAGTGATGCTGTGGTGGCGCCGAGTGATATTGTTGTAGCGCCTAGTGATGCTGTGGTGGCCCTGAGTGATGCTGTGGTGACCCTGAGTGATGCTGTGGTGGTGCTAAGTGATGCTGTGGTGGCCCTGAGTGATGCTCTGGTGGCCCTGAGTGATGCTGTGGTAACCCTGAGTGATGCTGTGGTGGCCCTGAGTGATGCTGTGGTGGTGCTGAGTGATGCTGTGGTAGTGCTGAGTGATGCTGTGGTGGCGCTGAGTGATGCTGTGGAGGCGCTGAGTGATGCTGTGGTGGCGCTGAGCGATGCTGTGGTGGTGCTGAGCGATGATGTGGTGGTGCTGAGCGATGCTGTGGTGGTGCTGAGCGATGCTGTGGTGGTGCTGAGCGATGCTGTGGTGGTGCTGAGTCATCCTGTGGTGGTGCTGAGTCATCCTGTGGTGGTGCTGAGTCATCCTGTGGTGGTGCTGAGTGATGCAGTGTTGGCCCTGAGTGATGATGTGGTGTCGCTGAGTGAAGCTATGGTGGTGCTGAGTGATGCTGTGGTGGTGCGGAGTGATGTTGTGGTGCTGCTGAGTAATGCTGTGGTGGCGCTGAGTGATGCTGTTGTGGCGCTAAGTGATGCTGTGGTTCTGCTGAGTAATGCTGTGGTTGCACTGAGTGATGCTGTGGTTGCACTGAGTGATGCTGTGATGGCGTTGAGTGATGCTGTGATGGCGTTGAGAGATGTTGTGTTGGTGCTGAGTGATGCTGTGCTGGCTCTGATTGATGCTGTGTTGGCTCTGATTGATGCTGTGGTTGCGCTGAGTGATGCTGTGGTGATGCTGAGTGATGCTGTGGTGATGCTGAGTGATGCTGTGGTGTTGCCGAGTGAGAGATAGAGTGAAGATATAATGCCCAATTAGAGAGGGTGTTGAGAGAGAAAGAGAGAGAAAGGGTGTACATAGAATAAAGAGTGGAGCGGGATAGAGAGAGAGAAAGAAGGGGAGAGAGAGTGAATGAAGGAGTTTGAAAGAGAAACAGATAAAGGGGTGAGAGAGAATGAAAGGCTAAAAAAGATAGAGAGGGGAGAGTTAATTAAGTAGAGAGAGAATTAGAGAGGGGAGAGAGAGAGAAGGAGAGAGACAATAAGAGTCGGGGGTGTGGAGTTTAAATAGAGTGAAGAAGTGACGCGGAAAAAGTAACCTTAAATATAGCTTTGTGCGAATAAATATTTTTTAAAAAAACAGAGTGAGTCAAAAATACTGGTAATTTGGCTGTGACTCCCAATATAAAACAAATAGCGATATAATGTGAAATCAACCCACCGAAGCAATATTTCTAACTAGACCAAAAAAAGCTTGCATTTCAATGCTAATCGCTGTTGTTTTTCATGTGACTGTAGTCCAGGGCCGTCAGTTGGTAATGTGAGCTGCTGCTGCGATTGAAACATCAGAGTCCAGAGAGTTAATGAGCCATGACGAGGAAATGAGGAAGAGATAGGAAACCCAGATGGCAGCTGCGCGCGTGCACGCCCATCGTGAACGCAAGCTGGTCGCCAGCCGAAAGCCAGTGGGTTTGCACTTCCAAAACCCGCTTACTAAAACTCTCGGCCAGACCAGCGCAAGCGCTGGTGCAGGCCGAGACCTAAAAACCAGATTCAGATCTTAGGCCAGCTGCATACACAGAGGGATTTGGAGGTAAAAGGACACAATGAAACATACACAGCTTTAAATCATGACCAGGCGATGCTTAAGAATTAACATTATTGGCTACAAAGAGGAAAACTGTATGAGTAATTAATCATGATCACTGGCATATTAAATAGCGTAGGTAATCCATCCAAATGCAGAGAACAGTGTAAAAACATTCAGATTTTACCATGTAACTTTAAAGATGGCCTCACCTCCTCAGAGAATATGATATTCTCATGCCAGAAGAGATATAAAATGTACTAGAGGGCAAAGTTTCAAACTAGTACAACAGATGCCATGTAAGCGATATGGGCTAGCGTCTTCTATTGCATGGCCACCTAAAATCAACTTAGTGGAAAAATTATTATCAGTCTGTATTTCAAAGGACTCTAATTCACAGAATCAAGATCAGATTATATTTATGCCTGTACATACAAGTTTTCAAAAAATGGATTTAGATCTAGCCCTAATAACTGAAGGTAAAGAGGCCACTTTTAAGTTCACAATATTACCCAAATTTAGAACAGTGATCGGAGTGATCTGACTCCTCACAAATTTACACCTCTGTGAGATTTTAGATTTACTACTACTGGGATTTACAAGCATTCCCAGGAATATGCATGAAAGCTAGATCAGACACAGGAATCCACACAAATTCCTGTGAAGGCCCACTCATATTCCCATTTGGATGCTTTTCCGCTATGCATAGCGGTGAACTCCAAACTGCAGGAATGGGATGCAAACTCACATTATTTATTTATTTTTCACAATGAACTATTTTTTTTCATGGAGAAAACCCTTCACCTAGTCCCTCACCAAATCTGGCGTGCAACCATTTCTTTTCCCACCCTGGAAAGGGATTTATGCCAGCCCTTTTTTTTATATTTATTTATTTATTTATGTACACAGTTTTATCTGTAGCAAACCTGGCTCAAAATACTTACAGGTTTTCCCATATGAAGAGTTAGTGATAAATTAGAAACTAACATCAGCAAAAGCAAGAGCAATAGTAATACAATAGGAGCTAAAGAAATCCTAAGCCAAATTGATGGCAAACTAATGTATGGACGCAGAACAATGCTAAGGGAAGCTGGAGGGAAAGACAGTCCTGCACCAGGAACAGAATCCACGGCATCACTCAGTGTGGCACAACAGTCAGGATAAGCATATGAATAAGGATATAGAAAATAGAAGTGGGTGTGAGCTGGATTATATAAACGTAAGGGGAAGGAAAATAAAATATAGGAGGGTATACGGTAAACAGGAAACAAAAGAAGATGGGGATAGGGGAGACATTGGCTTTCACAAGGCGGAAAGGAGAATGAAAGAAACTCATGAATGGCCACAAACATAGATGTTTTGAGTGTTCACATACTGTCAAGGCTAACTATGCTTTGGAATGGTCATTTTCCCAGCCATGACTGGTATTTATGGATGAAAGAACTCCGCACTCATGGCCGAGATCTCCACACATGTAGATACGTTTCCACAAGTCAGAGATGTTTTAAGGCATGGGCAAAGTGGGCAATTGCCGAGGGCCCCCACTTTCAAAGGGCCCCCCCTGGGAAAGTGATTTTTATCTCTATCTTACTTTTAATACTCTACTTCGGCCTCTCTCTCTCTCTGCCTACTTTTAACTCTCACTCTCTAACAAGTGTTATTTTAAGGATTTTTGGGATCTGAGTAAGACATATTTCAGTTTGACCCCACTTCTGAAAGCTTAAAGTATAATTCAATATTGGTTGGCATCATGCAGAAACTGGGTGATGAAGGTTGTTCGAAACAGGGGGCCCCAAAATATATGTTGCCCAAGGCCCCAGAAAACCATACGGTGACACTGTTCCGCCTAACAGGAATCCCTTTGTGAATTCCTAGTAGGCATAAAACAGGTATATTTGGATGTTAACATATATTTACCACTGAATTGTTCATGTATTTTGATCACAGCCAGTATTGAAAAGAGAAAATGCCTTATTCGACAGACCATCAGAGATACCCAATGGTGATAAGATAGTATGTGACTGTGCTTTAGTGCTTATTGTAAGGATGCCTGGGCCACATTTTGTACACATGCCTAATCTTGCATAAATCTGAATTATCGGGTTTTGTTTATTTTTGTAAATTATATATAGTATGAATATGTTTCTCATACACTTTGTACATTTGGGCATATCTTGCATATATTCTTGGCACAGACAACCGCTAGACTATAATTTAAGAAATATACATAATTTTCATTTTTACATAAAACACAGAAAATGTTTGTAACTTCACACACCCTTTTTGTACGTCCAAAGGCCATTAATGAAATATTTTCCAATCCCACTCACATAGCACGAAGTAACATCTAGATTAAACAGACTCTCCGTCTCATCTCTTGCAGGGTTTTGGGCTTTCACTTTTCAATAAAGGGCCTTCAGCTGCCTAAGAGAATTTTCTTCTGCTTCTCATAATGTGCACCTCTAGATTCATCTGGCCCTGGCTGTGCTTCAGTTTCCCCAGTTCCCATCTCTCATACTGCTTTTAATGTCGCTCAACTTCGTAACATTTCCACAGTTCTCAATGCTCCTCCACCTCAAAAATCCCAGCAGATCTGTACAGGTATTATGGGGAGTGGCCTGGATCTTTGGTGGAATGAAGAATAATTTATGAACAAATACCTTTATGAAGAACCCACTATGAAGAATCCTTTCAAGGAAAGGGAAAATGTCAATTGACACTTGAAGGACTAAAATAGGGAAATGTCGCTGATGAGTTTCCTTATGAAGAAAATGCATTTCAACTACACTACCCTAGCACTAACAATATGCCTAAATCTAAACCTACCCTAAACCAAATCCTAATTACTAATCTAAGCCTTAATCAAACGTGAAGCCAACCTTAACACCCGCACTTACTCGAACACTCTAACAATGTACATAATGATAACTCTAGCCAGGGGTGTTGTGAAGACCCCGCTTTAGCAGCTACATTGGGGGATGGGGGTGTTCTTTTTAGGTCTCTTCTGTCTGCAACTCGGCAGACAAAAGATCATCATTAAAGTAAAGGGATGGGTGGATGCATGAGGGAGTGAATGGATAGGTGGATGGGCAGATGAAAGGATGGCACAGTAAACTGATAGATGGATGAATGAATGTATAGGTGAACAAACAGGTGGAAGGATGGCAGAGTAAATGTATGAATGGATGGATGGAAGGATGGATGGATGGATGGATGGATGGATAGATGCATGGATGGATGCATGGATGGATGGCTGGACAGGCAAAAAGATGGCAAAGTAAAGGATTGATGGATGTGTGGGTGAAAAGATGAGTGAATGGATGGCAGACTGGATGGATGGCTTGATGGCAGAGTTGATGGATATAGGTAGGGTTGACGAATGTATTGGTGGATGACAGAATGATTGATTGGTGCATGGCAGAGTGGATGGGTGGATGGGTAGATGGATGAATGGATGGATGGATGGATGAATGGCAGAGTGGATGGTTGGTAGAGCGGATAGGTGGTTGGATGGCACAGTGAATGAGTGGATGGATGGTAGAGTAGATGGATGACTGAATGGATAGCTGGATGGCAGAGTGAATACATAAATGGCTGAGTAGATGGATGGAGGAGTGGATGATGGATGGCAGAGTAAATGGAAGGATGACAGAGTGGATAAGTGGCTGGTTGGATTAATGGATGGCATAGTAGATGGATGGCAGAGTGGGGGATGGATGGGTGAATGGGTGAATGGATGGATGGCAGAGTAAATGGATGGATGGTAGAGTGGATGAATGGATGATGGAGTGTTTTGATGGATGGCTGAATGAATGGATGGATGACAGAATGGGTGGATGGCAGAGTAGATTGATGGATAGCATAATGGATGTACGGATGGATGGATGGATGGTAGAGTGTAGAATGGATAGATGGCTGAGTGGATGGATGCATGAGTGGATGGAAGAGTAAGTGGATGGATTGCAGAATGGATGAAAGGATGGCACCGTGCACTGATGGATGGCTGAGTTAATGGATGAATGGCAGAGTGGATGAATGGCTGTATGGATGGCAGGGTGGATTGATGGATGTCAGAGTGGAGGAACAGGTGGATGAATGGCAGAGTGAATGGATAGATGGTAGAGTGGATGGGTGGATGGAGTGTAGAATGGATGGAAGGATAGCAAAGTGGATGTGTGGCTAGATGGCAGAGTGGATGGATGGATGGAAGAGTTGATGAATGGATGGAAGGATGGATGGCAGAGTCGACGGATGAAGGATGGATGGATGGACGAGTGACTGGCTGAGTGAATGGATGGATGGCAGAGTTGATGGATGGATGGCAGAGTGGGTGAATGAATGGCAGAGTTGAGGGATTGATGGATGAATGGCAGAGTTGATGGGTGGAGGGCAGAGTGAATGGATGGCAGAGTGGATGGATAGATGGATTAATGGTTGGCAGAATGGATGGATGGATGGATGGATGGGAAGGATGGAAGAATGGCAGAGTAGATGGACGGATGGCAGATTGTATGGATGGATGGATGGATGGCAGATTTGATGGATGGATAGATGAATGGATGGATGCAATGAGGAAAGATTGAATGATGGATGAAAAAATGAATGGATGCCAGAATGTAAAAGTGAAGGGCAGGTGGATGGAAGGGTGAAATAATGAATGGATAGATGCATGGATGGAAAAGACAAGGAAGCTGTTCTAGCAAGAGTTCGGCTCACTTGCTTCGCTTGCTTGGTGACATCAGGGCCTTAGTTCAAAGCGGGGCAATTTTAATTTTCTGGCTTCGGCCGCCACCCTTACTTATCCCTACTAGTAGTTCTTACCCTTTTAACACTTTTAAACTTTAATATGCATGCTATATTTTATGTCTCACTACAGTTTAGTTGTCTACCTGAGCTCTTGTCATCAACACACATGAATACTTTGGATCAGCCCACTTCAGCAATTAGCTTGTTTGGGACAGACCTCACCAGAGATTTCTTATTTGAAGTGCATTTCACAGTTCCAGTCATCCAACATGAGCATTGTGCAGTTATGCATTGTGTAGTAGTGAACACAAAAGTAGTTTGTCTCCAGCATCCCATAGTCAGTTAAACATGAAACTAGACAGGATTGGAAAAGTGTACTATTAAAATCTCAGTTCTCAGAATATTTCTAAAAAGTCGAATTGAAAATAAATGTCACACTCCTGATGCCTTTCCCTTATACATTCACACCTTTCAAATACATCATCTGTGAGGAAAAATATTAACCGAAATGAAGGAATCAATATCACTGTGCCATCTGGCCCTAATGCATCATGGAATGGCAAATGAACTATTTCTGATGGATACTTCTAACAACAGATTCCTCACATTTTGAATATTCCCCAGGCTTCGGACTGGATCCGGAAACAATAAAGCAGTACACCTGTGTGCCGGTAGGTGGCATCGTGATGCTCTGCGCCTACGTCGATCCACTCCGGAAGAGAGAAGTGAAGCTGCATATAAGATTCACCCATGCGTGCTGACATCAGTTCCTTTCTTTACGCACATTCAGGTGCAGGCCTAGAGCTTTCTCCTTGGCCTTCAACAGCAACACACTGTCTGTGCAAGGGAAAATGTCACCCCTAAGACAACAGGGTTCAAACAGTATAGGGACTGTCTCAAAGTGTGTCTTTGGAGCCGGGGGTTCTGTGATGTCTATGCCCAAATTAACTTGAAGGCCATATGGGACAGTGAGGTCAAACTTTACATCACCAAATACAAGAAGAATTCCTAACGCAACTGGTTGAAGTCGAAAGGAAGGTCCATTCCCATCCCAGAAGTCAATCCTGCGGTAGATCATCGTTGCGTCATAGTTTTTGGATATGTGTAAGCATAAGAGGTTGATGAGGGAATCGGTCCCCTTCCTGACACTCTCAGACTCCAGGGAGCACATGAGGGTGTCTACATGCCTCCCGGTCTCACCCTCAATATCCATTAGAGCCAATTCCTAGTCTAGCCCTGGTGTATCACGATTTCCTGGGCCTGTCAGCTATGTTGCACAAGTAAAGTCCTTCCGTGAGGCCATGCTGTGCATTTTCAGCACTTTACTGGCTCCCTCTGGCACACCTTTGGGCCCCAAGGTTCAGTAGGTCCTCAAGTAGGACTTCCGCTGGTAGGTCCGCTCTCAGCGCTGTCTGTGTCCCATAAACCCACGCTGGGTTCAGCACTGGCTTCAGTGCTGACTTTGTTTCTGGTGCCACCCTCTGCACCAGCTCCCTTCACAACAATACCAATGCCAGAGGAAGATTTACAGCCCATTGTGCTATCCGACTCCGACCACAATCCACCATGATCTCAACCAAGTCTGTGCCCAGTTCCGATCTCCACGCATCCAACAGACAATCCTTCCTGTCGGTGACATCAGCTTGTATATTTGGCACTTTACTGGATTCCTCAGGTGTGCCTTTGGGCCCCAAAGATCTGCAGTAGGACTTCTGTTGGCATGTCCACCCTTGGTGCCATTTATGACCCTTGAACCCGCCTTGGGTTCAGCACTGGCTCCAAAGCTAATTGTGATTCCATGTGCCACCCTCTGCGCCGGTTCACTTTACATCAATGCTGATGCCACTGCCTCCAATCTCTGAGGAGTGTTTACACCCCATTGTGCTATCCGACTACAAGCTGTATCCGCTACGACCTTGACCAGGCCGTGCCCAGCTTCGAACGTCACACACCCAACAGTTAATCCTTCTGATTCCAAAACGTTGCCCTTACCACACTGTAGAGCCCAAACTTTAAACAATCTTTTACGCACTAACAATGACAATTATGATGAAGAGGATTATTATATCCGACAGTATATTGAGGACATCTTGTATGAAAAACTCCAAGATCCAGTGGTCTGGATACTTCTCGAGATACTGGCCTTGTATCACCCACTGGTTCTGCTACTGAGGAAAGTGCCTCCTTTACAGTCGTTATGCGGAGGGCAGCAGAAGTCTTAGGCCTACAACTCACCAATATGGAGGTAAAATCTAAAGTTTTACCTGAGGTACGTAACAAGGTCATGCCCCTATACAGCCTCTACAGCATTTTAATGAGGCTCTCATGACACCCTTTTGGGCACTTGGGCAAAATCTTGTTCAGAGCTACCTGTTAATAGGCAAATTGCTGGTAGCCATCCTCCTGCCCCATGCATCCCATCCTTTCTAACACACCATCTGACAACAGAGTTTGATGGCACAGTCATCCACCAGCAAAGTAAATCCCAGTACCTTCCATGCCACTCTGCTGATCATTAGTCAAAATAGATAGAGACATTTGTCAAAGTGATTTTCTTCTCTAGGAGCTTTGCTCTGAGGTCAGTGAACACCAGCTGTCTTCTTGGTCATTATTCCCATGCCCTTTGGGACACAGTGGCACAAGACTTATTGGCTGTTCCAGGTGACCTTCAGGTGTCTATTACTAAAGCTATCAGGATGGTCATGATGCAGTGAAATCGTAATATGATCTGGCATGGACACAACTGACTGCTTGGGCAGAGCAATGGGCATCAGTTTGGCACTTTAGTGTTATGCCTGGATGAGGTCTACGGGCTTCTCTGCGGATGTCCAAGTGTCCCTGATGGACCTGCCAATTGACGGCTCTCACCTCCTTGGCAAAAAAGCAGATAGCAGATTTGACCCCTGGACTGTATAAGAAGAGTAAGTTCACAGCAGTTATTTGGGTCTTTCTGCTCCCACCAGACAATTACAGCAACAAATGTCCCCACTGTGGCTACAGTCGGGGTTTCAGTTTAGCCAATTCTCAGTAACAATGCCCAGGAGAGGAGGGACATCATGCAGCTCAGTCCCCCACCCCACCAACATCCACAGCCACAAAACTAATTTAGTGTGTCTTTGCTGCCACACAGCCACTCTGTCATAAGCAGGATTAGATATTTCCTCCAGGAGTGGTAGGTCATCACTTCAGACAAATGGGTTCCCCAAATTGCGCCTTGGGGCTACGTCCTCCCATTTATTTCTACTCCACCGCACCTTCCACCACCATTCAGGCAGAAAATAGGGGACCATCTTTCCATACTGCAGAAGGAAATGCAGGCCTTTTTGGTCAAATTGGCCACACAGAGGGTCCCAGCTTCGGAGGTAGCTACTTCCTTGTGCCGAAGAAGGACGTAGGCCTTCGTCCTGTTTTGGATCTTCACCCTCTCAACACCTTCCTGCAAAAGGAAATATTCAAGATGCTCACGTGGGCCCAGGCCCTGTCTGCGCTAGACCCCAGAGACTGGATGGTGGCATTGAACCTGCACTATGCGTATTTTCATATGCCGATCCTCCAGGCCCATTGGCACTACCATAAGGTTCATGCTGGGCCAAGATTATTTTCAGTTCACAGTGCTCCCTTTTGCCCTCACCTTGGTGTTCACAGAAGTGATGGTGGTGGTCACTGTACACCTTTGGAGGTCGGGGTCACTACTCTTCTCCTAACTTGACAACTGACTGCTGAAGCAAGCTCACTTCAGGCAGTCGTCAACCACCTCCACACAATGGGCAAACCTCCTAACATCGTTGAGGTTCACTATCAACATGCTTAAGTCCCACCTGACTCCTCAGCAGACCCTCCCATTCATCTGAGCTATTCTGGGTATGGGATGGTTTTGTGCCTTTCCATCAGAGCGGAGAGTCCTGGACATTCAGGCCATGATCCTGATGTTTCTGCTACAGTCCTGGGTCTCAGTGTAAATGATTCTGAGGCTCCTGGGATTGTTGGCCTCCTGCATCCTGATGGCCAAACATACCATGTGACACATGTGGGTGCTGCAGTGGACTTCAAATCCCAGTGGGCACAACATTGGGGGAATCTTTCAGATTGTATCCAGATTTCAGAGGAAACTGCAAAAGATCTGCCGTGGTGGCTACTGAACCACAATGGTGTCAATGGTAGACCCCTCTCCTTACCCCACCCAGAGCCGACTGCGGTCATTGGTGCATCACTACTGGGTTCAGGAGGCCATCTGGGAAAGGTAGAGATCAGATGCCTCTGGTCTATGGCAGAGACTCTACTCCACATCAATATGTTGGAGTTGAGGGAAATTAATTTAGCTATGAATGCCGTCCTGCCCACCGTCAGATGACTCTGGTGCAGGTGCTCATGGACATCATCGCTCTATGGAACTGCAATAACCGGAGCAGGAGAGGTCTTGGCCTTGTGTCAGGAGGCACTGCGTCTCTGGAAGGGGCTGGACTGCTAAGGAATTTCTCTGGTGGTAAACCACCTTCCAGGATCCCTAAATGCTAGGACAGGCAAACTCAGCGGCCGAAGCTCATCAGATCATGAATGGCAGTTGCACTCGGAGGTGGTGCAGGGCATCTTCCAGTAATTGGGAAAACCATGGCTAAATCTTTTAGCCACAGCTGAGAGCATGCAATGTTAGCACTTTTGTGCTTAGAGTTTCCATAGCAGCTATCTCTCTCTTAGGCGCCTTTCAGCTAGAGTGGAGCTCGGGAATCGTCAATGCCTTCCTGCCACTACATCTCCTGAGTTCCAAAGAAGATCAGAAATAACCCGACCCACTCATTCTAGTGGTGCTGGATTGGGCTACGAGATGGTGGTACATGGAACTCCTGGGCATGAGCTTCTGCCCTCCAATCAAGCTGCTGCTGTGGGAGGATATTTTGTCAGAGCAGAAGGGCAGGGTACTGCACCCAGGCATGTGCAATATGCATCTTCATGCTTCGAGATTGAGCGGTGGCAGTTGACCTTCTTTGACTTCCCCCTGAGGTTGTTGATGTCATCTTGGTAGCAAGGTGTCTTTACACAAAGTCAGTGTACGCCAGTCATTGGAGCAAATTTGTAGATTGTTGCAGAACCCAACAAACTGGCTCACTACAAGAGAAGTTGTCTGACGTTTTGTTGTCTTCTTTCAGTCACTAGCCCATCAAGGACTTACTTAGGGAACTTTTAGATGCTACTTATTGCCTCTTTCAGCATTCTGTGGTTGTTGGGTAAGGACTCTTTATATACTTCACCTGTTGTGATGGGATTTTTGAAAGGTTAGCAACATTTATTTCCACCAAAATTGTTTGTGATGCCTCAGTGGTACTTCAAATTAGTCTTCACTTTTCTGATGTGCAGCCCTTTTGAGCAGTAGCACAGTTGTCCATTGAGATGTCTGATTTTGAAGATGTTTTTTCACTTCACCATTACATTGGTTAGATGTGTGAGTGGGCTGCAGGCTCTTTCTGTCAACCCACCTTATACAGTGTTCTTTTTGGATAAGTTGTTGTTGAGGACCCAAGCTTCCTTTGCACCAAAAGTGGTCACTCCAGTTCATGTTGAGCAGGCTATAACCTTCAGTTCTCCACCTGTGGCCTCCAAGCAGGAAGAGACTCCATTGTTTGGACCTTAAATTGGCACTAAGCTAATATATTGATCGCACCAAAGAACATCAGGTGGACTATAAGATCTTTGTAGGATTTTCCACAGCAAAAAAGGGCAAGGCAGTGCCGAAATGAACCATCTCTCGATGAATTGTTCTCTGCATAAAGATCTGCTATGCATCAGTAAAAAACAGTCTCTAAAAGCCTTACAGGCTCATTTCGCCAGAGCCAAAGCTGCTACCACTACATTGGCAAGCGGAGTGCCTGTCATGGACATTTGTCAGACAGCTATGTGGGTGTCGGTACACACGTTCACAGAGCACTACTTCCTTGACAGTCAGGTCTGTCAAGAGGGGCAGTTTTGTCTGTTCAGTTCTGCTGGATTTTTAGGTTTGAGCAAGTTCGCCGACCACCAGCTTGGGAGGTGCAGCTATGGTATCTATTCACAAGGTGAGGAATCTGCAGTTAGAAGTATCCATCAGAAGAACAAGTTACTTACGTTTGGTAATGATATTTCTGGTGAATACTCTATCTCACTGAATATTTCTCACCGACCCTCCCACCTCCCCGTTCTCCTAACTGGACTCTTTTTCCATCTAAAAAGGTCAGAATCAAGAGATCAGCACACTGGTCATGCAAACTGTCAATAAGCTGTGCGCCTGAGAATGCGGACAGCCTAAGAAAGCAACTGGCATCAGCTCACATGGGTGGTGCTTATACGTAATTTGATCATTAGGGCTTCTGTCTTTTTTTGGCATGAGAGTTGTTTTTCTCTCGCCCTTTGCAATTTACAGTAAAGTAGAGAGCAAAAAAGAAAGGAAATATGACAGACTTGGTTTGTTCCCATTTTATGTAGTGAACACATTCTTGTTTCTTTTGCACCTGAATATGATACCACACTTCTGTTTGCTTTGCAAGGATGATTCTGCAATTAAATTGTTTGTACACATACCTTTGACTGTTGCTCATAATTGTGTGTTTTTGCACCTAAAGGTGTTTCCACACTCCTTTTGAGTATATATATCAGAATATTGTTTGTAAACAATATTGTCTGCCATAAACATTGTGTTCTAAATGTTGTTTATATATATATATATATATATATATATATATATATATATATATATATATATATATATTGTTGCAAGGATAGAGATTATCTATTATTAACTCCATCGGTGATGTTGAACCAAGGGTGATTGTTGCACCTGAATGAATCTTTGCACCTAAATTTGGTTTGTGATCCAAAAAGTTTCTTTGTGCTCCAGGTAATGGTACACCAATAGCAAATGTGCAACTAAATGTGTTTCTGCACCTAAATAGGATTGTTGTTCCTAAATTAGTTTTGCACATAAACATGTTTCACACTCTTGATGTTACATCCAGAGGGATTTTGCACCTGAATGAGCTTTTTGGGCCTAAATTTGATTTGTTCTCCTACACTTAACCACACATTCCTGGTGATATTGCACCACAGACAATTTTGCACCTACATGTGATTTTACACATAAACGTAACATGTTCCCTTAACATTTTCCACACTCATGCTGATTTCACACCAAAGGTATTGTGCACTTAAATGTACTATCAACCAAATGTGATGTCGTACTGATATACATCTTTTATATCTAATGTGATAGCTTGTTATCTTATATTCTCACTGTACTGTGAGTTACCCCACTGCTGCATATTGTAGCTGTCCCTTTCTAAATCTGCGTCTTGAGAACAATGATCATATTATGGCCGCCAAACCTAAAACAAAAAAGCTTCCTATCAGATTACACTTCAGGACACAAGTAACAACACCTCAGACAACCTATCCATTCCCCTGGCCTATCCAGAACTGCCCTCAGGCACTACAAAACATTGAGTCATGACTAGCAACCCAAAAATGGTTAATCAGTGACAAACGCAATAGTCTCAGACTGGACTCTATTAAAACTGAGCTACTCTTTGCGCCAACGTTATTCATCTGACTCCGTGTGTGAAATGGAAAGATGTTATGCATTTCTTTATAAGGATGCCAGTAGTCATGGAGGGGCACACACGGGAGCACCAGCTCTCTGACCACCCTTGGAGAGAGGCTTCCACAATGATGGATGAAGTCAGGGAGAGTCAGGCCTCCTGTGGTGTTCTGTATTAACATTCTGTTTCCTTGTTTTGATGCAGCAACCCATAATGCAGGATGGTTGCTAGAGTAGAATGTGTTATTGCTCAACCCTTTGTCAGTTACTCCCTTGCCTGTTGGTGGATTGGATCTCTGCAGACTCCTCTCTTAATAACCTGGATTTTCTACATCTGAACATGGCCTGCCTGCTTCTTTGAACTTTACATTTGGTGACTAGCAATGTGCTGCGCTACCTACCCATCTCTTTTGAGAAGAATTCAGATCTACATCTGGGCAGAGACCTCAACACTACATCTGTTGTACACTCGAAGATACCCTGTGGGTAAAAAGGATCTACTTTGGCAGTTTCTTATGACCATTGGGTTTTAAGTACACTTCTCAACCTGGATTTTCTTGCCCAAAGCTTTTGCCCTACCGAACAACAATTGTCCAGCAGAAAGCAGGAGCAGAAAACGGGAGTGTGGATCCTACGCAGCATTCTGTTGAGCCTGCCAATTCCCGAGATATTTTACTTTTTACTGGAGGGCATTGTCATGATTTTGTCTGTTTTTGCTGACTTGGAGGATGCAATTACATTTGGATGGTGACTCGAGGTGGCAGTTGTTAGTGTGAGCGGTGCACTCACCTTTGGCTCGTGTTGGTGTGTGACACTCACCGTGATCTCGTCTTCTCCGTCACAGGAGCATCACTAGCTGTATTCTGGGAACGCATCATCGGTGCAAGACATCCTGGGATTGGTGCATGGTGATGTCACACGCACGGTGGTCATCTTAGTTTGGGGAGAACAGCTGCCTTTATAATGTTGTTCCTGCTGTTTGAGGTGCTTGACCCTGCGACGCTCACGAAAACCTGTCACACAACGTGAGCGCTACTTCGGCGATACGCTCACCTGTGAGTCTCATTTTGCTATTTTTCACATACAGCGTATCACGGAGTGTGTCTGCGGTGATACACTCACCTTTGGATGTCTAGCTTCACTATGAGGTGTATCACAAAGTGTGTCTACGATGATACACTCATCCGTTGAGACTTGTAAGCTATTCACCAGTAAGAGACGTATTTGTTTAAATTTATGCAAAGCATGGTACAGAATGTGTCTACGGGGATACACTCACCTTTGGTGATTTATAACATGCTGGTGAAATTGGCGAATTGGAGAATAACAGTGAAATTGGCAGCAATATCGACTGTTGCAAATACTCAAGGTGTAGTGCCCTACCTGTGAACTGCCTATAACATTTAAATGTGATTAAACTTCTGTATTTTGGCTGTAGCCATTGAATTAACTTGATTTAGCTTGTGACCACTATTTCTACCTGTGATAGTGCTATTATGCAGAATGCGACAGAACCCCCACTTGTCTTCTCATCACCAGGTGAACCACCTATAATATGGCAAAAATGGAAGAATGTTTTCAACCATTATGCCTGGGTATGTGGGACTTGCCTTAGCGCAGAGAGAAAGTCATCTTTGCTTAAGCATTGCTTGGGTCCGGAAGGGCAGGAAGTTTTTGAGCATTTCCCGGATCTCTCTGATGGGGAGGCTGTAGCTTTGAATGAGTATGAATTTTGTCTAAAAAAACTGGACTTGCATTATCTTATCAATGTCCGTACTGTTCTTGAGCAGTATCACTTCAGCAGGAGAATGCAACATCAAGGTGAGACAGTGGAACAATGCATCACTGTATTGCACAAATTAGCATCCACCTGTAATTTTGGGGCATCCCTGGAGGAGCGCACAAGGAATCAATTGATGTTGCAGTGTGCATTGGATAAGGCTTGTGACAGGATGTGCAAAAGGATAATTCTCCTTTACAAGAGGTCCTTACCATTGCTAAAACAATTGAACACTCGAAAGTTTGTGTGGATGTCATACGCAAGGATGCTGGATAGTTGACAAGGATATTGGGGACAAAGGTAATGGTGTTGTAGTAAAACTTGTGAAGGAGAAAGATGGAAAGGATAAATCGACCATTTCAAGGCAAGTGTTACAGGTGTGGTAATTCTGGGCATGTGGCAAATTATAAGGATTGTCCTGGATGGAACATCACGTGTAAGAATTGTGGGCAAAAGGGTCATTTTGACAGATGCTGTAGATCAACAAAAGATTTTAAGAAGGTGAGGGAGGTGGAGTTCAGTGATGACGATGTGGAAAAGATCAACATACTTCAAGTGAAAGATTCAGTGGTTTACGGTCCGTTGGAAGTGATCATGGTCAACAATCAGCCGATAAAGTTGCTTTTAGATTTTGGTGCTAAAATGACTCTTATTCCAAAAGTGTTTTTTGAGCAGCACCTGCTTGGCAAAGTAAAACTAATGAACCCTGATATAAAACCAAAGGAATATGGGGGAAACCCACAGACTTACTAGGATATTTCTGGGGTTCAGTTGAATTCCGTGATAGAACCACCCCAGCTAAAGTTTATGTTTCTGTCAAAAGGGACTCTTTGATCAACTGGTTTCACCAGCGCGATCTGTACGTATACTTAGATCCCATTGAGAATCCATTGGTGTGTGTTGAAGAAATGCTACCAGTCAATTCTGGGTCAGTTGAAAGTGAGGTTGAGGTTTGGACAAGAGAATTTCCTAATGTATTGGCTAATAAACTGGGTTGCTTGAAGGATTATCTTCATTTTATAAAACTCAAACCCAATTTTTCACCTAAGGCAGCTAAGGTCGGGGGTGTTCCCCTGACTGTGAAGGATAGCATGAGGACCAAGCTAAACAAATTGATCGAAAATTGCATCATACAAAAAGTAAAAGCCACAGAATGTTTATCTCCAGTTGTCATGACCAAGAAGGCCAATGGAGAGGCCAGGTTCTGTCTCAAAAAAGCGGTGGTGATGGTTCACCATCCGCTGCCTTATATCAGTGAAATGATGGGTTCTCTTGATGGTGCAAGACATTTTTCATCCTTAGGCCTAGCCTCAGCCTATCACCAGATAAGATTACACTTGTTGTCCCAAGAATTGAATGCATTTGTGATTCCTTTTGGCACTTTCAAATTCCTAAGAATGCCCTTTGGTCTGATATCGGCAGCCTCTGTCTTTCAGAGGGCGTTGGAGCGGGTTCTTAAAGGAATTGAGGGTGTCAAGGTAAATCAGGATGATGTGCTAATTTTGGGGGTTGATTCAAAAGAACCTGATGACAGACTACGAAAGGTCTTGTCAAGGCTGTGTGACGCTGGTGTGAAGTTAAGAGCTGACAAGTGTAAGTTTGATGTCCGGTAAATTGAATACGTAGTCATTAGATAACAAAGTCTGGAATCAAACCGAAGGCGACTCTAGGAAATACAATTTGTAACCTTCAAGCACCAAAGAAAAATGATGAACTTGTGGAATTCCTTGGTATGGCTGAGTTTTATAACAAGTTTGTACAAAAATGTGCTGAGAGAACATGCAGTTTGAGGGACTTATTGAAAAAGGGGAAAGAATTCATCAGGAGTCAGGAAGGCGCACATGAGTTTGAAGAGGTGAAGCAATGTTTGCGCAAAGCTCCTAATTTGGGAAGCTTTTACCCCAGAGATGTCGTATGTCATGACGGATACAAGCTCAAAGGGACTTGGGGCAGTCCTTATTCAGAAGGTGGATGGGAAGGAAGGGACTTTGAAGGGCGCTGAACTCAACTATTTGGTGGTGGAACAGGAGGCTCTGGGCATGTTCTGGGCCGTGCGTAAATTCAAAATTGAAAAATGAAAGATTTTGTGGGGAAAGAAATTTTAAATCAAAATGGATCATAAGCCCCTGAAAGAGGTGTTTATGAGGAAGAGTATTGATTTGGTCTCACACAGAATACGCAAATGGGTGGTTGCCTTACAAGAATTTGAGTTTGGTGTGTCCTACCTGCTGGGTGCCAACAATATTTTGGCTGATTGTTTATCTAGAATGGGTGATGGAGGAATGAGATTCTGGAATAAGGTGATTGGTTAGGTGGTGAGGATTTTGAAGAGGTTAACGTTTGTTCGATCACTGAAGGTATCTTTTCGGAAGAGGTTTGGAGAGAATGTTTGAGGTAGGATGCGGTTTACAGAAAGTCATGAAGATGGTATCCACGGGGTGGTGTGAAAAAAAGGTTTGTGATAATGGTGAAAAAGGATATTGGCAGGCAAAAGATGAATTGATTGTGGTGGATGGCTTGTTGATGAGGGGTAGCAAGTTGATTCCTCCCGGTAGCCTCAGAAAGAGGCTGGTGGATAAGGCTCACAAGAGTCACATGGGCATTGCCAAAACAAAGGAGAGGGTCAGAGAAGGCTATTGGTGGCCGACTACAGACTTTTGCATTGAGAGAGAGGTGAGGAATTATGTGGAGTGTTCGTGCAGTGACAAAGTCCTGAAGTGTAGAACTCAACCGATGGTACAGAGGGAGCAGGTGAATGGTCCCTGTTCTGATATAGCTATTGATATCCTGGGTCCAGTGAGGATAAAGTCTTACGATCGGTATGTTCTTGAGTGTGTAGATATGTTTTCACATTGGCCTGAAATTAAAGTGGTGATTTCTGTTGAGTCAGAAGTTGTCCTGAATTTCTTTGGAGGAGTTTTTTGAGAGGGAAGGTTTTCCTTCTACACTGCTCTCGGACAATGGGGCACAACTTACCTCGAGGGTCATGGAAGAGTTTCTGGAAACTACAGGAATAAAACATTAGAAGGCAGCTTTGTACCACCCAGAGAGTAATGGTGTTGTGGAAAGGATTGTAAAAGTATTGAAGGAGACCTTACAACAAGCTTTGGTAACTGGTGCTAACTGGGAAACAGCATTGAGGAAAAAGGTATGGGAGTATCACTTCACCCTACATTCTTCGTGTGTGTAGCTCCTTTCCAGTTGTTTAAAGGCAGAATTGCAAATATAGAGGTGATTCCTATGTGGATTTCTGCGAAAAGGATGATGGCTGATGACCAAGTGGGGAAAACTGAAGGATGGAAGGAGAAGTAAAGAGAGAATATGTTGACGAGGACGAATTGGTATGACGTGAGAAAGGCTGTCAAGAGCACCGTGGTGCATGTAGGAGATTGGGTGAAGATCAAATCTCCTAAGAAGGATGGTAAAGAATCTAAGTTTAGTCAACCAATTAAGGTTATTAAAGTGTTACCAAATGCGGTGAAAACAAGTGACCATAAAATATGGAGCTTGAGCAGGGTGGCTAAGTATAAATTCAACGAGTTGCACACTCTAGTTCAGGGTCGACATCTAATGAACAAGAGAAAATGGTGAGACCTCAACGTGAAAGAAGGGTACCTTCTCATCTACAAGTTTGTGTGTAAGGGGTACATTAGTTTCACTGTGTTGTGCAAATATTATTGTATATATGTATATGGGGTGTGGGGTGATTTGTTGGGAAGAATCTATGTGAAGCAGGTGGGCCCCTTTTGATGTGTTATGGGTTTCACCCCAGTACTTTGTTGGTGTAATATTGGGTGAGGGAGTTGATGTGGCGTTCTGTATTGACATTCTGTATCCTTGTTATGATGCAGCAATCCAGAATTCAGGATAAGGTTGCTACAGTAGAATGTGTTATTGCTCAACCCTTTGTCAGTTACTCCCTTCCCTGTTGGTGGATGGGGTCTCTACAGACGTCCCTCTTAATTAAGTGGATTATCTGCATCTGAACTTGGGCTGCCTGCTTCTGTGAACTTCACAGCTCCCCTCGCAGGATGAGGGCATGTTATCCAATCGTTGCTGAGCGATAGGTAGCATTGCCACTCTTTACAGGTACTCACAACTCTGCAGCTACTTGCCAGAGTCTTCATTAAGCTTAATAAATAGAAGTGGCTTCCAGTGAAAGAAGGGGATTCCTGTCTTTGCAGCTGTCAGACCTTGTCAGCTGCGCAGCACAGTAAATTGGGCGTATCTCAATATATACGAGCTAAAGTGACCAGCACTGCATTTTAACTGAACACAATAAGAAAGCGTTCATCCAACCCACTTATTAAGAAGTAATAGGATCTAAGGATCGCCGTCAGCATTTCTTTCCATCATAAATTATGTATACAGCTGGTTTGTTAATTCAAAGCAACAGGTGTGAAGATGTAACGTTGCTGGAGATGTGTTCACAATTAGGGATTCGGGTAACTGGGACTGTCGAAAGAAACTCTTCGAGAAACGTAATTTTGGAAATAATTCAACAAAGTTCCAGCATTCTGTGAAATGCAGGTGAAAACATGTGACGACTCAGATTCACCAGACATTCTGGAAACACGAGGTGTAAGTAGAGGAAAAAAATCTCTCACTTTTAGAGCATGATTTTGCCTTGTGCAGCTCTAACTGAAAAGACATCCATGCAGCTCAGAAACCATTGCTCATGCCCCGAAGAAATAAAACAAAAAAATAACGTGGTGCGCAACCTACAGCCTTCCTTACAAACAGCATGTGCGCACACAATAACGAACATAAAGGTGGCTGGGATCTCCGGGCTCCTCAACTGGGCCTGCCACTGTTCAGACACATGGAGAGCACACGGCACTGCGCGAGGGCGGCCGGCAGCAGGACAATGCACCGCCACATGAGTGCAGGTAGCGCGCCATCTGACTGTCAGATGCCTCGCGCTGGGGGCGGGGCAGGCCAGCATGTAGGTCGCCCATTGATCCCCGCAGAGAAGGCGCGACAGTCCGCAGAGCGCCCAGCACCTGTCTGAGGGCGGCCGTGATCTGATGCAGGACGCTAATCTCTTCCGTGAAACGTTTACGTGTCCTTCGCTTCACTCATGCAGCCACCAATTAGCGGCAGCGTCGCTACCTAGATTGGGCCCGGCTGTGAATCAAAATAAGGCAATTTGCAGTAAATGATTTTCATATCAAAGCCTCTCTGGGCTTAATATTGCTTCCGGAGAAATGTTAAACGATCCACTCCCAGGCGCTTACCTGAATTGTCACTTTCGTGAAGTGGGAATGGAAAAGTCGTTGTCTCTCCATCTGGACCTCACTCTCGTCGCAGATATGATTATTTGTTGAATTTTTATAATCATGTGAACTCATTTTTGGGAACTAATGCTCAGTCCAATGTCGCATTTAGGAAGTCATAAGTGCGAGATATGTATTATTAGGAAGCCATTAACGCAAGGGGTTATGGAGACAGCCGAGGACAATTGTTTATTCATGGAGGCTTTGATAGCAAAGAACACAGAAGCATCTATCCCAGAAATGATGTTCATTAGATAAGAATTTCTGATTGAGCGATACCCCCACACGCATGAATGCTAATGGCCTATTCCATCATGGCCACTTATTTAAAGGAGCGGGATAAAAATGTGAACTTTTTAACATTTTTTTTTGTGTTCATTTTTATGAAACGATTAATTACCTCCAGGTCAGGACATTGTTGCATATTAATGTAATGGCCGAGAAAACAACCGAAATCTGAATTATTGTGCTGATGCATTAATTACTAAGTATTTTCCTTTATAAGGGCCTAACTGGCAATTGCGCAGAAGGTGCAGTGGCTCTGGGGCCCGGGGATGCGTGGGAGTCACTGCACCCCACCTGTAGCTATTTTTTTACAGTCAGCCACTTATTGCTATTTTTACTGTCAAAATCAGGGGGCGCCTTTTTTTAGGTCTCGCCTGAGCCAGCGCATGCGCTGCTCTGCGAGACATTTAGTAACAGGGCTTTTAAAAGTGCTACCACAGCTTTTGCTGGCCTAGCGCTTGCGGTTACGCGCGTGCACGCGCGCAGCCGGCAGCTTTCAGCACCCGATCAGGCGCCATCTGGAGCGCGATCACTTTCACTTTTGACGCTGCTGCGCGCGCACCACTCGCGTGCTTTTTTTAAAATTTTCCTTTTTGCGCGCGCGCCCACAACTCGCTCAACACTCGCGTGTTTTTTTTTTATTTCCGTTTTGCGCGCGCGCGCACACACAACTCCCGGGTTTGTTCAATTCGCTTCTGTCGAGCGCACAATCTGCCGTGAGTGTGGCATCGCAGCGCCATTCGGTAGCCCGGGTATGATTATTGACATGTCGCGAGACTTGGCAGTTGAGACGTGGTGCTGGTGTTCTTTTTGATTCAGCCACAACAGTTGTGTGCGCGTTGATGGTTTGACCACAAACAGGAAGTAGATACATTGTGTTTTGACAACAGACGCATGCTATGAAAATGAGCCATTTTATTGGTGTTTTATTGCCATTTAGTTGTCTTTTAACAGATAAAACACCCCTCTTTGATTTCGCAGCCTGTCTGTCTTGGGTCTGCCTTGGTACAGCATGGCTCTTGCAGAGTTTTTCCAGGATTTGCTGTACACTAGAAGTGAAACTTGATGTTGTGCTCGTTAGAAGTTAGGGACTCCCCCCCCCCTCCCGAGCCTCACACTTCCCCCAGGTGTGCACTCGGAGCCCCCCCCAACCCCCCCGTGTTACCTGTACTCCTCCAGAGGCCCTGGGCGCAGCTGGCTGTGCAGAGGCGCGCTGCTTCCAGTCGTGCAGTCGAACTGGCCCTGCAGGATTTTCAAAGCTGTGCTCGCCTTGTCCACATTCCGGCAGCAGGCTGGCTCCTTGGAGTGTGCTGTGCTACGGCCACACCTGGCGGTGGACACCAGGGTATCCTGGGTTCAGACCCACCAATCCCAGATGGTGCTGCTGGGCACACACATGGCACTTGGGACTCATGTTTTATTAAACATACATGTCACTTCGGTCCCCCATAATAATCAACACATCTTTGACACTTATTGTACTGGGCAAATGTATCCCACTTTGCCCCCTATGTTGTTGGGCACATTAATGGCATTGGGTCACCTGTTGTATGGCACATGCATGCTCGATCACTCCCCTCTGGTATCCGGCACATATCTCGCACTTTGGCTCCCACTGGTATTAGGCACTTGTTTGGTACTTCGGTTCCCTCTGGTATTGGGCACATGTATGGCACTTCGATTCCCTCTGGTATCGGGCACATGTATGCCACTTCAGTTTCCTCTGGTGTCAGGCACATGTATGGCACTTTGGAATCCCCTGTTTTTTTTTGCAATATTATAATCCGCGAAGACAACCCGAAGGTACTGGAGCGCTTTACATGAGCACCAGTCACATTACACAAGAACACATTCTTTTTTTGTTTTTTAGGCATGAGGAAATTAAGTGATTTGCTCAGAATCACAGAATGCTGAGTTCCCCAGCTCGAGTCGGCAGCTCTAGTTGTTACACCACATTCTCATCCTCTTGAATAAGTGGGGGAAGTGGGAATCACCTTTAAAATCGAGGGTCCCATTTTGAAATATAGGAAGGTGAATAAGACCAAATCCCAGTCTGCCCAAACAACGGAGCATGGGTATACTGCAACATAGAACACATGGTTCAGTGGGTCTCAATCAGGATTACCCAGGAGGTTAAAATACATGCCGATCTTAATCATCAACAAAAATCACAATTTATTATTCTTCAAAAAGCTGCTAGACAATGAATAAAGTGCAGATGGCGCAGTGCTCATAAGCTGAATAGTGAGACAATTAAAATATGATACATGTATACTTCGTGTCTCCTCAGGACAAAGCACTATCTGGCAAAGCACCTAGGAGAATGAATTTTAGGAACATCTATTAACCTTAAAGGTATTTTACTTAAATACTCCTTGTGGGGATATATGACTGTGTAGGTGGATGACTTGTAATATGGTCACATTGTACAGATGACTGTAATTAAGTAACCACGTAATAGAATTGGTAATATAATTGCATGTGATGGCATATGTAACCCATATGATGTATTCTTACAATATGGTTGTTAGCACGAGAAACCATGAACATAACAAGAGCACACTGGAGACCCAGCATTCTAGCCTTCCGAATGTGACTGGGAGATGGTAACAGAGTTGTCCCCAGTGCTATGAAATTCGTGTTTGTGATGGTATTTATGGCCTGTAGCTATAAACCAATGTATTTCCCACATCTACATCCATTGAATAGGATGGTAAGGGAGAACATTTATGGCCACATGAATATAATACACTGGAGTTTCAAGATGGCAGTCGGGGTCAGCGGTCTGGTTTTCCTGATGAACAGAGCCTCCATTAATGCGCTGTTGGACTCGGATTACTCACACGAGCAAGCACGAGACAGTCCTGTTATCTTGGCTAATTGGTTTAGTGCTTACAGAAAGGCAACCCCCATGAGGTGAGTTTTTACAAAATACAAACAAGCATTTGCAATGCAATAGGTTTCGCATGTACGCGAGTTTAAGCTATAGGCATTGTAAAAGACGATGCCTTTTATTTATGTTTCAAAAACCAAAACATAAATAAAAGGCATTGTCATTTACAATGCCAATAGCTTAAACTTGTGTAAATGCGAGACCTATTGCATTGCAAATGCTTGTTCCTACTTGTGTTAGGACCCATGGTAACCTTGCTAAGCCACTTGTCACTGAGATGTTGCAATACTTCTAACCTTACCTGAATCTCCTAGCAGCCATTTATAAAAATATATCCTTATAAACCTCCTAAGTGAAGTCTCTAACACCTATGATTTGAATTAGCACATAATAGCATTAAAACAGGGGACGGGAATTGTAAAAGAGGGCAAGATACAGAGTTATAAAAAGCACAAGGCAATTGTAATTGCAACTGAAGGCAAGGTGCAGAACAATAAAACTGCACATGGTAATTGTAGATGAAGGATCAGAGGAATAAACAAAATGGCACAGGATAATAAAGGCAGTGTCTAAACGAATTAGGAAGACGATATTAGCCCCTAATTAAGATTCTGCCTTGATCTTATACAGGCTGATTTCAAAATGGTGTCCTTGGGAGCTTAAGGTGCTATAATCTCCTCCTGGGGATTCTGAGCCAGATGGTGCATCCCAGATTCAGTGCCGCTCAAGGAGGGTGCAGATGATCTCCCGTGTCCAAAGATGGGGACGATCACAGGAGCCTGCGCGGGGGGAGTTGGCATTCTGCCTAATGCTGTGTGTAGGAGCCAAGACCAGCTAAGGACATATTCCCTTCAGATGATACTGGGAAGGCCAAAGAATGGTTGTGAAGGGTACACTGCACAACATGCCGGGGGAGGGGCGTTAGGAAGGATAGGGTAAGGGTTAGCGTACAAGGGGTTCATTGATTGAAAACGTGATGAAAATTAAACTTCAGTCTAGAGAATCCAAATATATTTTGATGGTGAGTGGCCGGTAGAACACTTCCATTTTAAATGGAAGATTGGCAAGGAAAGGAAAGCAGATGAGAATCCATGGCATCCTGGATGTGGGTGGCAGAGTGACCACTCGTTAGCAGAGGAAAGCTTTATTGACAGAGCAAGACAGATCCGGGGCTACAAGGAGATTGGGCAGATGCCAAGATCCTGCAGAAACTCTTGGTTCTGCATTCCAGCTGGAGGCCACCACAGCTAGCCCTGGAAAGGACAGTATTTGGGCAGTGGCAGCCAGCATGACTCGGGGGTGGCGGAGCAGGGGAGGGTGGTGGGGCGGCACGGGAGGCGCGGGGTAGTGCAATGCAAAAAAATATATATATATCTATTTCCTTTCAGCCTTCATGCAGAAACGCACCAGACGTCCCAAGGGCGACAAGGTAGTTTATTATTTTTTTGTTGAATAAGCCTGCATTCGTCACGGGGCCATGTACAGCAAAGTGCAGAGGTGCATACAAACAAAGCTGACCTACCCATTTCGGCTTGAGCCTTCTACTGGGTCATAGAGTGAAGTAAAGAGTGTCAATTTAAAGGGAAAACACTGCCCTTTCCCCACCACCAATTAAAAACAACATCAGTTTTAAAGGGGGCACGACCAAAAAACGTCTAGATTAGTTCATTTCGGTTACAAAAAGGAAAAACATTTTTTAGAAATATGTCAGCAGCATTGCAAATAGACATATAACAAACATTTCAACCTTGTAAAGTACACAAAGTCAGGGACATATAAATCAACCTGTCAAAATAGAGACTTTCCTAAAGTTTCATCTGGCAAGAGGAATGTACCAAAATTAATGGAAAATTATACAGAATTATGTGAATCATTCGTGGAGTGTCAATACAAAGTAGCATCCCAGGCGTAACAAAAATAGATATAGAGTAGACGGGTAACCCCAAAATTTGAAGTAAATCATTTTGGGGGTGAAACATTCATCTCTACCTCTAATCAGAATGACTCATTTGTGACTGTGCTTTAAACAAACATCCCTCAGGGTAGGAGCTGTGTCAAATATTTCAATAAGCCAATATTTCATCCTGGATATAAAGATGGGTCAAGGCATAGCAAGGGAGAGGAAATACTGCAAATTACACCAGTATTGGATGTCCGAAATTGGATATCATAGCATAAAGCATCAGGTTTATTCACACTCATGGCCAAATATATTAAATATATATTAGGTACATACTCAAGATAAGTTGAAGTGCACAAATCATCAGGTTTGTTCACACTCATGGCCAGATATACTGGATATATACTAAGTACATGCTCAAAATGTATTAAAGTACACAAATCATCAGATTTGTTCAGACTCATAGCCAGATATACTAGATATATATTAAGTACATACTCATGATATGTTAAAGTGCACCGTGCATATTTCCTGTAAAGTACAGAAAAACTCATAGCTTACATTGTCCTAAATCTGCATATTTACAGAAAGAAAGGAGATTTCAAGGTGCAATTAACTGCCCATGAGGGAGAAAAGTGACTCATGCTTACGTAAACATTCTAAACAAAGTGCATTGTGCATGTTTCCTGTAACGTATAGAGAAAACCGAGGAAAGGTTCCTCTCAGTGGTATTCATCAACATTGAATTTATACGTATAAAGTGCTGAGTGTAATTCTCATCCTGAGTAGACAGAAAAAAGGGTTGGTTGAGCTCGTACTAGAGTGACCATCTTGATGAAAATGCATTAATACCCAAGACATAAAGGTCAGCATCTGGTTGATACCATATCATCCTATCCCCCAGAATTACTCATTCATTGATAAAGTGCGTAATGCCATTGCACCCTAATTAGGAGAAAGTGGCTCGTGCACATGTTAAAACACAGTTAAGATACTTTTCATATTGAAACATACATTCCATTAAAAGTCAGATCATGGATTCAAAAATGCAATTAAGAAATCATGTCCATGGAGGAAAAGCGAGACACCAACTGCTGCTATGGGTTATTAGCCACGGATTACTAAATTTAAATTTAGATGTGGGAAGTTGATAAAAATACAAACACATAAAGAATTATCTATATAAGAATATAAAAATATCATCCTCCCCTGATCCAATATTCCCAGAGTCATTTCAGATGTCTTACAGAAAGGTATATACTACAGCGTCCGTATTCAGGCCCCATGGATTTTCTGTGCCCAGAGTCACTATCCATCTCGATTCTGCGCGCCTCAGGGCCAATTCTCTATCCCCTCCTCTGATCTTCACCGGGATATGTTCAATGCCAGAGTAAAAAAAGTTGTTTTTATCTAAAATGCCTTCATGCTCTTTCCAAATATGCTTGGCCATCACATATGTGAAGTCCTTGTTGGTGACAGCCCGCAAATGCTGGAGGATGCGTAGTTTTAATTTGTTCACAGTACTTCCAACATAGCGTTGACCGCATCCACACTCCAGCAGATAAACCACATGTGTAGTTTCACATGTGATCCTCTCTTTGATGGGTTTTTTAAAACCTTGGATAGTTGTTATATCCACCATATTGCGGCCATAGTTACAAGCTTTACATATATCTATATACACACTTACCTTGCCGCCGGGTCCCGCGTCTCTGCTCCTGCTCTCCTCGTGGGACTCGAGAAACAGGAAGCCAGGAAGAACAGCCAGGCTCGCCTCACCAATCACAACGCTTTAATGCAGCGTTGTGATCGGTAAGCACCCAGGCTCCCCTGACCAATCACAACGCTGCAATGGAGCATTGTGATTGGTTTTGAGCGTCCTGGTTCGACCCTCAACCATGGAATGGGGGCCTGGGCATGTTCTCCATGCAGGCTGTAATGCAGCCTGCATGGAGAACAGGGAAAGTGTGTATGTCTGTTTTGGGCGGCCAAAGAAGGCAGACCAAACAGTCATTGTACACTAAGGAGTGGGTAAACCACTCCTCCCCTGCTCTGAGAGCAGAGCAGCCATGCCCACCCGCCCGCCCGCAAAGGAAACATAAAATGATGATAACTTTAAGTTATTATCATTTTATATTTTCTTTACTTTGCACTACTCAAAAGCAGTGGGGCGACGCTCCTCCGCCATAGCGGAGGAGCCGCTACTGTATTTGAGACTGGATAAAAAACGGCAACACAGGATGAAATGCATTGGTCAAGAGGTGAGAAGGAAAGGGCGTTGGTTTGTGGCAAAAGGGCATGTGCAGGCTAAGGGATGGGAAACTGGATTTAAATTAGAGAAAATACTCTACCTTAGTGGCAGAGACCAGTGAGGAGAGTAGTGGGAGAGTATGCCATCTAGGTAAAGGACAAAAGGTTGCAAGACAACGAGACAGCAGAAGGAGGAGAGAAAGAGGAGAGAAAGCTTTCATACGGATGTTATTCAAAGGGCAACAATAGAAATAGAAAAAAGGCTGAGCCAGCGTTGGAAGAGGGCCCAATGATATTTATAAATAGAAATCACAAACCTTTGTGATGCTTTCGATGATAAAGTACGAAGATAACGTTTAGAAAGAGGAATTTGTTAATATTCAGGGAGGTAAGGTGCAAAAGAAGGTGGACGGGGGAAAAGAAGACACGAGCAAATAGACCAAGGGTGCCTTTGTCCATTGAAAATTGGACTTCAGCATTTTAGAAATATGATAGGGCACATTGTGAAAGGCTTCCAGAATGTATTTTCTTTTCAAATTGTTCCAAAATATAGATTTGCTTATTTATTTATTTATTTATTTTTATTAACAATTTCTTATAGCAAGGACGAGACCCAATAGGTGACAGAGAACGTAACAAAGGCTCATGTTACAAGAACTATAGTAGACGTCATTTTGACACAGAGGATAAACATTAACCGGCACTGTTAATAAAGATATCCCATTCTATATGTTCATAGACCATATTAGGGAAAAAATAAAACAGATATCAATGCAAACTCATCTACATATATAACAATTGTGATTGTCACACAGCGTGCTTGAGTTATTTCAGTGATGTTAAAACATTAAACATTTCAGCTCTTTTTAGGTCGAGCCTCGAGTAACGTGCAAGCGCTGCTCTGCGAGACTTTATGTGAGGGGCTTTTGAAAGCTGACCACACGCTCGTGCACAAAGGCCTTTTCCCTGCGGTTACCCGCACGTTTCAGGCACGATGCACGAGCGTGTGGTCAGCTCAGCAGGCTGCCGCGCTCGCTCGCCCCCGCTCCTTTTTTTAGTTGCTTTCACTTTCGCGCGTCTCTTTCTAGTTTCAAGTGCGCTCTGTGTCCTGCACCTCAGACCCGGAAATTCAGGGTCCGCAGCATCGCCGGCTTAGAGACAGAGCAACCAGTGTTCTGACTCGCATCTCTCTGAGAAGACTGGGGCACACTGGCAGGCTTCTAAGAGCTACATGAACATTGTGAGGAGTATGGAGCACATCGACAGAGAGAAAGGAGCTGGGAGCAAATCGGGGGAGTGTGAAGAGCTTGAGGCACACTCGGGAGTGTAAGGAGCATGGGGCAAATTGGCAGAGGGTGAGGAGTTTAGGGCTCATCTGCAGTGTGTGAGGAGCTTGGGGTACATTGGGAAAGTGTGAGGAGCTTGGGGAAACGTTCTCACAAGTTGTGAGGAGCACAGCCCATATTTGTAGTGCATTGAAGAGCGTGTGGCATGTTGGCAGATTGAGTAAACAGGTTTGTGACATAAATGCAACCAGTGCAAGAGGTCTGTGGCAAACGAGCACAAGGCGGAGGCCAGCACAAGCACGAGTGCTTCAGAACAGCTGCTGCTTGTTTGAGTTCCAGCAGGCAGACACAGCACACCTCCCCCACTTGGGATAAGGTTACTGCAGCCGCGTCATTAAACACAGCGCGGGCCGCGTTTTTTTTTTCATTCCCACCTCACTCTCTATTTCGCTCGCACTCTCTCTCTCTCCCTCTCTCGCTCTCTCTTTCGCTCGCACTCTCTCTCTCTCTTTCAAGGCGGATTACTTTTTTAAAGAAAAAAGATATATATTATACATACAGATAAGGGATTTTTGCGGGACCGTTTGCCCACTGGTCTATTCACTTGTCAATCATACTTCACTTCTGCCCGCCCGAGCATGCAGCATGGGGCAATGATAACCCCACGTCAGCCACGGGGTCTCCACTGTGAGGGACAGCAGCTTGTTTCTGAGCTTGTGTCCTTCCAGCTACAAAGAAGGCACCTCAGAGCCCGGCTGCTGCTCTGTCCCACAGTTCTGTCTTCCGAAAGAACGACCTCAGACTGAAGCTAGTCACTGCCCGCTCCCCAGCTGCTCTTCGCTGCTGCTGCGGCTGGTGCGCTTCCCTATCCCACACACTTGCTGCTCCCCCACCGGAGACACTCGGCCGTGTGCTGGAACCTCAGCGGCGCAGGACTCCTGGGGCCCAGCAGGTCTGCGCCACCTTTGTCTCCGTCTACCGCTGGTGCGTGCATGGGCCCCACCCGCTCCTGTATTGGTCACTTCCTTACCAGAGCTGGGCTGTTGTCAGAAGCGTGTATGCTCTACACAAGAGCCAATGGGCCATAACCGTCCCGTTTTGTGTCCTTCCCCACACCACTGGCATTTTCACATAGTTTTTGTTTGTTAAGAACCAGGTGGCTGCTGCAAAGATTTTGCGGACTGCACAGGCCCCCTCTGGCCTCTCGCTTTCTTTTTTTCTCCCACGCCAGGGATGCTCAATTATTTATCTGTTTTTTTTTTTATGTTTTCCGGTTCCAAAAACGAATAGACTGCAGCAGTGGTGTGCAAATAACTGGGTGAACACTGACATCACTGCACCCGCAGAGTAGGTTTCCTCCCCATCAGACGCAGGATCTTTGCAAGAGGCAGAGCCAAGCACACCTGAAGTCAGCCTCGCTGCAGATTCCTCACCGTGTAGTATCCACAGGCAGCAGACGGGATCCGGGCTTTTCTTAGCTCTACAAATACCACCTCGCCACAGGAACAGACACTGCAGAGTCGTCACTGGCGCCTTATAGAGCACACTCACGCGTCAGTCCTCTGTACATTTTTACCATGCACTTTGAGGCATTGAAGGGGGGGCATCAATCGTGGCAGGGTAGTGAATCAATCTAAACTAGGAGCTTTTCAATGTGGCCCAGCCAACCCTTAAGAACAGAGAGGTGGGTAGGATTAGTGTGGAAACTGCAGGTAGACCGAGCATCCACCGGAAGGAAAATGTTACAATATAAGCATCTGTTAATAGTGATGTAGGTTTACATGCTCTGCCCACTCCTGCTATCTAGTGTCGGGTTCTGATATTTGCAAGTTGTTTTCCTTCAAAGAAGTATTTCAAGTCACGGGATGCACTGCAACTCCTCCCTTATTGGGCAATGTGCTTTGACTGTTTTTTGCACACCAGGTGAGTATGGTGCACTATGTGTAATTCAAGTGTAAAATAGGTGCCACGTGGTTTAAAAAAAGTATTATGAGGGATACACATGCCCGAGTATGCCCCTTATTCCATTCATTGGCAAAGGAATACCGCGTGATTTGGTATTCAGTCCATGCAATGGTGGAGAGCTGCACAAGCCGTACCGCCACAACGCATGCAAAAGGATGCTACTAAGGGGATTCTTGGGGCTATCCAGCTCTCCACAACCAAACAAACCATGTCTTCTCTCTTTCCTGCTTCCTGTCCCTGATCCATAAAACCTTTTAGGGCTTCTTTCCACCTGTTCTTATCCGGTATCTTTAGCAGTGCACAGGTTGTTGGGGCACCCATCACCGATCCACACACACACATGCACTTTGCCTTGCCAGGCTCCATGAGGGCTGAGGCCACCCAGCGGCCTCCATGCTCTCCAGATTTGCAAAGGGATCTCTTCTGTTCTGGTTACCTGTTTGTCCCAGACTTTGCAAGCCAACCTGGTTTACCGGGCACCTGTACTTGGTTCGCAATCCCGTGGAGCAGAGCTCACGGTTCTCTGCTACAGATGCAACTGTAAAAGCTGTGCTTAGCCCTCCTTACCAATGGGTTGTTACTTCAGCTATACCTACAGCCTTGGCCAGGAGGTGTCACTGTGACGGCAGTAACGTGGTCTCTTTCTCCATTTGATCAGCCTCTCACCCATGACTAGCAAGTGCCAGTGTAAGAATTGGATTTTTGTTTTTGTTATCCCAAGCACCCAAATGGTTTCTTTTATCTTTGTCTGCTACACGGGCTGTTCCACTCCTGCGAAAAACCCGAATAATTGTGTTGATCTTCACAGTGATTATGCCATACCTGGGCTAGTTTAACATCCTATGTATAGGGTGCTTCAATAAATTCCTTGACTAACTGTCTAGAGAGCCAAAAACACCCACGCGGTCCCACTCCCGTGCATCCTCTTTGACAGTGCCCGCACTGAAAACCACATCCAGTCTAAACAAGCATTGGCATAGCCAATAGGTCTCGCTTTTGGGACCTTATAAGTATTTAGTTATGCAGCACAATATCCTTGGTGCAACAACATCAACTGTTGCATGGCTAAACACTTATAAGGTCCCAAAGGCGAGACCTATTGGCTATGCCAATGCTTGTTTAATAGAGCTGCTTGTCGATAAAATTTAGTTTCACGTCTTGGGTACACTCCTTGAAAATATTCTTTGGAAATGTTTTTATTCTGAGAGGATGGATTTTAAAGAATATTGTCAAAGCTCCAAATGCGATGTAGACCCACCCTACACACTCCCAACATGACCAATTTATGGGCAAAATATTTTGGGTTCCGGAGTCAGCCGCGGCTGCTGCAGGTAAGAGCGGTGGGGCGGTGAGGACGGCTGTGGGAGATTTCGAGAGCCGACCATGAGGGAAAATTAATTATTTATTTAATTTTCCCTTGTGGTCGTCTCTCAAAATCACCCCAGCCGGCCCCAACGCTCTCACCTGCAGCGGCTGTCCGGAGTATTTATTTATTGGCAGTGCAGGCTGGTTTGAAAGTACTCCCTGCCTCAATAGAGTGACTATCGCTGGGACCAGCCTGGCAGCTGCATGAAAGGCTGCTTTGGGAGGGACCAATTGTAACTTGGAAATTCCTAGGAATAAGGAACTGTCCATAGTATAATCTTAATAACACGACGGACTGAATCACTTTTTGGAAACCCCTTCAGGTATTATTCTTCATTGCAGTTAACGCTCATGCTGTGCCTTTTTAGCCGGGTAGTTTATTTGTGCTTATAGACTTAGGGGCTTGTTTACAAGCCCCTTGTGCCGCCGGTGCGTTACTTTTTGTGATGCACCGGGGGCACATCTTGCTGCACCATATTTGGTCACGAAAAGCCACATAGGGTGGCTTTACGTGTCCTTGTAAAAATGGCCCCTTTGCACGCAGACCTTTGCGTGAAAAGGGCGTTCCTATGGTGTTGCTGTGGGTGTACCCACAGAACACCCATGGCTTCTGCCATATTTCGAGATTTACGACAAATCGTAAACCTGGAAATGCGTCAGGATGCTATGCTTCCCCAGAGGAGGCATAGGAAGGCGCAACGAGGAGAAATGTTTTCTTTCTCCTCGTTTTCACGCATAGAAAGAGGAAATCCCCTCGTTTGATTGTTTTTGTGCAGGAAGGTGTCACTACCTGCACAAAAACAATCATCCCCGCAATGCAGGCACTCTTGCACTATGGTGCAAGGGTGCATGCGTTGGTGCATGGCAGCCCATTGTGTGCCAGTGCAGGGGAGAGCAAAGGGATCCATCATATCGTTGTAGATATGGCGCATCCCTTTGCTTCCAAAGTAACGCAGGCCAGCCAAATGTCTTGCGGCACCACGCTGCGTTACTTTGTTGTAAATAAGGCCCTCAGATTCTTGTCCAAAATGAGTCTAAGAGATTTAGTCCCACAATTAATACGGCTTTGCAGTGGCACTAGAACAAAGCGAAGCAACAGAATACAGCATATGCTCTTTACTAACTAGTGAAAAAAGGCTTTTTGTGCTGAAAAGATAAACGTTTCACAGCCCACAAACCACTTTGCACTCATTGTGTTAAGGGGTGTAACTGCAGAAGGATCAAGGTGAACATCTATAAGTTTTTATACAATGCTCAATCTACTATGAGGGCCAAACCAGGCTTTGTGACAAAATTAATACTGACTTGAAACAAACAGGTGAAAATAAGAGGAAATGTGTTCATTTCATAAAGAAATGACGCATGGTATATGTGCTGAAGTGCACAGCACACATTCAAAGTGTGAGAACCTTGTGATTTTGTCTAAGCATAACAACTTCCACTGAAAGGGTATGCTTTCAGTAAAAAACCTATTCTAGACACCACACACTTTTATTTGCGCCCTGGTGTGTGGTTGTACATCATGCAAAGCAGCCTGTTTATGCCCCAGCACAGGCGGTGATGCCAGCAGCAGACCAATCTTTATAGATGTGGGGCAGATTTAGAAGCCCCTTGCGCCACTTTTGCGTAACTATTCCCATGTTAAAAATGACGCAAAAGTGGCGCAAGGGGCTTGTAAATAAGCCCCATGGTGTTTTGCTGTTTCCCACCTTGCATAGGACATGTGAATGCTTCACTGAATTCGGTGAAAAATTAGTAAATCTGGGCCTAAAAGCATCATGGCACAAGAGCAGCAGTCCAGTACTGCAGGTGCATTAAGTTTGTGCTGGATATATGCACATGAAGCAGAGTATTTTCTGCATAAAAGTGGTATGTCATGTTGAAGAGCTTGAGAGGGTAGGCAAGAGGTTCATTTTACAGCTTGAAAAGAAAGAGATGGTAAGAGGGTGGAACCTTGGGGACACCTTCTTCAAAGCAAGCAGCCATGACAAAGAGTAGGTGGCTGGCAACATCCCCGGCAGGGGGACACTAGAGGGGACAGCCCCTTAATGTTTCCTCACTGCCCCTGGGGTGGGGGTTAGTATTTTTTCCTGGCCACCTGGCCGGAAGTGGGCCACCACACGGGCGAGATCTCGCCTCCCCAGGGACGACGCACTTCCGGGAGGCGGCAGGCTATTTAGGTGGGCATCTCACCTAGGCGTTCCTCTTTACCGGCCAGCAGCAGAGGAATTTGCAGAACAGAATGCGAATAAACTTGCGACAGCTTTCCCACAAGAAAATTTGTTGGTCTGTTTTATTGATGATGCAACTGTATTTTGTCACAAAGAAGGATGCTTATGTCGATATGTGAGATAACAACGGGCTAGGGGTGGAAATGCTAGGCGGATGGCCACGTCCCCCACTGGGGGACACTATAGGGGACAGCCCCTTAGTGTTTCTTCACTGCCCCTGGGGTGGGTGTTAGTATTTTTTCCCTGGCTACCTGGCCTGAAGTGGGCCACCAACTGTGAGGTATGTGGTTTTCAGACTATTAGGTAGTACAGACTGAATAATAGGCCCATTCTCATATATTTAATTTAAGGTGCCGGGTCAGATGGAGTTCTGGTCCTGAGGAGACTCACTAAATTTAGCACCATGGGTAGAAACGTCGATGGGGATCAGTTGTAGCAAGTCTTGTTAACTGGAGCAGCATTGTGTGCAGGACCGATATGTTGAATTTGGAGATACCCACACTGTATCATATGTTAATCATTGCACTTCTGCACCTAGGAGCACTGCACCGTCTGCACCTTTTAACATATTGATTGGCACCAGTGATGTAAGTATATGATAAATATGTATCTTCACATATATGATCTATTGCATTGACATGTATATGTACCTCATGGATGATTGTAGTCAATTTAACGGAATCATTTGTTCTGTCAGAATTTTGAGTTAGCCACTGGCAGCCCCGCCTTTGAGAGTGACATGTCTCTTATGTTTCTTACAGCGCACTCTGGATACCTTCCAGTACAGGTGCGAATTGTATGTTTTCTTAAAGTGTCATCTCCACTACCTGCATATTTGTGAATCTTTGAAACCTGTGTCTCTCTTAGTCCAACGACCAGGTAACTTTAGATCAAACCTATGCAGTGTTTGCTCGCTGTATCTGATGCAAGCTGCAAGTCACGAGCATGAATCATGACAAACCCTTCCTATCCCTGGGCCCTTCTGAGGTCAATGAATTGAGTAACATTATATTGGGCAATGGGCAGGGTCGGGCTGGTCTGAAAGGTCATTGTGTGGGCCGGTTTTTTGGCTGCTTGTGGGCCTATTTTATGGTCTGCGGCTCCGGTTTTTGTTTTTACTGTTGATTTCCCTGATATTAAAACAAACATTGCCTGCTGCAAGCTCAAATCCACACTGTCTTCCATACCTTGCAAAACACTTATAACGTGTGTCTTTACAATTTCAAAACTGCCCCAATTTGCAAAGATGGGACACTTTTTAGCTACCTAAATCACTAATGGGGAACACTTTTATTTTGGTGCGCGGCATATTTCCTGTCCCCATCCGACCCTGCAAATGGGTAAAAGCATCGCCTGTTATTTACAGAGCTATGAAAGCCGTGTAAGTATGTGCTGTATGGAAAGAAAACGAATTATTTTTAGCTAAGAGCCAGTCCAAGTTTAGTGTGCTATGCAGTTATTTATAAAGCTTTATCCATGTTGTATGAAAGGTGAATACGAGACTAAGCACATGTACTGGGCACGGCAAATGGGGCACTCTGTGAGTCTGTGTTATTAGTGGACAATCAGGCCAAGCAATTAGGAGAGCCTGCAATGCCCACACTACCTGAGCTCTTGGGAGCGCTTTCCTGTCAAGTTGCTGCGCACGTGCAGAGGGCTCGGCTGCCAAACGAGGGCAGCCGGCTGCCGCTCTGTCTAGCACTGCTGCCGCCAATATGAGGGAGGTTACTGCGCACAAGAATTCGGGTTATTCTCTCGCTTCACAGTTCCATATGTGTGGACGGGCGCGACCTTACTTCCTCCTGGCATTTTCATGCGCCTTCCATCGCTGACCTAAATTTGCCTCGTTTTGCCATATGCGCCATTAAAAAAACATGTCAGGCATGGAATGCGCCATATTGAATTACAAGTTATCATATTACACACACCACTTTTCAGAAACAAAGGAGCCCACAAGTCACGAGTTTATCATTTTGGAAAGTGCCCAAAGCTAGCTGTTGCCAGGAGACTGTCGTGATATGTCCCCAAAAATAAGGTTAAGCGCTTTATGTAATAGAGCAGGTCTGGCCAGCTGCTTTCCCTAATGCTCTGCGTAGTAGGCGTGGCCTTTCCATGCAGGGAAACCATGCTTACTGTACGGTCAATCCTACAACGGGGCCATCTGAGGCGAGGGAATAGGTCCGGATGCTGGACAAGTGGAGGGTGTGGAGTGCCAGGCAGTGAAAGAGGGAGAGGCGATGGGTGATCTGGAGGATAAAAAGAAGTAGGTGCAATTGAAGGATGAGGAGGTGGAAGAATTGCAGAAAAATAAAGATGACTAAGTGGGAAAATGCACAAAAAAGTATGTTACATTGCAGCCTGCAGTCCAGAGGTGTCAAATAAATGTCATGGGAGACCCTACAGCTGATATGGACCAAGGGAGAGGCTGGGCATCTTCTTTTCTTTCCTTGTTTTCCAGTACTTTCTGACATATTCTCATATAAACAGTTCCTGCTTGCCTCTGGACACCGGAGGCCACGATCTCTTGACTTGCTAATGTAGTTTTAGTTCGCTCTCTTCCCATCAGTATTGATGCCCTCTGCTTTGAGTCTCCCTTCACTTCCCTCCCGTGTCTGCTTCTCCCTATTATCCATCAGCCCATGTCCTTCCCAACCTGCACAGTCTCTTTCCTCACTGCTAGGTGCTTTCTCTTTCCTGCCTCACTTTTGTAGTCACTGATTGGTGGCATCCCATTTCATCCTTCCTGCTTGGCTGTTCTCCAGCTCTACTCCCGCGTTCCCAGGACCATTCTGAGTATGAATTACACACACTCACTCTCAAGAGGACATGGCAGGTAAAACACCGTGCATGCCTCCAGCACAGCAGCCATTTCAAACAGTTGCTTATCAACTTGCTCACAATCGCACACATCTCTAGTCACACATAACATACACAAACTACAAACGTACATTAGACAGACATTCAGTGCAACACAGATATACCATATAGTTAGGCATCACTGTGCTCTCAACAGCTTTCTCTGCCAGGACATCTTATGAACTATCATACAGAAGACATTTAAAAAGAAGTACTTATATTCGCCCAAAACAGCCAAATGCCTTTAATTGGCTTTACACCACCCAACAATACTTATTACCACCAACTTCCTTAAACACGTATATTTCTGCTGCATATTTGGCATGCCTATCATCCTGAAGGCACTTAAGTGATTTGGTACAGTGCCTTGGACGTGCCCATCAAAATCCAAGAATATTCAGCCATAACTCACTGAAGCTGTCACATTCACCTAGAATAGGTACATTCCCATTCACACTACTGATAACAAACCTCCACAAGCCAATTCACACTCAGTCTGAATATCAGTCTAATCCACCACCCATGGCAGACTTCAACAACCCTGAAGAGTAGTTCAAGAAGAGTTCCCAAAGGGTGCTCATCAGGAGGTCTGCTAGCAGCGTGCAGCTAGGCATATGTAAGTTCTTCACTCTTGGCCCTAGTACCGTCTGGTCATTTCTATACCTGGCATGTAAAGGTGTCTTCGTATGGATGCCTTTGTCTTGCGTCGCAAGTTCTAGAAGATTGCAAGTGACTAAAATCTGCGTTGAACCGAAATTATGGTCTGTTGTAGAATTAAGATAGAAGACACAAAGACAGTGCTTAAAAGGGTCGGTGCTCACAGGTACCTATTATCAGTATTTTTTATTTCTTCCCCTTTAGTCCCTGAACTAATTCCTTGGTCTAGATAGAAGACGACTGTTGCGGATAGTGAGCAGCTGTGCAGACTTATCTTTTTTTAGCAGATGCAGGTGCTGCTGAGGACAAGGCTTTCAGAGTGGAGCTGTTCTGTGTGGCATTCTAGTGGCCAACCACCACTGTAGCCCTCTTGCCGAGTCACTGCCAAGCTATCAAACAGCTGCTCTGAGGCACTGAAGTCACAGCTGATCATGTGTTGAGAAGCCATGCGTCACACTGTGGTTGACAATGCAGGGTCCGATGAGGTTGTGCTGTCAATCACATTCACACTGTATTTGTGATGTATGGCCTGCCGTGATGCCTGGCATGTTGTGCGCTCAGAGGGAGAATAATGGCAGCCACTGAAGTATTTTTAAAAAAACAGGCTTGAATGCTTCATGTGCATTTGAAAGTGTGTCTGCTTGTGCCCCTGTGTGCATGAGCAAGTGTTTTGCCCAGTCCTCAAGTGTTGCCTCTAGCATAATGGCAGTAAGGGTCAAATACATTTTTAAAAGAAGTTGAGCACCCTGAAGCTTGGGTTGCAAATATTGCAAAACATGAAACATTTAGTGAAGTCTGGCTTGTAAATAACACAAAATGTGAAAACGTCAGCAGAATATCATATTTGGCCTTCATTTACGAAACATGAATTGATAGACATGAAACAGGCCGCACAAAGGAAGATCTAAACACCCTTGGTTTAACAAGCAGCCTTAGTACAGTCTGTTAAATTAAATATTCAGGAGCAAATTGTGCAAGCGAGAAGGCAGTATAAGAATCAGCTTACGTGTGCTAGTCCAACTGGGAGACAGATGTGTGGGAAAACCTGGTTAACGCGGTGAGAGCGGGGGATAGCAAGTCTTTTTGGAATATTGTTGCCCACCGAAGCAAATCGGCTGTAACCCATGACAACTTTTTTCTTCAGCCTCATACCTGGGTCGAGCACTTTGAAGAGCTTTATTCTAACTCCCAGGGCCGGCTTTAGAGCTGGTGGTGACCGGTTCGACAATCATTTTTGGCGCCCCCACACCCCTTGACCGCCTCCTCGGATTCTCTCACTAGTACCGGGCAAAGGTGCCCCACATCTCTCCAATCATAAGTTATTGCTAAACACAGAGCCCCCCCTGAGGTCGGCGCCCCCTCCACAGGTAAGCGCCCAGTGCGGCCGCACTAGTCGCACTGCCCTAAAGCCGGCCCTGCTAACTCCACTAGGATCTCTGGGGATACCCTTATTCTAGGTCTATCCAATTGCAAGGAATTGGCCTGTCCCTCTTGAAATATCACTCCAAGAGTCCCTAGAGACCCTGGCAGACATTGTCCCTGGGAAAGCCCTGGGCCTCGAATGTATACCGTGTGACTTGTTTGCTGCCTAAATCTACTTACAAAGTCAGTTCTGCGGGGTGGGCCTCTCCCCAAATCATGGCACTGTGCTGAAATAGTTCCCATACTTAAATAAGCATTGAAAATGCAATAGGTCTTGCATTTGTTAGAGTTGGAGCCATTGGCATTGTAAATGGCAATGTTTTTTTACTTATGTGTTAGGGAGTGTATGGATGTGTTGAGTTGTGGAATTCTGTGGATTGAATTAGTTAGTGGTGTAATTGTGTGGCGTTGAACCGTGTGGCGTGGAGTGGATTTGTGTATTGGAATTATGTGGTATGGTGTGCTGTGGAATTATGTGGATGGTAATTATGTGGTACTGAGTGAACAGCAATTATGTGGAGTGGGATTGTGTGTTTTGGAGTGTAATTTTGTGGAATAGGATCTTGTGTTGTGGAGTGATATGCAGTCAGGGCCGGACTGGCCGTAGCGGGCACCGGGCGTTTCCCCTGTGGGCCGCCAGGGTGGGGGCCGGCTTTGGGCCCTGGGGGGGCCATTTTTGTTACCGGGGGCCGGCAATATCGGCCCCCTGTAACAAAATCGGCCAAAACCGGCCCTAACAAACAGCTTGGCCGCAACCCCCCTCCCCACCTCCAGGGGGCCGGCCGAGCAGTTTGCCAGGGCCGGTCTCGCTTCCCAGTCCGGCCCTGTATGCAGTGGAGTTTAATGATGTAGTGTGCTGTTGAGGGCTGTTTTCCATGGCAGAGAAATTACTATAAATAATACTTTCAAAATTACATAATACATGATGTAAACGGGAAAACATTAATGCACTTGGTAAGGATATGCCCTCCCCACCTTAATAAAACAAAGAACTCTGTTGTGTGTCTTTTTTGTAGAACTTTGTACAGCATGCTCATTACTTAGCAAGTTAAGTGGTGCAGCTGCAAGCGTGTATATTTTTTGTGAGGCAGATATGATATAATATTAGGAGGTTAGATTGTTGGCTGATAATAAATGGGCATTACGTGACCTATAACTGTAGTCTACAAAACGAAGGACCGTTTAATTATGTGAAAAATAAAAGTACAAAACTGTGAATATTTAATTATAGTTGTTTCTTGATATACTATCTTGTGTGTAGCACTCGGGACACAACTGCCACAGCATAAAAGGAGAAGGCATGCATATGCTTTGTTCGTGTTTGAGGAAGACGCATTGACATAGCTCGAAAACAGCATAGAATCACTTCAATATGGAGAATGCTCTGTGCCTTGAGCCCTGCAGCTTTAAATACGGGCTGCCTTATGCTTTTAGACTCCCAGGAAGGTCGAAGGTGGTGGTTGCAGCAAAATTCAGGATTTTCGCAAGAGGAAGCTATCGTAAAATATCCCTCCACAAACGGAAAGTGGGAAAAAAAAGAATTTACAACATTTCAATGTAACTAAATTAGCATAAATTTCGACTTAAACGGTAGAAATAAAGAACAATTCAGTTACGTACCTTAGTAAAAGAATATAGCAACCAGAAATAGAGGAAATTAAAAATCAATACACAATACATATGCACCGGCAGTGATTTAGCTGGTGGGTAATACTGGCATATATGCTAATATTTATTAAAAAAATCAATAAAAAAAATCAGGATGATGTATTTCCACCATTGAATTCTATGTGGGGAGAGGGTTTGCATAATTATACACAAATCATTTACATATGAAATAATGTTGTATAAAAACGCAAAATAGTTACTTTAACTAGAAAGAGAATGCCCTAACAAGTGGTCTTTCTCATGCAAATACAGAAACTAACAATGTACAGTGTTATAAAAGGGAAGGGAGCAATGCTCCACGTGCATGGTATAAAGAGTCGAAGGGACTTTCAAAGGGGCGTGGCCGGTATAATTAAGGACACAGCTGGAAACACACGTAAACTAAATCTGTGCTTAGCATAGAGTGCCGCCTGGCTGGTATTTTGCTGATTCTGTCATTCAATAAACATATATAATATAACAAGTAAAATTGAAAGGCTCACTCTCTAAAGTAGCCCCCTGGCAACAAGCTCTGCATCTTTTAAAAGTCCAAATTAAATGAATACCATGCCGTCGTGCATCAGGAGATTGTACCCAAAATACAGTTCGAAGATGCGCCATGAATTGTTGCCTGGTACGCGCAACATGGGTTGCAATATCAATGCAGAACTGTATTTCTTTAACAGGTGGAAAGCATGGACAATAATACATTACATTATAGAAGTGCCATGAGAGATACAACATTTTAGTGGACAGAAGGGGCTTGGTACCAATGGTATCAGCCCAGGATCACACAGTTTTGGGCACACAAGTGCGGGGTGTAGATTTTCAAGGGGTTTTATAGCTGCTGTCATCAACAAACAAGCAGTGGTGCAGAAAGGATGGCACCAATGACGGGAGGGAGGGGGTGAAAGCGAGGAGGCAACAGAAGGCCAACCAAAAGAAACAATTAGTGATGTCTCCTGGGAGGGGACCAAGAACCCAACGTCGGGACAGATGGACACAATTGACCAACCAGAGTAAAGGAATTTTGAAAGGCAGGCCAACCAACCAACCAGAAGCGCTGGGCGTGTTGAATGCACATAGACTAAATACAACATGCCTCGCAGGGCAGCGCATGCGCTGCCCAGGCTCGACCTAAAAAGGGAAATCAAGAAGACCCACGTAATTATAGATCTAGCAGATTGATAGATGGGATGCAAAAACATTTCTGTCGCCAAATTTTGGGGAAGCTAATAGGGTCCGCAAGAATAATATTTTATCTGATCTTCAAGCCGCTTCAGTAATTTATATTGGAAAACAGTACTAGTGGAGAAAGGCCATCTGTATGGGGTTTTTGTGGCCCTGAAATGGGCCTTTGACTCAATTCCCAGACACAACTTATGGACTGTATTAGGCAATATGGGGGTCCCTGATGGGAATCTTATCAATTTTGATTAGGTTGCATGAGCTTAATTTTGCTCGCGTCAGTGTGGCAGGAAGGGTGAGTTGACCAAAAGTTTTAGAATACAGAAAGGAGGGCGTCAAGACCGTGTGTTGGCCCCTACGCTCTTTTTAATATATATATGAATGACTTAAGGCCAGATTTAAAAAGGTGTTTTTCAGTAGCAAATGGCCCGATTAACAGAATCAGGCCATTTTCGACCCAAAAAATCCTTTTTAAATGTACAAAGCCCTGTTTTGTGATATGGTAACCTATTACCGTATCACAAAATGGGTTTGTGATTCGGTATTAGGAAGGGGCGTATTAAGGGCGCCCCTTCCTAATACCGAATCGCAAAGGTATGTGTGAATATTTTGCGACTGAAATGCGGTCACAAAACATTCGCATTTTACTGCCTACTTTAAGTAGGTGGTAACCCATTCACAATCGGGAAGGGGTCTCTAAGGGACCCCTTCCACTTTGTGAATGTTTGTAAAGATGTTTTTTAAGATCAGGCAGTGGTATCACAAACCACTGCCTTCTCTTAAAAACTGAAAAAAAACTGTTCATTTTTCTTTTTGAAATGCATCCCGTTTTTCTTTCAGGAAAACGGCCTGCATTTAATTAAAAAAAACAAAAAACATTGCCGTATTTACAAGCAATCACAGACATGGTGGTCTGCTAAGCCCAGCAGGCCACCATCCTTGCAATGTTTGCAATTCTCAATGGGTTGCAAACGAGTCCTACCTCATGAATATTAATGAGGTAGGTCGATTTGCAACCCACTGGGAATCACTAAATGTGTGAAACACACATTTCTACATAGCTGTTTGCGATTGCCAAATAACAAATCGCAAAAATTCGCTATTAGGTACGAGCAACCCCAAAGCTATGTACATCTGGCCCCATGTGCGCTATCTTGACTTTGCCTGAAATAATGCTCCAAAAATTTGGGGAGTCAAAGTCCCAACACTATTGTTTGTGAACGATACATTGCTTATATCCAAAATCCCATCTGGAACTCAGGCCCTAGTGGACCATTTTTTATCCTTCTGCGCTGAAAGAGGACTGGAACTGAATATAAAAAAGACGAAAGTAATGTCCTTTAATCCATACACATCCAGAAGGTGCACTATTCTGACACATAATGAATTGCTTGAGCAAGTAAAAGCTTTTGACTATGTTGGAATTAGAATGTCTAATAAGCTAGCCTGGTTCTCGAAGATAGAGAAGAGGGTTCTCAAGCTACAGCAGGAAAGTAGGGTGATCTTAATGATGACAAAGAAGACTAGGACCAGCTCACTGTCTCCAGCGGTTGAGATATACAACGCTAAGGCCAAAGGATCTGCCCTTTATGGTGCAGAGCTTTGGAGACATGTCACAGTAAACAGCCTTTCTGTGATATAAAATAAATGTATTAGGTCCCTTCTAAAGCACCCCGTTTTCCACAGTTTTTAGACGTAGGTATTTTTACGAATGCTTTAGTAAGCAAATTTAGACTCTTACTGTACTAGTATAGACTGTGGGCTAATGACGAGGTGGTCCCGCATAGACTTCCTCTGATGGAATTAATGCGTCCCAATGTCTGTATGAAAGTTCCTTGGATAAGGTTTGTCAAGGATATGATCTTTAAGCTCAATCTTGCTTCCCTTTGGGACTCCCCTGCCGACACTGTTCTTATTTCCATGTCTGTGGTAAAAGACGGACTTAAGGTTTATCTGTGGGATGAGTAGTTAGGTAAATGTAAATCAAGCAGTCGGTCAGATAGTTTTCTAGATTTTAAAATGATTCCATCTCTTGAGGCTTTTTTGGACAAGATTACTTGACCTTTAGCCAATCAGTTGTTCATGAGATTTATATATGGAACGCTACCTATTAAAAGTTACTGTATCCTTTGGGGAGCTAGTTTTTGTGACAACACATTATGCCCTTCTTGCAAATTGGAAGTTAAACCTTTACATCATTTCTTTTTGTTTCTTAACACTAACCTAACTCCTCACAAGAAGTGGATTAAACCTATGTGTGGCTCTCTAGGTGTTAAGCAAATTGAACATGAGTTGAGAATAATGAGATCTGATATGAATGAACTGATTTTTATAAGTGTCTCTAAGTTTTAATTTTCTTCATGGGTCATTCACAAGAATATCTTTAGTGCCCGAATCTGATCCTTATTTTATTGTGTCTAGTTAACAGCTGTGATCTGTATTTTTGAAATGTATGCATGTTTTGCACCTAATGTACTTTTCTTAGGAATTGCGATTCCTTAATAGCGATTATTATGGAATCGCTATTAAGGAGTCGCAATTACCTATGCATGTAGATTTCGCAAAAACAATTGTGATTCCTACATATTCCATAATAGCGAATCGCAAATTGCGATTCGCTATTAAGGAATGCCTTCCCATTCATTCTATGGGCCTAGAGGCCCATAGGAATGAATGGGAATTGCATGCGCAATTTGCGAGTACCAAATAGGTACTCGCAAAGTGCGCATGCAATTTCAAGGGTGCCAAAAGGATACCCTGATGCACCCCTGAAATTGCCATGTGACCACATGTTGCGCACACACATGCCCCAAGGGCATGTGTGTGTGTGTAACATGGAACTTTGAAAAATGCACTTTAGTGCATTTTTCAAAGTTTTCGCAAATTACCATCAACTTTAAATTGACGGTAATTTGCGATCCCTAATTGCGAAATCGCAATTTAAAATTGCATCATGCATTGCATTTAGGGAATCGCAATTTGCGATTCCCTAAATGCATTCGCAATTTAAGTAATCGCAAATTTTGCGATTACTTAAATTGCGAATTTGCATTTGGGTTGATGCACCCCAAATGCAAAATACGATACAGTAAAGGGGCAGATTCTGCGAATCTGCCCCTTTGCGACCGGGAATTAGAATGATGCATGCGCCCCTATGTGCTTTACTATTATTGATTGGTGATGCTCATAATCTGATTATTTTCTTACTACACTATTGTTCGATGATTGACCTTATGTGATTGTTTTAAATTTGGCTGACCCTCTTGAACCTAATGCTTGTTTTGCACTTATTGTACTTTGGCACTTTAAAACATTCATGTGCAATATTATGGTTGAGTAGGGTTGTTCACAACTTAATTATTTTGTTGCACTTGCACTTTATGATATTCAAGCGTGATATGTGTAGGTGATCCTTACAATTGTTATTTGGGAACATCTCAATCTCTTGTCATACCTGTGTGAACTACAACTACCTTTTATTTTTACGGTGACTTATGGTCTTTTTGTTTGTGTGCAAAGATAGAGTGTTATTTGCCATTTTATTGTTATGTGATTTTACTGTGCTATATAGTTGATTGTCTTAGTGTGATTGATATGTTTTTAAGGATCTTGAATCTGAAATAAACTATATTGTTAAATTGATAGGCAAATAATATTAATTAATATTTTGTTAAGTACTACACTAATAAAGGAATCTTCCTATGTTTATCAGAGTATTGTTAGGGTGAATTGATGAAGCATAACATTTTTGTATTTTAGTTAGACACTTTTATACCTCGTCATGTTTAGTATGCTTCCAAGTGCTGTGATGTCAATAATTGTGTTATTCCAGATTGGTCGTTGGCTTGACACATGATGAGGAATGAATTACTTTATACAAATAATTGTTTACAGTCAATAAAAAACAGCGCTTCCAAATGCTGTTCCAAGTGATTAGTTTATTCTTGTAAAAATGTTCACAGCCACACAGCCAACACATGTTTCACGACACCGTCGCTTCTTCAGGGCTTTTTGACAAAAAATATATTTGAAATGCAACAATACATAACTTCATTTTTAACCTAATAAATTAAATACATACATACTGATTTCAGTTTTTCTATCCATTTGATGACATTCATGTTTTTCATTGGAAATCTACTTTTGTCCCCATACACATTACAATATCATCCCTTAGATACATTTTTGAACCACAAAAGAAACCAAACATATACATGAATATTGATTGATATTTAAAATAATTCAAACAATACCAAAAAATTTGATCTTTCAGATTGAATGACCTTTCAGATGCTTATACACTTTACTAAATATATTTCACAAGGGGAATTGCCTATCTCTTTCATAGCTTGCGAAAGTTGATTATCATCAGAGCTAATCAGATGTGAGTTTGTATAGTACTGTGAACCAGTTAGAAAAATAAATAAATTAGTACTCCACAGGTGACCATAAGTGCTGAAACGCATATCATAACTTAAAATACTGTGTTGTCACAGATCTCAATGATTTCCTCATTCTTATCATCTTTCATATCAACAGGTCCTAAGATTAAAGTAATCACCCTGATATCATTGTTTATATTCATATTCTAAAATCAAACATTTTCTTACATATAGCTTGTGCATGTAGGGGCATATGTATGAGTTTTGTGGTGCAGGGCAGCACAGCAAGTCACCCTGCTGTGCTGCCCTGCGTCACAGGGAAAGGGCAGGAATGCTCCATATTTATCCAACACGTGCATTCCTGTCCTTTTCCCTTCCAGCGCTTGTGCCACTTTGGCAGCCTAGCGCCAACACAGGCACCCTTGCCCCAAGGTGGAAGGATGCCTGTGTTGTAGGCAGGATTGTTTTGTGCAGGAAGGGGCACCATCCTGCACAAAAACAATTATGGGAGGCATTTTCCTCTTTCTATGTGTGTTGCATAATGCATCACACATAGAAAGAGGTAAAAACAAGGAGAAATAAAGATATTTTTCCTCGCTACGCCTCACCTGGGGAGACATATTTTTTTGGTATATTCCCAGGTTTACAAGGTCTTGTAAATTAGAGAATGCATCAAAAACCATGGGAGTTGCGTAGTAGTGCCAGTGATCTGAGAATAGCGTTGGGCAATATTTATGATACCTGAGCATTGTTATCAAATAAATTACTTTGTTTACCAAGAAATAGGCATAAAAAGTCATAACTAAGCCTACCTCTCTTTCCTGGATGCCTGGGGCAGACTCGATAGTGTGACTGCAAGATGGGCCTGTGGATAAGTGTGAATATTCAACGGGCCCACCTCATAGTGAGTATACCGATGGTCCCACCTACATTCAACTGACTGGAGACACTCCCCTGTTGGTGTTCACTGCAGGTCTTCATGCTATTCCTTGTTCATTCTCTGAAGGGAAAATGTGCATTTTGAAGAGCCTATTCTGTGCTGTAGAGCCTCCCTAAATTGTTAAGAAACATATCGATACTTTTGTATGTTTTGTATGTTTGTCATGCAAGAATGTAGTATAGATATATTTGGAGGTGCTGTTAAGGGGGTTAATGTTGTGGTATATTGCCGAGATGTAGACAAAACGAAAATGTGGATTCAGAAATTCCGGTAGGTGTTTGGGGTGCATAAAAATTGTGAATTATAAAGGTTCTCACTGGTGGAAAGCATGTGGTGCTGAGGAACTGGAAATCTGACTTTCATCTCAAATTTGTGGACTGGATAGAAGAGATTGCAATGCTAGGTACGTTAGAGTGAGATACTCTACTGGCGACTTCCTAAACATTCTGAACTAAATTACATAAAACATTATGATTTTCAGGAGCAAATAATGGAATTACCACAGAACGGAACTGCAAATGTTTTATGTAAATACTACTCCAGTAAGCAATAAGTTTGCTGTACAAAAGTGATGCATCTTGGTAAAGAGATAAAGTAAAGCCTGCATTGTTCTCTATTCTGTGTGTGTATACAGTGTGTATGCAGAACAATGTTGTACATAGTGCTGAGTGACTGTTCTATTTAGGTCTGACCTAGAGGCTGCTTTAACTGTCTCGCCAGCCTCATGTAATCAAAAATTCATACATAGAAAATACATAGATATTTACATACACATAGAGCTTTGGGTCAGCTCTCTTCATCCATTGGTCCCTTTCAAATGTATTTCACGTTCTGCTTGTGCCCTCTACAGCTTACAGGGCAGTGGATCAGACAACGTCAGCCATTGGGCCCTTGCACTGTGAGTGATGCCATTTTGCCACATCGCATGTGCCCATCTGTGTGACCAGAAGTGTACTTATAGTGCCAGGGCTTATGAATAATGCTTTAATTTGCCAATACTTATTTATTTCCATTCTTTTTATCATTAGATGTTTTTAGTCATCCTTATATGTTTAAACTCAGTCTTGAGGTTACAGTAATTGAAAGGTAATAGTAGCTTTTCTTTGCACCAATAAGAATCTTATTTTCCTGTGCTGTGCATTAAAAGGGGGTTTTGTACTTAAGTACGTCTGCCTGATACACAGCTATAAAGGTCTATGTGGAGTTTTGCTTTTCAATTTAAAGTTTTATTGTAAGCAAATGACCAGCATGTTTAGGAGGAGGCATGTTACCTTTTCTTATTCTTATTATTGTTGAGACATATTCTTGCAAGGCTAGTCCTATTGGCTTTGCCATCGGCTGTTCTATCCATTCTGGAAGAAAATGTTTCTCATGAAATCTAAGCCCCATGGTACACCTGAGACATACTGCATTCTTTTTCCTCTCTGAGGATTCCTGTCCCTCTAATATGACTTTATTTGGCCAGCATGTTGTTCAGTCTGTTCAGATGAGCCTCTCGGCCTTGTTCTACGAATAACGGCAGCGCTGTCCCTGAATGGTGGTGGGTGATAATAACATACGATTTGTAAGCACTGACCGTGGGGAGAGTAATGACTCAGTCATTTTTAACTGCACTATAATTGTCAATACACGCTTTGGAATTTTACGTTTAAAGATCAATTGCTTTTGTTGCTTTGATGTTCGAAGCTTTCAGAAGTGAAAGAATCTGGGTTTCAGTGAAGCTTGATATGCCACGTTTGATGTCTGTCTAGCTCACTCTTCCGGCTTGGGGTTTGTCATACCACGGTTTTCTGCTTGGTGTTTTACCATTTGTTTGTTCATTGACACATGCAGCTTCAAACATTCTGTTCGTAGCCCTGTGAACCTTTGTTATTATGGGCACTTCATGAATCACCTTTTCTCACACAACCTTTAAGAAGTTTGTTCACTTGTAGTGAAGGCCTCAAGAAGTCAGTGTTCTGGGTTAGTCAAGTCTGAGTCAAAACCCTGGCTAGTATCACCCTGATGACAGGAGCTGTGAAAGGGTCACTGAGAAACAAGCAAGCCTAGCTTCTACGCTGCCACTTCAGGATAGTTTCACATTTAAGGAGCGTCTTTTAAAATATGCATTTAATTAAAAGCATTACACAATCCTTTTCTCAAGCGGCTATACAAAAGTAAAACTTTTTTGATAAAAATGAGCAAATCAAGGAAGAACAGGAGAAGTGAAAGTTGGAATCGCTTTGGAGAAATTAAAAGATATAAAGATTTGATTTAAAGATATGATGCACAATGTATGAATAAATGGTGTATTCTAAGCACATATCTCCAAATGTGATAGAGGTTTTCAGGACCATTCTGAAAGGGTCTCCTAAAGTAATGCAATACTTCGTATCTGTAACAATACTCAACAAGCATTTGCAATGCAATAGGTCTTGCATTTGCAAGAGTTTGAGCTATTGGCATTGTAAATGGCAATGCCTTTTATTTATGTGTTTTGAAAACGTGCAAGCAGTGCGGAAACACGCACTTCGTACTTATACTCCTTGCTTACGAGAAGCAAGCCTGGCAGTAAAAGCAGTGTAGTTACTGCCAGCCATGCTTCTCATAAGCAATGACTATCAGTACAAAATACCTGTTTACTCACCGCTTGCAGGTTTTCAAAACACATAAATAAAAGGCATTGTCATTTATAATGCCAATGTTTTAGTGAACTAAGTGTAAGTCTTAGGCATCTCTATAAGCGCAAATAGCAAAAAACAATCCATGGCTGGATCTAGGCATAAGAATATCTTATCTTATGCAATTGTGGGACGGTATCTCTCTCCAAGAAAGGGGAAATAAGGAGAAAGCTTGTTGGAAAGATGGAAAAGTGTGTGTGGGAGGCATAAATTCCTTTCATGAGTTTGCTTGCCCTACATCTGTGTGAGGGAAGCTTGCATTGTGCTGCTCACGTTGTATGTGTTTCATGAGAGGGAAGCTGTGCTGCTACTGCACTCTTGCAGTGTTACATCTGTAAAGTGTGTGAGGGAAGCTTGAAATTTGCTGCTCACATTGTACGGGTTTCATGAAAGGGAAGCATGCACTGCTACTGCGCTCTTTGCACCTCTTCATGTGTGAGAGAAGCTTGCACTGCTTCTGCCAGAGTTACAACTGGATCGGGTATGAGGGATGCTTAAACTTCCACTGCCTGGGTAGTACTTCTTTTGCATATGGGATGTGCACTACTTCAGCACGTGCTGCGTTGTTCCACTTGTGGAACTTGCGTTGCTGCTGCAGCGTTATAACTTTGGTATGAATAGGAAGCACCTTATTTGTGGCTGTCTGTGCTTTATCTGTTATGAGCGTGAATGAAGCCTGTGCTGCTTCCCATGCTACACATGTTCTTACTGAGACTCCCCCTGCCTGCTATGGAAACTGCTGTCGCCGCTGCTGAACATGTATTACCGTTTATTTGTGTGAATTATGTTTGTAGTGCTGCTGCCCATGCTGAACTTATTTTATGTGTTCAGGAAGCTTCCCTGGCTGTGGACCATGCTGTATCTGTTTACTGGTAAGCGTGCTTGCAGTCTGCCAGGTGATATTATACATCCAAGCTGAGGTGCCGGCGGATCTCAAGTCTATGCAGAAGAGCACACAAGTGGCCTCAATGGCTGCTTTGACATGCAGGAATTTAATGGGCGACGCTAAAGAGCCAGGGGATGTACTGTACACCATGTCACCAATCCGAGGGAACTCTGCTTTCACGGGACAATAGAATAAGTGTCCAATTGTTTGCTTGCATTTGAATACTGTCAATATTTATTTGAACCCGAATGCTTTACACAGTCAGCGAGGCCGTCTGTCAGGAATTTAAGTGCCCGCCCCTCACCCATTTTGTGGATATTACTGGCATAGAGGGGTCAAATTACCAGTTCAGATCACACTTTGTGGTTGAGTGCCGGAGCCGGGATTAAAGCCCTGATGTTCTTGAACCACCCTCGACCCTACAGCCACCAAAAGCATAATATAAACAGATAAGCAAAGCGTGTTCCCTAGACCCGTTTCCTCAGTCCCGGGATTTACTGCAGTGTACAGAGGAGTGAGAGACTGCCAGTAGGTGGAAAACTCGCCCCGTAAGAGTACCGTGCGTGCACCCAGTAACCTCTCCATGCACAAAAGTTTCCATTTTTGGACGTAAATAATCATTGTGATAAAACACCTCAGCTGGGGGCTGTTTTTACACAAACAGTTAAACATAATTCAGTATGTTTAACTGTTTCTAAAAAAAATTAAACCCTGGAGGGGAAACCAAGGAGGTCACCGTCACAGGTGATACTGGTGCCAGAACACGTCAGTAGAGAAGCCTCGTGGTGGGGGGCACGCCCACCACTAGGAGAGAAAATACTGACGAAGAAACTTTTAGAAGAAATAGAACCACAATGCACTGGAAGCATCAACGCATATGGCCTTGCCCTCCACTCATTGCTCCACCTCCCACTGACCCTTCCCCACATCCTCCAGCCACCATGTGCCCTTCCTCGCTTACCTGCACGACGGTGCGGGGTCGCAAGGCGAAGGTGGGGAAGTTGCCTCGTCCGTGAATGGGCACGCTCTCCCCCAGGATGGCGTCCAGGCGCTGCACTTGCTCCCAGCTCAGCATGCTGAAGCGGCGCAAGACACACGCCGACAGCTGGCTGCCCGGTCCGCGGCGACACTGCGGGGACGACATCACTCGGCGGCTCCTGGGGTGTGACGTTGCTGCTCCTGACGTAGCGACCTGTCACCTCTGGTGTCCGTGCGCGAGACAAACATAATTAATTTTCTAAGCCTGCACAGTGTCCTTATTTCGACTCGAGTAACCTTGACGTCACGAGAGTTGTGATGTAAAGTAGCGAGACTGGCGTCGCGAGCCCCTCGGCAGGTGGCAAAGTAGCAAGTCTGCGCGAATGCAAAAAAAAGTGCTTAGGAGACAGTATAACACCGCCAGTATAAAGCCGCAAGTAAAAGATCCAGTCCGGGTGGGCGGGGCCAAAAGGAGACAGGGCAGTAACAAGGAGGGACTAAAAAGCCTCACTTACAATCCAAAGCCAGCGTTTAGCATGAACAATGAGGCGGAGCCTACACTCCACTTCTGAAATCTAATTGATTACAAGAAGCCTCGCAGAGCGAGCAGCACATGCGCGCTGCAACGCTAGGCGAGACCTAAAAACAGTCTTCTTCTGCTTAAAAATATATATGTATATACTCTGTGCACACCAGGCTTCTCCAGCGAGTAACTCGTGAGCTACTTACTGGTAGCTCTCCACCAACCCGAAAGTAGCTCTCATGTGTGCAGCTTGTCAGGCTAAGTTTGAAGCTATTGCTTGGTTGATTTGACATATGTATACCAACATTGGAAACTGTGTATTCAAGACAAAAATATGTGCATTTTCAGAACTCTTAAGCTGTTTGGAGAAAATGTGGTTGAATTTCCCAAATATATTTAAGATCTGACTAATAAATCATGTGGTGAGAGACTTCTACTAATATTATTTACTTTGTGCCTGAGGCATTGCAGCTATGGCTATTATGTATTAACAATGTATAAAGCGATACCAAAGGGGGATGATGGACGAAGTGTTAGAGCAAATCAAACACTCACCCCCAGTCAACTGATCTGGGTTTAATCCATCATCATTCTTTAGCTCACTCCACCACCTCAGTTCAGACATGGCCATATGTAAATCAGTCTGACCCTGTGCCTCATGGGAACAGTCCAGCCCGAACTGCCAAGCAAAAAAACGATGGATTTAGGCCCAGATCTCTGTACTGGGGTGAATGTATGACATTGTTCTGCATTCTGTCCATCAATTGTTGTTTTTGCATTTGTCACCCCGAGTGGGACGGGTATGCCCAGACGTGGGTCCCGTGCTCTCCATGCCACTGGAATCAAGCTATCCTGGCTGAAGTGGGGTGATACCCCGAAACCGGTCCTAGGATGCTTGTTTCCAGTCCAGGGAGGACCTGGCTTGGCAGTTCGGGCTGGACTGTTCCCATGAGGCACAGGGTCAAGACTGATTTGCATATGGCTGGGTTCAAACTGGAATGGCATGGTGAGCAAAAAAACGATGGATTTAGGCCCAGATCTCTGTACTGGGGTGAATGTATGACATTGTTCTGCATTCTGTCTATCAATTGTTGTTTTTGCATTTAACAATGTATAGGCATTCCATATCTGCAAAGCATTTTTTTACTTTACTGTTGGCAGCCATACCTGGGGCCGTATTATACAAGTGCCCTGGGGGCGCAACGGGTGTTTGCGTCCGCTTAGCATGCCCCCGGGGCACTTTGGTATTTCAGAAGGGGCCGCAGATCCTTGTGCAGCCCCTTCTGTAATACAATACCGATAGCTCTGGCGCACATAAAGCGCCAGTGCTAAATTCAGAGGGCGTTCCCTCATTTGCATGGGGGCGTAACCCATGCAAATGAGGGAATCCCTTTGCCTCTGCACCCCCGCCATCTTACAGACGTGGGTGCAGAGGCAAAGAAGCTCTCAGGAGGCGTACTGACAGTGTGCCATCTAAACAGTGGTGCACTGTCAGCGCGCCCTCTGATGGCAGCCCTCTGCAGAAGGTAAAGGGGTCCTATGGACCCCCCAGACATCCCCTTGCTGGCGGGTTCAGTCACTCACTGTACCCGCCTACAAGAGAATCTCTAATCACCCTTCAAAGTGCAGGTGGATTGCTGCCTGAACTGTGAAAACACTGAGCGGCTTTTAAGCAGTCACTCCATTTTTCACATGAATGTGCTGCCCCTAGGGCAGCGCGCGTTTGAGGCTGCACTAGGGGCAGCGTATTCATCATAATACGGCGCATTTTCATTGTTTGCGCCGGGCGCACCTTTTAAAAGGTGCACCCGGCGCAAAAAATGAAAATGCTCTTTTTGTGTAATACGGCCCCTGGTGCTCTGATGTGATCACTGCTGATACTCTTACATATTGTGGCAACTGATGTAATCTTGTCTGATGTGCCATGATTACAACTCTAAAAATATTATCAGTCTGATATGATTTTCATTGTACATAAGTAACTCTTATTACAGAAAAGGTTGGAGACCTCTGGTGTACTCAGTAGTGTAAACAAATGGAGTATAGTGGAAGGTGCCATGTGTACAAGTGCATAAATATTATTACACCCATCATATGCCAGTAGGCAATTACTGCTTTGGAGAAAATGTCATTGCAAATTAGGAATGCTGCAGACCGCTGACTAAAATACACTAATTAGGGGAGGGCGTTGCTTGTATGCGGAACATGGCAGCCGCATTTTAGTGCGCCTCCGACTGGTGACCCAATATTCCACACTATCCTGACAATCTATGGGACCGAACTGCTACAGTCAAGCCGACTAGAGTCCGAAATGCAGTCTGTGAAAGCTTCATCGGCCTGAGAGCCGTTGAGGCAGCCGATAGCGGGGGTCGTGGGGGCGCGGCTGGGCAGACTGAGGCGTACGCCACGAGAATTGGGCCCAGTGCTTACCGCGACCCTGAAGCAGGGATCTGCAGGGATCCAACAGCTGCTCTCGCATTTGACTGGAATAAGCAGCGTGGAGGTGGGGACCTTGTGGCTCTGCTGGTCGCTTTGCCGGCTCAGCGTGTGACAGCGCCTGGGGCGTGCCTGCAACTGCAGCTACGACATTGGGGTGGCACCGGCCAAGCGCAGACTGCATGGTTGAGTACCGCCCACCGAGGTGGGGGCAAACACAGCACTATCTGGGGACAGAGCACTGTCTGTGACATCCAGCTGGGTTATAACGCCGGAGAAGAGGGAGCTGAGTGGATAGCCGCTGCGTCCAGGCGAGGACCCTCGGTGTGACTCCGGGAGGCGTGCAGCTGTGGTGTTGGAGAGCCAGGCTCTGGAGAGTGGGCCGCACGTTGCACAACTGGGCCCTATCCAAATAAACCTGCAGTGAGGGGCAGCAGAGCAAAGAGGTGAGTGCTGTGTGCCAGGAGGCACAGGACATGACCATGGGCGTCCGCAGAAATTTTTCCAGGGGGGGGCAAAATGATAACGTCATCACCATCCTCCGACATCATGTGTGCCAGGTGGGGCACAAGAAACACTGGGGCGCAGGAGGAGCCATGGGGGGCAGGAAGCAGGCTGCATATGATCTCATACACCATAGGGTTATTGTGCCGCAGCCATCTCTTTCTTTTGTGGCCTTTGGTAGATATCATTCACACCTTCTAGCAGTTGGCAAAGAAAAAAGCAGAGCTCAGCTGCAGGCAGGAGCGGCTCTTGGCCAAAAGTGAAAAAGCACAGGCATGCAAAGGGTTTAGAAACCTGATGCAAAGGCTTAATGGAACTGACACTAAGGTCTTTGTTGTATGACCATTAACACACTCCATTCTATATATTAGTGACAGAAACTGCTAGACTGCATTGCGCACACACACAAAATGTGGTTGCACGACCCTAAATCACAGCCAAAGCTCAACGCTTACCCCCAAAAAATCCCATAGAAGGTTCCATTTGAACCACAGCTTCACTTAGTTTCACAAAGCACGGAAAGCAGCCTGCAGGATTCTGTACCCTGGCAGCAGACAACCTCCAGTTTTCTCAGTCCAACACCTTCTGCAAGCATGGATGACCTAGCTCCTAGAGGCGATCCACATTAAAAGTGTATGAAACACGAAAGTGCACCCTGCCACTTTGTGCAGCTGCGTCCCTGCATAGAGAACCACTAGCTGCTAAATAACCACACATATAATAAAAAATAATAACCCTTGAAGTTCTCTTGGCCGAAGGACACTGCATCCCACACTGCACTGGGAAGTAAGGCATTCGGGACATGTATGTCACTGCAGCAGTGTCCAGACGATTACCCAGTATCTACTACAGATGAGGTACCTACATCTGGCTATCTGTGGAGCACTGCACCTCCCTGACTTTTCCTGGCACTAGCTGCAGAAACAACAAAAGCACAATACGTTCAGGCTCTACACTCTGTCGGACCGAAGAGTGTTCTCAGTGGTCGAAGTGGGGGGAAAAAAAGTAAGGGAACTGTGGGCGCAGAATCAGAGGGCGTGAATAAGCAGAGGATTGGGTCAGTGGGCGTAGTCAGAAGTGTGGCTAGAAAAAGCAAAACATCCCAATTATCAGTATTTGTTTGGCATTTCACTGACCAGTTACAGCTTATTACGTTATTTGACTCAACCAATGGATACACATGTTTATTTAAGGTTTAATATGAGTTCTTGACATTACAATACATTCACAATGTGGGATACGTTTCCAATCACAGACTGTCCCAAATACGCTTAAAAGTGGAATCACAAGCCATTTGTCATCAGCACCTCTCCCTTTTTCCACAAGAGCAGTTCAAACATGAATGGCAAAATATTGTAGTTTGCAAATGTTTTCCACATAATTATGGCTCTGCCATACTTGCCCAATAATACATCATCTGTTGCATAATTTGACAATTCTAACTAAAAATTGTTTGTAGCTCAAATGCATCAAAAATTACTAAAAAATGTGACTTGTGTTGCTGCGAAGTGGAGACCCTTTGCAAAGGTTGACTGGTCACCTTTCTCACTGCTGCATTTGTATGTTACATTGGTACTGAGGCTAAATCTTTGCAAAGACTGTTAGTATGTGTAAGAATGTCAAACTAATAAAGCATCAGAAAATGTACTGCATTACGCTACAGCCTACTATCCCCCTGCTGTTCGCCCTCGTCATGGAGCCGCTGGCAGTGTGGGTGAGGGTGGATGCACAGATTCAGGGCTTTGAATGGGGAGATGGTTTGTCAGATAGAATTGTGTTGTACGCTGATGATGTTCTCTTCTTTCTCACATCACCAAGTATGACAGGCCCAAGACTTTTGCGGATCATGAACATCTTTGGAGAAACCTCGGGCCTATATATTAATACATTGAAGTCCACGGTCTATACCTGGGCCATATGCACCAAGATGTGCAATGGGCATCGGGACTGCATCTAGCCACCACTGGTTTTAAATAGATGGGTGTCCATGTATCCCCTGAGGCAGCAGTGGCTTCGAGTGCTAATACTGAACCAGTACTAACCCGTCTCAAAGAAGATATAATTATCTGGTTGGTGCTGTCTCTCCTGGGATGGTCAGCAGTTTTTAAAAGGTCTCCCTGCCCAGATTCCTCTACTAATTACAGAATTATCCTTATGAGATCCCATGATACTGGTTTTGTAGGCTGAACTCCATCCTCAATACTTTCTTGTGGGATGGGGATACTCCTAGAGTGGCTCTAGCCAAATGTTTCCAGTCCACCTACTGTGGTGGCATTGCAGAAGCTAATGTAGAATCCTACTATCTGAAGGCCCATCTCCTCATCATAAATGACTGGGGGTATGATACACAAGGAGACCCAAGATATGCACTTGAGAAATTGGCAATGGGCACCACTCGTCTAGTGACGTACCTCTATAGTACTGGTAGAAATACTGACCTTCCCCCGGCAAAGAAAACTGTTCTTAAATCCTGGTGTACAACACTACATTGGATGAAATGGTGGGGCAGACACCAAGGTGGTGTGAGGGCTTCCTTCCACAGGTGGCTGCGATGTCAGGATTCCAGAAGTGGGATCTCATTGGGATCTCTACATTGGGGGAAGTTATGCAGGGCAAGGTTCTTAAATCCTTTCTAGGTCTTCAGAGAGAATTTCACATACACCGTAGACAATTCTATAGATATCTTCAGCTTCGCCATGCACTGACCTCATACATAGTCTCCCTTTCTGACCTCCCTGAATTCAATTCCCTCAAGGGTAAGATCCTTAAGGGGGACCTAGGAAACCACAAGGTTGCCAAAATTTACCAAACACTAATTTCTGACCAACCGGACAGATTTGGTGCCCTCCCTAGAGCCTGGGAAACAGATGAGGTTGAGCTGGAGAATGAGGACTGGACAGAGATTCTGGTTTCCCCGCGAGAGGAAGCCATTGCAGCTAGGCTTTGTTTAATTCAATTTAAATAGATACAGGGTTTACCTTACACGCTATCGTCTCTGGCTTAGGGGAACGATTGCCTCCCCTGCGTTTTGTTCATTGAAATATGGAGGAAGTCACTTTTCTCCATAAGGTTTGGAGTTGTCCGGCGTTAGACAGATTTTGGCGGGGATGTTCACATGTATTAGTGAGGTGCTTTCCTGGAACACCCCACAAAACCCCAGGATTGCTCCTGTTGACTAGATATTTGTGCCATGCTTGTAGAAGGCTTTGGACTGTTTTCCTGTACCACAGAAGATTCGTCCATCACTAAGTGTGACACAGAATGCTTGTCAGTAAGCACTGTGCCACAAAAATTAGAATTCCTGTCCATCACTTACTGTGACACAGAATGCTTATCCATCAATTACAGGGACACAGAATGTCTGTCCATCAGTCATACTTCAGAGAATGCCCACTCTTAAGCTACTTCAGCAAACCATGCTTGTCTATTACTTGCAGCATTTCAAGAAAAGTGCTTATCAGTTCTTTATCCCTGCAGGATGAGTGTCGTGTGAAGATAAAAAAATCCTTATCATCAAGCGACAAGAATCTCTTGAGTATGAGCCCAAAGACTGTCCAACAATACAGTAGTGTTAAAAGCAATTACTCTTGGCAAGTAATAGATCAATCTATATCTATACTCTTACGCACCCAATCATACAATGCCACTTCATCAATCTAGAGAAAGAGAAACCAAAGGATGTGTGTGTGTATAACAAATTTTTAATTAAAACTTTATAAAAAAGTACATCATAAATTTCATCAGTAATAAAAATTCATATACAATGATTTCATATTAAAAACAAAGAGAGATAACGAACAAACAGACATAGATTTTTGTCATTTACAGTGGTTATTTCGAGAGAATCATTAGTAGTACTGTCAACATATGATTTTTGAAACAATACTGTGTTCCTCGAATATAACCCCACACTGATGGGCGTCGACGCGTTTCGGTGGTACAAAGAGATGAATAAGATCACCTTCTTCAGGACAATAATAAACTACCCCTCCTTTTTAAAAAAAAAAGCCTGTTAAAACATAAATCAAATGTCAAAAGAATATATCCTCATTGTACTTGTTAAATGAACAATTTAATACTTACTATTTTTTTCAATGGCACTTTTGGTATACATAACCACATGCTCCATGTCCTCTCAATCCAGACCGTGAAGTGGAGACCCATAACATGCATTCATACATGCCACATTCAATCCTCTAATCCTTCATTTTTTATTTTTTATTATTATATTTATTATTTATTATTGACTCACCTATAAAACTTTTTGGGTGAATTTCATTTGGGTGAGCTGTTCATGCTTGTATATTTGATGAATCGGCCCTTTGTCATAAAAACCTTTGGAATACATTTAAGCGATTTTTAGACGTTTGGGGGACACCCTACAATTGGGAATTTGTCTCAACCCATAAAGGGTGGGTAACTTACCTTTGAGAATATGACTCCTCCCGTATATTTTTTGCTTCCCTTTCAATCAATAGGGAGTGGAAATGCAATCCTTCATTACAACCTAATAGGTGACCAAGAAATACAAAAAAAGATATATAAGAATCCCCTTTTAGCTAGAAGTACTGCCCCTCGAGTGGTTGTTTATGCTCCATATGAGTTTGACCAACCCCTACTTTTTAGAATTGTAGCAACAATACAATAGGACATCATTGTTGTTTCAAGATTGGGGGTCAAACATTAAAGCTTCTAAGCAGGTCTAGCTGGGTATTTCCAGAAAAATGCCACAAGTAGCTTGTTGTATCCCTGTAGCTTGAACAGGAGGTCAGTCTTCTTTGTCCTCGGCACAAGAGGGAGCCAGCCCAGACCTTTAGGGCTCCTTTCAGGTCATAGACAGCAGGTCCAGTCCTCTTCTGTTCTTCCTCAGATATAGAAAGTGCTCTGAAGTGGGTGCCCGGACGTTCCAAATCTATTTCTGGCACTATCTGGTGGTTGGGAATGACTATTGGGCATGCCAAAACCAAAGGTGTAAAACTTCTTTGTGCCAACTCTACCCACTTTGTGCATTTTCAAAATACAAAAGTCTTCAGTCATGCTAAACTTGGGCTCCAAGGGCTGGGTGTGTGTGGAGAGGGTACTATGGTGATCCTAGTGTCCTTCCATGTCTAACACTAAAATCCAGTTTAAGACGATCACTGTACTCACATCAAACTCAAAGACAAGACCTGGAAGGGCAAAAATAGAGTCGTTCATCAACCAGACAGTGGATCCACAAGAGTCGTCTTGACATCCTGTTCTCTCCACTTTCAAGTGTGTCCCAAGGGTTATATGTAAACCAAGAGACAGACATCTGAAAAGCCCTTCAGTAATCAGACAGTGAATCCACAATAATTGTCTTGGCATACAGTTCTCATCCCTTTCAAGTGTGCCCCAAGGGTTATTTGTAAACCTAGCAGACCTAGCAAGCAGAATTTGCCACTGCAGGGTAAAAAAAGATGCCCACAGACCCCAACCTGCATATTCAGAGGAGTCATCTCTACCCTTTCAGGGCAGCCCATTGTTTGCTTCTGGGAAGCATTTTACACCAATCCACATTTATTCAAGGCCATTTACTAGCTGGTAGAAGCTAGAGAGTCAATACAAATTAGCCTCCCAGAACGTCGACAGGTAAATTTCTGAAAGTTACTTAACATTTATTAAAAATCCAACTTCACCATTGCATTTGGGATTTATGAACTATTAAAATAGTTGTTTCATTATTTTCTAGCAGGTCCCATTCCTGAGATACAGTATTAGTATTTTAATTTGTATGGTGTTTTCTACATTAAACTTCTATATGTCCTACTTTTACATGCCATGTACCCTGCACTTTGGGCTACATAGGGAGTGACTTATTATTATTTAAAGAGAGGTTTTGACAGGTCAAATTGCAGTTTTTACACTGCTATGTTCAGGCTACAATAGTAGGTCTGAAGCCATGCTTGCACTGCCACTGTAGTGGATGGCAGTGCTGCAGTCTACCAGTGGCGTTTAACTTCCATGTCCTGGGTACACTTTGTACCATATACTAGGGCCTTATTGGCAAGTTAAATATGCCAATTAGGAGTATGCCAATTCAACCATATTTAAAGGGGAGCACAGACACTTTACTACTGGTTAGCAAGGGTAAAGGGCACAGACTTCTAAAGCCAGCAAATTATAGGGTCTAGCAAAAGGCAAAAAATCTGGGTTGATCACCCAGAAAAGGCAAATTTCCTGCAGTATATATTAAAAGCACATAAATCAATTAATGTTTTTAAATACCTCATTTGTGGGATACAAATCTGTATATGCAAGTACACACACCTACAAACAACCTTTCTTAGCTTTCCACCATTCACATTTTCACAGTTGTCTGTCTATGGAGGGAAAGGGTGGCAGGCAGATCAATATCTAGCATGGATATGGCTTCAGTTATGAAATGTAGAAGTTCAGGATACAGTTTGCGATGTGGGATGTGACTGTGGTTTTTTTGTTGCGTACCATGAAGGTCAGCTCATACTAGATCAGGAAAACAGTAGCTACTCAGATTCTTTGTCGTGATTAGGCAAATCCATAGTCTTTTCAAGATGTGTGTTTCAAGCTGTGCACATCACAGGCTTTTTGTAGAACTATAAAGAAAACTGACTGGAGAAAAGTTAACAGAGCCCATTTTATTTACTTCTGAGTGTTCATCTCCTTGAAGCAATAATATGTGTTTAGACTCTATCTGTAATTGACATAATTGTTTTAAGGATTTGTTCTTCACTTTGGTTTAGATACTTATTGTCTGTTCTGGTGGCCAGAAGCAGCTTAACATAGTCAGTCAGCATTCAGGAATCCATTATATGTGATTTAGTTGAACACTGCATTAAAACATATATTTTGCTCCCTTACTTACTCACATCATCAAACAGCACTGCCCCGCCAATTCACTCATGCACTCATTCATACCTTAACCGATTTTCCACTCACTTACTCACTCACTCAACTGCTCAATCGCTCACTTACGTGTTAACTCTCTAGTCACAAATACATATGATTTTGTGGAAGAAAACTCCTACTTCAGGTTTTCAATGAGTCTGAAAGAATATTTATTGAAAAAATAGAAGAGATTGTGTGTCACAGAGTAAACCAAAAAGAGAACTCCCTAACACCTGTAATAAAGACAATCTCCAAGAGGCATTGTAGGGCGCACATCAGTACCCATTTATAGACATTTCTAGTATCGATCACATGGCTAAATTATTTCTAGGATATAGGCAAGTGCATGGGTGAAATCATTGGAGAAGGTGCAGACTTTCTTCAAAAGTAACATTTTAAAGAGTTTCAACTGAGCAAGCTGAATTTAAAAAGTCTCACCTAGAGTGCCAAGTTGCTTCACTTCGTGCGTGGAGATGGGAACATCTGGTAAGCAGAGTTAGCATAAGCAGAAAACTATTGTCAAGCATTTTATGATATAATGAGTTTAAATTTCACAACTTCTTGCTTATTTAAAGACTTACTTAATTACTAGGCTTCATATAACCGAAATAAAGCACAGGCAGATAGGATAATAAAACAAAATTATATGATTAGTGAATTCTCAACAATGCTAAAAACCTTAGGGTTTGATGAGTAGCCATTTACCCATTTTACAACACGATCAGGACAACTTTAAGTGTAAGTCACGTATGATACACTATCTCCGCTATATGTCAAACCCTAGATGTTGCTGTCCCTGGGTAGATGGAGGCACCCTCAGTCAAGAACACATTCTTTTATTTCCTTGAAGCACCAACAATACTCTGGAATCGACTATTATCTAAGAAGTTAGTCCCTACTAGAAACATCATAAATGCAATATCGTCAGGGTGTCCGATCATGCTCCTGTCAGTTTAGATATCACATTCACATACACAAACAGAATGCATAGGCCATCATGGACATTCAAACAAGCTCTGACTTGCTGAAAATATACCCCTGGGTCTGTCTTACATCTGTACTGAGAGATATTAAACCTACAAACTACATATCTTAGGTTAAGGAAACTGAACAACTACCGAATAAATAGGGACAACTTCCACTCACCATGATAGGGTGCACCAATCATATCAAAATAATTATAACACCCAAATGTCTTTACCTATTTAACTCACTACCAATTATTTTGCATAAGGCCTTTTTTCACTGACTTGGAGGCACAAATATCTGCATTCATATGTGGTATTTTGGGCCATAAGCGACCCAGGAGACTTTTTACAGTTTCTACAATTGTCAGGTAGGCCTGCCCCGATTTTCATTTTTATTACTGGGTAGCATTAGCTAAGAACAAGAGCAAATGAATTCATGACATCCGGGTTCGTTTTCATACATAAATTAATACTTATCTCCTCCCCTTTTTGCTACCTATTTCGAGTTTCCAATGTCTTATGGCACCCCAAACTTCTTAAATAAAAAGTCATTCAGGCTCATGTAACTGTTTGGCAACAGATCAGTAAACATTATAAAATCTCAGCACTTCTTGGCTATAAATCCATCTGGATTAACCAAACACTTTGAGAAGCTTCTAGAACACGTCTGAATTCCAACTGGGCAGGATCTAACTCTCAATTTATTTGTCAACTTTATAAAGAAGACACTCTTAAATGTTTTACAAAAATTATAAATGAGTTTAATATACCACATTCAAAGTCTATCAAATATCTACTACTCAGATCCTGCCTCACAGATAGCAGCCTTGCACCAGCTTCTGAAGTTCTACCACTTATCTCCATCAAAATCCTCTATCAGAAATTTGGGACTCCATTAGATGATGGCTTAGCACATTGGGCAGATAAGTGATTTAATTGTACATATGCAAGCATCACTGTCGAACAATTCATAGCTTTGTTAACACTAGTAAATCTGAAATTGCAATATTTTCGACATTTATTTGATTTTTATATTTCATCAGCCACAACTTTCAAATGGCTTCCAAGAACCACTGCTTGCTACCCCCGTTATCAGGAAATAGCCGCAGATAGTGTTCATATATTCGTCACATATAATATTAGATATAATCTACTTGGTATGTGAAATTACTCTTCCTTGAACAACTCAATTAATTTTGGTGGGTGAAGCTCCACATATCAATTCCAAGTGTGCCTTTCTATTGATTTTAATTGCGAGGTTAATAATCACTCGCCACTGGTGAAATTCAGCTGGTCTTAATCTACAACTATGCATACAAGAAGTGTTGGACATTTAGGGGGATATTCTCAAGAACGGGCGATAATTATCGCCAACCTAGGTTAACGCAATTTTACATAACGCCGTCTATCGCGGGAAACTAACGCCGTGTCAACGGCGTATTCTCAACACGCCGGCAACAGGCGATAGTATCCCGATAACGCGTCAAATGTCCGCGTTAAAATTACCGGAATGCCGATAAAAAAGGAAACCGGAACGTGAAAAAAGTGGCGATGGGCCAAACCGCGATAAAAATATCAGTGATAAGCAGTGCCAGGCTTGCTATTCCCACGTCAGGCGGGAAAAATCACCATAAATGTTGCACTTACACTTGTCAGAGTGATGTGCTAATGCAGAGGACTGACATGCACACAGGGAATGTGTGTTGCAATGAATGTATTTGCACATGCTGTTCATGTGGTCATTTTGTACTGTTCCATGATTGCTAAGGACAGTCACAATGTGACGTGCTCATGCGAAGAAATTGTTAATGATTGTGTTCCTTCGGGCAATTCCTGCTGCAGCTGCAGTGGGGTGTGGTCCACCTGCCTCATCTTCCTCATCATCGTCCGGTGCATCTGGCACTGGGATCCATGGGGCATTGGTGCGTACACATATGTTGTGCAATACACAACATGCAATGATCATATGGCACACTATTTCTCGGCTGTACAGGAGTCTTCCACCTGTGATGTCCAGGCACCTGAAACGTGACTATAACACGCCAAATGTGCGATCAACAATGCCCCTGGTGCGTTTGTGGCCCACATTGTACTGCCTCTGGGCCGGGGTGTTCAGGGCTCGGAGGGGTGTCATCATCCACTGGCAGAGTGCATATCCTTGTTCACCTGTGAGAGGTAAGTGAGATTAGTGTAACTTGGTGGTTCTGCATGCTGTGTTGGCAGACTTACAAGTTTTGTGGTGTGTGATTTGTGTGACTTTGGGATTCATGTTTGCCATGTATTGCTTCTGGCAAATGTGCTGGATCAATGTGTATTACGTAGCCTCACAGCTGCTCCTCCCTCCCCCCGAGCCTATTTACTTATGTGCGCTGCGCAGTTGCATCACTTGCACTCCTACGGCACACCATTGTCATGCCTGTCTGCGCATGTCCGCAAGCCTGACAACAACACTGTAATGTTGACCGTTGAAGGTGGCCGGCCACGTGTGTGTAGGCCTATGGTCAGGATATGGCGGACACAGAGACACACGCAGTAGTTACTTTGGTGGCCATCCCGGAAGTGAACCACGCCCAGAGCCCCAGGCTATTTATTCACACTCCTACGCTGGACTGGCGTACGCCGGCCCAGCCCACTACACTTACGCTTACAGGGGGGGGGCGACATAGCTACATGTCCAAGGTCTTCCCCACTGCCTGAGGTAATATGGTTGCGTCCACTGTCCACAACACTACAAACACCAGCAGTATATGTCCACATGGACATGTCTGTGCTCTGCATACTCAAGACTGTCCAGCACATCACCGCCACACTTGGCATTGTGTCCATTCTTATTCATGGGTCCATTGCCTCCTTCGCACATTCTTGGTTCCCACCTCTCCCCACATTCTGCAATTGTGTGGCAGAGGGGCTATGCCTTTGTGGATGGTTTGTCTACATGTCTGGCCCCTGTTACCACAGTTACTTGTGTTGTCGTGTCTGGTAGGTGGGCATGTTGGTTGGCATGTTGTATGTGATTTTGTTACGTGTGCATTCCCACAGTTGTGAGTTGTATGTTTGTGGAGTTGAGGTGTGTGGTGTGTTCCGTTGGTACTTACCAACGAGCAGTGCATTTCCATAGGTGCCATCCTGGAAGCGCTGGTTGATGATGGACTATTGGAAGATGTAGGAATCATCCACACTGCCTGGGAAGTTAGCGACGACATTGGTGAACAGTCCCCGGTGGTCCACTATTGCCTGCACATTGATGGAATGCGTGTGCTTTCTGTTGCGGTAATTGTGTGCAGTGTCGGCAGGGGGCACAAGTAGGACATGTGTGCAGTCAATTGCCCCCAACACGTGCGGGAAGCCAGCTATGGCGTAGAAGCCTTGCTTGGTCTCCAGCTGTTCCTGCGCATTGTGGAGGAAGTGAAGGTGCTGGGGTATCAAGCTGATGATGGCATCCAAGACAGGTGTGAGGAACTTTGATAGGGCTGGCTGAGCGACTCCTCCAACTCTGGCAGTTGTTGGTTGGAAGGTACCAGAGGCCAACAATTGCAGCACAGCCAGCAGCTTTGTCTGCGGAGGGATGTTGGTTGTCCGCTGTGTTGGTACCGTCAGCCTGTGGGCAATGTGGGTCAGGATGCGGAGGATGGTTGTCCTTTTGAGCCTGTAGTGGGCAATGACATCCTCTGGCGTTAAGTCTCTGAGGCTGGTGCGTTTCGGAGGGTCCGCTGTCTTGTTCTGCGCTGCCTCGGTGGCAGTCCGGGGGGGTGGTCCTGGGGGTGGGAGTGGTCCTGGGGGTGGTGGTGGGTGTTGTGGCCCTCTTGGGTGTCCAAGCTGCATGATTAGTAGCTCAATGGCATCTGTTGGTCTGCAGATGTGGCTCTGGGCTGGGCTCCCTTTATACTGCAGGTTTTCGTCCTACTTAAGACCAGAAAAAAGCAGGTGTTAAGTCCCTGCTGCTAACGTGCCTTATCGCCTGTTTTTGGACCACATCGCCAATCTGGCTGGTCGTTGAGAATATCGCAAAGTGGTGTTATTGTGAGTTTTTGCACGGGAACGCCTACTCTGCATATGATTAGCGTTAGTTGTCGCTGTCAGCCTTGGCGATGTTTTTAGCGGCAGCTATCGTAGGTAGCGCAGGCTTGTGAATAGGGCGATAAATCTATCGCCACTTTCGTGGCGGAAAAGTGCCGCTAATTCGGCGATGAGTCCTTGAGAATATGCCCCTTAGTCTTTTCAAAAACAACGAAAAACTGTACTACAACCAGGCCTCAAAGATTTGGAGACGATTTAATTAAACCATTTTTGTAACCAGTATAAGATAGAGAGATATTTTATTTAAAGACTATTGAGAAAATATTAATTTAGGATGATTTGTAAAGTGTATATATGTTGTAACACTATTATGATCTACTTAAATGTATGTACCACCTGGCTCAATGTAAAAACAAAATTGTAAGTGTTCAATAGTAGTGCCACCGCTTTTCTCCCCAAAAGTGTTAGAAGTTGCACGCAGATTTTAAGGGGTGTTGGTTCAAGGTGGTGGCATTGCAAGACGTTCCGCAGTGGTCGTATTTTTAAATATCACAAAGAAGCCTTGGTGTACCTCTGTTGATAAATAAAATATAAGTGAACATTACAAAAAATCACCCATTTTAATATTTCAGAGTGTATAGAATACATTAGTGCCATAGTGGGGTTGTATTCATTGACCTTGTTTGACCTGAATTTCATTAAGAGGCAAAAAAGTACATCAAAGCATTCAGGGCATTTGGGGGGACGCTAGCTAACATGCTATGAATCACAGAAACTACTATCTGGGCATCTTCTTTGCAGTGGCGACTCCTACGCTAAGGCGGAGAAGCGTTGCCCCACTGCTTTCAGCAGTGTAAGTAAAGGAAAATAAAATTATAATAACTTGTTATTATCATTTTATTTGTTCCTGCTGCGGCGTCTTTGTGGGGCAGGGCTGCTCTGCTCTCAGAGCGGGGGAAGGAGTGGTGGGCACTCTGTAAATGCGCAATGACTGTTTGGCCGGCCCTCTTGGGCGGGCAAACAGTCATGCGCACTTTGCATGTTCTACACCCAGGCTGCATTACAGAACATGCCCAGCATCCCATAGATTTATCACAACGCTGCAATGCAATTGGTCAGGGGAGCCTGGGTGCTTCCTGTTCCGTCCCAGCGAGGGACGACGCAGAGAGACGAAGGAGGAGAACAAGACGCAGCGAGGAGCTAAGTTTTCTTTATTTTTTCTTTACCCATCCCCCCATCATTCCCCCCTCCACGCCCTGCCACCCCCGATCTGTGCCAGCGGCCACTGCTTCTTTGGTTATTCAGTGTCCTGGACTTCTTGCAGAATCACGGCAGAACTCTGTTTCCCATGGTACTTCCCCAGCATAAATCACAGACCAATGCTTTCCCTTGATATGAACCTCTTTGCAACACAAATAAAACTATTAATTTAAGACATTAATTTTCTATTTTAGTCTTATTGCATTCAAACAATATGGCAGTGTCATTGGTGCACAGCATACAGGCTTCTACTCACTATTTAGCAGTATGCACTGAGGAAACAAAATGTGGATCGGGGGTCTCTTGAATCAAATATGAGCAGGGCCTCCTGAATTATGTGATTCTGTAGCTACGACCATTTCTGCATACTTATGGACCTTCCATGCTTGCCCCATAATCCACTACCTGCTGTGTAATTTGCATATTAAAACTATATCTAGCTGAAATGGATCACAAGTTACTAAACCTCCCAACACACATGGTGTTGCACAGTGGAAGGCCCTTTGCAAAGGTTAATTGGTCACTTTTCAGTTGCCGAAGCTGTATTCAGGTGTTAACCTGGTACTAATGAGGTGGAACTTTTGCTCAGAAAATATTAATGTGTGTTAAAATGGCAAACTGTAAAGGAGTACTGTCATTAAATGAGCCATATTATGCCGCATAATTTCCCTTTTCTTTCTACATAGGTTAGTAAACACTGATGCATAATGTAGTTCTCTGTTGCCACATGATTCTAAAGGACCTGAATAGGAGATAATTTTGTCAATGCGAGGATGATGAAACCTTAGAATTGTAATTGAATCAGTGCAACAAACATCATTGTTTCAGTAAAAAGAAAATAGTAATCATAACCTTTTTTCCACATATGTCAGTGAACACTCCAAATAGGGCTGATGGCACATCCTTCAATTTTTGGCAGATGTTCTGCATCCACTAAACTCCACATAAAACCTTTCCCTCTTTCACCATCATCAGCACTCACATTTTTAACAGCTTCATCTTAGAGTGAACACTGTGATTTGGAGAATATTTGGTTCCCGTGCCCCCAAAGGTCTACCTGGACATGATGGCCCTGGTTGACCTGTATTTAGCTTGCATGGTTAGGACCCTTCAACATTTCAATCAAAGTCTAAAAATGTTGGCATATTCCCAAAGTAACCAAATGAGGCAAACCATGCATGAACAACTTTCAAGGGTTGTGAAACCCTGACATGTGGCTTTCCAATGTCTGCTGCAATGATCCTGCTGATAAGGCGCTGGTAAAGTGTATTTGCTGTTCTGATTAATTGCTGCCTTCTCTTATCTCATTTGTCTTGCGACCTCTTAACAATGGTGCTAACACTTAGGAGGTTTCGCCACACTGTGAATCAAGTATGAGGTTGGCAGCAATCTGCAAACTCCCTGGACCACATTATGCCTCACCACGTGGAGCCGATAGAGGTGCTTGACTGAAAGGAAGTGCGCGTGTGAGGGCAATGTGCAGCCGTGCAGAGCCACAATTGTTTTAATGTGTATGCCTTACTGTTGGCCATTAGCTCAGAGCATGCTACAGATGACCCATTATTTGCCAGTTTTATTGAACTGTGCATTTTAGAATCGTGCATGGCAGTTCCTTGAAGCATGTTAGCCTAAGGATAAAAACCATGTTGCCCTAGGGGTGAACTCTTTTAAAAGGCAAGCATTTGTTAAAATTCATCTAAACAAATGGGTTCGACCAGTTTAAAAAATAGAATAGCCACATTTGTTCACAACACATGGAGTCAGTGAAGGGGTGGATGGTGAAAGAATTTTATCAATGTCAAGATCATTTATATACAAGTCACTTTCATCAGATTTGAAAGACACTGGCTATGACTTTTCTTTGAGCTGCGAGGGGAGTTGGGTGGTCTCCACAGGTGAGTTTCAAGAAGATGGCCCCTTTTCTTCTAATTGTATGCATACAAAAAAGAACAACCATTTGAAAAAAAGCCAGTAAGTCTCACCTTTGGAATCTGTCTTTGCCAATTGCTTTTGGAATGTTGTACAGCATTGGGATGCTTGGCAGAATCGTCAAAATGAAAAAAGGTGCAAGGATGAAACCGACATCACAGTTCCATAATTCCAATGACACATGCATGCGTGATTACATATACCTGCATATAGGTCTGAAAGTATGCACGCATCAGCGGAATGACTAGCTTTATTTATTTATTTACTGATCCAAGATAGCGGATGACCATTGGCTCTTTAAATAATAAACTGACATTTTTTTAACACAAAACTGTCGACTAATTTTAAAAAAAAGGACAGCAGGTGTTGGTAATAGAGGGAAATTAAATAAATATTTAATTTTCCTTTGTCGATCATCTGTCGAAATCCCCCCACCCCCATCCGGCCCTATTGCTCTTACCTGCACAAGTCGCGGCTGGCTAGCTAATGAACAGATGAGATTTCCTCCCCTTCCCTTCCTTTCCATGGTACTGAGTCAAGCACCATTAATTGCTTGCCTGTGTGGGATGTCTTTGCTCTCTCTGCGGGGAAGCAGAGTTATTAAATTAGCCCAGTAGGGAGGGCAAATACCTGAAATCTGATTCTGAGGTGAGTCAGGGAAATTTGACAAGCCTTAAAGTGCCATAAGGTGTGTATGTGGAATGTTAGAGACTGTAAATTCACACTGGGCGAGTGTTTAACCTCATATTGGAACATCAATGGACCCTGTAGGCCTAAGTAGCGCGAAAACTGTACTAAGACATAGATATAGATTTTGCCTATAATGTGTTCACAGTGTAAGCACTGCAGACCTCCACTATGAATGCCTGTTCAGATTGTAAGGCCTACTCCAGGCCAGTACTAATCCCTGAAGAGTCCTTTCAGGCTACATGTGCACAGATACCGGCTTGCACAAAACGGTAGTCTCACATGCACAGCCCAAACACATGCGCACACACATGTGCTCACATGTTCATGTGTAACCAGCCCAGAGCCTCTTACCCTAGCTGCACAGCAGCAGCTTTACCTTAAAAGGAAGATGCTAGGGCTAGCATGTTCAGATCGATTGCTATGTTTTACAATGAGTGAGAGTTCGGTAGTGAGTCTCACTGTAAAAGTCCAAAAAATGGATGGTCAAATGCAAAAAATCATGTGGGACTAAATGGGTGGAACCCATTTGCTACAGTCACTTTAGCCTTTGATATTTCAGTGGATTTCTAGGGTTCCTTTAATGTAAGCTAAGATCGCATTACCATACCTAACTATGACATCACTTTAACCTTTGTTTTCTTCAATGAATGTCTGTGTTTTATTTATCATATTCTAAGTTGAGCATATGCCTAGTCACCTCAGGCAAACTGTGCCCCCCAAGAGTGGCCAACCTGGCAGTGCACAGCCTTTGGCCATGCACAGTGGGGGTTGGAAGCAGGGCACCCCTTCCATGGGGAGCGGTGAATCCCTGAGAGCGCTCAACCCCCGCTACACATGCCCTTTGGCCGTGTGCAGCGGGGATTGGCCACGGGGCTTCGGAAGTGACCAGGCTGTGCGCCTAACCCACCATGGGCACCCTACACCCTGCTGTGCACAGCTTTCAGCAATGCACTATGGTGGGTTGGCATTGTGCCCAACCCACTTCCACCGGCCAATCCCCACTTTGCACAATCCACAGTCTACACTGGTGACCAAAAATAGTTTTGTTTCTTTTCAATTTAATTTATGGGAGGGACTCTTTGGGCCCCCTTTATGGCCCTGGAGGTCAGGGTATACCCATCCTCTTCTCTTATTTGCCCTTTCATGTATCTTTTCAAGACTTGGTGACAAAGTCCCTGAGTCCTGTAATGGCAGCAACAAGATTTTCCTCAACCACAAGTACCGGGTATCACAATGTACAATGGGAGATAAAGCCCCTTCAGCCATTAAGAATGGTCTATTTTTGTAATTTTTGGTTCAGTGGCAGTCTCCTGGGACTCCTGCTGGACCACCTGTTAAGAGATACCTAACTGTTTCGGTGTTTTTCTGAATCCCTTTCATGCCCAAACTGAACCCCTCTTCAAACGCTAATGGCTAAACAGATTTACAACAAATGAGAAAAGTTCTACCTTTTTACCAAATTTGTGTTAATCTTGGCAGCTGATTTTTTCTGTGTTGGAGAGCAAAGGTTGCTATGGGAATCAACATGGGAAACTGCACTTTGGCCCAATTACCAACTGTAGTAATAAACTCACATTCATACATGTACAATACAGTGTAAATATCAAATTCCAGTTTATTACCACAATGGAGCAAATTTGACATTAAAAATCATTGTTTACTGTCTCACAGATTGCATATTACAATTGCTCTACACAAGGAAAACAGGTCTCCTTATGGTCACGAAGCCTCTTCAGTGTGATTTTATCTCACAGCATCAATTTAATTCCTTGCATCCTGGTTTTGTTTGATTATCTTTTTTTTAAACAAATAAACATGGAATATTGTCATGGCTTAAACCATGTATGCAAATGCACAGAATTTAATATGCTGTTTATTACAATTGTTGAAGGAGGGGAGATGAATCATTATCCACTTGAAGCTTCTCCTCTTGTGAGTCCTTGTTCCTCCCCACACTCAACAATGGTAATAAACATCTTATGGCTGATATACTGTAAATGTATTTCACACCTGTTTTAAAAGCTGCACCTCTCACTATTTGCATTCTATCTATGGTTTAAATGCCATCAAATAAGTTTAGCTTTGTGTTCATTCTGTCTTCACATCATATGGCATTTATCCATTCTGTACTATATGTTTGTTACCCACTTGATAGGTAACGTGACCAGGAAACACTTTACGATTGGAGGCATAAATAGAGATGACCGTTTTATAGAACATTTTGAAATTCGGAATTTGCCTAAATAGTGATTAAAAACATTTGTATACTAAAGATTGAACGTACAAAAACTTCCGTCACACCTTACCAGACCTTATCAATAGACATCCATCTTACCAACTCAACTGAAGCTTTTTGAAAGGTTTATGGGGTCTTCAAATGTGACACTCCTGAGAATGGCGTGTTGCCAAAAAGCGCGTGAGATAGACTGATTGAAAGGAACTGATACCACAGTTAAATTGACCCTGTATTGTGTTCTACGTATGATTTGTTTTACTTAACAATGTCAAAGCAAAAGTTGAGTGAATAGTGCGCATGATTAGATTCAATAATGTATCAGAAAAACCAGACCCCAAAAAAGATATGTTTATTCAACCAAGCCTTTCGTGATTTATGAAGCCAGATGTGTTAGGAATGTATGAAATTGAGGGATGCCTGTGTAAATGAGTGAGATAATGTATAAGTTTTAAATGTTTTTCAAGCAAGTCTTATTGGTATCAAAAAGAAAAGTTTTGTGTAGAAAAAAAGTAAAAAATGCACATGATGAAAAGAATATTACTACCTCACAATCAATAAAAAAACATTTATCAACAGAAGTTATGAAACAAATATTGTTGATATGAACTGGGATTACACCGAGCCTTTTATCACAGTCAAGTTAAATGGTAAGATGGATATCTATTGATAAAGTGAGGTCAGACGGGAGTTTTTGTACGTTTTTTCTGTTGTTCCCTGTTCCCATTGACTTATTTGCAGCAGGGGTCCTTAGTTTTGACACTATACTAAAGAATTATATCCTGTTGGATACTATTTAAAACTTTTGGGATTTGTTTCCTGCTGTTCACAAATATTCTCTACTAGAGCATCCACTAGGGAACATAACACTACCCGGATGACACTACCACCTAGTTAATCCCTGAAACATAGTAATGGACAGGTGGAGTGGACAAGTTAATTATTACATTGCAATCCATTTTCAGTGTTTTAAGTAACTTTTGATTCGCTTGAGCTGTAGAGTTCTTTACTTCTTACAAAAAAAGTTTTTTCTTCTTTTGTTCTTGTGTACTGAAAACAATATCTGTATTTGCCTCAGATCTAGGAACATATGTCTTATGATCTTAATTTTGGTGCCGAATAGTACCTGATTTGGTGGCCACTAATTTGCAAGTAACTGCTCATTTGTTTTGGACTTCTCCGTGGCACCTTGTTGAATACAAGTGCCTCCACTTTGGGCACATTCTCTGCAATTGTTCAGCTTAATGCAATTCATTAGTGAGCCATTTTTGGAAGCACCTCACTGACAGGTCCCTGATTTTGCACTTTCCATGATGGCTGCAAAAACTTCCAAACCACTTCTGCGCGAACTATGCCGTTCATGCACTTGAAAGGGCTGATAAAGGAACAGTTTCCTTATGTATACCAAGGAAAATGCCTATAAATACAGGATCCGCCTTGCAAAATTATGGAGAAGTTATATAATATGGAGCAAATAATACTGCATTTTTAGACAATTCGCCAATTCTTCTTTCCCATCTAATTACAAGTCAGCAGACACTGAAAAGATCCTACATCGTGTGGCCGAATGCACGAATAGGCGCTATGGAGAGCAAAACTCACGATTAAGGGGTCAATTCCGATTCGGGCCGGAAATTTCTCCGACCGAGCCGGACCCGGAGAGATTTCCGACCGAATCGGACCCGTGCAGTCCGACCGAACGAGTATGATGCGTCCGTATGTTATCGGATTCGAGTCGGTCGGACTCCCATTGAAGTCAATGGGAGCCGGTCGCACAACGCGTACGCGGGCTCCCATTGACTCAATGGGTGCGAAGTCGGACAAGTGCGCCCCTACAGCGGGTACGCGGCGAAGCGATTCGCGCCGTACACGCACAGGTAGGGGGACCCATGGGTCCCCCTGTGTGCGACTCGCGCGGCTACGCATACAGGGGGTCCGACACGGACCCCCAAAGTACGGCTCCGACAGCTCTTACGAGCCGGACGGCGCGGCTCGGTCGGACTGCTCGCGGCGCGCATCGTACTTACCCGGCCGGGAAACGTCTCCATTGCGCGGTGCGAGTCGAGTCCGAGCGAGTCGGTCGGAGCGGTTCGAGCCGGGAGCGAGTCGGTCAGAGCGGTCGGGACGCCCGGACGAGTCGGTCGGCGATTTCGCATCGTACTCGCTCGGCCGGACCCGCGTACGGTTCGGTCGGGAAACAGGGCTCCGAATCGGATCCGGTAAAGCCGAATCCGATTCGGAGCCCTACCGGCCGAGATCGGAATCGGCCCCTAAATGTCTAAACCATCTTCTCCAGGCTTTGTGTCAGCATTCGGGACAGTACTGTGGTGAAGCAGATACTCAGGCACACTGTCCAGGAACACATTGGAGAGATTACAAACACATATTTGCAATAAATTAACGTTTAGAATGATTTAATCATTTTTACATAAAAATAAATGCACATGGCCAGCATCTTCTCTGCATGTGTTGTATTGTTACTCGTCTTAAGATATGGTCATATGACATATCGCTGTGATGAATTATTAAAACAAAATAATCATCTAATGTTTACTATGTACAAAAAAATGTGAATTACCTAGATTGAAGGAATAGATCCACTCACCTTTTCATTCACTCCTACAGAGTGAGGTAGAGACAGGTAGAGAGAGAGAGAGAGAGAGAGAGAGAGAGGATGAGAGAGAGAGAGTGAGAGAGAGAGAGACATTGAGTGAAGGAAAGAGAGATGGACAGGTTTATGTTGTTTTAATGGGTTGGATGGGACAGGGGGTCAGACATAAATCTGATCTTATCTGGTGGAGTTCACTGCTGATTTGCCTAACCAATTTCCTGCTAAGTAGATCAAGTACTGGGGCTATCAGAACTCCATTCCAAATGTGTAAACTCATGTCTAGGAGTAATTAAAAAGTGCATAGTTACCAAACAAGCTGGCAATAAAAACAGTTGAAACGAAACTCGCATCGTACTTGCAGAATCAAGATATAATATCGACTCTGCAAATGCAATGTGTATTAAAACAATTAGTTTACCCAACTTGTAAACATGTGAATAAACTGCTAATCAGAACTTGAGAACAGAAGAACTCACAAATCAGTACTCAAGATTAAAACCAAAAAACGTTGCTTAAATGCAAAGGGAGACAACTCACAAATGCTCTATTAAATTCTCTATTACATTGAATATTACAATTTGTCACCAATATACATCTGTTTAGTTAACATTTAAATATTTGAGCTGTATATTATGGATATGCCATTTCAGCGCAAATGATATACAATGCGGAACGTCTACTGAAATATAGGTTAGAAAATATTACTTCATCGCTCAACTACCCAAATACAGCACCAGAAACGGTTTCTACAGGCATCAATCACCAAGGACGCGTAGAGGAGACACCGCCTTCCCTCTTGCCCGCTGATTGCTGGACAAGTTACACACCCACTTGTCCACCTCATGGCAGCCCCAAAGCTCCACATGCAGACCCAGCCTGTCAGTCACATGCTAGTGCTGGATGCGCTCTAACTGCATTGGACGGAGAAGGTGTGAAAGCAGACGCCATATCGGTAAAAATATGGAATAATAACATTGCACAAAACTTTAACTATGACACAAATATGAATCTCATTATCACCAAGAAAATGGAGAGCCCATCAATCATCCCTTTTGAAGTTGAGGGGTTGGCTAATTGACATATTGTCTCTAGGATGTAAACATAAACATGAGACGACTGTAGCAGATACGTGATTGCACACCTATTATCACCCAGATGACATGCTCTACCATATGATTTTGCCTACTTCTCTGCTGGCTCTCCTCAGTGAATTTAAGGGCGATCAATAGGGAAAATGCCGACTTTTGAAAATTTAAGTTTGCAGGCAGAAGCACATCAATTACAATTTAAAACAGATAACACTGTAGCCACAGCATGAGTCAGCATTTCTTTGATATCACTCTATATTTTCCTGCATGCAACTCAATCCTGAAAAATGATCAGCTGGAGATTAAAAATGTGAAGACAGACATAGGATTGATTAAGGGTGCATTCCACAACCGCCCACTGAAGATCTCTGGACACTTGAATAAGCACAAAGCGAATGACTGGGCTTTAGTAATCTAGAGGATTGAGAAAGACTAAGGGCCGATTCCGATCTCGGCCGTAGGGCTCCGAATCGGATTCGGCTTTACCGGATCCGATTCGGAGCCCTATTTCCCGACCGATTCGTACGTGCGTCCGGGTGAGCGAGTACGATGCGTGCGCTCGCGAAATCTCCGACCGACTCGTTCGCAGGACCCGACCGCTCCGACCGACTCGCACGGGGACGACTCGCACCGCGCTATGGAGATGTTCCCCGGCCGGGTAAGTACGATGCGCATCGCGACCGCTCCGACCGACTCGCACAGTCCGGCTCCAAGGAGCTGTCGGAGCCGCACTTTGGGGTCCGTGTCGGACCCCCTGGAAGCGTAGGCACGCGAGTCGCACACAGGGGAGCCATGGGTCCCCCTACACGTGCATGTACGGTGCGACCCGCATCGACGCGAACACGCTGTAGGGGGCGCCCTTGTTCGCGTCGTGCCCATTGAGTCAATGGGAGCCCGTGTACGCATCGTACGACTGGCTCCCATTGACTTCAATGGGAGTCCGACCGAATCGAGTCCGATAGCATACGTGCGCATCGTACTCGTTCGGTCGGACTGCTAGAGTCCGATTCGGTCGGAAATCTCTCCGAGTCCGGCTCGGTCGGAGAGATTTCCGGCCCGAATCGGAATCGGCCCCAAAGTCTGAGAACACCTAAGGCCCTCTTTACTAAGCCCATCATCATAATAACGTTTGAAGCATGTATGTACATATTAAATGGTCACTTCCATGATGCTATACCAGCCACACTAACCTTTATTCATGGTGTTTTTGATTGATTAATTTGTTGTTTTTGTATATTGCATCACCATTAAGTTTTTGTCTTGGGACATCAGCAACCATTTCGAAGTGCACAGCTTCTATGCTGCCTAGATTGGGGCTTGGGCCGCACTTGGATGGAGGTAATACTGTCTATAAGAGAATGATAAAGCACGAGAGTGGTTGCATTAAAACTCTCATTCAATTAGTCAATTAGTCTAAAGATATGTATCACAGAAGGTGCTAAAGAACAGGACTATGTAAAATAATATGAAAGTAGTCTTAGATGGGCTCTCTCACCAATCATGGTACGAATTACCATGCAAAGAAGAAAACGTTGGCCAAATATTGATATCAAAGTAAGTGTATCACCTTCAAAAACAACTGTGGTGCTATTTGCCATTGGGTGCAAAGAACCACTTCACTAATGACCAAAATATTGCCCGTAAGTGTAAAAAATATCACATGAAAAGAAACAACAGGTAAAGGAGAGAGAACAGTTGGAGATGGAGAATGCCATCAGCAATAATGACCCCAGAAAATTCTGCATACCATTAGCAAAAGGAATTTCACTCAAGCAATTTTGCCCTCATGTATTAACATCAGAAATATGTTGGACCAACTATTTAGTTGCTTTATATAAATCCCCTTGCCACTGTCACCAAGATCAGGGGTATTTTGTTGATGATATATTCCTAGATTCGAAGAAGGAGGAAGTGAGTAGTGATCCAGGGTTCACTCACATTCCCAAACATCTAAGTAGTCAAAGACAACAGGAGGGAACCCCTACTGTGTATTGGCCTATATCTTCGTACCGGCCCAAGGGGATCACCCTATGAAAGTGGTTCTTAACCTTTCGACTTCTGTTGATCCCCTGCTGAATCATTACTGGAATTCGGGGACCCCCACTGAGTCATTATTGGAAGCCGGGGACCACCGGTCTAAGCAATTTCTATAATTTGTACTTCAACATAGTATACAAAAATACGAAAACAAGCATTTACCAACTAAATGCTTAAATATTGAAATATTTAGTTTATTTTACAATCAAATATAGAAAAAAGTGTTCACATTTCCAGTTTTGCTTCTTTATTTGTATATACTTTATTAATTTTAATGAATCAGTTTTAATATTACTTACGTTTGTAACACATTCGTGGACCCTCTGAGTAGGCCTCACGGACCACCAAAGTTCCCAGGACAAAATGGTATTATTCCCTATGGTATTAAAAGAACTCTCACCCCTCCTTCCCCCGCATGTAGATGCATGTAGATGCATGCGGGGGAGTTAGGAACCAAATAGGTTCACGGCCTGGAAGAGAACTTTAATGAAAGTTTGACTACAAGGTCCACCTGCCTCCTTACCCTCATGGAGCTCTATATAGGATGCTACTAAAGAAATCAAACATAGAGACCAAAGGCACATTTGAGTATGGTGAATGGAAGTTTCACAATTGAATGCACATAAATAGTATATTAACGGGATCCTTGTGAGGTCCTGACAAAAGCTAACTAGCCCGTGAGGCACTTGTGTGACGGCTGAAACATGTTGACCCAGGGATACAGAGGATACTAATATCCTTAGTGCATCCCCACCTGTTTTTTGTCTCTATCAGGGAGCCCTTTGAAAATAAAATTTACCTTCAGGACACCCTAGACTATTTTAAAATCTAGGATCCCACTCAATAACCAAAGAACTCCCTTGGCTACCAACCAAGGTTGAGCTCGCCCAGATACACTAGGGGGTCGATTCCGATTCGGGCCGGAAATTTCTCCGACCGAGCCGGACCCGGAGAGATTTCCGACCGAATCGGACCCGTGCAGTCCGACCGAACGAGTACGATGCGTCCGTATGTTATCGGACTCGAGTCGGTCGGACTCCCATTGAAGTCAATGGGAGCCGGTCGTACAACGCGTACGCGGGCTCCCATTGACTCAATGGGTGCGAGTCGGACAAGTGCGCCTCCTACAGCGGGTACGCGGCGAAGCGATTCGCGCCGTACACGCACAGGTAGGGGGACCCATGGGTCCCCCTGTGTGCGACTCGCGCGGCTACACGTACAGGGGGTCCGACACGGACCCCCAAAGTACGGCTCCGACAGCTCTTACGAGCCGGACGGCGCGGCTCGGTCGGACTCGCTCGCGGCGCGCATCGTACTTACCCGGCCGGGAAACGTCTCCATTGCGCGGTGCGAGTCGAGTCCGAGCGAGTCGGTCGGAGCGGTTCGAGCCGGGAGCGAGTCGGTCGGAGCGGTCGGGACGCCCGGACGAGTCGGTCGGCGATTTCGCATCGTACTCGCTCGGCCGGACCCGCGTACGGTTCGGTCGGGAAACAGGGCTCCGAATCGGATCCGGTAAAGCCGAATCCGATTCGGAGCCCTACCGGCCGAGATCGGAATCGGCCCCCAGGTATCTGGATGAGAACTTGATGATGAAGCAAGTCACTTGGAATCCTATTGGGTGAGAGTCCTTTTAACACCATAGAGTGATCCCCTTGGGAAAGTACAGAGAGATAGGCGAAGAATGGTAGTAGTTCCCCCCTGTTGTTTTTGAATGATATATTCCTAGAGTCATGAGAAGTACCTAACATAGTCAAAAGTATTTGTTTAAAAAATATCTGTGTGGTCAACCTACAGCTATTATTAAATGGGCCTCTTAAGTCTACCAGTCCCTGTTTGTGCATATCACACGTACTAGTCATACCCCTAATTGTAGATGGGTTCCCTTCCAAACCTTCATTAAAAAATTGGGAAACGACCTTGAAAACTCTTGCTCGCCTCTTGGCAATTCATCTCTAAACATAGCTGATAGGCACACTTCACAATGCCTTTGTCCTTTTGTTTTCAACACGGAAGGCCACAAGAGGGGAGGCAGATAGTTGTTTATCTGCTTCTTGGACCTCAATTCAGCATTCGATGCTGTGGATCATGCACACTTTTGGAGGAAGCTGATACCAATGGGTGCCTCTCCATTAATACAATATCTTGGCCAAAAACTCCCCCTGCACACTTATACTTGATTGCTATGGCCTCTTGAGTGATAAGGTCTATACCAATATGAACCAGAGATTATTTTCTTTTTGGGTGGTATTTTTGGCTGATCTTCCTAAAACCCGTATGGCTACAAGTAGTTTATCCCCAAAAGGGCTTGCCTCTGATATCAATGCCATGGTCTATGCCGGTGATTTTGTGGTGCTCGATAGGACGGAAATGGGCACACAGTGCCAAGTAGACACAATGACAGCCTATTGTTAGATCTCTGTGTTACAGGCAAACATGGCAAAGACCAAGGTGGTAGTAGTTGGAAAAAAAGATTACTAATTGTAGTTATTGAGCTTTGTGGTTATCCTATAGTGACGTTTATTTCCAATTCCATGATTAACTCGAGCACATGTAGTAAAAATTCCTAGAGGAGAGTGCTGTCCCTCCCGACTTATTCAGCCACAGGTGTTTTCCCACCAGAACGGGGTTGGATAGTGCATAGTATACAAGTGACTCTTTGGGCCTAAAGTTCCTTTGCACTTTCTCATAGAACCCAGAGACAACTATTGTGGGGTGTTGTTGACAGTATTTTGAATTTCTTCAATCTGCACGGCGTAGGAAGAGTCAGGGATAGTACAGGGATGCAGGGGTTGGGTTTATATATGATGGCTCCTAGGGGAGGGTTTGGGGGGGAGGCAGGACACCGGGACTTTTAAATGTCTGAGGCATTATTGGATTTGTGTTTTATTTCACTTTATTTCATTCTTTGCTTCTTTCCTCCTTCTATATAATGGTTCCTTACTGATGTCTAATTACATTGGGAAGCTACAGTAGTTGGCATTTTTATGTACTCTACTTATTGCTTAATTTATAAAGGAACGAGTGTGGGTGCCCAAAGCTCTGCTCAGAAGCTCTTGGCGAGTCAAAAACCATAGCTGGTAGTCTTAAAACTACCTTGTGCTTCTTTCATTACCTGCCAGACTCTCCCTGCCTCTTTATCTCACTCCTGCTGGCTCCTGCTTTCTTCCTCTGTGATGTGTTTGGCATCTTTCTCTTTCTCCGTCTTTCCGATCTGTGTGATTTCCTGCTCTTCCACTCCGTAAATATGTGAAGCAGAAAAATAAGTGCTGGTCCCCAAAAATAAGTGCTGATGCCCCCCACTGGCAACCACTGCCGCAAATTAAGCACTGTCTGTACTGTGGGGGTATGTGGTGGCTAATGGGTGGGGAGATGCCCTGCAAATGATGTGTACAGTGAAATGATGCGATTACCACTAACTGCCTGTACTGGTTTGCACTTCTGCTTTTCGCATGGCTTTCTGTCTGTCTCGTGTGGAGAGCGCCCCCTGTGGCATGTTGAAATTTGAATAAAGAAATGCTTCACAAAAAATATGTTTTTTCAGTTTGGAATGATTTGAGTAAGCTGTGTATGGAGTATAATATGTAAGTTGGTGAATTGTGAGCCCCTAACAGAGGGAAAAATCTAGTGAAAATAAAAAACATTGACCCGATTACACTCAGGTGTTAGTGGCAGAATGTATGTGACTGGGAAACAATCTCAATATTCTTCATTTTATAGTTGTGGCAGGCAGTATTATCTTAATGTGCAGGGTGCAGAGGCTAGAAGACCATTGCTTAGAGAAAAACAGTTAAGATCAGGAATACTTATTGAAGATTGATTTGTGTACATGTAGCATGCATCTTAAGGTTTCCTGTCAGCTAATTTTGTTTATTTGTCCGCATAATGGTGAACTGCAAAGCCTCTGAGGTGGGGGGACTTGGCTTGTCTGCGAAAGATGGCTGACGTGCGAGTGAAGCACTCCCACTCCACCGCCACTATCCTGCTTCCTATCAGATCCACGGGCCTTCATCTGCGGCTGAAATTAGGGCACTGACCCTTTGAGTGGTCAGGTACCCCCGTTGGGGTACAACAAGTACCGGACTTCGCTGGACCAGAGTGAATCAGGCAACACACCACTGTGCGGACTCAAGCAGACGCGGCAGAGATGGAGCAGCAGCTCCTGCGGATATGCCCTCGTGATACAGATGGCGGCACAGACACACGAGAGGTGACCAAGTGTGGGGGACATGAAGATAGGGTGACCAGGGGGGGCGTGGCCAAGCCGGCGGCTAAGGTGGCCGCTTGGTAGAGAAGCTCCGGGGATTGCACAGGCCCATCCGACATTTCCCCCGAGCAAAGCGGCTCATTCCGTGCTGACAGCAGCGCAGCGTGAAGAGAAAGAGGTGCTGCACGCCGGGGACCGTTTGCGGATCACAGATCAGCCTCCGTCTTGAAGTTAGAGCGCTCCGGGCAAGAACGGGGTGGAGCCCGAGTCGCGGTGCCCGGAGCTGCGGCGGACTGGCGCACGGACGTGACTCGGAGAGGAAGCGGTGGCGTACACGGAACCCATCGCTGGTGTGGTGAGTCGGAATTGCCCCGGTGTTGCTCTTGGCCCCCCCGCCTGCTCATATCCCCGCGCCCATGCTGCCTGATACTCGGCCCGGCCCCGCGACCCCCATTTTGTGAGTGCTGCCGTGCGTGAGGACAGGGCCCGCACGCTGCAGCGATAGGGGGCTCAGGCGGCGGCTGGGTACTGCGGAGGCGGGGGGAGGGAGACTCGCTGAGCACAGGGCGGGCGGAGTGAAAGTGCGGCCCGCCCGAACACGCAACTACTTGCTGCCACACGATGCCCTGACGACTTCTAGGCCGCAGCAGGCCTGGGCCAGCAATTGCACCCTGTTCATGTGAGGCACCTCCGTGACGTGCACAGCGCCACGGAATGAGTAATTACACTGATGAGCCAATGACAGTTCAATGCCAGGAATAACCTCAATGTCTGCCCTTACACCATCAGCCTCGCCCCCTGCAAACCTTCCAGAGGCTCTTGTGAGGGAGCACGCTCGGCTATGATCCACGCTAGCTCCACTGCATAAAACTATGCCTGGAGGACGCCATTTTGTATCCCTGCGCTCGGCTATGACAGCCATAAGCAAGCCACCATATAGAAGATAAGTAGCAACCCACGGTGCATGACCACAGTATTTGTCGCGCTACTGGGGCCTGTTAGTAATTGCTCCGGCCGACACGGCACCACTTCTGGCGCCATTGATGAGGTATGGGACGGAAGGATCCCAAACAGAGAACCCTTCCATTTGAGAAAGTGGCGGAAAACACCTCCCTGCATCCCTCTGAAATGGCCGATAACACGCATACCATGGAGCACTCTGCAAGCTCCGAATCAACTGTCGCTTCTCTGCTGCAGGAAATGAGGGCTGGATTCAAGGCTCTTGACTCTCGCTTTGACACCTTAGATAAGAACATTGCAGACATGGGGGCCAAAATACAAGTGCACGATCGGCGGCTGGACGTTGCGGAGGCCCGCATATCAGACATCGAAGACGGGACCGCGCAGTCCCTTAAGAGGCTGGAACGAGCGGAACGATTGCTAAAGGAGGTAGCTATCAAAAATGAAGATTTGGAAGCCCGAAGCCACCGCAATAACGTCCGCATTATGGGAGTTCTGGAGACGACAGCCACGGGCCGGATGGATCAATTTGTGGAGAAGTTGCTCACTGAACTGTTTGGCGGAGAAGTTTTCATGCCTGGCTTTGTGGTAGAAAGGGCCCACAGATCACTAGGCCCCAGACCCAATCCCGGCCTCCCCCCCAGACCCATAATAGCGCGCCTTCTTAATTTTAGAGACCGAGACACTGCACTAAGGCTAGCGAGGGAACGCGGAGAGGTGAACTGGCAGGGGTCGAAATTGTCCTTTTATCCTGATTTCACGGCTATGGTACAGGAAGCCCGTCGGAAGTTCAATGGAGTGAGTGCCACACTACAGAATCTAGGTCTCAAATATGGCATGCTCTACCCGGCAAGACTGAGGGTGGATGTGGGTGGCAGGTCCCGTATCTTCGACACACCAACTGAGGTGATGGAATTCTTCCGGACACACAGGCAGAAAAACATACCGGCCATGGCGGGCGGATCTCTATCCTCCCCGCCACACAGCGGCTCAGATGCTAGTGCAGAGCTCTTTACTAATCCTGGCTCTGGTTGATACAATTATTTGCTTTAAATGTACTTATGTATTCCACTGGGGGAAAGTTTATTGTATTATTCGTTGCTCTTACACTTGGCTTGTCCTACCCCGTGCTGCCACCCCCATGGTGTATCCGTTTAGTTGGTTCATTTCCACCGTGGGGCTTTTTGTTGATGCTATGTTGGCTCAGCAGATGGTTCCTTTGTATGACAGGTTCGAGTATTCGCTGTGGGTTGTCCTCCTTTGGGTTGGAAGGCGGCTGGGTGGGGGGAGGAGGGCGGGGAAGGGAAAGGTACATTTCAATTGTCTGTTTTCACACCTTAATTCAACGTTGTTAGATATATTCGATGTTCATTGCAGTTCCGACAGGACAAGATACACACTTTCCCCTGATGACACGGTTAGGTAATATCGTTGGCCCCTCTGCGCTAACCTTGATATCCTGGAACGTCAGAGGTCTCAACGATAATCGCAAGCGTAGGCAGGTGCTGCATTATTTACTCCGGCACAACATAGACATAGCATACCTGCAGGAGACGCATTTGCCCCCCTCCGACGCACAGCGCTTTGGCACTAGTTGGGGCGCCCATAGGTTCTTTGCCAATTACAGCAGCTATGCCAGGGGCACCGCTATCCAGGTGCACAAAAGAGTCCCCTTCAGCCTCAGTGAGGTCCTTAGTGACCCAGACGGTAGATACATTATAGTTGTTGGTTCTCTGTGTGGCCACAGAACTGCACTGATTAACGTCTACGCCCCGAATGTAGATGCACCCGAATTTTTCCACACAATGAGCGCTCAACTTGCAAAATATGCGCCTCAGAAGATGCTATTGGGTGGGGACCTTAACTTATTAATTGACCCAGTGTTGGACAGTACTTCCTGTGCCCCGGACTCCAAGCCGTGGGCGCGGCGAACCCTGAAAGACCTCTGCGATCAATACACCCTGGTTGATATCTGGCGGAACCGCAACCCCACGTTGACTGAGTACACTCACTATTCTGGCCAACATAACACCTGGACCAGGATTGACTATTGGCTGCTATCCTCCGACATCATTGACTGGTTTGATTCCCATAGGACACTCCCTCGAACATACTCTGATCACTCCCCGATAGTACTACACTTGAAACTCCCACGACCGGAGGGATACGAAAGGCTGTGGCGCTTCCCGGGCAGAGCACTGCAAGACGAAGTATTCAAGGCAGAGGTGCGAGAAGCGATAGAAGACTATTTTGTACTTAATACTGGTTCGGTTGACACTAGAGCGGTGCTATGGGAGGGCTTTAAAGCCGTTATTAGAGGAGTCTGTATTGCTAAGCACGCCGGTGTGCTCAAAGATCTCCGCAACACGATGTACCGTATTGAACGGGATATCGCCGAGTTAGATTCCCAATCCTCGGTGTCCCTGACCCCTGACTATCAGGCAGCAAGGCTCTCTCTTCTGTCCGAGTACAGAGACACTGCGGACCGGGAAATATTGTATTTGGGGAAATACCACACGGCTCGGCGTTATGGGGAGGGAGAAAGACCGGGGAGGGTGCTGGCACAAATGCTGAGGCCACCGTATTGTAAATCATACATTTCTGAGCTACATTCGGCTACAGGCGACACGCTTAACACTACATCCACTATCCGGGACGAATTCTTAGACTATTATACACCCCTCTATACCTCTAGGACGGGGCCTGATAACACTGCCCGGACGGATTATCTCAAAGAAATCGCATTAGTGTGGAGAAGTATATGCAAGACTTCATGGCGGAACCAATATCAGTAGAGGACATAACACTTACCATTGACACCATCCGGGGCTCCACCGCCCCAGGGTTGGACGGTTTCACGGAGATTTTTATAAGGAGTTCAAGGATCTTTTGGCCCCGCAGCTCATTGAAGTTTATGTGGCAGCATTAGAAAAGCAGATACTCCCCCCCACGTTCCGGGAGGCAGTAATAATTCTCCTCCCCAAGCCCGGCAAAGACCATAGACAATGCGGCTCTTATCGCCCGTTATCCTTACTCAACCTAGACTACAAAATTTTGGCGAAAGCCTTGGCTAACAGACTGTCTCAATTAATGGAGTACATTATCTCCCCGGTACAGTTAGGCTTTGTCCCGCATCGGTCTACTTCCCTGAAGCTACGCACACTGTTCGCGGTGCTGCACAGAATACAACCAGACACCCCTGCGGCCGCTATATTATTAGATACAGAAAAAGCGTTTGACTCCTTGGAGTGGCACTTTCTCCTTGAAGTGATGGGCTTACCGTTTGGCTTCATCGCCATGGTAGCTCTATTGTACAACAGCCCAGTGGCGCGACTCCGTTTGAATGGCACCCTTTCCAGACCCTTTATGCTATCTCGTGGGACTCGACAAGGCTGTCCCTTGTCCCCACTCCTGTTTATCTTAGCAATGGACCCACTGATCAGGCATTTTCAGGAACGTCACATGCACCGAGGGTTGCAGCTCAACACTGGTCCCCTTCTGGTTTCCCTCTATGCCGATGACATCATCCTATATGTCCGAGAGCCACAGATTAATCTTGCGCCCCTCATAAGGGAAATCATTCGCTTTGGTAGTTTCTCGGGGCTTGGCATAAACTGGCATAAGTCCATCATATTTCCATTAACAACGGGCACGACACAATGGGAGTGTGAATTCCCCCTCGAATGGTGCCATGACTCGGTAAAATACCTCGGGATACACATCCACCGCGAGACCACTCACATTATTCGTTTAAACTACGGCCAGGCCGTTCACAAACTAGAGGAACAGATTGGTAAATGGCTGAGGTTACCATTGTCGTTAGCGGGTCGGGTGGCAATTCTGAAAATGGTAGTCCTTCCCAAATTTTTATATCTTTTTAATAACATTCCTATTCCACTTACAGACGTCTTTTTTCGCACACTGCGTTCGCACCTGGTCCGGTTGGTATGGGGAGGGAGACAACCACGCATTCGCTGGTCAATCCTAACGCTACCGTATGACAGAGGGGGGTATAGTGTCCCGGACTTACAACTGTATTATTTAGTGGCACAATGTCGGTATGCCCACGCCTGGTACCACCCAGATGCACGTATACCGTTTCTCTGACCAGAAGCGGACCTTGTACTCCCGGACAAACTATCCGCGGTACTCCCTGGAGGATTTCCTCGAGACAGATGTGACATACAGACAGTTTCTACCACCTCCTGGGCTTGGGGAAAATTGAGGAAATTCACCGGCGCTGCGCATGTATATTCTTCCTCTCTTCCCCTGCCAAACGCTAGATGGTTCACACTCACAGAAGAGGGCCTGGTGCAGCGCACACTGATACACTAGAAATGAACAAAATGGGTGATCTATTGCCCGAGGGGCATGTTTTCTCCCTACATGAGGACGCTAGGTTGGCAGGTTGTGGTTTCATGATGCGCTTCATCATGGCCCGTGTAAGGTCGGCTCTGCGGGCCACATTTCCCACATTCCCTATCGAGCCGGACTCATTTCCCCCACTTACATTAGTTATAGAGAACCCCGACGGGGCCCGACTAATTTCCAAAATGTACAAAGCTAGCATTGCGATGAAAACAATATGTGACACCTAACTTCGTCAAGCCTGGGAGGCAGATATTGGGGGGCCAATAACGGACGACCAATGGGCAAAGTGCTGCGGGGCCACTAAAGAAATCTCCCTTAATAGTAGACACAAACTGCTTCACTTTAAGTTTCTGCGCCGTGCCTACTCTACTCCTACTATGGCACACAGGATAGACGCCACCAGGTCCCATTCTTGTTTGAAATGCGCCGCACCACATGCCGATTTCATACATTTAGCTTGGTCTTGCCCCCGATTGCACGCTTACTGGATGGGCGTACACACGACCCTGGGGAAAATGATCAGCATCCCTCTGAATCCTGTACCTGAGATTGCGCTGTTAGGATACACAGTGCAGATCCCCAAAAAAGTCAGGAAATTGGCCTCCTTAGGACTACTTTTGGCCAAAAGAGAGGTTGCCATACATTGGGGTTGGAAAACTGCTCCCAAATTGCAGGACTGGTTACAAAGTCTCGCATATTGCAATATTAATGCCGAATGTTATGCCAGCTTGATGCCATTGACATCCCGCCCCAGAGACATATGGAGTCCGTTCAGGAACTATGTTGCTGCTCATAAACAAGCTTCAGACACACAGATAGAAAAAGGCATTGTACCGAAGGGAGTGGGATGAACGGGTGGATGTTATATAATGTGGCCGGATTGGTCCAGTGTTCGGTATGAAGTGCCTATGTGGGAGTTGGGGAGGTCGGGTCGGGGGAGGTGTGGCAATGGAAACTACGCAGCAGGGGTGTAGAGTTGGGCTAAACGCAAGTTCTATATTATGGGATAAGTGTAGTAGGAGACTATGTTATTAATACTGCCATGATTACGACTGCCATTGAACTATTAGGTGTGAGATTTAGAATTGGTATATTGCTTGTTTGTGATGATATGTACACGATGTTTAAATGATCGGAAAATAAAGTATTAAAAAAAAAAAAAGATAGGGCGACCAGAATTTTAAATCCAAAAACCGGGACATTTCACAAAAATAGAAGAAGGACTACAATTGTACTTCAAGCGAGCACACAGAATGACAGCGCTCCTCAGCAAAGAATTACAGAACAGGCAGTAAGAACATACATAAAATCCAATTTTAAACCCAGTAGCTTGTCTGTTAATTAAATTGCTTTCTTGAAACAAGTGCTAACTATCCCTGCTTTGTAAAACATAAAAAAGCACCTCCCACCGTTTTCAGTCGACCCTCTCTAAAAACCAGGACATGAGCTAAATTTCCTGAAATCTGCAGCAACAGCTGATGAAAAACCGGGACCGTCCTGGCAAATCCGGGATGCCTGGTCACCCTACATGAAGAGAGAGCCCTCTTTGAGCCACGCTGTTACTCTGTGGCTTGCTTGTGTTACAGTGTAGGGCTCCCAGAGGCTCGCAGAGAACGGGGACACTGGAGGAGACCACGCGGAACAGGAGGGCCGACGAGCGACACTCTGCAGTAGGCCTCGCGCCTCAGTGTCCAAGGCCGACACCTTGGTGTGAAAGGGACATCTGGAGAGTGTGGAGGAGAGAAGACTCCCATCGGACGTGGAAAGGAGGGGGAGCTGCACCACCAGGGAATGAACCTGGGCCCATCAGCAATAATACCGCACCGTACACTGCACAGGCGGCTTTGAACTGGACGTAGGAACCCTTCTCCCCATCCCAATAGTAAAACACTGACCAAGGGAGACTGCCCCCCCCCAATGGGAATACCTGCAATGTATGCATATGACACCACATGCTCTCTACACCTGACACCAGGACCAAACACGCTGTGAGACCGCCAGGCCCTTTCCAGGGGCCTCCTTTCTCCTTCCCCCGGCACGATACTGCATTTGGTACTCCAAGGAGCAGAGGACAACACACGCTGTGGTGCAACCAGGACTAAGGCTGCCAGCCGCCCAATAGAGGAATCGGACAGTCGCGGCCGGCATGACTCGCGGGTGGAGGGGTGGGGGGAGTCGCGCAGGGAGGGGGTCACGCGGGGATAGTGGGTAATTAAAAAAATAATTAAAAATTTAAACTTACCTTGGCCTCCGGTCCAGCGTCGCGTCTCCGCTCTCTGCTTCTTCAGGAAGCAGGCAGCCTCCCTCTCCTCCCCTAAGCCTCTCACAATGCTGCAATGGCAGTGTTGTGATTGGCTAGGACGCCGACCCCACAGGCGTCTATGGGGAGGCCATTTTCTCTATGTAGGCTGCATGCAGCCTACATAGAGAAAATGCAGAGTGTGCAGAGTGTGCATGACTGGTTTTGGTTGGCCCTGGGGCCAACCAAACAGCCAGCACCCACAACAGTGGGCAAGCCACTCCTCCCCTGCCTGGAGCAGGAACGCCCACTCCAACCAAACCCTGCCTTCTGCTTTCTCGCACTACGAGAAGCAGAAACATAAAATGGTATTTAAAATAACATTTTATGTTTCTGCTTCTCGCACTGCGAAAAAGCAGTGGGGCGGCGCTCGTCTGCCCAAGTGGAGGAGCCGCCCCTGGAAGCGGCGAGTCCCCTACTTAGAGTCTGCAGACATGGGAAAACGAGCACATAAGCCTGCACTCTCTGGGGGGACTGCGGGGTGACTCACCAGAGGATCTGCCAAAGGATGAGACCAAGGGGGACAACTTGGATAAAAGTGTATCCAGAATCCGTCAGTCTATCCCGTTCTGCCACTGTCTTCCACTCTCCATGCTCGGGCGAGTGGCTATCATGAAAATGTTAATTGTCCCCCAAGTTCTGTATTTCTTTATGGCCTTACCGTACTGAAATAATTTTTCTGCAAGCTATCATCCATACTTTCAGACCTGATATAGGGAACTACATGCAGATGCTTGGCAATAGACAAGTCGATGTGCCGCTTAGATGAGGGTGGATTGGGGGTACCTAACCTGGAGACCTCTTACATGATGGCTCAGGTGGAGTGACTAGCGAGATGGCTGGTGGAAGAGATGGACTCTGAGAGGCTGTACATAGGCCATATCCTGGTAGGTGGAGACTTACTGGGGTTGGTGCTGCACATCAGCAAACCAAAATGCGCCTACAGGGATGCCAACACCAGAACATTGAAAGTATGCACACCATATTCCCCAGACCTCCTGATATGGATGCCATCACACATGGCAGAGGTGGCTGTTCACCACACCATGCAGTTCCTGACCTATATTGCAGTATAGAAACCAATCAAAGACACATGGGGGAAAGACTTAATGTAACCACCGAAGTCGGAGGTTCCTGACCAAATTATTGACACACGGAATACAGCGTAAGGCAGTGACCTGTGATGCATTGGACCTGGCCTTTTATAAACCTATACACGCTCTAAAAAATATATGGGAGCAACAACTGGGGAAGATATCTCAGATAAAGAATGAGGACATATCCTTGAATACACCAAAAGCAGGAATCCCAGGTTCAAAAACACACAACTCAATTATTTACATTGCACCTAACTGTCACTCGCAGGATTGGAGAAAATGTACATGTGGCTTTCATCAAACTGCCCAAGACGCCAGGATGCATCGGCTGATTTTTTCCATATGGTTTGGGATTGCCCACACATACACACTTGCTGGACATCTATAACTGACTTCCTGACAGAAGTGACAGGACGACTGATACCAAATTAAATGACGGTGTGCCTCCTGGGCTAGTTCGCCAGATCCCCAAAATCAAACACACGACTAAAATCATAGATTTAGAGCTTCTCCTGGGAGAATGGGCCATAGCTATGCATTGGAAGGTCCCCACTTGCGCCCTATAAAGACCTAGGTCCGAGACTTGCTTAAGCAGAGTACTGCAGAAATCAGTGTCTTGACACGTATCCACAGACAGACGGGGTAAGGGACTCCCACAGAGTGGGATACACTGTCATTGGTGCTAGAAGCAAAATCAGATGAGACGCCTTCATTAACGGGGGGTTACATGACACATATCTACTTTACATAGGGCTGGGAGAGCACAAGTCGATGGCAAGAAGAATGTGGCACACCAAATGAGGACGCACAGGCCTAGAATACATGAATAAACAGCAATACAAACTAGGACAGGGGTGCCACAGAGCCACAGACGTCACTAGCATGCCGGCGACCTGGCCGACATGGGGGATAGGCTCCACCAAGGTGAAAGAAAGGAGAGATGTGTAGCTGGATTGGAATGTACATGGTGTAGACACAACAACAGTACTATGAATTGAACATTCTAATGTTAATGTTAAACTGTTTCTTGCTCGTGAATACTAAATGCACGGGGCAGATTTACAAGCCCCTTGCGACACTTTTACGCTGCCGTTGCATCACTTTTGTGACGCAGCGGCGGCGCAAACAATGCGCCACTATGTGACATATTTACAACGTGACGCATCTAGTGAGATGCATCACGTTGTAAAGCCCTGTGCTACATTATACCCAGGTATAATGTATGCAGGGTGGGCGTTCCGTCGCAAGGAAGCCCCGTAAAAGTGACGCAGTGAAATCTACAAGATTTCACTGAGTCACTTTTACGTCCCCGCTGCGTCAAATCCTTATGCCTGCTTGAAGCAGGCGTAAGGAGTGATACAGCATGTTAGGTATAGGGCACCCCTGAGCAGTGCTGGAGTTGCGTCGCGCTTGCGACACGACTCCAGCACTGCGTCACTCTTACGCCGACAGATGCGTCACGCATCTGTCTATCCTTGCGCCACGGTGCGCCGCATTGTAAATGCGGCGCATCCATGGTGGCGCAAGGGGTTTTTTGAGTCACGCAAAATAACTGGCGCATCCCTGCTAAATATGCAGGGATGCGCCAGTTATTGTAAATCTGCCCCACGATGCTTTCTGTATGTATAATGCAGACACTTGGCATGCATATATCAACTGACACCACTGATGTAAGGCACCATCATATTTTTAATATTCTATTTTATATTAATGTGACAAAATGTAATATAGAGCGACTATAAAAACAGTGAACTTCAAAGACTCTTTGTGTTGTCTCTTTTGAAACTGTCAAGCACAGGAGGCGACTGAAGACTTGTTGTGTATGAGTGATGTCAAAGCAGCAAACGTCGCTGCAAAAGAGTTGCTTTAAAATGTTGCATTGTGTCTATTTTCTCCTGCGTGGTGGCTTGCTCATGTGGACCTTTGTCTAACATACTCTTTAAAACACCTATTGGACGATGGGCAATTAATCCCATTCTCAGTGATAGAAGGGAAATTTAATCTCACTGATCAGGCATCAACGAACTGTCCAGTTTGATCCCAGATGCCAAGGTTTCACTCCCAGCCTTGAGAGTTTCCATGACATAAGCTTATAAATCCTGCCACTCTTGTCTTCATCCTCAGTTGACAACTAAACCTCTAAGACACATCAAACTTTATTGCCACAAGATAAAGAATGCCTATAAAGCATTGTATCAAAATGAAATTAAGAAGTATATTTGAGCAGCACAACTAAGGGGCCGATTCCGATTCGGGCCGGAAATCTCTTTGACCGAGCCGGACTCGGAGAGATTTCCGACCGAATCAGACTCTGGCAGCCCGACCGAACGAGTACGATGCGCACGTATGCCATCGGACTCGAGTCGGTCGGACTCCCACTGAAGTCAATGGGAGCCGGTCGTACAACGCGTACGCGGGCTCCCATTGACTCAATGGGTGCGAGGCGGACAAGGGCGCCCCTACAGCGTGTACGCGGCGAAGCGACTCGTGCCGTACACGCACAGGTAGGGGGACCCATGGGTCCCCCTGTGTGCGACTCGCGCAGCTACGCGTACAGGGGGTCCGACACGGACCCCCAAAGTACGGCTCCGACTGCTCTTTCGAGCCGGAGTGCGCGGTTCGGTCGGACTGCTCGCGGCGCGCATCGTACTTACCCGGCCGGGGAACGTCTCCATTGCGCGGTGCGAGTTGAGTCCGAGCGAGTCGGTCGGTGCGGTTCGACCCGGGAACGAGTCGGTCGGAGCGGTCGGTACGCCCGGACGAGTCGGTCGGCGAATTCGCATCGTACTCGCTCGCCCGGACGCGCGTACGAATCGGTCGGGAAATAGGGCTCCGAATCGGATCCGGTTAAGCCGAATCCGATTCGGAGCCCTACCGGCCGAGATCGGAATCGGCCCCTAAGTCTCTGAGTATATCTGTTGTCATTCAACTACGAAGACCCAAAAATGTCAACACAAAAAATATCCAGTAGTGTCTGAATTTCAGGCCATGTTGACCCACCTACAAAATAGTTCTCAAAACCCCTGTGAATCATGTCAAAAATGGGGCATCCATCTTGCAGCAATAAATACATTTTCATAGAATGAGATAAAATTTTGAATTACTAAAGAGATGTCAAGAAGAGAATGTTTCTGGTAACTGCTCTCTGAATCATCTTAACTTGTCAAGTAATCCATTTCAGTGGTTACAACCCAGTAACTAATAAAAAAGGGGCCTTGATCTTGGACTTTAAAGCATTTTTAGTATGCACAAAAGCAATCATAAAGAAGTTTAAATCTATCTTTAAACCCAACTCTGAATACTAAAAAGTGATGTCACAGCTGGTATGGTCAGAATATCTTAAAATATAAATGGTGACTGGGTTTGCAATGGTGCTTTATTATGAGTCATTATGTGCAGTTATACCACACCCAGTGAATACTGATAACTTAGGGTGCAAATATATTTATGAATGAAATAAGACTTCTAAAGCGCATGGCTACTTCCTGGAGTGTCCCGGTGCTGCGCTTGAAGTTGACCACAAAATGCAACCACATCAACTATACTTGCTGAAAGAGACATGCCTTAAGTCTTTTCTTGAACAAGTCAGAGGACGCTACCGAGCGTAGCTCCAATGGGAGTTTTTTCCAGGCCACCAATCCAAGATAGGAAAAAGTTTTTCTGCCCATTCTCATGCGCTGGACCTTAGGGATACTTGCTAAATGGCCATGGGCTGACCGTAGGTTTCTGGAGGGGGCATAGAAATTAAATCTAGCCCTAAGATAGCCTGCCCCAGAATAGTGCAGTGCTCTATGGACTAGGACTAGCGTTTTGATGAGAATTCTCTTATTTATCAGCAGCCTGTGTAGTGCACGCAGGTGCGAAGACACGTGTTCTTGGAGGCAGATTAAGTAGAATGTGGGCTGCCATGTTTTGGACCACTTGAAGCTTGTTAACCAGATAGTCTGAAAGTCCTAAGTATAGAACATTTCCATAGTCCAGTCTAGATGGTATGAGTGACTGGATCATTACCTTTCTTGCGGACAGGGAAAAATAGTGTAAACATTTTTTCAGAGCCCGCAAGAGCCCAAAGCATGTTTTGACCACCGACATGATCTGTGGCTGGAATGACAAAGCATAATCCAATTTGATACCCAGGTTTTTGACTGTTTCCTCCTGAGGTCTGGGGGGTGGGGAATCGTTGAGCCACAGCATCTGCCAGTCCAGAGGATTAGGGCCAAAGAATGAGAACTCTGTCTTTTCTGCATTGCATTTTAATTGATGTAAGGACATCCAGTGAAAGACAGAGGAAAGGCAGGTTTTAATTGACTCTCACCTCCCACAGGTAAACAGCAACTACATGTCGTCAGCGTAAGTGATCACCTTGGCCCCCCGGGCCTCTGCCAACTGTGCTAGAGGAGTCAGGTATGCATTAAACAAAGTACCACACTTAGGGGGTCATTACCATGTAGGGCGGATCGCCACCGCCCGCATGGCGGTGGCGATCCACCCTACATTTCCCTCCGCCTGCCACCCATTTTCCCCCGCCATATTAGTATGGCGGGGGAGACCCCGGCGGACGGAGAGACCGTCCGCCGGTTTTCCGCCGGTCGACCAGTCGACTGGGCGGAAAAGGGGCTACATATGGTGGCGGTGTCTGCTAGACACCGCCATCCATATTAGCATGGGTGCGGGAAGCAGCCTTTCCGTGGCGGCGATGCCCCCACGAAAAGGCATGCAGAGTTTGCTGTTGGGGGCCCGTTGCGGGCCCCCAGAGTGTTGGGGGGTGCACATGGGGGGTACCTATGGTACCCCCCTACATTGTCATGGACAAGGTGGCAGGCACCGCGCGGTGCCTGTCACCTTGTGCATGACAATGCACACAGTGCATTCCCAGCATTGTGCCGGGCGGTGCTGTGTGCACCGCCCGCCACAATGCTGGGAATGGAGGATGCCACGGTGGCGGTGGCATCCTAATCGCTGGCGGCCGGTCCGAGCACCGCTAGGGTGGCGGGCGGACGAAAGTCCGCCCGCCATCCTAATAGGCCCCCTAGTGTGGTATTACTAAAGAATTCTGAGTTCCTCATTTCGGACTAGGGGATAATGCAACAATACAGTGTGACCCTCCCCCATCTAAGGTGCAAAACTTGAAATAATGTGACTTTCCTCTATGGGGAAAAACTACTGATGTGGTAATTACTGCAAAACTTGGAATCCTGATTCACATGCAAACTTACATTTCTGGCCAAATCAGAATTGAAATGGGACTCAGAATGAGCCCATAAATTTACTAACTTTTATTTTTAATTTAACCTATGATAATTTCTAACATTTTGGTTCTGTTATGCATACTAATCATACTGCCACACTGTTTCCTTTTTTCATCTTCCCTCTATATTTAAAAAAATATATTTTTAACTTTGTCACTTATTTCAGATGGGATATCACTGGATGAGTAGATTTTTAATTACTTACTTCTTTTAATTTATCCTCCTTCTAATGAATTTCAACTTGGTGTCATTGTCGACTGTATCATTTTTCAAATTATAAAAAAGAAAATTAAAAAATGTCATGTACTTACAAAGCAAGGACACCTTGGTTGAAACTTTGACCTGGAGACATATATTGGGCTGAGCAGAAAAATATACAAAGTAGCCCTTGTGTATGAACAAAAACTATTCTGAACATGCCCATCCATAAAAAATAGATGAGAAAGTCACATAAAAATATTTAAAAGAATCTCCTCTGTCTGAAACAATGGTCTACTGATTTCAAAGATGATTCAATTTACAAACAATGATTCTGAGCTGGGTGTACATCTGTTTGTTTTATTGTTTTGTATGTTGATGACAAACACATTCAGTATTTGGCTGAAGGCACAAACGAATCGACATATTGAGTAACTAAATGGCACATTGTAAAAGCTGAACATTGTGGACCTGTAAGGTACACTGAGGTTACGGCAGTACGACTCCATCTAACATGCGCACTGCATTATCCAATAGGAGGGGCGTAGCGTCAGGGAGGGTGTTTGGGGTGTTACACTCCCCTACAAATGTATTCTGGAGAAAATAGTTGGATGCAAGGGCTTTCAGTCGGGTATGATGAAGTAACTGTCGGATCTCACCTGGGATTTTTATATGCCTACACTGACAAAAACACACACACACGTCACACTCTCTCTCGTCTCTGTTTTGAAGGCCTTAATAAAGGTTGATTATTTTGAAAGATGTTTTGTTTTAAGTGCCCCCAACAACCTGCCCTCCTCTCTCTTTCCACTGCCCCTTAAGTCCCCTCATGTACTGCTTCTCCTATAATGTGTCTTAACAAGATAATCCAGCATGACAGTTGGGAAATCTGAAGCTCAACCCCCCGCCCCCAATCATATTGACCAAGCTATGCCCCTGTCCAATAGACACATTTGTATAGATCTGCATGCAAATACGTTCTATAATACTAGAAATATTCTCTCTCAGAATGTTTACTTAAGAAAAGAGGAAAACCAGCGACGGCTGGTGCTTTGTAGTCCCGCCCCTCCGATCCTCAGGCCTTTTTAACACGTTTTCCCAGAATTTCAAACAGATTGGTGCAATAAATCAGTGCCTGGCTGCATGTTTCAAGTTTCGATTGAGAACCAGTTCAATTCTGCCCGTGCACAAGCACAAAGTAATGATTTCTCCACGCAGGGCTTACTTATTTGTAGTCCTGTATTCTCACAAAGAGAGGTGCTGGGGCATAGCTTGGTCAATAAGATGGGTGGGGGGTGAACTTCAGATTTCTCAACAGCCAAGCTGGGATATCTTGTTAAAACACATTATGTGAGAAGCAGAGCATGAGGTGAGCTTGTGGGGCAGTGGAAAGAGAGAGGAAGGCGGATTGTTAGGGACACTTAGAGCACAACATTTTTAAGGCCTTCAAAACCGAGATGAGAGTGAGTGTGTGTGCATGTGTTTTTGTCAGTGTGGGCATGTAAAAATCCCAGTTATAATCCAACTATTTACTACAGAATAATTTTTGTAGGGGAGTGTAACACCCCAAACACCCCAGAAGCTACGCCCCTGGAGAGGTGGTACTGTAGAGGTGTGCAGCACAGATGTAATGAAGTGTGACTGGGCGCTGCTGGCTGAAGCACAGCGTGAGAGACCTCCACCTCAATAGTTCTCAACGTCCCCCATAGTGTAATGCTTATTAGAAGAAGGACTGCCCAAAAGGTAATGTGTTGCCAGCCTGGAGTGAATCGGAGAGAGCCTTTCACCAAAATTATCTGTACCATTAGGGGAAGAAAGCGAAGCTCATGGTTGCAGTTTTCTACTATATTATCTAGCTGCTGCAAAGCTCAGTAGATTTGCTGCATGCACACAACAGTGCTGTGCCAGGTAAAACTTTCAGGGCCTCCTTTATGAAAACTGTCGCAGCGCTGCGTGAAACCAGCGGTGTAACAGTTTTCACTGCACCCTCCTTGCGACACCATGGATGCGCCGTATTTAATGTATGGCGCTCCATGTCGCAAGGAGTTACAGATACATCAGTATTACTAACGTATCTGTAGGCGCAAAAGTGACGCATTGCCGGGGTGTGTCTGAAAACAGACGCAACTCCAATGTGTCCTTTCACATGGGGCAGCCCCATGCGAAAGGGCCTGTGCCAGTCTTGCGCCTGCTGTGAGGCAGGCGTAAGATATTGACGCAGTGGCGTCCAAGAAGTGTTGCAGTAAAATCTCATACATCTCAATGCACCACTTCTACGACCCTTTATTGCGGGGGAACGCCCACATTGCATACATTATACCTGATGCAGGTATAATGTAGCGCAGGCCTTTACAAAGTGACGTATCTGCTTAGATACATCACTTTGTAAATAAGACGCATTATTTACGCTGCCGCAGCGTCAACGGCGGCATAAAAGTGTTGCAGGCCTTCATAAATAAGGCCCTCAGAGTTTCGAGAGCACTGTTGGGTTATTTATTTATTTGTTTTTACAGTGGCATTAAAATCTAACGGTTTTAATGTAGGGTTTTAATGCCAGAATAAAACGTAAGGTTTTAATTATTGCCACAGTAAAAATAAATAATTTGTTACCCCTTCCACATTTTAGGAGAACTGGATGTGCTTAAATAATATACAATGTGTCAGAAGTTTCTGCCCCACCAGTTAAAAGTTTTACTAGTCACCACTGGCATAGACTCTGTGCTATATATGCAAAATTGTGTGCTGGTTCAATGGTAATGCTATGCACTGTATTGCATGTGATATATCACTTGGCGGTAATGCTGGGTCCACAAAATTGACATGCCACTGCTTTGTGACATGTATATAATTACTATTCGTAATTCAACTTATATTTACCTTCAAAGGAAAATATAGATGGACTTTGGAATAGCAATTATATACTTACCTTACAATGGAGTAAAAAAAGAAATGTGATTATAGGTGGATATTGTCCGCCTCAATTCAGTGACAAAGAACCAAACGGAATTTCTCGAGGGCCTGACGCTTCCCACTTTGGGGGAGGAGGACTCAGAGGGGCTGGGGGCACCAATCTCGAGGGAGGAAGTGCTTGCGGCCATTAAAAAGCTAAGATCGGAGAGATGCCCTGGGAGTGATGGCCTGCCAGCTGAGTTCTATAAACAATTTGCCCCACAACTGGTTACACATCTCCTCGAGGTATATAACGAAGCCTTGGACCGTGGGGAACTCCCTAAAACTATGCTGGAAGCAACGGTGTCTATGATCCCTAAGCCGGACAGGGACCCACTCACCTTAGGGGCCTACAGGCCCATTTCTCTCCTAAACATTGATGCAAACATTTTAAGCGGAATTCTGGCGGCTCGACTCTTACCGTACATGCCCCGGCTGATCCATCCGGACTAGGCCGGGTTCATCCCAGTATGGAATACTACCCATAACTTACGCAGACTGGCACATGTTTGGCATGCGCCACACTTGGAAACAGAAAACTGGGCACTTGGCTTGCTGGACATCCAGCAGGCCTTTGACTCTGTGGAATGGAGTTATATGTGGGCGGTGCTCCACAAGATGGGACTAGGCGACCCATATATTATGTGAATAAAAACCTTGTATACTAGACCCACGGCCAGGGTTCGTCTACGTGGTCAGGTGTCAGATAGTTTTATGCTACAGAGAGGCACCCGACAGGGATGCCCCTTTCCCCGCTATTATTCGCTATCGCGATGAACCCTTAGCGATCATTCTCAGGGCGCGAATGGGGCGGTGGGGCATCCAGTTGGGGGACACCAACCATGTGGTGTCTATGTATGCAGATGTCACGTTAGTATATCTCCATCGCCCTGAAGAAGCGGTAAAGGTGCTTACTACCGAGTTATTGGGGTTTGGGAAGGTGTCGGGCCTGAAACTCAACCCAGGACAGTCTAAACTTTTCCCTATGGGAATTCTGGCTGGAAGGGAGGAGCAAGAGCTGCCACAGGTGGGGATGCGATGGGTGACTGATGAGGTGCGATACCTTGGAATCAAGTTAATACACACGCAACCGGCCTTCCTGGAGGGCAACATGGGGAGGTGCGAGGCAGGCATCCAGAGATCTGTGGCTTTCTGGAAGGAGCTCCCATTGTCATTGATGGGTAGGGTGGCGATTTCCAAGATGGTGATCTTACCACGTTGCCTGTATGTCATGCAAAACTCGCTTTACCGGATCCCACATACATATTTCAAGCAGTTGGAACGTTTACTGGGGGAGCTACTGTGGGGATCAAAGAGGAAATGAGTCAAATTAGACACACTGCAGAGACAATGGGAGTGGGGGGGCTCGAAGTGCCTAGACTGGGGTTTTACTATATGGCATCACAGCTTCAGCATGCAGTACATTGGCTGGATACTCAGGACAATTGGGAGAAGAGGCTGTTGGCGGGCACGCACCATGAGGTTGCGCTCCCTGAGCTCCTCATGCAGGGGGCCGGGGTCCCGAAACATTTCCCGTATGTCGTTCGACACGTGGCGGCAGTATGGGAAACAGCAGTTAAAACAGTAATAAAAAGGGCCCCTTATGCACCCGAAGCCCCCTTATGGGCAGTGCAGCCCTTCAAAAAAATAAGACAAAACATGTCCATTGGCAAATGGACGGAGGGAGGATGCCTGGTGATGGGGGACCTGTACGCATCCCAACAGTTCCTGACGAGGGAAGAGGCGGAAAATGCGTTTGAGCTGGGCAGGGGGCAATATTTACAGTATGCAAAAATCTCGGCTGTGGCTCGCGAGCTGTGGCCGACATTTCCGCAGGAACCGAAAGTCACTGTAACCCTACAAGCAATAACTACTCTGACGGGAGGGCGCAGGCTGGTATCCCATATTTATAGGGCACTCAGGGAGGACCTCACTGATGGTCCTCTTCCTGTCCAGGTTAAATGGGATGCATTACTGGAGGAGCCCCTGACAGAGGCAGAGTGGAGGAGAGTTCATGAGGGGGTCAAACAGATCAGCTCTAACGCCAGATTTAAACTTACCCAGTATAACGTAATACACCAAACGTACTTAACCCCAAGAGTGCTCCATAAAATATTTCCGGACCGATCCTCCTGCTGTCCAAGATGCAGATATGGAGATGATCTGGGACTGTTCTGAACTGACGCTTTATTGGGGGCAGGTGATACAATGTCTACAGAAGGTCACGGGTTGGACGGTGTCACGGGATGTGAGGGGGGTGCTAGTTGGGCTTCTTCCCACACCGAAAGCCAAGAAACTTACTAGGAGGTTCCTCCAATTAGGATTAGTGCTGGCCAAAAGGCGGATAGCCATTAAATGGATGAGTCCAACCCCCCCAGCGGTAGAGAACTGGATTAAGGACGTACGTGAATGGGCAACGGCAGAGCTAATTAGAATGAAGAAAGTCCGGAGGGACGACAGGTTGGAGGACGACGCAAGGGCATGGTACACTATGATTTCTGATTTAACACGAACGGACGACTCAAAAGCGGAAGAGGCTGTAGTAGGTACGGATGGAATAGCGAGTGCTGGGGCGCATGAGGCTTCCCACGCCATATGAGAATAAGCGGAACATATAGCCTACACAAGCAGAAAGTGTACTCTCGGACACTGGGGCTGATAATGCAAGATTAACACGACCGAGGGGGGGGAGGGGGGATTATGTTAACTGGTCTAGTTTATACAATTAACAATTGTAAGATGGTTGTAATGTACCTCAGTATACTGTTTTAAAATGCAAGGTTGATAATACGGAAATGTCCTCCTTTGAGGACTGTGTTGACTGTGTCAAGATGCTGCTCAGATCTTTTTTGTACCTTATATCCAAAACCAATAAAAATGTAATAAAAAAAAAAAGAACCAAACGGAAAGCCCATTTGTATTGAGGCTGTGAATCGCAATTGTTACTGTGTGAATTAGCTGCAAACCGAGGAAGCAGGAACCTGACTTGTGATTCCCTTGACAATTCGTAAATGATTTGCACCTTTATGTTGCAACAAAACATTCAAGTGTTCTTAGGTGCCATAAGCAGAAGATAAACATTTGCAAATTATAAGCTGGTGGAATGCTTCAGTTTACTCTCAGAGGTGCTGCCATCTGGGGAACAGGCCTCTTCAAAATGTCCCCCAGATTTAGGTCTGGTCTCGAGACAACTTTAGTTGTTTTCCGAGCCTCAAGTTTGAAAAAGAAAAATCAAAATACATAAATGCTTTTGGTCAGCCGTCCATATCCGTTGGTCTGTTCACGTGCCATTCACATTTAGCGTCTAACCACAAACGCCTATATGTGAGGCAATGTGTCAGCCCACTTCAGCCATTGGCCCTCTTCACAGTGAGCAAAGATATTTTACTCTTGCACATGTGCAACTCTGCCCTAAAGCAGTCCACTAAAGTTCAGCAGATACCAGGCCAATTTCTGCTTACATTTATTTTGTTTTTAAAATGTATTATTGCAATAGATTTTTTTTTTACCTACTTTTTTCAGACCAAGCACACCACATCTAGACAGAGGTATTTATTTTAGTTATTTATTACTTTTAATATCAATTGCATATGTTGTAAAATATATATATATATATAAAAATGTCAGGCTTGCCAAGGCCAGACACGTTGCCTTAGCCATTGCTTGTTTTGCACTGTGACCCTTTCCCTCGAAGGTACAGTCACAATACAGGTGCACTGGGTAGGGCTTGCCTTTACCACTGTAAAAAGGCATATTTTGTACACAGGACTTCCATTTTATAATTCAAATGTACTTCTTGTCTCACGTTGTGACGGGTGACGCTGATAAATATTCCATAGTGAGCTCAGATTAGAAGCCACATTTTTCAGTTCATAAGGAAACCGGGCAGATATTTCACCCCCAGCACACACGGTCCCTGTTAGGACATTACTATTGGTAGAATTTACATTTTAGCATGTTGAAAAAAATATACATTTCATCACGCCCACAGCAAACTAGAGCTTGATTTGGGAAATATGGTGTTTACGAGGAACTGAGCGCACAGTCAGTGACCTTATTTGACATATAGCAAAATATATGAAACAAAAATGCAAAACCAGGTTCTTTCACTTAAGTTTTAATTTGCAGGTGTTTAATTTTAGTTACTAAAAAGATACTGAGCCTGATTTAGAGTTTGGCGGCTGGGATGTGATGGAGACCCTGCCTGCCACAATACAAGTGTCATAGGATACCATTTATAATACGTCAGACTGGATATCTATCCCATCTGACAAACTCTAAATCAGGCCCAAAATTAGCAGGTAAAGTATAGGAAAACCCATACATATCAGATACCTCTCCTATCACTCGTGGACTTCATGCTTGTCTTTGACCCTGTACCAGAGGCGGCTAGTACCTTAAAATTTTGATGAGGCGCGACGCAATGCCGAAAAATTCCCCAAGATGACGATGCAGGGTATCAAGCCACTATGGTGATGGCAGTCCGACCTGTGTCTCTCCTCTCCTCAGTAGACAAAAGGGAAGGAAGAGGGTTGATTTCCTGTACAAATCTAACCAATCCTAGAGCTGCTCTCATGCTGTTTTCAGCAGCAGAGCAGCTCTAGGATTGGTTGGAACAGGCTAACCCAGAGCTCATTTTGAGGCTGGCGGCCTGTGCTTGCAATCCCTCAGCTGCTTTACAGTGCTGGGATTGCTGTGTCTAAAGTGTGCATGTCGTATAGGCTGGATGTAGACAGCCAGCCAATCAGACATGCAGCATTTATCCTACTATCCACAGGAAGCTGCCACGCCCCCACCCTCACACTGGCATTTCAGCAGCGTGGGCCAGCGGCACACAGAATAATAAAATGATAATGACCATTTTATTATTCCGGGTTTAGCACTGCAGCAGGTGGGGTGACTCTCCTCCACCCCTTAGGAGGTATCCCCACTCCCATGTACAGCACTCTGCAGCTAGGTCTGCACTATAGAAATACTGCCTAGACACACATACGTTTGTACACATACTTTTGCTTAGTGAGTGAAGTCCATCAATTCTGCATCAAGCCACATCACAATCACAGTTGTAGGTCAAGTGTCAAGTTTAACCCTGGGCGGTGAACTCCGCCCCGCTCGCGGAGTTTGCGGAGTTTTCCGCACTCTGCGTTACGCGGAGATCGCGGAGTTTTTTGCCTCGCTCGCGTTTGTCAACGTCAAGTTGGCGACCGCAAGCGAGGAAAATCAACCTCCCGGCGAGATTTTTCCTCGTTTGCGATCGCCAACATCAAGTTGGCGAGCGCGAGCGTGGAAAATCAACCTCCCGGGGAGATTTCTCAACACGGGGGGGTCAGGTTTCTCATTGCGAGTGGTTGCGTATGCTCGCGACCGCTCACGTTGAGAAACAACCCGTTCGCGTTGAGAAAGCTGCCGCTCGAGTAAAAATCTACTCGAGCGGCAGAAAAGGAAAGCAGGGACCGCTTGCGCTGTGCATGGTGCCGTTCGCGATGATTGCACAGTGCGGACAAGCATCCGGCACTGTGCAATCACCGCGAATGGCATTTTTCTATCACACTCCGCCGCTTGCGGAGCTCCGCGTAGTGCGGCTGAGTTTTTTTTGCACTTCGCGGTGTTCCACGTAGTGCAACTCCGCGAACTCCGCCCAGGGTTAGTCAAGTTACACCATAAGAGTCAAAGGGCCATATTTATGACCTTTGTGGCGCAGCGCAGCTACTCACCTTGCTCCGCTGCCCTGCGTCACAGTGAAAGGGCAGGAATGCGCTATATTTATTCAATACGGCCCATTCCTGTCCTTTTCCCTTGGATATCACCATTTTGGCAGCCTAGCGCCAACGCAGGCACCCTTGAACCATGGTGCAAGGGTGCCTGTGTTGTAGGCAGAATTGTTTTTATGAAGGAAGGGCCACCTTCCTGCACGAAACCAATCCTGAGAGGCTTTTTCCTCTTTCTATTTGTGCTGTAGATTGCAGCACACATAGAAAGAGGGAAAAACGAGAATAGGTCTTGTAAATCAGGGAATGCATCAAAATACCATGGGAGTTGCGTGGGTACACCGGCGCAACGCCCATGGAACGCCTACCCAGGGCAGAGTAATGCAATGCAGCAAGTTGCGCTGCAATACTCCATATTTTTGGAGCAACTCAAAGTGGCTTTGCATGGCTTAAAAATATGACTTAAGGTTTGCGTCACTCTTGCACCACGTTGCGTGGTGCAGAGCGATGCAAACTGGGTCATAAATATGGCTCTCAGTTTGTGAGTTATGTTCATTGCAGGAACAAGTAAATTTAATTTGATTTTCTGGTACTATTTCTAATTTGATTGCATTGGTCTGGATTGACTGCAAATAAAGACAGACTCGATGGAGTTATGCAACAAAAAATAACATTAATAAAATACAGACGTAAAACAGCAGATTTGAACTAAAGAAAAAATATGAATAGGTTAATCTTAAAATAGACCTGAGAACAATGAGGACTTAGGGCCACATGTATTGTGCAATTTTGAATTTGCAAACAGGCCTATTCGCAGAATTGGCAGTTTGCGAATGCAAAAAAACCACTTTCCCCATGTATCAAACCCTATTTTGCGATTCGGTAACCTGTTACCGAATCGCAAAGTGGGTTTGCGATTCGGTATTTGGAAGGGGCGTGTTTAGGGCGCCCTTCAAAATACCAAATCGTAGCGGTATGTATGAATGTTTTGTGACCGTGAATGCGGTCGCAAAAACTTCAAGTTGGTGGTAACCCGAGACGGCTATGGAGATCCCCGCCTCTCCGTAGCCCAGGTGATCGAGGCCCCACCCACCCGAGGGATGACCGCAGTGGAGAGTAGAATGGCGTCCGCGGCAGAACGCAGAATTGAAAACAGCCCGGAATTGCTGATAGCATGACCTTTGGAGATAGCGATGCCTGCAGAGACCGCGAGTGCAGAGGCAAAATAAGGCATGCTCGAGCCAGGGGGAGTGGATAGATTTGCGGACCTGAACGCTGCAGAAGGCTGGTGAGTGCGGAGGGCTGAGGCTGGAAGTCAAGGGATGTAGCGCACGACCGATAGCAGCGTGAAGTGAAGTAACAGTCAGTTCTTGCTTCGTGTGGTCCTCTGACGTGTAAGCCAAGGCATAAGTTCGAGCCCGAGTAGTAGTCCCCCGTTGGCAGGAAACTTAAGCTTGCAACGAAAGCTGTGAGAGAGTGATGCCCCGATCAAGAGACTTTTAAAGGAGCTGGCTGTGGTGTGTGGCAGCAGTAGAGGAGCAGAGAAGCGGAGACGGCAGGGTGGCGGAAAAGACTTGGTGTCTGCCGGCTAGGAATTCGGCGAATCGGGGAGAAGTGGTGAATTCACAGGCAGTGCGAAAATTCACAGGCAGTGTGAAAATTTGAGGATTCCTTAAAAAAAAAGGAGAGGGAAGATGGGGAGACACTTGAAGCAAGTTAACGTGGTAGCCAGGGTGGATCCAGCGACTGGAATGAAGGCTAAAAAGCGCCTAGCGCAAGCGAAGGGGGCTTCATCAGTAGTAAAAGCCGCAGGCGCTTCAAACCGGTCTGAACTAAACTCTAGCTCAGAGAGCTCTACAGAAGAACAGTCTGAGCCACAACCTGAGGCACTATCGGTCCAGCCCTTAACGCAAGGGTGTGACTCCACCCCTGCAACCATTGAATTCTGCGAGACCACAAAGGAACTGACTAGCGAGTCCATGCCAGGACGTAATAAGGTAGAATTAAAGAACTGTAAGGACTTTCCTTTGTTTGCCAAAAAGAGCATCCCGGCGACACAGAGTCCAACGGTTTTAAGTATAGCTTCACCAGCAACTCCAGAGGATGATACTACAACCAATCTTCTCGAAAGGCTATTTATCTCTCCGCCTCCCGAGGATTCTCCTCTAGCTGTGATACCCACTGCCACAATCCATCTAGAGGAGGGAAATTCTCCGCCTTGTCCGGCAGATTCATGTGCCGCAGTTGATCCGCAGCCTTTTTCTGAGCAAGCATCTACTGCGTCTAAGGCAGAAGACATCTCAACACAACAGCTAGAGAGTTGGCAGAAACTTCAGGAGATATCTGGTGCTTCAACAGAGAAGGGCTTGGAACTATCAACTCAGAGGGTTAAAAATCCGCAAGAGAAGTTGGAGGTCCCCTCCTCTGGGGCTAATCTACAACAGATGGAAATGAAAACGATGCTTAACCTAATATTGGAGGAAATCAGGGAGATGAAAAAATACCAGGCACGCGAAACAGCCGCTCTCCACTTTAGATTGGAAAAAATTGAAGAATCAATTTCAGTCATACCCGCAAGGCTCGAAGAAGCAGAATCTCGGATAGCTCACTTAGAGGACCAGATGAGCTCTACCATCCAGAAAATCAGTGAAGTGACGGCAGATAAGATCGCCCTGGAGACGAAACTGGAAGAATTGGAAAACCACTCATGCCGTTCGAATCTTCGAATCGTGGGAGTGCCTGAGGGGAGTGAAGGTACCAACACCCTTTGTTGGGTAGAAGCATTTATTAAACAAAAGGTTCTTCTGGACCATTCTGGGGATCTAACATTAACCCGGGCCCATCGGGTTCCTGCTCATCCTATCCCAAATTCTAAGTACCCTCGTACTATTCTAGTTAACTTTTCTGACTATAGAATAAAAGAAAGTGTTTTGACAAAAGCAATCCAGCAGAGACAGTTTGACATTGACAAGGGTAATAAATGCCGGATTTTCCCAGATATGTCAGCAGGGGCGGCACGAAGACGTAAAGAATTCGTAAAGCTACTGTTTTTATTTAAAGCACAGGGGGCCCAGGCATCCATTGCTCAGCAGTCGAAGCTTAGGGTGCTTGTCAAAGGAAAGTTTAATTTGCTCTCGCGTGTAGAGGAAGCCCAGGAGCTTCTGAGAGAGATCACTGCGTTAAACTGAACAAATGTCGAGTATGTGTTGTATTTAAGGTGCCAAATTGAATATTGTTAATGCTTGATTTTTCTCTTTTTTGTCCACTGGGGGTTACTCCCTCTGTGTGGGGGGGGGACAGATCACCAGGGTGCAGGACCAGGGCACCCCATCAAGTAGGGAGGGTGAAATGTGGGTCGCGGGGCCTGAGGGAATCACCACATTTCTGGGGGGGTTCCAGGGGCGGGGGGCAGAGGTGGGTGGGGAGGGTGGGGAGGGGAGGGTATAGTAGTAGCAGCAAAATGAGCAGTAGCAGGGACACTTTGGAAAAGATTGTTAGGAGTGTGGTATTACTTGCATATTTCATGTATTTTGCAGACACACTATAAAAAATTTTAAATAAGTGCTGTATTATTTCTGTTTATGTTAACGGGATACTAAACAAGCAAAGGTATGGAGCATTAATTAGGTGGTTAGGGTCTTTTTCACCCCAGGTATTATTTCTGCAGGAAACGCATCTAAAAACCAATTCCCCAAAGCTATTCCTCCCTAGACTGTATTCTCATGCCTTTTTTGCCTCAGTGGGGTTGGCTAAAAGAGGAGTAGCTGTTTATTTCGGCAGAGGTCTTCCTTGGGAATTTGGCCAAATTCAGAGAGATCCCCAAGGAAGGTGGATCTGGATCGAGGCCAAATTAAATGGTATGATATTAAATTTTATTAATTATTACGGTCCAATTGAAGATGACATCACAGCCCTACTCAAAATCAGCGAGATACTTAGGGGGGCACCGGGAAAGATAATTTTGGGTGGGGATTTTAATTTTATTCAGGATATAAAGAAAGATACCTCTAATAAAAATAAAAAAGAGTTGAAACCGAAAACCAAAAAAGTTGTACAGGTACTAAGACAGGAACATCTTTTGATAGACCCGTGGCGTAACTCCAACCCAACTAAGCAGGAATTCACTTGCTATTCTAATCAATTTCATACGGCTTCCCGTATTGATTTTTTTCTTTTATCTCAATCCCTGGATTATACAAGTATCAAAATAGGGGTAAATCCTTTCTCCGACCACTCCCTCATTAAACTCGAAGTGGAGATTGGGGAGTGCAGGAGGCAACGATCCAGGTGGCAGATGGATCGCCTCCTCCTGCAGGACCCTCAATGGGTGGCCTACACAAAAGAATGGATAGCAGAGTTTTTTGAGAGAAATGACAACACGGCAGAAATCTTCTCAGTCTGGGGTGGGTTTAAGGCAGCCCTTCATGGGCAGATGATTGCATTTTCAGCCGTCCAGAACAAACAAAGGCGAGAAAAAATCATTAAACTCCAGCAGGCAGTAGAAAATGCAATGAGCATGAGAAATACGCAGTCTTTGGGGATGGAGGACACTAGAGCTCAGCTAGAAAGGGCGAAGTATGATCTGAAGGAGTTTTTTACAATTGAAGAGATAGCCAGTTCTAGAACATATCAACAGCGAGTGTATGAGGAGAGTCAAATGGTGGGCAAGATGCTTGCCGGTACTACCAAAACCAAACAGGAAGCAGCCCTGATCTCTGAAATTATTGATCCTAAGACTAGAGCCTCTACATTTGATAAAGACGGCATATCCCAAGTTTTTTTAGAGCATTATTCGCAGCTTTATACCACTAGATATGAGGTAGGAGCTGATCAAATCTCTAATTATTTCGAGGAGGTAAATCCTCCTACTCTTACCGGAACATTAGTGGAACAACTTCAGCTCGATATATCCGAACAAGAAATTGTAAACGTGGTAAAGTCGATTGCAGGGGCAAAAGCCTGTGGAGCCGACGGGCTCCCAATCGAATTTTATAAAACCTTTTCTAAGGATTTGACTCCCTTCTTGGCGAAATTGTTTAATAATATTAAACAGGGAGGCAGTGTTCCCCCGAGTTTCAAGGAATCTATTTTGGTCAGCTTCGTAAAAAAGGGGAAAGATGCTAAGGATATCAACTCATATAGGCCGATTAGTCTTCTTAATGCAGATTTTAAAATATTAATGAAAGTCTGGGCTCAACGCTTCACCCCCATTGCACAGGCTCTAATCCACTGCGACCAGACTGGGTTTGTTGCAGGGAGGTCGATGTCCACTAACACTGGGTTTTTAATTCAGGCCCTTGAATACTTGAACAGTAATAAAATTTCTACCCTTATTACGATGGTCGACGCTGAAAAGGCGTTTGACTTGTTTAACTGGGATGCACTCTTTTTTGGTCTGGAGAAATTTGGCATCCGGGTTCAAATTACAAGTATGCTGAGAAATATCTACCAAGGTGCTCAAGCCCGGGTTATAGTAAATGGAGATTCAATAGGGGTAGTAAATATAAATCATGGAACCCGACAAGGCTGCCCAATGTCGCCTATATTGTTTACCTTTTTTATCGAGCCCTTGGCTATAAAAATCCGCGAAAACCCCCAAATCAAAGCTCCAATTGAAGGGATGGCCAAATTAAAACTTTTTGCTGACGACATAATTTTGTATCTATGCCCGGACAAACAGAATTTGGAACAAGTTCTGGAAGAGTTTAGTAAATTTGAACAAATAGGGGGATATAAAATAAATCAAAATAAAACTGAGATCTTAACACTAAATACTAATTGTAACTTTTTACCCCCTAATTTAAAAACTCAGGCACGGAAAGTAGAACCAATAAGATATCTGGGTATCTACGTTTCTAATCAAGTAGAACAATTATTTAGTCTGAATTATCTAGCTATGCGGAATAAAATTAAAGCCCTGTTGGATAAGTGGACCCTTTTACCTTTAACTCTAATCGGTCGTGTAGGACTTTTAAAAATGTCTATTCTTCCCCTATTAATATTCCTTTTTATAAATGTTCCCTTGAAAATTAATTCCAAATATTTTAAAGAAATGGACACACTGTTCAGGGAATTCGTGTGGAATAAGAAGGCCTCCAGGGTGAAAATGTCTATACTACAGCTGGAAATAAATCAAGGGGGTTTAGCCTTACCTAATATTAGAACTTATTATGAGGCAGCTATGCTTGATCTGACAGCACGTTTACTGGAACCCAATGGTTTGTCAGACAGATTTTTTCTTGAAAGGATGACTCAAGAGTCCGGCTCACAACTAACAATTTTTTAAAAACAGCCAAATTACCAAAAAAGTCCCGCTATAAGACGATTCGTGATTACTCCAATAGATTGCAGTCTTTTTTTAAACAAGCTGACTCCTCAGGGTTTATCTTTTTGAAGCTAAAGGAATGTAAAACCTTTGGTCTCCAAATTCATTCTAACCGGCTTAAAAGATGGAAGGATAGTGGTTTCAAGACCTGAACCATTTCTTAACTGCTAAAACAGTAATCTCTTGGCAAGAGGTCCAAATTAGATTTGGCAATCGAAATAAGCCCGGGTTTTTGGAGTTCTTGCAGATTGTGAACTTTTAAAAAATATATAATTTATTATCAAGTGGGGTGCCAACCAATCAGGTTAATACTTTATATAAAGCGAAATTAAAGGGGGTAGGAAACTGGTACTCTCTACTGAGTAAATGCAAGGCACTCCCCTGGTCGAAGAATTTCTTGGAAAAGTAACCCGGGAAACTAATTGCACCTTTCTCTCACCAGGAATGGCAGTTAATAGCCCAGGTAGGAAGCAAGGCCTTAAGAGCAGCCAACTTTAAAAGGATGGCCTTTTTGTCTAGGTGGATGGCCTATTATACCCCGAAAACTCTAAATAAACGTCATGCGGAAGTGGACAATAAATGTTTTCCATGCCAGACCCAAGGTGAGGGAGATTGGTTACACATATTCTTTACATGTCCAAAGCTTGAAGTTTTTTGGTGTAAGATCTTTTCTTCAATAAGCCAGGCAATTAAAAAGAAGATTGACCCCGAGGCAGAAGTAGCTCTTTTTGGTATTTCTAAAGTGAGGTCAGATTTGACCAAAGCAGAAGAGACGTATATAGCGATTTGCTCTATAGTAGCTCGTTCCTTAATTCTCCAAAATAGGAGATCCGCAGAGGTACCATCTTATCCTAAATGTTAAACAAAATGCAAAGGACAAGGAGGTTCGAAGAAGCTTATGCCAGGAGGGTCGGTGCAATAAAGAAATTCACAGCTGTTTGGAGGTTTTTGGACAACTGGGAGACAATGATAGAAACTTAGCACTTTAGCACATTGCACTTTATGTCCCTATATTTAAGGGAAGGTAAGATTGTATTTTAATGTCGTCGTTTGCTGCATAGGTGTAATGCTTTCAACACCCGCTGATGGATCTAGACCGTTGTTGCTCTTCAGCATTTTTATGATCATGGATAGAAGCGAATAAGGTTTTTAACTAGTAGCGAACCTGAGGATGTAATAATGTTAACAGTGTTGGTAACTATGCATATTGCACTTTATGTTCCTATATATAAGGGAAGGTACGTTTGCACTTTAATGTTAAGCACCTTAGCATATTGCACTTTATGTCCCTATATTTAAGGGAAGGTACGATCACACCTCAATGTCGCCATTTTTAGCATAGGTATAAGGCTTTTGTACTTGTGCATGGATCTATTTTGCTGCTTGCTCGTTAATATTTTACGATCATGGGGAGTAGCGAATAAGGTTACCAATTAGTGGCGATCCTGAGGAAGTAATAATGTAAAACAGTGTTTGTAACTATGCTTACTAGGAGGCAGTTGGTATTTATAGCACTTTAGCACTTTAGGGAAAGAATTCTGTTGTTGGTAGTAAGTCTAGGTCGTAGTGTTAAATTATTATATGGTCCTGCCGGACTCCCGTTGTCCTTTAAAGTATTCTGATTAATTGATATGACTATGTATTTATACGGGTTCCAGTCGACAAATGACTAAGAATGTATATTATTGTAAATTGCTGATTTTTTTTTACTCCTGATGATTAATTATTTTATAATGTTGGTAATGTCTTCCTGCTCTGCTCAACAAAAAAAGAAAAAAAAAATTGGTGGTAACCCATTTGCAAATGGTAAGGGGTCCCCAGGGACCCCTTCCCCTTTGTGAACGTATGCAAAAACTGTTTTAAGATCAGGGAGTGGTCCACGGACCACTGCCTGCTCTTACAAAATGAAAGGAAAACTTTTAATTTTTCTCTTTGTAAAGCATCCCGTTTTACTTTAAGGAAAACAGTCTGCTTTACAAAAAAAGATTGCTTTATTTAAAAGCAATCACAGACATGGTGGTCTGCTGACCTCAGCAGGCCACCTTCCCTGTGATTTTTGCGATTCCTAATGGGTCGCAAATTGCAACTTACCTCATTAATATTCATGAGGTAGGTCATTTGCGACCCACTGGGAATAGCAGAAAGTATTCAACACACTTTCATACCTGCCTTTTTGCGATTTCCTAATTGCGAATTGCAAGGATTCGCAATTAGGGAATCGCAAAACGGTTTCTTAATACATCTGGCCCTTAGTGAATGTTCCACCTCTATAACACAATCAGCATTGGAAAAGCCAATATGCCTGGTTTGTATTTTTAGTCCTGACTAAACATTTTCATAAGCCAGCGAAAGTGAGAAAACAAAGCAAAAAATAAAGATTGCTTTCTGTACACAATGAATCTAAGAGAAGGCATTTAATATAAGATGAATCACTGTATTTTAGGGTGTAAAATGGGCCATCTTGCATGGGAATACAATCACTCCATAGGAGGCAGCGCGAATCACTAAACATCCAATAGCAGGTGGTGAGAGAATACTACTCCTCTGGGTGGCACCAAAGCCTGCTCTAAGTATGTTTTAAAGAAATGGCAACAATAGACTTTACAGTCAGCTGCACTGTCACACCAGGCCTAAAAAGAGAGGCCAGGACACTAGAAATAATAAGGTAAGTGTAAGAACTTTGAGTATTTTTCTGCTGTTTGGCAAGTCATCATAGTACATGTTCAGGGTCCATTCTAAACAGTGCTTTTTATGTTAATCTTTACTCAAAATGCCACTGGATATGAATGCAGGGCGTAAACTTTGTATGTTATTCCTTCAAATAAAGCACCCTTGCAGCTACATTTTTGACTTTCCAGGATTTCTTATGTATTTATAGAGGAGATTTGTGGAGCTCTACATGTCACATTCTGGTTACTTCAGGCAGCTACTAGGGGTACCAGAGTCTACACCTAGGGCATCTGGAGCCCAGACAGTAATGGGGGGTGGCCCAGACCAATGTTTTTCATCACAGACCATGTGTGGCAGACTCAGCTGCAGTCCAGATGTTAGGCCTTTACTGACATGCCTGTAGTTTGGTTCTGCCCTCAGATCGACATAGAGAGCATCCCACAGGTTAGGGCCTGAACTCCTAGGTTCTGGCCTCCCTGTTTCATCCTCAAGGCTGTACTCTGGGTAATTAGATGTAAAGATGCAGATTGCACGATCCTGTTACGCATGTTGTTGGGGTGAATTTGTGTACATCTCTTAAGCCTTTGCTCCAGTGGGCCTACTTGATCCTGGTGTCTACTGGGAGTCAGCGTTGAGCTTTCAAGGCTGGATTTATGTGGTCACGCCTCTTCAGGAAGTCTCCAATGCAAGCTTGAGATCTGCTTGAAGGGCGTGCCCATAGTCCAATGTCATCGAAACAAAGATGGAGAAAACTTGTTTCAGTTCAGGACTTGAGAAAAGCAGTGGCAGTTCTTGGAGTGTCTTCTGCTAATGAAACTCTGTCACAGCTATAAATGCAACCTGCTCTCACAAGCTGAGGATTTTGTAATACGGAAAATTAGAGGCTGCACACCTTCAATAGAAGGACAGGGCACACTCTGCTTACAAACAGGATGTCGTTCCATCCCCTCTATGCTCTCAGCATTTACTCTGAACCTGTAGTCCTGACTTCTTCTTTCTTGCTGCTGTGCGAGGCATGCTGTATTAGAGTATGGACTTGAAGCCCCACCCACTCTCCACCCATATTTGTCATTGGCTTGTGTCATTGCCCTTCGTAAATGTTGGCTTCTGATTCGTTAATAGGCTTGTTAGTCCCTCCTTAGTACCACCTTATCTTCCTTTGTAACCTCCCATGAGGACTGGCCCTTTTACTTCGGTTGTTACACGGTATGTCTTATTTAGTCTGTAAGCACTATTTTCTTTAATGAGTTTCTCCTACTGCAGGCACCACATGATTTCCTGCAACATTCAGCGCGCCATGCGCGCTTTCACTTTCCAGCCAGCCCAGGACAATGGCGGCCGCTTCTTTGAAATGCAATAGGTCTCGCATTTACAAGATTTTGAGCTATTGGCATTGTAAATGACAAGGCCTTTTATATATGTGTTAACTGTCAAAACAGATAAATAAAAGGCATTGTCATTTACAATGCCAATAGCTTAAACTCTTGCAAATGCGAGACCTATTGCATTGCAAATGCTTGTTGTATTTCTGTATCTTAACTGGAAGATGGTTGTTATTTACCAAATGTTCTCATGTATGTATTTCTTATTTCTGTTTTTGGGGTGTTCAGCCTCTGTTTGTATCACAAAGCCTCTGCAATATTGGTCTATGTGTATGTAGTTTCTTATTACATAGCAATAAAAGGTTTATAGAACTAAAAAAAATGACCTCTGAAGGAAATGCAAATGAACCTCGATGCACATGCACCACTTGCTGGGTCATGTAAAATAGAATGGGAGCTTTGTTTTCTGGTCATCTTATCCTTCTCTTCCTGTGCTTTGTAAACCATTGACCATCACATAGTGGAAACAGTGCCCCATAGACCGCGTTCTCTTTGTTAGAGATTCACAAGTGTATTAAACAAGTCATTGGGCCACATTAGTAGCGTGGTGCTCTTCCATCCACTAATGGGGCACTGCAGCTCACAAGCATGTGGTTCCAATGCACCACTAAGGAAAGCACTACAGTGTGTGTACTTTGTGAAGTGAGCCATGCTTACATCGAATATGTTCAGGGTCAAACTAGCTTATTGGTCAATCTGGCAGCACCAGCAGGGTTGGTCTGGTGGGGCACTTTATTGGTCGGTTGCTTTGTCTGTTTTTGGGCCTCACTGTTGATTTCCCTGATATTACCCCAAACATTGCTTGCTGCAAGCACAAATGCATGCAGGCTCCCATATCTTCAAAAACACCTTCACAGCATATCTTTACAAGTTTAAAACTGCCCAATTTGAAAATGTTGGCTATTTTTTTTCTAGCTATCGCATTCAATAATGGGGGTCAATTTCATTTTGGTGCCCATGCTTATTTTCTGTCCCAATCTGACCCTGCACCTGTATGTGCCAAGAGACATTCTTTCTATAATTGGCACATCATATGTACAGCTTGGGGCCCTCCCAGTGGCACCATGGGACACATTGACCTCTGGATGAATATAAGGTCTCGTATTCCAGTGAACCACTGGCCCACTGCCCTCACCAACAAGTCTCTGACCTGATCATTGAAAGGGTTCCCAACTCATACAGTAATATACCTTTTTAGGGGGGACCTAGATTTTGAAATATTACTGTGCAAAGTGTTAGGTTAGGGGATAGAAGCTTAATTTAAGGGAATTCTTCTCAATAGTGTAAGCAACTTGGGATGTTTAAGAAACCGCCTGTGATATATTCTTTTAAAGTGGCTTCACCATTAAAGCTTTTCGTGGGCCACGTTTGGTACTCTAAGCCCTGATTATTTTGAGGTTTTTAGGCCCTACCAATCACAATTCTGAATAGTATATGACCAAATCTTCTAGCCATGTCCCAGAGTAGGTTTGGTCCTTGCAGACGTCAGTGTGCTAATGGCCTGTGCTGTAGCCTAGATCAATGGGGAGTAGCTTTAGTTCTCTGAATGGCTCACTCCTGGGCATGAACCAGACAGACTTATGAAAGAATCAAGCAAATCTCAAAAGCTCATTGTTTGTGTCATTCTTTTATTCCCCTTGGCCATTATGCATCGCTCTTGGGGCTTATCATTTACAGCTGCAATGCTCCCAGGCCTCAGCTTCTGCTCAAAGTCTTGAAATTGGGGAAAACCACGAGGCTAGTCTGCCTCCACTTCCAGGCCTTGGAGCAGCTCATCTAGAACGCCATTGTCCAGTTTTCAAGGCTACCACCTTTGCTCTTAATCATCCATCCTGCATTCAACAGTTCAGAGGGTTTGTTCTGTGTTTCAAAATCTTTGTAAGCATGGTTGCTGAAGCAGCAGTGCGCTTTTACCAGTTTTATAGAGAAAGCATCATAAACCCTTTGACTCCTTAAAAACATCTCACAAAGTGACAGCATCACACAGCGGTTAAACCCAAAGATGGACTATGTACATTTTTTTGACCTCTTTGCTGAGGATGTGAATCTACTGCATGTTCTTTATTTACTTCCTTTTTACCTCCAGCCATCACTTTTTTTCCTTCCTCATCTCCTATCTTGCTACTCTTTCTTCCTTCATTCCTACTTGCATATTCATTCTTTTGTTTCCTTCTTCCTTGCTTTCATCATTCTCCCCAAGCCTCTGCCTATTTGTCAACTTTCCGTGTCCATCTTTCTCTCTTTCTTCCTTCCCCAACCACTCACTGTTCCATTCCCTTCCTTTCTCCACACAAATGTTGGTGCCATCCACTGCATCCTTCAAAACCACATTCGCCCTACCCACCCAGGGCTGCAAGATGTAACTTCGCTTTATTGCTATTTTCTGAAAGGTTGCTCTACAGGTTAGTTCCGCGTGCTTAAATTGTGCACCCTTACAAGCTCACCATCACCTTTCTCTTATGGGACTCAGGGTTTGAAAAATGTACTCTCAGATATTCTATATAATTGAAAAGGCAAAAAAGTGCCCACTGCTGATTTAGATTCCTATATTTTTCAGTGCCTTCTGAGGAGACCTTAAAAACAGCACATTGGTGCTATTCAAACTATCTGCTCACTCTTGGCGCAGAGTACTATTGTCTTCAAACAGCTCGACTACAATTGCCAAACTTTAAAAGCGGAGAGGAGTTTTCTCCCATTAAATGATATATACCATTATTTCTTGTAGCACATTTTTAGTCACACAGGTTCGATCAGAAAACACACGCTAGGTGCGTCAAGGACTTTGTAGTGACTGAAATCTGAATGTTGTCCCGTTAGGTTTTTAGGCCTGAGTTTCCGAGCACTAGAGCTGAATCCCTATTTGCATTGCACTGCTGCAGTTGTTGCAAACATGTCATGTATAGAGTGTCCCGTTCCAAAGCGATGAACTTCGAAACCAGACATTAGCACTGCCTGTGATGTTCCCGCCACATGAAAGGACACGTCCCCCTGCACTGGTTAACCAGGAACTGCTCCAGACAGACATGCAAGCTATCTGTTTGGGATTTGCTCGAGAATGCTGACTAAGACGAAGCGCATTCAGTACATTACTTTCATGTCTAGTAGTGATGTCTCGGCACAACAATACATATTTTCCTCAGTTAGGACTAGCTACTTGTGAAGCGCGTTATGTTTGCGCCTTTTGGGGGTTCCAAAACTATACTTGAGGCGACTGCAGCGCCCCACAGAGCTAATGCATGGGGCAGGCCACAGCGCACACGGAACTTGTGTGTAGCACGTGTGATTTTATTGGATGAGTCAACACGGGTATTTCCAGAGCACGCGCTGTATGAAGATGGGGTCTGTGCGCGCGGTATTAAAGAGCCCAGCGTGGACCATTTTCTTCTGTCAGGCAGCAACAAAACGTGCCCAGGCCCCCAGCGGGTAAATGTGGTAAGATTCCACTGTCTGGCAGAAAGTAAACTGAGGCTGGGTGAGCAATGGTGACATCATGCTGACTCCATCGATGGGAACACGTGCCTCTGATGATCAGGTTTCTCGAGGTGGACAGTAAGTGCCCTGCTGCAGCTTCTCGTCCATGCCGCCCTCGCGACTGTCAATTCCCCCCCACCTCTGCTATTCATCCGAAGATCGATCTGGGAACATTGCGTTTTGCTCCGAAGAGCCTTCAGCACGTTACAGAACTAGCTCATGCAGGAGCTCGGGTTGCAAGCCGCACTGTCAGGAGCCGTGGCACGAGCCTCACGCCCTGGCTCTGTCTGTTTAAAGGGGAAGTCCCTTTTATGTAACTCATTTTTTGTAAAGCGCGACGTTAGCCAGTCGCACAGTCGTCACTTGGCACCGGTGGATATATTGGTTTGCACAAGAATGTGGCTGCCCGCCGCCCCCAAAGGGGGCACCCCTAAAAGGGTGGCCCTTTAGTGCCATTGCGGCACAAGCCTACCCCTCGCTCTAGCCTCAGAGGGCTTCCGCCTGGAGCCCGCTGTCCAGGGGGTGTGGGCGTCACCTCCGGTGCGCCCGAGGGGGAGGGAGAGTATGTATACCTCTCCGACCCTCCCAGCGGCCTCTTTTCCGCCAGCCACGCCGTCTAGTAGTAGGATGGTAACAAGGTGCCACGTGATCCGGTGGTGGATCAACAAAGGTGTAGCGCTGATCGGGCATCCATCCCACAGTGCTGGCTCATCAGGCGGGCAGGGGCAGCATAGGTTGGATGGCTGCCTGCCGATGGATCACCCGTAAGATAACCCACCTTATTGCATACTCTTGTATGGAATAAACCTGCAACAAGTTTTTCCCATAAACAAAGTGTCTTGTGTGTTTACTTATGCACGTTCGCCTATGGGAAGGTGGGGGATGTTGCCGGTATTGGGACTATGACGTTCAGGTTGAGAGTTTTCCAATAACGGGGGGTCGGGTTTTGCAGTCGACAATCAAACCTCTGTGAGTGTCATCAAAACCCAGCCCTCCTTGGGGGAAGGAGTGGAAAGATGCCTTAGCAATTCAGGCTTTGGTCTTGGAGAATGGATACATGTTCCGTCAATGTGCTTGGTGTTGACAGTGCCATTAACACAAGGGGGTGTGGGGTGGTGGAATTGTGGCGTTACCTCCTGTAAAGTAGTGGGCTTTAGGCCCACATAATTGGAAATAATGGACGCAGACACAGTAGTATGGTTACTGGTAACTGGCCCATGGCACGTGTGTCCGGCCCCTTTTATTAGCAGGCAGGGCCGGACTGGCCGTAGCGGGGACCGGGCGTTTCCCGGGTGGGCTGCCAGGGTGGGAGCCGGTTTTGGGCCCCTGGGGCAGTTTTTGTTATCTGGGGCTGGTTTTGCAGCATAGCTGCAATATCGGCCCCCTGTAACAAAAATCGGCCGAAACAGGCCCTTGCAAACAGCTCGGCCGCACCCTCTCCCCTGGGGGCCGGCCGAGCAGTTTGCCAGGGCCGGTTTCGGTTCCCAGTCCGGCCCTGTTAGCAGGATCACCTGACCGCTGAAGCCTGTGATGGGTGGGTGTAGACTGTATGTACAGTACAATCCTGGAATACTAAAACGTGTCCAGCAGGACACTACATCCCTCCCAAAGTTTATTGAAAAAGAGATGGACTCCAACCTGTGGGTAAGAGCAAACAAACAAAACACAGCATCACTGAGTCTCTTCAGGCCATCCGCTGGGCAGTACTGGAGCTCTTGACCACATGTCCATAAGTTTTTAGTCCACCTCGGTGATGTTGTTCGGACTGGCCTGGTCTCACTGTGTTATTTACTAATTACATAGTTCGATATGGGGTGCATCCAGAATAGTGGTGGAGTCCACTGCGGAGATCTCTTTGAAGGCTCCATGGACGGCAAACTTGCAAAGACTGAGGACAACATTGATAAACGAGAGTCTTCCTTGAAGACCATGATGCTTCCCAGTGTCCACTGGCGGAGCAGCTTCAGACTTCCCTCTCATACCAGGACTCCCCTATCACAGGAATTTCCTTGAGGCCCTTTCTGCCGGATGGCCATGGGACTGTGTGGACTATGTGGGCCTCTCATAAGCAACGTGAAGGCGTAGCTGAGGAACTGCCAACAGGACCATATCCAAGTCGCTCTTTCAGCCACAAAGGGTGGTTGCCTCAGGGTATGTGTGCTCTGGCCATCAGGACTCTGGTGCAAGGGTCTTCATCAGTTTTTGGGTGACCACTCTTTGTCCGCAACCGCAGTGATTCCCGGTGCCTGTCGTGGTGGTGCTGCAGATGCATCTCTCTTGCTGGTATTTCCTCTCACACCGGAATTCCCTCGAGACCCTTGCCCTGGGATTGCTACGGGACTGCATGGGCTGTGCGGGCCTAACTTACCCAGCGCAAAGGGGTCACTGTGGAACTCCCAACAGGGCCACATCCAAGCCTCGTGCAACCCCAAGGGTGGATGGTCCAATGGTCGAGTATGCTCACTTTGGCAGGTCTCAGGTTCACAGGGGCTCATAGAAGATTTTTGGTTGGCCAGCCTTCCACAGTGCCAGGGATACCTTGTTAACCTCTGGTTGTTTTGCAGGCATCTGGCTCCACTCTGGTGGCGCGATGCTCCTTGGGTGGTTCTGGTGATGCACCTGGTAATGATGACGATCTTACCATCTAACAACTTGTGTGACAGGTGGCGATGTCTTGTTTGGAGTAAGGATGAACGGAGGGACTTCTCAGCCACTTGCAGTTTTCTTCGGCATGTGCAGTTACTAGCAGGGATGATATCTATGCTAAGCAGGCGGGGACAGGTGACTGGGGGGTCACACTGTGAACCGTGGAGCCTGGACTCGGTTCGCGCTTGATGGCAACTTACAGTTGGTGTTTCTACAACCTGGTGGCTGGCTTGTGTTGATGGATGCCCTCTCTGGCATTGGCACGAGTCCTCAACCTTATCACTCTTCTCTCTTTTCTCTTGCACACCTGTGGTGGTGGTTGTTCACACTGTGGCATCATGCCACTCTCTTCTCCTCTTTAACTCCTTCGGGATGTGGTGTCATGCCATGCTCTTCTCTACTTCTGACCAGGTTCCTCATAGTGATGTGGCATCATGCCAAGTGTTGCATGTTGACTCCACATGGACATCTTGCTGGTGGCGTCCAGTTTTTAGGACTGTGTCTTTTCTTTGCTGTGGACCTGTTACAGGTCTGTCCTGCCGGTAGGACTTGACTCTCCTCTTTTCACAGACCTCTCGCAGGTCCAAGCTCTTCCTCAGGGATCTTCTCTGTGCTCCATCCCCTAGATGGAGGGTCACATTCTTTCTGCTCCTCCTCCTCGCTTGAGGGCGTGGTGCTTTCGTCTTGAGGCTGCGCCGTCGCTACACTTGGTCCTGCCTAAGTTCGGGCATGCTGGCAGGGTCGGTCTCTCCATGTGGTACTCTCAATGATGGGCCAACAGTGACCATTCGGTGTTGGAGTCGCCGGCTGGTGCGGCCTCTTCCTTTTGTCGTGTAGTTCCTATAAGACCTATATAGGATCTGCGCATTTAGACAACATACACTGCGGGACTGGTGTCCAGACTGATTCCAGACACCCCCACCGGGTATGTTAGCCTGTGTACCAGCTAGCTCGCAATGCCACTATAACCTCCTCTTACCAAAGAGAGAATAGTTCTTGGCAACTATCAAACATGACAACCCTGATCCCTCAGGACCGTGGAAACAGTAACTTACTTTTTGCTCAGTCACTCGTGCTTACTTGTTCTCAGAGAGATACACAGAATAAACGGTTGGAACGTTTTTCAATAAGCATTTATTGAACAGTCGTTATCTTGCGTAAAATAAGTGTACTGAAATCACCAGTAGACAGTTGCATAGATAAATGAGTAGCAGCACTAAGAAAGTAAACAGATGGTAGGTTTCTACCATTTTGCTAAAATCATAACTACAGGCAAGTATATGAAATACATGGCAATAAAATGCGTACTCCTACGATGCACCCTAACTAGATGTACCTAAGTGTACCTAGCATGTGAGTAGGTGTAAAACCAAGAATGCCTCTAGGATAAAGCCAACCCCATTACTTGATGTGAGACTGCGGGACCCCGTTCTGGTCTCGAGCTGAACACCCCGCAAGGGATGTCAGACCACTGCGAGCTGGAGTATCTGCATGCAGGAACCTCAGCGTCTTGCGTCAGTGTGTCGGCCGGGAAGTCCTGATCTCCTCTGACTATCTCAGCAAGATGTGATGTTTATATACCCTAAGGTATCCCCAGGGGTTCTACCTTGCTGTGCCAATGTCGGACTTAGGATGACGTCGGGAATGAACTTTATACATAGTTATTATGCAGGAGATGGTGGTCTTGCTGTGATTCCAAGAAACTAAGAAGCCTCATGCATAATTTATGAGGCCAGTGTTCAGGGAAAACCCTACGTACTGTGTGTAGTATTGTAACTAGGCAAAAGGTCAGTCCCTCAAATCCGTTATGTATGTAGTATAGGAGAGAATGTAGGTGAAGGGTTATGATGTTACCCGGACCTATATCGGGGTACCTATATGAAATATAACACCCACTCCTTATCCGACTGGACAACATAACTAAATTCTAGCATACTACCAAGGCGTCTAGAGGTTTGTACGCAACCAATAATAAAAACATCTTTAAGAGAAGTTAAAAGCGTTAAAAAACCCTTTAAAAAGTTTTCTTTAAAAAAAATCATTCAAGCAGTGGCTCTAAAGTGTCCGTTTATAAAGTCCGAACAACTACAAGCATCTGAAAGCCATGCAGGTCAAAAGGTTTCAATTTGGAATTTCGTAAAAAGGTAAAAAGGTAAAAAGCCAAATCTTCCTAGCGTGCGACATGCCAAATGTTTATGCGTCCTTGCTGGTAGACGCAGCATTGCTGCTGCCTGCATATGCAGCTGACGATCCCTGTAACACCTCGCAAAGAATGTCAATTGAACACAGATGATCTTCCGTACTGCCTGCAGCAGATGCCGGGGCAGCCTGTGCCATATCCAAGACCTGAGTGTTGGCGGAGGAACCGGTGTCCATACCAACAGGAGCAGAAACTACCTGTGGTGGCTCTAAGAACGCTGCCAACAACATAGGAATACGCTGAGGACACTGCAGAACATGGGCCGTTATCGGGTCCAGTAAAGCATCAACGTCTGATGGCGCAACCAATGGAAGTGTCAGACAGAGGTCCAACACGCATTCTTCTCCGCAGAACAGGCATCGGAGAACAGGTAGGACACAGTCCATTCAGACTGGTCTAAATGACAGGAACCAAGAGGCGCTCAGTTCCCGTAGGCGAGGTGTGCCCAGATGTTGTACCATGCGATCACGGTATTTGCGCTCCAGGAGTGCTGTTGCTATCTCCTTGGTGGCTGGGACATCCATTGCGTAGCAGAAAGGTAACAATCAGGATTCCTGCTATTAGGAACAGGATCAGCGGAAGCCCTCCAAAAATGCTTCCAAAGACTGAATGTATAAAGTTTGGTATAACTCAGAGGACCGTCTGAAAGGTGCTTACCATTCCTGAACCTATGGTACAATACCCGTCGTATCAGACATGTTAAAGATACGACTTACCATTTCTGTGAAATGGAAGGGGCAGTTTGTACGTATAAGTGTCTGTATCTCTGCCGAGGACCTTGCGGTCTGGAGATCAAAAGTCTCCCGGGCGGAGGTTAAGGCACGGTTTATTGTAAAAGCATGGCTTTCATTCTGCTCAGAGTATCAAACCGTATAAAGGAAACATTTAGCGAAGGCCATAACGGCGCCTCCCTGGCTGTATGTGTTGGTGGAAACAATACTTGCATACAGTAAGTAACCCTGGAGCTCACAGTGACTAGATATGCGATGCCCGTAAGCATCCCACAACAACCTTGATCATTCAGCATCAAGTAACTCCCATTCGAGAGAAGCCTGAATACCGGATTAATCACAGCTGCTGGGGTGTCTCTTAAATGACAGGACAAGTTCGCCACAGACCCATTACAAGCCCTGTGTAGCATAATATCCTGGCATATGAGAGATCCACTTAACGCGTTCTCGCAGTTACTTCCGCTTAGAAGCACTTCCAGATCCCCACTCCTGCATCAAAATCTGTATGGTAAATCCCAGGATTCCCTGATGAATTCCTTTCCCATTTTTTCATATCTGCCTGCCTGTTGCTGTTCTAGGCAATACTGAAACTGGAAAGTTGCGACCGGTAATGTTATATGGCCGTGGATTAACCACTCTGTGGACGGTGACTCTGCCACAGTAAAGGGTAACCTATCCAGCTTTTCAATACGCAGCATTGTATATTTTGCTCCCCTCTGTGCCATTTTCATCTGTTTTTCTGTTAGATTGTATGCAGAAAACAAGGACGTACTGTTGATAAAACGCCAAGGCACATAACCAGCATGCAATGACTGCAGCGTCCAGCTCAACAAAATAATAGAACGTAACTGTGACTGTCCGTGTTGCAATATGGACAAATCCTGTTCTAATACTTCGATAGCAGAAGATACAATGTTGCCCAGTGAATATATCCTGGATGTTAACGTAGTCATGCCATTGTCAACTACGGCTAACGCTTTTTCTAGGTTAATTCTATCTATTCTCTTAATCTCTCTGCTGCTTCTTGTTGTGAGATTTTCCAGATTTCGTTATAGACAGCATATAAAAAACGTTTTTGACGAAGGTTTTCTGGGACCTAATAAAAAATCCCGTAGGTCCACATCCTTTGTGAGTAAGGACAAATGTTGTTTCGCCTGGGGTAGTGTTGAGGTCTTTAGCCAATCGAGGCATAACTTCCCAACACTATATGATGTCACTACCCCCGGATGTTCTTGTTGTACATATCGTGGGTCTGGCCTATGGATACTAATTCCTTCGGTGGTACCCCTGAATCTTTCCTGACATCTGTTTGTGTCTGTGGGCCAAACCAACCATCCCTTCCAATTGGGGTCAGATCTATTGTATTGCAATATGTCATCCATCTTAGCCCTTCTATCTGATGTAAAATTCCGCTCTGTGTTTAACGGTGTTGGAATTTGAGGCGTGTTCAAGTCCTTATTCTTGGCTAGTCCAAGACAGGAAGTCTGTTGTACAGTGTCATTCAAAAAAATAATCTGCTGTGGAATAAGGCATGCTCTGAATAGTTCTTCTGTTCCCTGGACTTGCCAGTCTCTAGAACCCCAGATTGATTTTAAATCTACAGTGTCCATCCATAAGTCGAAACCCTGTTCAGACAGCTGGGTAATAAAGGAAGCAGAATAAATCTGCTTGGTGTTTGTTAATATATTTTTCTGTACAGATATAGGTGCAACCTTATAATAATACGAGGTCGGGTCAGAAGTGTTAAACCCTGAAAAATATGAGAACTTCTGTGCAAACGTTTTTGAACTACTTTTCGGTGGTGTAGGGCAATGTTCCCACTGGTGGTATGTGAAAACATTTCTAGGTTTGCTAGATTTATCCAAGAAATGATGACCATAATGTTGGTAACAATACATTTTGTCAAAATCTGATGTGTCTTCTAACATTTCAGTGCTAGAGAATGTGGCACATTGTTCTAAATCAGACAATAAGTTGTTAACAGTTTCAAAATCCCAATCATCAGAAAATCTACTGGAGGTAATGATATCGTTCAATGAAATTTTAAACAAATGTGGAACCTTTAAAAGCTCGGTCGGTCCAAATATATCATAATTTACTTTGTCCTACACTATACCATCCGGTATAGGAACTGCTGAAATGTTCACGAAGGACAAGTCTCTTTGTTCACGATGAGATGAAACATGAGGTTTTTAAAATTAAGTTTACTTTTGACGTTGCAGAGCTCTGTTGAAGATAAGTTCCATTGATGAGTAAATGGAAAACAATTACTAATCCTATCCAAAAAAGAAGAAATAGTATACCGGTGATTATCCAAAGCTCTAGCCAAGGTGATACTAAATAAGTCTTTCTAAGAAAGTTAAAAAAGTCTTTGATCCGTTGTTTGCGAGAAATTTGGGCTGGCGTCGTTTCAGGTTCACTTGGATCCAATGAAAAGGTATCGAAGTCGATGAAATAGCAAGATGCAGTTCGATCTATTTTTGGTAGCTCAGCAGGTTTTGTTGAACTTGTGGATTGCTCTTGTTGAGGCATGTTGACGTAGACATCCTTGTTAGGTTGATTTGAAATTTGTCTTTCATTCTGATTTGGAAAGTTTGTGTCAAGTGGAACTAGTTCCATTGCATTGTTATCGATTCCGTTGCGTTGTAAAGGTGACTCTTCAAATGTTATCAGTCTTTCTGTTTGAACTTTCTGTATTGTAGCGAGAGGAGGACGTCGGCTACTCAGAAGCCCACGAGGCCTACTATTCAGTATCGGCCACATAGTGCGGTTTTATCAGATCGATTGAGACTAATCTCTTTTCTTTTCTGGCAAGAGGCGGTAGAAGTACAGTTCTTGATCCTTCAATGGCCAGGACAGGTACAGGCTTTCGATAGGATGGCCCAAATTCTTTCTTGTCCACAATCTTTTCTCTGATCAGATCCCCAACTTTAGGAATCCAGGCAGGTCTTGCCGTGGCTGACTTTACTTCCCCAGTGGCTGTTTTCTTTGTCTCGACGTTACTTAAGGAGGCTCTGGATTCATTCAGATCCTGTAAAACAGTCAAACGTTTATTGATGTCAAACGGTTTTTCATCCGCCCCTGTGCCTTCACAATCGAGATCAGGTACCCACTATCTTGTCCCAAACAGGACCTCATATGAAGTGGCACCTCCCAGAGAGCTTCTTGGCTGGTTATTAAGGGCCCGCTGGACCCCATATAGGTTACTGACCCAACTACCACCCGAGCCTAATACCCTAGCTGTTAAAGATTGCTTTAAGTCCCGGTTATTCCTCTCCACAACCGAATTTCCCTCGGGATGGTACGGAGAGGAGTACCGCAATGCTACACCCAAACTTCCAATGGCTTCCTTGTAAGCCCTAGAGCTGAATGCGGGGCCATGGTCAGAATGTAATGCGCCAACTGCGTATGTCCCTATGAAGACTCGCAAATCTTTTATAACAGTTCGAGCGTCAGCCGAGCGCTGAGGCCATACCCATAAGAATCTTGAACAGGAATCCACTGCAACCAAGATATACTTGTAAGCCCCATCAGAATATAAGGGGCCGCAGTGGTCCAGGTAAACGCACGCGAGCAGTCTGTCTGATATTAACAAAGGTGTCTGCACTGGCCGAGCTACGGTGGATCCTTTTATCTGTTGACAGATATCGCACTTTAAGACAAAGTCTTTGGTCTGCTTTGTTAACCCTGGCCACCAATAGGGTTGTTTCAATAATGAAACTGTAGCCGTAACTCCTGCATGTGCAGAACCCAGACCCTCGTGTGCAGACAAGATTAAACCTAACCTGCGATCCATGTTTGGTATTACTCTATCCCCCACTCCAGGAATCTGAGCAAATGGAACGCTGTTTGCATCTAACTTGTAGGAGTACTTGAGTGGAAAACCTTTAGGTAGTGCTTTGCTGTTATTGCGTGAAGCAATCACAGCTACCATTGTGCTACCGTCTACCCTCGTTTTTAGGTCGAGCCTCGAGTAGCGCGCAAGCGCTGCTAGGCGAAGACTTTAAGTAAGTGAGTTTCAAAAGCAGTCCAAACGCTCGTGCGTCGTGGCTGGCCTTTTTGGGATGGGTACGCGCGGCAAACATGTGTTTCCAATTATCGTGCCCAGACGCGTGCGCGATAATTGTAAACACATGCCGGCAAAAGGCCATGACGCACGAGCGTCTGGTCAGCTGAGCAGGCTGCCGCGCTCCCTCCTCCCCCCCCCTCCGCTCCTCTGTGGTGCGCGCGCACCACTGTTTATTTTTTTTTTACCGCGCGGCCGCCATTTCTTTTTTCCTCTTCTACTCCCGGCTCCTAAATGTTTCCAAGTGTCGGATTGTACACAGGTGGCATCTTGCTGGTATACAGGCGTTATGCTTTGGAATAAGCACCCCCAACGAGGCCTCCTTTAACCACAGGCCATCGGGCATCCTTCAAAGGACTGTTGCTTCGTGTGTGTCCCGAGTGTGTTCCTCCGCGTCATTCCCCAGAGATGTCAATCTCTCTCCTTCCGGTTTCCTGGGTAACTCGGATAAAGCAAGCATTTCGAAGCAGAGCCTTTAGCAATGGGGCATAAAGTAATGAGAAATGATGGATTGTGAGGATAGTAAGCGGGCAACGTCATATACATGTGTCCTGCATTAAGATCTAGATTTACATTTGTCAGCGTTCTTGTTTATGTGAGCTGTTCATAGTACATATAGCGTGTTATTTGTGTTCCTTCCAGCTGTCACCTTGAAAGGACCGCATTCCTGCATCCCTCGTCATACATATTTTATTTTCCTCTGTCATTGTGGTCAGACTCATCCCTGCTGTCTCGCACGGGATCTCGGTTCCAGTTGAGTTTTCATCATGCCCGGCCGCCTCTCTGCTGATTTATGAACCCCTGTGGCACTATTATCCCCGCCGCGTCTCTCCGCCCTCGCGACACATGGCTTTGGCCTCTGGCTCCGGAAGTGCACTCATTGCATACCGTTAACCTGCAGTTGTGTTTCCGTGCAGTCGCGATGGCGGGCTGGTTTCATGGATGGGGACCTGCTCCTAAAAGACTGCTTTGTTGGACCAGAAGCACGGCCCAAAGAAAGAAGTCAGTAGTTGGCGTGTGCCTTCCCATGGCTGCTTTATATGGGCAGATCTGCTTGTGCAGTCGTCATAATGCGCAGTTTTGTTATTAATGTGGTTCTTCAGTCAATTGAGAATGAATAAACTCTTGCAAAATTGACTTCTAACCTGGTGTTTTTCTCTTGCTCACCTGTTTACTGATAAACCTTTAGTTCTCTGATTGCTAACAGTTCCTTAACAGCAGATGTGCTTCCCTCCATACCAGAAGAATATGCAGCTCTCATGCTGCTGAATAACTTTTTAAAAAGTATTTTTAATAATTTTCACAGATGAAACGAGCGTCCTACTCTGATACAAGTAGAAACAAGCATTTGCAATGCAATAGGTCTCGCATTTGCTAGAGTTTGAGCTATTGGCATTGTAAATTACAATGCTTTTTATTTATGTGTGGTTTTGAAAACAAATAAATAAAAAGCATTGTCATTACAATGCCAATAGCTTAAACTCTGGCAAATGCGAGACCTATTGCATTGCAAATGCTTTTCTTTTTCTTCCTCGACAAATTAAAAAATAAGTGCAGGTACTCTGTATCTTTCACTTGAAAACATAGGATGTGCTGCAATAGCTCCAGTTTGGTGCACCAGTCTTTCAATATTAGAAAGAGCTGATGGCTAGTGGTTTAAGTGCTGCTCTCAGAATCTGATAACCCAGCTTCAAATCCAGTATCTGCACTTAACCACATGTAGTGCCATTTTCTGCAAGTCACTCTTGCTCCACATGCAACATAGAATGTCTAGTGCAAATATGTTATCTTAAGTGCTATGTAGTGCATTGCCACAATCTTATGGTTCCCAGGTGCTTTCACAATCTGTGTGCCCTTTACGTTTCTGGCATTTTTGTTGACGTTTGTTCTGTTGATATTGCAATTTGTAGTGTTTCCTATTAATACGGTGTGTTGGATGGTGGTTAGTAAGGCTGGAGTAGGATTATATATTGTTTAGTCATGGAATATATTGTATAGTGAACTGCTAGATTTGGCTCTGGATCTGTGTGGAACATTCTTTGCTTAGTTCTGCTGGGGAGTAGAATTTGCCCATTTGCAGTGCTTAATTTGAGCTGTTGCTGGCAGGTGGGGCCCACTGGCACATTTTTCCTCATCAAGTTGGACCCAGAAGAAGAGAGAACAAGCATTTGCAATGCAATAGGTCTCGCATTTACGCAAGTTTGAGCTATTGCCATTGTAAATGACATTGCCTTTTATTTGTGTTGATTTTAAAAACATAAATAAAAGGCATTGTTATTTACAATGCCAATAGCTTAAACTCTCGCAAATGCGAGACCTATTGCATTGCAAATGCTTGTTGAATTGGTGATTGCAGCTACGGACGCAGTGCGTACTGCCCCCTTTGCGGCTTCATCAGCCAATGAATTCCCTTCAACGTGAACGCCATCACGTTGATGACTCAGCGTGTGTATCACGTGAGCTCTTGGTAGTTCGTTCTTCAACTCTGCTACCTTTTCCCATAGTTTTCTATGTGTGATTGTGCCACGTTTTGAATCTCTAAACACATTTTGTCCCCAATAGTAGAGGTATTCGTTGTATGATTGGACACAGTAAAAGGAATCACACACTATCAGTGTGGGGAATTCTGGATCCGTATTTATCAGTGCCAGTATTAGTGCTTTTAATTCTGCCAACTGAGCCGTGCAGTCTCTGAGAGACTGCGTTTTTGTACAGCTTGGACGGAACTTGCCGTCCTGCATCCTACCTTTTACAATAGCGCATGCAGCACTGTATTGTTGCTTACTTCCAATGGCCGGTTGAGCAGATCCGTTGGTGTAAATAATGTATTCATACCGATCTAGAGGCATTATTTCATTTGGTAGAGGATATTCTTGTTCGTATTGCAGGAATGCTTGTGTTTTTAGACTAGGGTCATATCTATATTCTACATCTGTTGCAGTGAGAGAATTAGCCCACTGTATCCATCTTGGATGTAATGCTTTTGCATTTGGGACACTTGCCTTTGTGGTAGCCTCTAAGGCCGGTACTGGGGTTACGACAATTATTCGTTTCCCTTGAGTCAGTGCTCTTTCTCTCACTACAGCAGTCTGTACTGCTGTCAGAATTTATTCTGTGGGTGCAAAACGCATTTCAGCGCTAGTGTACAAATGCGATTTATATGCAATTGGTACTGTTTCGCCTTCTTTGAAGGTTAAGTAAGTGTACCCTGATTGACCTGCGACTACGCAGATCACCAGGTTGCGTACGTTTACGCATGTCTGTGAGTGTTTCGATGATATCATATCAGCTTGTAGGGAACGAAGTATATTTGTGTGTTCCTGAGTCCATTGCCTAACTGACAAGTCTGGTCTTATGAGGTCGTAGAAAGGTTTTACTCTCTCTGCGTAATCCAAAATGTATGTTCTGCCAAAATTAAAAAATCCCAGTATGGACTGTAAATTTTTTAATGATTTTGGAGGTTGGAGCACTGCGCACTTTTCTAAAAAGTGGGCTGCCAGGCTTTTGCCTGCACTTGAAAGCTCATAACCCAAAAATAGGACATTGAGGTGGGCTATCTTTGATTTTTTTAAATTAAATTTGTAGCCCTCAGAGGCGAAATCCAAAATTATGGTGCTCACCCTGGTCAAGTGTTCCTCTAAGTCATCATCCATTAGATAAATATCATCTACATAGGATAATGCTTCCTCATCCAAATTCTGTAGTAACTCTGTTACCCTTCTTGAGAATAACCCTGGGCTGTTCTTATACCCTTGGGGGAGTCGACAAAATTGACGCTGAGACCCTAGCGCTGAGAAGGCTGTCTAATATCTACTTTCAGGCGCTATGTTTTGGCAGAGAAATCCATTTGAGATATCTAATGTTGTTTTGTATTTTTTCTTCACAATGCTATTCATTAATGCGGCACTGTGTGCATTCTGAACTGCAAATGTTTTCGTGCATGAGTTTAGGTGTCTATAATCTAAAACTGGACGATATGAATTGTCTGGTTTCATTACGGGAAACAAAGGATTATTCATTGATGAGGTGCATGGTTCAATTACACCTTGGTATTCAAGTTGATCTAAGATCTCCCTGACCTGTTTTTAGCTTCCTGTTTTATAGGATACTGTCTTTGTGGAGTTGGGTTTGTTTTAATTGGAATTATGTGGTGGGGTAACTCTTCATCCCACCCAACATGGTTGCTGTATAATGCTGGGGCAAGGGCTACCACCCACTCCTGTGCATATGTATGTCTTAGGTGTGTGGGGACTAGGTCGGAGAAAGCTGGTAAAAAAAGCTGGTTTCTCCCTTTGGGCATTCCATAACAATAGTAGGCGGCCAATATCTTTCTGCTAATAGGATGTCGTAGCCAGAAGTCTGGTTCTCCCAAAAGAGACCCTTCACTTGTCTGGGCTTGTCCCCCTCCATTTGGAGTGTTATTTTATGTAACTTGTGTGGGACACTCACCCTAGTATCAGGTGTTTCTACCGTGATATACTCACTCAACTCCGCTGTCACCAGAAATTCCATCAGGTTCCGGCGAGCTATTGTTACTTCTGCTGCGCTGTCTAGCATCGTCAGAGCCCATCCCCCGTTCAGAAGTTGAGTCCTCAGTATCCTTGGAATGTCTAACTTTGAGACCTGCTACCTTCTTCTTCTTAAATTGAGGTTTTGCTTTGGGTTTTTCTTCTTTCTTTGAAGCGTAGTCCGAAGTGCGTTGCCTGTCTCTGGGCTTTGTACGCTCTTCTTGTCTCTGTTCTGACGTCCTTCCCTCTCTGAGTTTTTTGATGAACCCTGAAAGGAACGAGAGGAACGTGTATCAGTGTCCTGATACCTGTCAGGTTTTTTAATGTTATCTCTATTCCTAAGATTATATCTCCTTTCTGGGGGCTCCTGTTAAGGAGACCTTCCCCTGGAGTGAGATCTGTTCTTTTGCTGTTTATTATTGTCCCATTTCTTCTTTGAAGAAACCGGTGTTTGCTTTGCCTGTTTATCTGTACCTCCCACTAGTTGAGGTTTTACAGGTCTAGCTCCCAGACTGTCTCTACCTAATTCCGCATAAGCAGTTTCAATTATTTTAGGTAGCTCTGTCTCCTGTTGTAATGGAGTGAAATCTCTCAGACGTTGGCGTATTGCCACTGATGCTGCTTCCCCTTTAATATTTGCTAATATTATTGCAGATACCTGGGCAAAGTTATTTAACAACTTCATCCCTAAGTTTAGAGCAGCTTCTGCTCCATACCCGTTCTATATTTGTCTTAATACATCTGGTATTACCGCTAAAGATGGGATACTATGAGTCCTGGTATATATTGCAGCGAAAACTGTACCCCAAGAAGTACAATCCTCTATAGAGGGAGCTATCCCCATTGGCAAGCAAATCGTCAGTATTCTATGCTTTTCCTTAGGACCAGTGTGTGGAAACACTGCCTCCAGCTGTGTTATTTTTTGTGCTATCCAGAAGGGCATTTGTTCACGTTTAGTGGGCATTTTACCCATCACTGCGTGCAGTGTTTGTGGTGTAATTTTGGTTGTAGTAGTTTGGACTGGTCCTGGTTGTGTAGCCGGTGTTAGCTGAAGTGCGAGTGTTCTCATCACAAACTGTGTCATGTTTCTGTAAAGTCTTATTAATTCTTTATGCTGTACAAGTAAGTCTCCTCCTGGCATTGTGTCAATGTCAGGATGTGGTGTGTAGGCCGCTAGCACTGGCCATGTTGCTCTGTCTCTTCCGAGCAGACCGAGTCTTACTCTATTTCTTGTATGGGGGAGGGCGCCTTTAAACCAGTAAAAATGTTCGTGGTAAGTGAGTGGAATTTCAATGTCCTCAAATTGACTATATTCATTTGGTATGACATCTTCGACATAGTAGTGAAATGTTTTTGTCAGTGCATTTGCCTGCGGGAATCTAATCCATGAATAGAATACCTCTGTTCTATATGATTCATGTGCCTCAATTACGAATGCCACTTGCCCACCCCTTATTGTAACACCATATGCTACTAGTTTTAGGGTGACGGCATTTCTAACATTTTCTGCAATGTGTATTGCATCTGCATCTTCTTCTTCGGCTGTGAAATTTAGTTCTCCTCCCGGGTCTCCCCGTAGTGACATTGTTTTTAGTAAGAAGAGCTTTTTCAAGGGAACTGAGATAAGGTGTTTATGCACAATTAGGAACAATGTATCCTTCAAGCTTGATTATACCAACAGCCAATACATAGGAATTTTCCTACTCAGCTGCGGCGGATTTTGTTCCCTTCCACTCCAGACGTCTCTGGGGAAATGTGAGTAGGGGTCTCTGAGAATAGCACGACTGAACTACTCAGATTTGTCTGTTAAATAAGTGCCAATACCAAAGTTGGCGGCGCCATGTCATGTAGTTCCTATAAGACCTATATAGGATCTGCGCGTTTAGACAACATACACTGCGGGACTGGTGTCCAGACTGATTCCAGACACCCCCACCGGGTATGTTAGCCTGTGTACCAGCTAGCTCGCAATGCCACTATAACCTCCTCTTACCAAAGAGAGAATAGTTCTTGGCAACTATCGAACATGACAACCCTGATCCCTCAGGACCGTGGAAACAGTAACTTACTTTTCGCTCAGTCACTCGTGCTTACTTGTTCTCAGAGAGATACACAGAATAAACGGTTGGGACGTTTTTCAATTTTTCAATAAGCATTTATTGAACAGTCGTTATTCTTCGGGTCACTGCGGAACTCCCAACAGGGCCACATCCAAGCCTCGTGCAACCCCAAGGGTGGATGGTCCAATGGTCGAGTATGCTCACTTTGGCAGCTCTCAGGTTCACAGGGGCTCATAGAAGATTTTTGGTTGGCCAGCCTTCCACAGTGCCAGGGATACCTTGTTAACCTCTGGTTGTTTTGCAGGCATCTGGCTCCACTCTGGTGGCGCGATGCTCCTTGGGTGGTTCTGGTGATGCACCTGGTAATGATGACGATCTTACCATCTAACAACTTGTGTGACAGGTGGCGATGTCTTGTTTGGAGTAAGGATGAACGGAGGGACTTCTCAGCCACTTGCAGTTTTCTTCGCTATGTGCAGTTACTAGCAGGGATGATATCTATGCTAAGCAGGCGGGGACAGGTGACTGGGGGGTCACACTGTGAACCGTGGAGCCTGGACTCGGTTCGCGCTTGATGGCAACTTACAGTTGGTGTTTCTACAACCTGGTGGCTGGCTTGTGTTGATGGATGCCCTCTCTGGCATTGGCACGAGTCCTCAACCTTATCACTCTTCTCTCTTTTCTCTTGCACACCTGTGGTGGTGGTTGTTCACACTGTGGCATCATGCCACTCTCTTCTCCTCTTTAACTCCTTCGGGATGTGGTGTCATGCCATGCTCTTCTCTACTTCTGACCAGGTTCCTCATAGTGATGTGGCATCATGCCAAGTGTTGCATGTTGACTCCACATGGACATCTTGCTGGTCGTGTCCAGTTCTTAGGACTGTGTCTTTTCTTTGCTGTGGACCTGTTACAGGTTTGTCCTGCCGGTAGGACTTGACTCTCCTCTTTTCGCAGACCTCTCGCAGGTCCAAGCTCTTCCTCAGGGATCTTCTCTGTGCTCCATCCCCTAGATGGAGAGTCACCTTCTTTCTGCTCCTCCTCCTCGCTTGAGGGCGTGGTGCTTTCGTCTTGAGGCTGCGCCGTCGCTACACTTGGTCCTGCCTAGGTTCGGGCATGCTGGCAGGGTCGGTCTCTCCATGTGGTACTCTCAATGATGGGCCAACAGTGACCATTCGGTGCTGGAGTCGCCGGCTGGTGCGGCCTCTTCCTTTTGTCGTGTAGTTCCTATAAGACCTATATAGGATCTGCACGTTTAGACAACATACACTGCGGGACTGGTGTCCAGACTGATTCCAGACACCCCCACCGGGTATGTTAGCCTGTGTACCAGCTAGCTCGCAATGCCACTATAACCTCCTCTTACCAAAGAGAGAATAGTTCTTGGCAACTATCGAACATGACAACCCTGATCCCTCAGGACCGTGGAAACAGTAACTTACTTTTCGCTCAGTCACTCGTGCTTACTTGTTCTCAGAGAGATACACAGAATAAACGGTTGGGACATTTTTCAATTTTTCAATAAGCATTTATTGAACAGTCGTTATTCTTGCGTAAAATAGTGTACTGAAATCACCAGTAGACAGTAGCATAGATAAATGAGTAGCAGCACTAAGAAAGTAAACAGATGGTAGGTTTCTACCATTTTGCTAAAATCATAACTACAGGCAAGTATATGAAATACATGGCAATAAAATGCGTACTCCTACGATGCACCCTAACTAGATGTACCTAAGTGTACCTAGCATGTGAGTAGGTGTAAAGCCAAGAATCCCTCTAGAATAAAGTCAACCCCATTACTTGATGTGAGACTGTGGGACCCCGTTCTGGTCTCGAGCTGAACACCCCGCAAGGGATGTCAGACCACTGCGAGCTGGAGTATCTGCATGCAGGAACCTCAGCGTCTTGCGTCAGTGTGTCGGCCGGGAAGTCCTGATCTCCTCTGACTATCTCAGCAAGATGTGATGTTTATATACCCTAAGGTATCCCCAGGGGTTCTACCTTGCTGTGCCAGTGTAGGACTTAGGATGACGTCGGGAATGAACTTTATACATAGTTATTATGCAGGAGATGGTGGTCCTGCTGTGTTTCCAAGAAACTAAGAATCCTCATGCATAATTTATGAGGCCAGTGTTCAGGGAAAACCCTACGTACTGTGTGTAGTATTGTAACTAGGCAAAAGGTCAGTCCCTCAAATCCGTTATGTATGTGGTATAGGAGAGAATGTAGGTGAAGGGTTGTGATGTTACCTGGACCTATATCGGGGTACCTATATGAAATATAACACTTTCAGCATTACTTCTTCCTTTCAGAGAGCTCTCTCACTCCCGGGCTCCTGCCCGTGCTGTCAGGTTTCCGGGTGCGGTCCTCTGTGCACCTCTGACTTCGTGCTCTTGGTCCTTCTTTATGGGCACCCTCTTCTTGCGCTTTGCATGCCCGTTCTCCTGGCTTGCGGTGTTGGTTGTTCACCGCTGGGGGCATGTGGCGGTATCCTCTCACTTGTGGTGGCATCAGACAGCCACTGGGGGTTGCGCGCTCTGCTCATGTCCTTCTCTTGCTTAACGTGGAGCTTGATGCCTTGGGGCTTTGCTGCTTGGCTACTCTTGGCATCACTGAACTTTCTTGGCTGGGCAGCTTTGTGCTTCTTGTGGGGGTCAGCAGTCTTTCTATACTGGGGTTCACAGCCTGTCCCCTTCTCAACACTTGGCAGCTCACCGGGGGCACGTGGCGCTCTCTCTGCACAGTTCTTAGCTGTAGCTGCTAAGAGCATGGGGTATTGCAGGCCCTCCTTTCCTTTAAGTGTTTGCCACTCAGTCACCTGGCAGCCTCAAATGTAGGCTGTCCTGCAGGGTTGTCTCTCCCTTCAGTTGATGTGGGCAGAGGACGGCCAGTGTGTCACTAAGCACACCTCCTCTACACTCCAGCTGTGATGGCGAGCATTCACCAGGGGGCCTCGCAGTCCTCTCGTCACTTGTCCTGGCTTCTCTGGGATACTGTCCCTGTGCTTGCTGCAAGGACATTGTAGACCACTCACTTTTCTTTCTCATGCGGGGTGGCTGGGGCTCATAATCTGCTCAATTGTCCTCAGTTGGGGCTTGACTCGCGGGCTTCTTGCTCTTCCTCAGACCATGATGCGGTGCAGCAAACCACCGCTAGGGGTGCTGTGGCTGCATTCAGGTGCTGCAACAGCTACACTGAAACTATGAGCCACCCGGTGCTGCTACCACTTTAACAACAGGCTCCGGCAGCCTTCTCATTACTGTGGGCCATGCATTCTCATGCGGTTCTCATCTAGTGGTCGGTGCACTGCCCAGTCTTCACCCTGGTGACGCTGAGGAGTGCAGGGGCAATTCCTGGGATTGCTTCTGCTGCCACGAGATGGTTGCGGTGTTGGCACCCACGCAGGCGCTGCTAGTGCAGAGGTGGCTACAGTACCAGTGTGGCAGGGCCAATCTATACTTGCTGGAGGCAGGGCCGCTTTACTAGCAGTCACTTAAACGACCCTAGTACGTCCAGTGAACAGCTGTCCGGCAGCGCTGCAATCGTCTCTCTTACCAGGCCGCAGCTTTCTTTCCTCTGACTGTGAGCCTTGACAGTTACTGTATGCCGGTGCAGGGCTTCTGTGCAGCGCTGGTGCAGGAGGGGGGGCATGCAGTACTGGTGCGGCAGGGCAGCTCATCCCTTTCCCCTTCAGCCTTCAGTTGGGGCCGCCACATGCAGGTTGCTCAGCGCCGTTTGTCACTCAAGGGGCCGCGGCACACTCACGGCAGGCAGGCGACTGCAGTGCATGAAGGCGGGATGCCGTTCCTTTCCTCACGGAGTAGCCGTCATGCTGGCAGCAGATGTGGGGGTGCCTTAGACACAGGCTACACTTCCCCCTACAACCAACTGAAAGACTGCTGCCATCGTACAAGCGGGGATCGACCCGCTCATCTCCATTGTAAAGTAGTGGGCTCTAGGCCCACTTACTTGGAAATAATAGACGCAGACACAGTAGGGGCATATTACCAAGCCCCTATCGCCACCACAACGTCACTTTTTGTGACGTTGTGGTGGTGATAGGGTCAGCGCCCTATTACCAAGGCAGCATTAAACCACATAACGTGGCTAAAAGCCACGTTAAGTGGCTTAACTCTGCCTTGGTAATAGTGCCCCTTTCACGCTAAACTTAGCGTGAAAGGGGCGTGCATTGGGTGTTGCGGTGGGCGTTTCACCGCAACACCCATTCACTTCGACACTGCCACCTATTATCAAGAGAGGCGATAATAGGTGGCAGCGCCGAACTTAAGACCAGGAAAATCCTGGTCTTAAGGTGGCGATGCGAGGAGAAATGCTTCATTTCTCCTCGTTTTTGCTTTTTCTATGTGTGCTGCCTTGTGCAGCACACATGGAAAAAGCAAAATGCTGAGGTATGTTTATGTACAGGAAGATGTCCCTTCCTGTACATAAACAAACCTTTTGAATTGCCATTTTGTAACTTACATGTGTGCTGCATGAAGCAGCACACATGTAAGTTACAAAATGGCATTTTAGAATTTGTTTATGTACAGGAAGGGACACCTTCCTGTACATAAACAAACCTCCTGCTCGCAGACACCCTTGCACTCTGGTGCAAGGGTGCCTGCGTTGGCGTTAAGTCGTGAGACTTAGCGCCATCGCAGGGGGAAACGCCAGGCTGCACCATATCCTTGGTAATATGGTGCAGCCTTGCTTTTCCGAAGTGGCGATGAGAGGCGTTAAGCCAAGGAGGCTAACGCCTCTCACCGCCACTTCCTAGATAATATGCCCCAGTAGTATGGTTACTGGTAACTGGCCAAGGGCACGTGTGCCAGGCCCTTTTTATTAGCAGGGTCACCTGACCGGTGACGCCTGTGATCGGTGGGTGTAGAGTGTATGCACAGTACATTCCTGGAACACTAGAACGTGTCCAGCAAGACATTACACCGCCCGAGCTGCCCACTTTGGAACTGGAGAACCAAGTTCGAGTCCAGGCGTAGGGTAAAAATACTATGATTTTGGACAAATCACCTAATCTCCGTGTGCTTAAAAAACAAAATGAATCTGACCTTGTCTAATATAACAGGTCCTTGTGTAAAGTGCTCCATTGCCCTTGGGCCGAATTTGCGCTATATAAAACTTCAAATCTAAAAATAATAATAACGCAAAATGATGAGGCTCCCTGCAGAACGTGATGTGGTTCCCTGAGACTCCCATTTTTCTCAGATATACATTGAAATTGGGCTGAATGCGGGCCCCTTAACCCTTTCCGTGCTCATGACGAGCTCAGCTCGTCATGCTGCGCGGTAGCGCTGTGCGCATGACGAGCTGAGCTCGTCACGACCCCACCCGCGATCGGAATGTCCAGCATACGAGCGGAATTCCGATCGCGGTCAAGGGGTTAAAGGAGTGTGGGGCCCTAAAAAGGTTGGGGGGGTGCCCCTGTAGCGCAGGGGGTGCAAGGGCTGGCGTTATGCCTCATGGTGTTGGGGGAGTGCAGCAGGATCTGCTCTTGCCCCTTAATCTACCCCCATTTGTAGCAGTAACTGCTAGGAGTGGAACGCAGCAGCAGTGGGAAGCAGCAGTGAAGCTGCTGATGTGGCTCCCCGCCTTGCTCTGTGCGCAGTACCACCTGAGAGAATAGGGTGTGGGTGCAGTAACATCTGAATGGATTGAACACAACAGCAAAAGAGCTACTGTAGTCCTTCATACAGCCCTGACTGGCAATCGTGTCCATTTGTAGAGGCTGAAGTCCTCTAAGGGCCTGGGGGATCTCTATGAAATAGTTCCTAGTTACCTCCATAAACAAATGGCATTCTTACTACGTCTCTTGGGGCAATTTTGGTCATATTATTTCTGTGACAGCATACATTATTGATTTTTGACTCTAACAAAATTTAGCTGATGGCACTAAGCCCGGGTTCAAGTGACAGTCTAGCACAGTGAGTAAAGACTATAAGAAAAAGTTTAGCTAGCCTATCAGAAACTTATCGGAATTAACCATAGTGACACACTTTCCAACATAAAGTAGAAAAAATGCAGAAAGAGTGCATAAAAGAAGTGCACTTCCATAATTCTAAAAATGCAAACATATTTTAATTGATTTATTAAAACAAAAACAATGTATAATAGTAAAGCCAGTACTTATTACAAGCCTCTTATCACACAAATATAAGTACATCTTTGCATCACTTATTATTCCTAAACAAAAATATGTGTTTAATTATTTTTGTGTATTTTGACCCAGGATTCTAATTAGGCCATGGCAGGAGGTTTCAGTGATGCAGTGTTTGTCCAACACTGAGGATTTGTGTCGCTACCTCATAAAGAGAACTCAGGTGCCTCCAGCTCATTTTGAAGTGTCTGCTAGGGATGGGTAACAGGGGATGCTTAACTATTGGTCACAACATGGGCAAAAGTACCTGGAGCGAACTTATAGCAGCACTTAGCAGGCTGTCTATTTCTTGTGATTTAGATTGACAGGTTTATAATAATCCCTGGTATTTGATTGTGTGTGTTTCTGAAGAAATTCAAGGTATGATTCACTGTAGTGTCTGTGGACACCCTAAAGTTGGGGATTAATAAGGCTGAACTGGCCAGAACATTCAGCCAAACCCACCGTGCTGTGAGGGCTGGAGACCTGCAGTGGGTGATGGCTGCTCGTATTTGGTTGGACAACTGGCCTAGCCAAGGAGCTGGCTCTGCAGCCTCTGTGCATGGCTTCAGGCAGGGCGCAGCAGGGATGGGCTGCCTGCAGTGGACTGAGCGCAAGCTCTGACAGCACACCATGCCTTGGCCTATCATTGTTGAACAAGACCTCGGGCCATGAGCTGTGAAAGTTAACCAGTTGCTGTGGTTTGGGCACAAGACACAGACTTTGGCCTCTGGCGATGTGCTGCAGCCAGTCCCTGCCAGAGAAGGCCACTGTTACATAGAGACTTCAGGAGCCAAGTGGAGATAAGGACAGCGTTTATTTCATGAAGTACAAGGTAATAAATAAGGAGCCCGCACGCAGCCTGTCTTTATGCAACAGGCGCCCAACGAAGACTAAGCAACTGATGCGGGACAACAGCGCGGACCATGAAGCAGTAACTTAAAATGAAACATAGCAACTGGAATGCATTTATTTTTGACAAGTGAGTTCGCTCCGCAAAGCAGGAACTCGCTCGCTCATAACAAGTTCTTAAAGGTACTGCACACTCCATACATTACTGCAATGACTTATGGTACAATGCCTTCCCCTTTTGAAACAACAAAGCTAAATTATTCATATGAAAAAATATAAAATAAAAATATCTAAAATAAGCATAACAACACAATCTTCACATCTCTACATCTATTATTTTTTTGTAAGACAAATAGTAATCCTTAAATTTAGAAGGCATAGTTGTATTGCGGATAGCTCTGGTGTTATGGGACGTAATGCAATCATTAGATTGTTCAGGAACAATGTTTGTAGCAGGATGCCTTTGTGTAAGTTACAAATCATTTGCATTAATTATCAGACTGAGATGACCTTTGACTGTCCTTTGAATGCTCTTGAGTTGTTTGCCACCAAGTGCTTTCAAGAGAGGGATTGTTGCCATCACAGCCTCACACAGCCTGAATTTTGGCTGCCTGCGCCTGGTTAATCTTGACCAGATCTCTCTTACTCCACCAGGCTTTGTCCTTTATAAGTACTGAGCCTTTAGACACTCTTTCAACGCAAACTGGTTTTGAAAATTCCAACAAACCCTTCTTGACCTTAGTGCGATTTCTGATCAAAACCCAATCCTCTGCTTTCAATGTTAATTCTTTGACATGGTATGCTTTGTCAAAACATTCTTTAACCTGACTTTGCATTGCTTCACCTCTGGCTTCAATAGTCTGCACCTCAGGTGTGCTCTTTTTGCTTACCTCTCTCACTCAGTCAGGACAAACTGAAGTCCTTGGAAATCTTTTGCATAACATCATAAATGGGGACATACCTGTGGTACTGTGTGGAGTTACTAGATATGACCAAACTTTTTCCCTGAGAAAAGTTTCGACCTCAAGACCCATGGTCAAGGCTGTTTGCACACCATCTTTTAAGAACGTATTCATGCATTCAACCAAACCATTGGCAGAAGGTAAATAAAGAACAACTCTGAGATGAGTAATATGAAAACCCTCAATGAAGTCCTTCATGCGCGCTGATGTGAAGTGAGTGCTGTTGTCTGTAAGAATTTCTTTGTGTGCTCCTTCTACATCAAAACTTCTTTTTTTTAAAATTTGATTATAGCATCAGTGTTGGGAACAGAGTTAAAACCAAAATACACCCATTTTGAAAAATAATCATCAAATCGATCATGTATCTTTTGTTACTAGGCAATAACTCAAATGGACCCACAAAATCAAGTGCCACTTTTTGCCAAGCTTACTCCAGTAGAGGGACCATATGAATAGGTGACTAATTTCCCTTCCAGTGTTTATCAGATACCAAGCAGGTGGTGCAATTATCAATAAACTTCGAAACTTGAGCTTCCGATGCAGGACACCAGTAATATTGTTTTATATAGTTGTATGTGCTACGGACCCCTAAATGGCCCCTGTGTGCCTCCTTAATAATATCACCTCTGTAGTCACAGGAGGCACACACACATCAGTATGTACTAGCACCCCTTAAATAACTGCTAGGTCCTCTGAAATCTGAACAAAAGGTCTCAAAGAGGCCTTAACATTTCTTTCCTTGGGCCAACCTTCTTTCATGAATTTGAAAACAGTCTGTAACGTGGCATCCTGTTTGGAAGCTTGTAACCACAGTTTATATGTGATAACCCCTTCGTTCCGCAGTATATCCTCCACAAAAACAATCACATTCTCATTATCTTGAAGTGTGTTGGATTCTTCACCTCTGATGGATGACCTGAAGAGACAGTCCGCTCTTATGTTTTTCTTACCAGGTATGTATTTCAGCCTAAAATTAAATTCTTGCAGCGTTGATAACAATCTGGCCAATTGTGATGATGCTTTACCTGAAGCATTTTCACTCAACAAGTGGAGCAATGGATTGTGGTCTGTGAATATATCAAAATGGGAACCCCACGTGAAAGTCTTGAACCTTTTCACCGCCCTACAGCATGCCAATGTCTCTCGCTTAATGGTGCTGTAATTGCCTTACACGCTACTGAGATAGCGAGAGGCAAAGGCAATGGTGTTTTCTTTATCCTGGCATAACTGTGAAAACACAACCCCCAATGCAACTTGACTGGCAACAGTTATGATACACTTTATGCCTGCTGCAAAAAATGGAGTTAAAGTTGGGGCTGAACTAATCACTTTCTGAAAAGGTTTGTGCACATCATCAGACCAGATATACTTCACTCCTTTCTTGAATAAATTCCTCAAGGGCTGCACAATAAAAGCATAACCTTGCATAAACCTTAAATAGTATTTGCATTGCCCTAAAAAGAGCGAAATGTATCTTTGTCACTCTATGGATGTGCATCTTCAATAGCTTTAAGCAATACAAATTTTGGAGAAATACAATTTGGGAGTGATAGGGTGTAGTCAATTTTGCCACAATCAGCACATCAAATTAAAACACTTCTACCCCACTCACACCCTCCAATATGTTGTCCCTGAAGCACTGAAAAACACTAGCTGCCGAGGGGCGTGGCTTGGTAACATAGCCGCTTAGACGTGCTTGAAGAGAGCTCTGTGCAGCAGCCTTAGTTGGGCCAATATCCTGAGATATCCTGGTACCTAACGACTGAGCAGTAGGGCTCCTGGGTTCCCTGGGACCTCCGCCCGTGTCGTGGAACGGCCGGGGAGCGCGGAGCCCCGCGAACTGAATCGGAGCTCGGAGTACTGGCGGAGCGGAGGAGCGGCCGCCATCTTGGAGCCGAAATGAGGGGTTCGGACCTGCGGGCCTGCGGAGCCTTGCTGGATGGGAGAGGCACGCGCAACAGCCCTGAGGAGTGGTGAAGCAGTGATAAATACTGCCGAGAGACGATCCCGCATCTGTCGGACGAGTTCCGGGGGGCCGAATGCTAATTGATTCCTGCCCGAGTGGTCTGTGTCCCCCGTGAAGGCTGGGCAGCCCCCCACTGGCAACAGAGGCACAGAGGACTATATATGCCCGCATGCGCTCCCCGGGCGTACGACGCACGTACAACTTGAAGGTGAGGAAGGCTGCGGGAGGACCAGACTCTGTGGATTGCTCTGCTGTCCCATGAGCCGCCCGGGGTGACCGCAATCCTTTACTGTCGGGCGCACCCAGATCGGACGACACCAGCCCTTGCTAGTCGGAATGTGGTCCACGAGAGCTGGGCGGGTGAAGTGAACATCGGGCGGAGCTCTGGTGTATGGAGGAGGCGGCAGGGCCGGGGCTGTACGATTGTGGCTGGGCCCTGAGACGCTCGTGAGCCGTGCAATTAGGGTGTGAGACGCAGACCCAGTGCTCTGGCCAGCCCTACAGAGATTAAATGACATTGAAGAGAGCCTCATTGTGAGACGAGACCTGAAGGCTCGCAGAGGGCGAGTAAGTTCAGCTGATTGAGAAACAGTGGATACCCAGTGGCCGGAGAGGGCCTGATGAAGTTTTGGAGGAGTATTTGCAGCTGCTGAGAATCCTTGGGCCACCTTTGAACTCACGTAGGCACTAGGGCCCGAAAGCCGTGAATTTAGTGTACTGTGACAAGCGCCCCTCCACGGTCCGGGAGAGTGGCATAAGATACAGCTTGAGCACCTAACCGATCACGATGGGTAAGGACAAAACGGCGAAATCCCAATCTAATAAAATACTAAACTACACCCAGCCCATACCCCACGGCCTGGGGGACAGAAATGAAGATGGACCACCGGAACAGGGAGCATTCGGGGGGGCTGGAGAGGAGTCTCCGACACTGATGGACGTTATTAAAGCCGTTCAGTTGACCAGGGATGACATGATCCGGAAGATCGATGCTGTGGCCATAGACGTCAATTTGTTGAGGTGTGACCTCAGGAAAGTCTCGGAAAGAGTGACGGTTACGGAAAAAGACACAGAGGTCCTAAAGGAGGAGGTCAAGGGCCTTAGTGCTACGGCGGTAGAGTTGAAACGCCAAGTGAATAGGCTTGAAGACCGGGCTGAAGATTCCGAAGGTCGGTCCCGAAGGGGGAATTTAAGATTTGTGGGGTTCCCCGAGAAGGCGGAGGGCCATGCGGCAGACCTGTTCCTAGAGGATTGGATCATTCGCAAAATGGCTCCCAAGCAGCTGTCGAAATTCTTCAGTATTGAGCGGGCACATAGGGCACTGGTGGCCCCCCTAGACCCGGAGCGCCCCTCCGTGCCATAATTGCAAAATTATTTAATTTCAAAGACAGAGACCTTTTGCTTCAACTCTCTCGCAGTGGACGGCGGTTCTTCTATGAAGGTCATTCTATAGCCATCTATCCGGACTTCACCCAAAAAGTGCAGGAACAGAGAAAGACTATCATCGCAATCAAACGACAGCTCAGGGACCTGAACCTTAAATATAGCCTTATGTTTCCTGCGAAACTATGAGTGGAGAGTGAAGGCCGGACTCTGTTTTTCTTCTCGGCGGAGGAGGCGAGAGACTCGTTGGATGCCGGGGCCCCGGAGGGGAGGCGCCTGGTCCCCTCTACGAGTTCAGCTGGGACGCATGTCTCGCAGTCCCCCCTGAGGAGCCGTAGACAGATTACACGACAACCGCCTAAAAAGAGAACGATGAGCTTGGGCCGAATCACCGTCCTTCACGATGGTACACTGTAGGCATCGGATTCGGAGGTGGTTCCGGATTCGATGGAGGCGACGCCTAACCTTGAACATGGAACTGAGGGCCCGGATAGTAAACATGACTGAATCCCATGAGTTACGCAGCAACCGTTGAACTGTGCAGATAGGTCTAAGTGGTGCTTGGCCTCCGGGGGGACTTGGAAAAACTGGTTGGCTGTAGTTGCAGGAGTGTTTCCGAAGAGGTGGGCGCTCTGGAGCTTGGAGGGGGGCCTATTGACCCCTGGGCTGTTGTGTTTAGCCTCGTTTATTTTACTCTGACCATGGGACGGGTTGGGGGCCATGTTGATTCACTTAATGCGTTAGGGACTTGGGCTGCCGCCGGAGTAGCGACGCCCCCACTAGAGACCGGGTCCATCTGGGTAGCTTGAGAGGAATCTCGTGCCCTGGTGTACCTAAATCTCTTGCACAGCGTTTGGTTGGTATTTGAAGGGGGGGGCATGGGGCAGTATGTATGGTTGGTTATATGGGAATGTATACTCAAACTTGTACTGCTGCCTAAGGGAGGGGGTAGGGATCGAGAATGTTCAGTTCTTAGAAGTTTATATGTTTGTTGGGGAACTTATGGAGTCGCACGGGGACTACATCGCACTGCAGGGACACTGGAGGTGAAGGGAGGAACATCTGAGGAGGGGGAGAAGACATGTCCGTTATTACTACATTGTTATGACAGCGCAGACACTGAAGTTTCTTAACTGGAATGTCCCTGGGATAGCCAGACAGGACAAGCGCCGTAGAGTGCACGCTTTCCTGAAGAGATATGGAATAGCGATTGCAGGCTGCAGGAAACACATATTTAGGGGAACACTATAAAATGCCTTCGTAAACGTTGGAGGGGACAAATCTACGCTACATCCTACTCTGGCTTTGCACGGGGGGCATTGGTGTGGGTGGCCCCTGGGGTCCCGTTCCAGAACCTTCAGCATGTTCTTGATCCCGAAGGGAGGTATGTTATCCTGTTTGGAAGATGGGAAGGGAGGGAATTGTGTATCATTAATGTCTATGCGCCCAATCTGGATTGCTCCGAGTTTTATCCGGCAGTCCTGAAAGCAGCAACACCTTATATAGGTGCTGAAATTCTTCTCTTTGGCGATTTGAATTGTATCTTTGATGGGGCGCTGGATCGGGAGCCCCCCAGAGAAAATACTAAACCCCGTATGGTGAGATCCCTCATGGGTATTTTGCAGGGCATGCAGTTACTTGATGAGTGGAGAGCGCGTAACCCTAGCAAAAGGGAGTTTTCGTGTTTTACACCGGCAGCCAACACCTTTTCGCAGATTGACCATTGTTGCCTTACTCCAGGTCTCTCAGCTACGACACAGGCCATTTCTTACTTGCCGCGATACCTGTCTGACCATGCGCCTTTGTTGCTGGCATTGTCCTCTGGACCGGGGCGTCCACCCATTCCACTATGGCGGCTTCGAGCTGAAGCCCTCACGGACCCTCCATACGTACGGACTGTTACAGAGGCCCTCCAACACTATTTTGGGGGGCATTGGGGATCCACGGCCGCTAGATCTACAGAGTGGGAGGCCATGAAGGTCGTTGTCAGGGGGGTATGTAAACCCTGGGCGTAGTTCGCGTAGTAGCGCTACGCGTAGCTACGTGAAGTGCACTTCGCACTACGCTAGCTACGCGTAGCACTACGCGAACTGCGTAGTGCGGTAGGAAATGCTGTTCGCAATGATTGCACAGTGCCGGATGCTTGTCCGCACTGTGCAATCATTGCAAACGGCATCTTGCACAGTGCAAGCGGTCGTTTTCTGCCGCTCGAGTAGATTTGTACTTGAGCAGCAGTTTTCTCAACGCGGACTGGTAGTTTCTCATCGCGAGCGGTCGTGAGCATACGTGACCACTCGCAATGAGAAACCTGACCTCCCCGCGTTGAGAATCTCGCCGGGAGGTTTATTTTCCACGCTCGCGATCGGCAACTTGATGTTGCTGATCGTGAACGAGGAAAACGTCTCGCCGGGATGTCATTTTGCTCGCTCGCGGTCGCCAACTTGACGTTGAGGACCGCGAGCAAGCAAAAAATGCCTGCTACGCGTTTTTGCACTGTGCTACGTGCAATTCACGTAGCGCGTAGTTGCACAAACTACGCAAACTACGCGAGCGTAGCGTAGTTTTCCGCCCAGGCCTAGTATGTATGAAGACCACTTATGGGGTCCACCATCAGCTTAGGGCTGATATCGATTCCCTAGAGCAACGCTTATGAACCCTAGAGCCCATGCTATACCAGAACCCTACTTATAGAACTGCATGGACGCAGGTTCAGGGAGAATTACTTGAAGCCTGGTCGAGATTGGAGAAGCACAAATACACTACCTATAGGCAGAGGCTTTATATGGAGGGCGACAGATCAGGGCGTTATTAGCTCGACTTATCAGGACGGAGACGGAGCGCTCATCAGTGTTACAGCTTTGTGATAGTTTGGGGAATGTGATGTACACGCAGGATGCGATTATTAAAGAGTTTGCGACCCACCTGCGCAAGACTTGCTCGACTATTGCCCGGTCTAGCCCTATCACATTTCAGGACTTCTTTAAAGACATAACGCTTCCCACCCTTGGGGAGGATGAGGCGGAAGTCCTTGGGGCGCCACTTACGAAGGAAGAAATACTAACCTCCATTAAACAGCTGAAGCCAGGGAAATGTCCCGGGAGCGACGGTCTCCCGGCTGAATTTAACAAGACGTTTGCCCCGCAACTGGTGGATCACCTCCTTGAGGTATATACTGAAGCTCTAACCAAAGGAGCACTTCCCAATACTATGATGGAGGCGTTGATCTCCATGATTCCCAAACCGGACAGGGACCTCCTTTCCCCGAGTTCCTATAGGCCTATCTCACTGTGGAGAGGTGTGGTGCAGCAGCCAGGGCAGCTGACTTTGGAGCACAGGGCTCACGGTTCAATCCCCGGCTCCGGCGGCAGCTCAGCTCAGCACCTTGTGACTCTGGGCAATAGCTCACTTAATTTCCACGATGGCCCCCAGCGCCCTGAGACCCGTAAGAGTGAGTAGTTCACGCTTTACAAATACGTATTTACTCCTGAATATAGATGAGAAAATCTTAAGTGGGGTATTAGCGGTGCGTTTATTGCCATACATGACCCAACTGGTTCACCCAGATCAGTCTGGGTTTATCCCAGGGGGGAATACTACATATAACCTGCGCAGACTCGCACATGTATGGCATGCGCCGGATCTTGAGGAATCGGACTGGGCTCTCTGTCTCCTAGACATAAGGCAGGCCTTTAATTCTGTTGAGTGGGATTACATGTGGACGGTACTTGCACGAATGGGAGTGGGTGAAGACGATCTGAGATGGTTCAAGCTGCTTTACTGTAAACCAACGGCTCGTATCTGCCTCCGGAATCAGGTATCGGACAGTCTGGAGCTTCAACGGGGTACCCGACAGGGTTGCCCCTTGTCGCCGCTACTTTTCGCCCTCACGATGGAGCCCTTGGCAATCATTCTCAGAACTCTGATGGTGCGTTGGGGTGCCAAGGTGGGGACGATGGTGCACGTGGTGTGTATGTACGCCGACACACACTGGTGTACCTCTAACACCCTGGGACTGCAGTTCCGGAGCTCCTTCGGGAGCTGAATAGCTTTGGTAAAATCTCGGGTCTTTGCCTCAACCCAGGGAAATCTAAGCTGTTCCCGATGGGCAGTCTGCGGAATATGGAACAGAGTGCGCTGCCTGGGGTGGGGGATGTGCTGGGTCACTGATACGGTCCGCTACCTGGGGGTCAGATTGGTGCACACACCGGAGGCCTATCTGGAACACAATATAGGGAGATGCGTGGAAGGTGTTTCTAAATCAATTGAGTTTTGGCGGGATCTCCCTCTATCCTTGATGGGACGGGTGGCCCTCATAAAAATGGTCATCCTCCCACGTTGCTTATACGTTCTTCAGACTTCTCTCTATCGCATTCCATGGGCGTACTTCCACAGACTGGACTGTCTAATGGTGGACCTCCTGTGGGGATCTAAAAGGAAAAGGGTGAAATTGGACACATTACAGAGGATGTGGGAGCGGGGAGGGTTGGAGGTCCCTCGGTTGAGTTTTTATTATATAGCAACGCAGCTCCAACAAGCAGTACAGTGGTTTGACGAGAATGACAATTGGGAGAAGCGGCTGTTGGATGGTACTCATCCGGGGTCCCCATTGCCTGACCTTCTCATGATGGGAGCGGGGGTGCCTGCTAGATTCCCCTATATTATACGACATGTGGCCGCAGTGTTGGAGATCGCAATTAAAACTGTGGTGAAATGAGCGCCATACTCCCCGGAGGGTCCGCTGTGGGCAGTGGTACCGTTTAAACGCAAAGGTCACACTATGGCAATTAACAAGTGGACGGATGGGGGCTGCTGTACGAAGGGCGACCTGTATGTGGGACAACGGTTCCTCACAAAGGAGGAGGCGGAGTAGATGTTCGACTTGGGCAGGGGGCAGTACCTCCAATATGCGAAGATCTCGGCGATAGCGCGAGATCTGTGGCCGATGTTTCTGGAGGAGCCGCCGACTGCTGCCCCTCTACAGGTCCTTCTATCATTGACGGGGGCCGCAGACTGGTGTCACATATATACAGGGCGCCACAGAAAGACCTTGTCGCGGACCCGCTCCCGGTTCAGGCCAGATGGGATGGGCTGCTTGAGGTGCCTCTGACAGATTCGGAATGGAAGAGAGTACATGAGGGGGTTAAGCTAATTAGTTCCAATGTGAGATTCAAGCTTACCCAATTTAATATTGTTTATCAAACATACCTCTCTCCACACGTACTGCACAAAATATACCCGGACCGTCCAGCTAGTTGCCTCAGGTGTGGTCATTTAGAAGCCCAATTCTTGCACATGATTTGGGAATGTTCTGAACAGCGACAGTTCTGGGGGTCGATATTGGAACGCCTGATACAGATCTCGGGTTGGTCGCTGTCTCACTCCATTAGGGAAGTACTTTTGGGACTTCTTCCCAGCCCCAAGGATAAGAAACTTACTCGACGGTTCACCCAGCTGGGAGTAGTGTTGGCAAAAAGAAGAATTGCGATTCATTGGATGAGCTCGCAGCCCCACAAGGTAGAAAATTGGGCTAAAGACCTGAGAGAGTGGGCCACAGCAGAGTTAATTCGAATGCGGCGTGTTAGACATGACGAAAAATTGGAGGAAGATGCGAGGTCGTGGTATATTATGATTTCAGAAATCTCTAGTGAAGAGAACCCCACCTCACAAGCAATTGAGGAAACGCGGTATAATAGTGGTGGATCAGGAGAGGGGGAGTAGATGAGGCACAACCTCTGGATATTGAATATATTAGGAGCCTAAGATATGGACTCTAGTGCCCTTCGATAAAGGATATGAGGAGATGTTTCCCACATGTGACTCCGGGGGGGTGGAGGGAGGGGAGGAATACAGTTTAAATTGTTGGGGGTTGATGTCGGGAGATACAATTGTTTATATCCGACCAATGTATGAGGCGACTTTATGTCAGGTTTTCACTGTGACCATATCCATAACAGATGAAGATGTATTACATGTTTCTTAAGTGTATTATTTGTGACTCAAAAGTATTTGCTTCTTTAATGCTGTCATGAGTGCATTGTTATCGTGGTCGGATAAATATTTAATAAAAATATATATTTTTAAATAAATAAATAAAACACTAGCTGCCAGGGGCGGCTCATCCATTAGAGCGGAAGATCGGCGACCCTCTGCTGTGAGACACTACATTGATTCATGAAATTTTAAATATTTTTAAGTGGTGTGTCCCACTCGTACTGATTTTGGGGCGGGGACAATTCTGTTGCTTGGAAGCAGGGAATCGGGACAGCTGGGGCAAAGTTTGTGGTCAAGTGCGCATGTCAGGTAGGACTGGTGTTTAGCTATCTCCTACCTGACTTGCGCACTTGAGGCATTTCCAACTCACCCTGTGTAGGAGCTGGGAGGAAAACACATAGCCCTCTCAGTCTCCTTCAGAGCGGTGAGGATGACTGTTCAATCTAACTGTGCCACTGCTCTCATGCTGTTTACTTTCATAAACAGCATGAGAGAGCAGCATCCAGATTTGTTAGATATTCCCTGCCCTGGCCCATGAACATTAGACAGTGCAAGCATGGGAGAATGACAGAGCAAGGCCAATAGCTGTGTGGCTTTATTTGGAAGCTACACAGTGACTAGCCCTGTTTCTGCCGTTTGCACTTTGACATAATGCTGATTCCTTCATGCGCAGCTCCAGTGACGTCACGGCACTGTTCACGAGGGTGTTTCTTTTGTCTCACCTCGACTTTCCAGAAGCCAGTGCTTGAGGCCGGGGTGAGGTCCAACCTGCGTCAGGCAGTCCCGGGCTGACTTGCTGTCATTTGGACAGAATTGGACTTGGAATACAATTGGAAAAACTCTGCAACACCCAGCAGTGACTGACTGACATCGGTAAAATAAACTTGAATTAATAGATCTGGGTGTTTGGGCTCATAAATGTAAATGTAATGCAGAAACTTCAAATCTGTCGGAATGGGGCGTGCTAATCTATCACATTTGTTTGTTACAAATTTTATACATATTTATGTATTTTGCAAAAAAATATGCATATATGTAATTCTTTAAAAACTTGAGTGCGCTGAGCGCCTGCAGAAAAATTATCATAGTCCATGTTCCTTTTTAATCATTTATTTGTTGCTATCATCTGCGTTTGATTAGAGGCTCAGGCCTGCCCATCATGGAGGCCTGGTCGGATTTTGAGGGCATGGGTACGAAGTCCGTGACCAGACTGAGTAACAGAGGTAGGTGAGTCAGCAAATTAACAGGGAGCGTCGTGCCCAGGCTTTCAGAGCCAACCACGAACCAAGGACATATTTGGAATGTAAATCGTCCAACACACGCATTCAAAATTATAGAAAAAGCTTCATCATTCAAAAAGTGAATTTCTTTCCCATGCAGAAAGCTTTCACGTTAATTAGTTAGATTCTTTCTGCACTGCATGGTTTTCATTAGAAGTGATTTTTTCAAGCATGAACTTACAAGGTTTATGCCTCATCCACCGCTTTAACAGCAATACCTGACTGCATTAGGGTGCTGTACAAGAGGACCCAACTATGTCAAACATTTGTTTTAAGGGACTGTATCTGGATCTGAGCCTGTTTCCACAGATCCCAGGTCAGCCATTGTAGCCGCCAGGTCATATCTCCAAGGAAAGTCAGTTGTCATGTGTACCCTACATGTGGTCAAGCTTATTATAGCTAGAGCAAAATGAAAGTCTACTAAACATACACCAGAGTATTTTGTACCTACAGCCCTGAAGGGATATATTTCAAGATGCTCAAAAACGTGATGATATAGAAAAATGAGGCACAGTGAAATAAAATTGTCTCAGATCACATTATTTGGTCAAACAGGGAAGCTGGGATTGATCCCAAATTTTTTGGTTGTGCAATTAAGCCACTAAAAGAGTATCTTTTTCAGTCCTCTTTTACATCAATTGCTCATGCAGTCTTAACTGTTTTGAGAAGCAATTCAGAACAGTGTTTTACATAGATAATTAAATGATGAGTATTGCCAGCAGTAAGGGATCTGTATAACTGGTGTCTGCGCTTAGAATGAGAGAAGCTTGCTTGTCTGCTTCTGGCCTTGGTCTCCTTGAGTAGCCAAAGGGCTGAAACAGGATACAGAACTGTAAAAAGCACTGCTAGCCAAAAGTACTGTGCAGAAATACAAGTTTTTTACATAGATCCTAATTGTTCTTAAGGCAGTGCATACTTGTATCTGTGTGCGATTATGTCTAGATGAAAATTCTGCACACTGTGCTGTTGCTCTATGCATTTTGCTGAAGTACACTGAAGTACAAAGTTTTTAATGACTGACAGGGTACTGTGAAATCCACCATTTGAATTAGTTTTTTCTAAATTTTTCTGCCCTCCCCTCCATTTTATCAGTTTGGGCTCTCTCACAGTTGTCGGCCCACCACCTTTAAAATCCACCAGCTGCCACTGCTGGCTGCTGAAGCCAACCCAAAAGGGAGTCTGCAAAACTTAAATGCTCTGAAAGAAGTTACAAAGGAGGGTAACTCTTGGGACCTTTCAGCTAATGGAATCTTGTGGTAAGCTGATTTGAGAGCCAAAAGTGTGAAAAATTTAGAGTCCTTAACGTTGGCTAGTAAGGACCTGATTAAAGTTTGGAGGTGCCGCGCCGGGTCCGCCCCATGGCCGCACAGCTAAATCCGTGGTCGGGCTGCTTTTTTGATGTTCCCACAGCGGTGCCTCTAAAAATTGGCACCGCAAGGGGAACGCCAAAAACAGTTCCTGCACGGCATGGACTGTAAAGTCCATGCCGTGCAGGAACTGGTGTGCATGCACACAGGGGGCCACATGTTGTGTCCCCCTGTGATCATCCACATGGCGTGAGGCACCAGGGTGCCCTGTAGGCCCCCCTTTGTTTCTTCTCCGCCATGGTTTTCATGGAGGAGGAACCGCCATGAAAACCACGGCGAAGATGAAACTTGTAATATGCTTGGTGGGACCGTGGCAATACCGCCAAACATATTACTGCCTCTACACTGCCACTCCACCACCAGGGAATGGCGGTTGCCTGGCGACTGCTGCAGGGAAATGGTGGTCCAACCGCCCTAATTTTAATAGGGCGGTTGTTAGACCACTGCCTTGTTGCCCCCGCCAGTCTCGTGGTCCGTGGACCATCAAACTCGTAATCAAGCCCTAAGTCTTGAACCTTGGGCAGAAGATGGCAATCAACCACAATGTTTCTGTTGAGACTGCATAGATCAGCGCACAAGCGAATCTCACCATCCCTTTTACGCACAATTACAATGGTACTTACCCATTCAGAGGAGTCAATGGGTTTGATAATGTCATCTCCAACTAACTTCTCTAATAGCTTTCTCAATTCATCTCTAACACTTAAGGGGACAGGTCTTGGCTTTGTGTGTAACAGGTATAGCATGCTTCTTCAACTTAATTGTGTGCACATATTTATGAATGAGCCTAATCTTACCAGAAACATTTTCAGGAACTATTTTAACAATATCCTCAGTGGGATTACAATCATCAGTAGTGAGTAAAGATACATTTGCTACCCAACTGGTAGATCAGCACCAGGCACAAGCATCAGACCAAGTTTTGCCTGGTCCTGCCAGCCAACTGTATTTCTACCCTGGGCTGCAACATAGATTTTAGTTGAAATTGACCTGCCAAGACAAGACACAGTATCTATGAAGAACATAACCATATCGATATCCTGATCACCATACATTTCAGGATGTATGTCCGGTATGCTCAGGATAACATTAGAACCCCACTGTTTGTAAAATAAAGTATGAGATATTATAGTAATAGGTGCACCTGAGTCACACATCATGTTAAGAATTATTTTGGAACCTAGAGTTAACTGACATAAAGGTTCCTTAATTTTGTTAGTAGACAAGGATTCCATCTCGAAATTCAGGACCACATTTGATAGATCCACAGGACAGTCCCCTTCATTTAAGTCAACACTGTGTACTTGAACTTGGTGTCTACCAGATCTGAAAACACTGTTAAAATGACCTAATTTCTTGCACTTATTGCATCGTATACCTACTGCTGGATATTGCATATAGTTGCTTAACCCCTTTGCTGCCAGGCCTTTTCCCTGCCCTGTGCTAAGCCCTTTTATGGCTATTTGGGGTAGTTCTTGCCTAGGCACCCATAACATTTTTGTCCACATAAGGTATCCATGCCCAATTAGCGTCCTTTTTTTCCAATATCCTGGGGATTCTAAAGGTATCCAGGTATTGCGGATTCCCCCGGAGGGGACCGAGAAATTAGCCAAAATACAGCCAGATTTGGGATTTTTGGGGAAACAAGTGCTGCAGAAGAAAGCATCAGTTTTTTTCTCCCTACAAATAGCTTCAACTGCGAGTTTGCGGTGATAAATTCACTATCTTGCCAGCTTTCAGTTTTGCCATTTTACTGGACCATAGTCCGTTTCTCCTAATTTTTTTGTGTGTTCAACCTCCTTCCAGTTAGTGGCTGAATTGGGTGTGTAACCCATGGTGGATCCCGGAAAGCTATACATTTCTGAAAAGTAGACAAAATTCTGAATTCAACAAGGGGTCATATGTGTAGATCCTTCAAGGTTTTCCTGGGCATTTGGCAGGACTGGGGCTCCCACCCCAGGACCCGCCGAAGCCTTGGTCCCATTCCGTGCTTCTGAACCCAGCCAAACAGGGAAAGCCTCCCTGGGCGTGCAGGACCCCCGTCCCGTGCCCTTTGTAACATGGCAGGCTGGAGTAGAGAGCCGCGGACCAGGGCGCTCACCCCATAGCAGGGGGCCCCGGGCCATGTTCAGATCCTCTGAAACAGGCCACACGGGGAAGGTAACCCTGGGCCCTGGTGAACTCACAGACCCAGCCTGCTGGCTCCCTGGCCATCCAAAGTAAAGTCCTGTGGTTCGGGAGTCCTCACTCAGGCCACGGTCAGGTGTTTCCAACCAAGCAGCCAACAGTCGCCAAATAGGCCCAACTATGCCCGATCGACCAGAGTGCGGTCTGGACCTTCCCCAGGCAGGCCCCCTGTCCATGACCACGGGGCCCATTTCCCCCCACCGCACGATTGGCATCTTGGAGGGCCAGTGCATGGAGCCTGGGCCCCACCGGAGCACTGACCGTTGGCGCAACTACGGCCCCCCCTACCTGCCGGAGAAGGGGGGAAAGGGTTCCCGGGCCTGCCGCTTCCCCTTTGCCAGGCTCTACTCATTCTTAGGAGAATGCTAAGCCTTGCACCAGGCCTGCCGAGGGTACCTCCTGGGTGGTGCGGGACATCAACAGTTGCTGACATTTGATATCAGGCCCAGGCATCTGCTGAGGGCTTCTCAGAGCTCTCCCGGGCTCGTGTTCCACCTCAGTGGCCCGGGGGGGGACTGGGCCTTTATGCAGGGATGGTCTCCGCTCTTTACCCCACACCCAGTACAGGAGCAATAAGTCCTCCTTGAGCCTGCAGCCACCCTGCCCTGGGTACTGTCACCACTATACATCAGGGTGCTGCCTTGGGTGGGTGCCTTCCACCTTCTTGGAGCCCGGGGAGCCAAGGAGGGTTAAGCCCAGGCCACATCCTCTCCCCTTGGGCCTGACTGGGAAGCCCGTTTTCCCCGACTATTACAGAACCCTAGGGGGAGGACAAAAGTTGGAGTTAGCCCGTCCGGATGGCCGGACGGCCATCTGGTCGCTCAGCATGGCAACCAGATGGCACAAGATGGCCCAGTGACCAGAGGGCCAAGGACGACCAGACACAGGACCCAGTGACACGGCAGTCCAACGATGACAGGAGTGGGCATGCACTCTGAGTCAGGTGCCTTAGGAGGCTCCTTCCCGGGGCTGCTTGCCTCCCAGCGACTTGTGCATGGGGGTCTGGCCATCTGGTTGTCCTGCAAGGGAATCATGCCCCCATCCATGCACCCGGTGGTGCAGGGACAGGAGGGGAAGGCCCCCGTGCAGGTCAGCACAAGGTGGAGGCAGCCTACTACATACCCACATTTCCCCCTTCATGTCCCTCCCGCCTGCCTGGCGGCAGAGGGACCCACCCCCAGGTGTGGTGGAGGGGGCTCGCAGGCACTCACAGATGTCTACAAATTATTTAGCACCGGGTGCCCCACAAACAATCAGTGCACTAAGGGTGATGAGTCGGCCCCCTTCCGTCTGTGCCCTGTTCAAGGCTTCCCCTCTGGGAATCAGCCATCCCGATTCGAAGAGCGCTACCAGGCGCTTGACCCGGGAGACCTCCTTTTCCCCCCCATTGCAAAGGGGTTCCCAGAGTGATGGGAACAGGCAGCCCCACTTCCGCTGGTCCCTCCCGGAGGAGCAGGAGGGACCGCACACGTCTTCAAACTCTCAGCCCGGCCACACGGGACCAGGACAAACCGGGTGGTACCCCCACCTGCACATCAGTTCTCTGCCACCGGGCTCGACCCTGTGGCGTTAGGAGTCCCTGGCTTGGGCAGAAGCCCTGGGCCATGCCGGCAGGCTAGTGGTTAGCCCACCCCCTGCCCTAGTCAGAGGTGTCGGAAGGGAAAAGCCGGGTAGCTCCCCATCCCGTACACCTCCCACCGAGAGGAGCTCGGGTCCCCTCACAGGCCCGGCTTTTCCTCTCCCAGGCAGCCCTGTTGCTCAAAAAGGGCCACTCCTCGGTTGCCTGAAGCCTTGTCAGGCTGGGATTGGGCTCAGGAGGGCCCGGGGTGGCAGGGCCTTCAGGGGTGGCCCCAGCCCAGGCAGGCACTGCCATTCAGTTTCCCTACTGCCGGGTCATGCTGGGTGAGTGTGGGTTCTGTCTCAGGAGGGCCTGCTGCTGTGCCCCTCCCAGAGGGGCAGGGGCTTCCCCGTCCCCAGAGTCTCACACGTTCGTCGGTCGGTTACCCTCCAGTGGAAGAGCCTGCCCCACGCCCAGTCCTCACCCAAGCGCCCCAGCAGCCGCGGACCACTCCACTGGCCAGGGCGCATGAGGGCAGGGCCAGGCCCTGTGCCTAGAGTATGCGTGATCCATCTGAAAGGCGGCCGAGGGTTTTAGGCTGGTGCCGTCCATCGCTCGGGCTGCTCCGCGGTTAATGATCCTTCCGCAGGTTCACCTACGGAAACCTTGTTACGATTTTTACTTCCTCTAAATGGTCAAGTTTGATCGTCTTCTCGGCGCTCCATCAGGGCTGTTGTTGACCCCGGCGGCGGTGATCCGAAGACCTCACTAAACCATCCAATCGGTAGTAGCAACGGGCTGTATGTACAAAGGGCAGGGACTTAACCCAAGCTTATGACCCGCACTTACAGGAAATTCCTCGTTCATGGGAAATAATAGAAATCCCCAATCCCTATCATGAACAGGGTTCACCGGGTTACCCGCACCTGTCAGCGAAGGGTAGAAACACGCTGATCCATTCAATGTAGCGCACATGCAACCCCGAACATCTAACGGCATCACAGACCTGTTATTGCTCGATCTTGTGTGGCTGAACGCCACTTGTCCCTCTAAGAAGTTGGATGCTGACCGCTGGGGGTCACGTAACTAGTTAGCATGGAGGAGTCTTGTTCGTTATAGGAATTAACCAGACAAATCACTCCACCAGGTAAGAACGGCCATGCACCACACCCACAGAATCGAGAAAGAGCTATCAATCTGTCAATCCTTTCCGTGTCCGGGCCGGGTGTGGTTTCCTGTGTTGAGTCAAATTAAGCTACAGGCTTCAGTCCTGGTGGTGCCCTTCCGTCAATTCCTTTTAGTTTCAGCTTTGCAACCATACTTCTGCAGAAACAAAGACTTTGGTTTCCCGGAAGCTGCTCGGCGGGTCATAGGAATAACGCCACCGGATCGCTAGTCGGCATCGTTTATGGTGGGAACTATGACGGTATCTGATGGTCTTCGAACCTCCGACTTTCATTCTTGATTAATGAAAATATTCTTGTCAAATGTTTTTGCTTTGGTTCATCTTGCACCGGCCCAAGAATTTCACCTCTAGCGACACAATACGAATGCCCCCATGGCCCTAGTTCCAAAAACCAACAAAATAGAACTGAAGTCCTATTCCATTATTCCTAGCTGAAGTATTCAGGTGACCGGCCTGATTTGAACACTCTAATTTTTTCAAAGTAAATACTTCAGACCTCCAGGATACTCAGTCAAGAGCATCGAGAAGGCGCCGAGAGGCAGCAGCTGTGACAGGCGGTAGCTCTCCTCGCAGCGGACCGCCAGCTCGATCCCAAGAATCAAATCTGAGCTTTTTAAGTGCAGCAACTATAATATATGCTATTGGGGCTGGAATTAACGTGGCTGCTGGCACCAGACTTCCCTCCAATGGATCCTCGTTAAAGGATTTAAAGTGTACTCATTCCAATTACAGGGCCTCAAAAGAGTCCTGTATTGTTATTTTTCGTCACTACCTCCCCAAATCAGGAGTGAGTATTTTGCACGCCTGCTGCCTTCCTTGGATGTGGTAGCCGTTTCTCAGACTCCCTTCCCGGAATCGAACCCTGATTCCTGTAGGAAAGTGGGTTTCTGTTGCAGTAACCCCCTCACTTTTTGCCTGACACTTGATGCACTTTGACTTGATGTGCCCTGGCTCCCTGCCAATCAGTTTCCCAGGGCCTGTGTTCTTTCCCAAAACTGTACCTTTGTACCCACAATTGGCAAATCTATGGCCACAGGTAAGCCCCATGGGTACCAAGGGCAATGTGACCAGGGAAGGCCTCTACGGGCTGCAGCACATATTATGCCACCCTTAGAGACCCTGCACCTTAACACCCACACACTGCCATTGCAGCCTGCGTGTTTTGGTGCAGAGAAAAATGAAGAGTCGATATGGCACACACCCCTGTGTGCCATGCCTGCAACCCACTGCCTGGGACCTAGCTAAGTCACCCTTTAGCAGGGTGCACTAGCCCACAGGCGAGGGTACAGTTGCATGAGCACTGTACCCCTACAATGTATAAGTCCATTCTTGGACATTGTAAGTGCAGTAAAGCCATAAAGAGTATATGGTCTGGAAGTTGGTCACTACGAACTCCAAAGCTCCATAATGGCTTTACTGAAACCTGGGAAGTTTGGTAGCAAACTTCTCAGCATATTAAACCCACACTGATGCCAGTGTGGGATTTAATGTAAAATGCACTCAGTGGGCATCTTAGAGATGCCCCCTGAAAAACGACAAGCCCTGGTGTGGTTCCTGAATGGCTGCCCACCATTTGCCACCACCAGACAGGTTTCTGGACCCCTAGGTAGAGGGCCTCTGCTCTCTGGGTCCAGAAACAAAGCCCATCCCTGGGCAGAGGTGTCATGCCTTCTCCCCTTGGAAGAGCTGGGTCCATGAAGGGGAACCTTCAAAGGATTGCCGCTTTTGTAAGCTGTCCCTGCCTTTTTCTGCCCCCAGCAACTGGCTCCCACCGGTTCTGACCCCCACTTTGGGTGGGAGAATCGGTGGGAAAACCAAGTTAGGAGGAAAGATGTGCCCACCTTTGCCAACCCCACCCCTCAGGTGGGGGAGGTGAGGTGAAGCACACATCTGAGTCCCCTCCATCTTGAAGATGAGGGGTCACAGCCAATTAGAGAGAGGCTCATTCCCCCCTCCCACTAGAGGGTGGCATAATAGGGGGTGCACTCACCCCAAGAAAGGGATCTATTGGTCCCGACCTGCACACCCCTTTAACGCCCCTAAATGTAATATTTAGGGGGACCCTGAATCTTGCCTCCCTAGATCCCTGCAAGCTACAAAGAAGAAGGGCGGAAGAAGTCGCACAGCAGAGAAGACTGTAGAGAAGAACTGACTTGGACCCAGCCCTACTGGCCCATCTGCGGTTTCCAGAGATCCTGCGCCAAAATTCGACTTGTCCTGCAGCCAGTGATGTCCAGAACCCCTGAGAGGACAGACTGCCTTAAACAAAGACCAGATCTCCTGCGAACAGCAGCTTTGTTCAAAAGAAACTCCAAAGAAAGACCTCTGAGCCTGCACTGCACCCATCGCCTACCGCCTAAGTCCAAGTGGCCCACTGGTCCCAGCGAGGCCCCCCAGCGCTCCAGAGCCTGAGTCTACCATCGGTTGACCCCTTCCGAACTCTCCAACGTTGCCTGCAGCCTCTGCACGGAGACCCCCCCAACCGTGATTGGCCCTGTAAAGGTGAAATCCGACCTCAAAAGGCACCCCTGCATCCGGCTTCCCTGCGCCCTGGAGAAGAGGACCTGAGATGCACCAACGTCCCCAAGCCCTCCAACTTAGATGCCCAGCTGGTGGTTCCTCCCGGAAGACTTTCTGGACCAAGCCAGCAGCCAAAATCCAAAACCGGCAACCTCCACAGGATTGCATTGGGCTCCCGACCCCTCCTAAGCACCCTGCACCCAGCGCAGCTAGTGGTGTGGACTTGGTGCCAACCTGGGACCCCCTTTGCCCTGACCTAACCCAGGAGCTTGGCTCCCAAGACCAAGTGGCCTGCCCGTTAGCGGCCCCCAACCAAAGTGCTCCTTTTGGCTAACATTGGGCCCCTGCACTTTGCAGCTGGCCGCCCCTGTACAATTTGAGTGCCTAACTGGACCTTGGGGAACCCTGGTCCAAACCCCCAAAAGCCATACTCACAGGTCAAGTACTCACCTGTAAACTGTTATCACTCTTTTTCACATAGGAACCGATGTTGTGATTTTTGTTCCTAAAAATGTTGTTGAGCTGAACTTTTGTATGAAAGAAACATAACTGTATTTTAAACCTGAAAAAGTCTTACTTACCTCTGTATTGTAGGGTCCATGGTGTGATTTCTAGGCTTATCACCCCAAGTAGTCAATATAATCCAAAAGTAATGCAAAAGTAATCACAAGTATTTTCTTTGTAATTTAAACTGTCTTAAAATCCAATACAAACCTGTAATGATTGCAAATCCATTTTCAATTGCATTTCCTTGTAAAGTTTTACAAATGAAAGTACATTTTACCTACCTGTACCAAGTCCTGCTTGGTTCTAGAAATAAAACATAAGTATACCTTTTTAGACTTACCTAATTGGTCTGGATTCTGTCTCTGAGTGTGTGTAATCAGTCCTTGATTCAGTGAATACAATAAATGCGTAACACACCCTCCTGATAAGCCTAACTGTTCGACTATACTACCAAAAAGAGAGCTGTTAGTGATTATCTAATTTAGACTCTGGGATCCCCTGGACTATATCTTAGTTTGAGATAGTATATACAGAGTCAGCTTCCTACAATTCCCCATTAGCTGTGGTCACCATGGTAGGCACAGAAAGTACCATCGAAAGTTGATAGGGCAGACATCCGAATGTTTCATCGCCGTCAATGGGACGTTCGATCGGCCCGAGGTTATCTAGAGTCTCCAATGCGGCCTGGCGAGCCACGATTGGTCTTGGTCTGATAAATGCACGCATCCCTGGAGGTCAGCGCCATTCGGCATGTATTAGCTCTAGAATTACTACAGTTAGCCAAGTAACAGATGGAGCGATCGAAGGAACCATTACTGATTTAATGAGCCATTCGCAGTTTCACTGTACCGGCCGTGCGCACTTGCATGGCTTAATGTTTGAGACAAGCATATGCTACTGGCAGGATCAACCAGGTATCCGCACCTGCTGGACGGGGTTGTTGGGAGCTGCATGCCCGTCCCCCGACTGACCCTCACACCCCTTGGGAGCCTGCTGGGGAAGCCCCCCGCCTGGGGAGGCTAGCTGGGGGACAGGTGTGGTCACCCCGGCACCAGCAGGGCCAGCCGTCTCCGTGGAAGGGAGAGGCAGGACGAGGCTCAGCCTGAGTGAAACACAGGGGTCAGTGACACCCCATGGAACAGTCGTTCTGAGCTGCTGTGGAAATGCGCTAGGCGGAGGAGGGTGGCAGTGAGGCAAGAGGGGGACAGGACCACCAGGTGGCCTGCCCGGGACCTGGCACTACCCAACCCCTTCCACTATGGTCAGACCACTGGGGGGGCGCAATCTCTCATGGCTGTCATGGCTGTTCGGCCTTCACTCTGCTGGGTAGAGAAAGGGCCTCTGCCAAGCAGCAGACCCTCGAGGTGGACGGTCCCTGGCAGGGGGGAAGCTCTTTGCCTGAAACAACAGCCGAGGCTGGCCAAGCAGTCCATCCCTAAACAGACCAAGCATGCCCAATCGATTGGAGTACACATCGCTGGTCGGGCCCTCCCCTGGCAGGCCACCCTGCACAGGGATGCCAGCTTCACGTCCCTGCCTGCTCCCAGGGAAGACAGGCTCGGAGGAAAAGCCCATCCAAAAGGGCTGGGAGGCAAGTGCGGACCCAGGGGGGCAGGCCTGGGCCCTGGATTTGCCTGCCTCAGAATTGACAGACCTCAAGGGGGTCTGAGGGACCCTCTCTCTAGTAATCCGGAGGAAGGCTACCCTCCTTTCTTGTCATCCATGCATACCGAGTGAAAGAGGGAACCGAAGGCACAAACTCACCAGGCCTTCTGGAGCCCTGGCTGGGCTCAGGTTAGCAAATGAGCCCCCATTGGGACTTCCAGGGCTGCTCGTCCATCTGGTAGCACCATTGGAAAGCACTGCGCGCAACCAGATGGCTGGGCTCGACGGATAGCCATCTGGTCGCGCTGTGCCTCAACGAACAGGGCTTCGCTTGCCCTTGAAGGTACGGGGGCTCTGAGGCCTGGGGGGCTCAGAGACCCACCTGGACATCAGGCATGGGGCTACGAGGGGGCCCCGAAGGGCCTCCGACCGTAGGCACCTGAACAAGCAGACGAAGTGGGGGGAGGCCTCCCCAGGCCCGGAGGACCCCCCTGACCCAAGATGTTTGCCATGGGGCGGGCCAAAGGATGGAGCCCAAGGTGAAAGAGCCTGCCCTAGTGCCCGGCGTGGCCCTGGGGCCCAGTTGGAGCACCAGGGCCCGGATGCCCAGGGAAGGCCGGCAGGACCACGTCCCTGGCACTTTGCCACATGGTGGACCGGAGGATGGACCCCAGGATGGGAGATACCCACCCCGGGGCCCACCATTGCCCCAGTCTGACCTCCTAGACCCTGCCAAGCAGGGGAAGCCTCCCCTGGCCCATGTAACCCTGTCCCGGGTGCTTTGGCACGCATGGGGCCCGAGGACGGAGCCCAGGACGGAGGTGGGCTGGTCATGGGTCAGCTGGTCACTGGCTGAGAACCGCCATACCCCAAGGGGGTCCAGAGTACCCTGTCCCTAGTAATTCAGAGGAAGGCTACCGGTTTTCTTGTAATCTGTGCGCACTGAGGGACAGAGGGAACCACTGCCACAAACACACCCAACCTCCTAGAGCCCTGCCTGGGCTTAAGGAATTCAATGATCCCATACTGGGACTTTCATGGCAGTTGGGATGGCAGCTTCATGTCCCTTACTGCTCTGGGGGAAGGCAGGCGTCGATCCGGGCCTCTGGGGGCCCTAGTGGCCCGAATCCTAGGAGCACCTGGCTGAGAACCGCTGGACCACAAAAGGGTCTGGAGTAACCTGCCCCTGTTAATCCAGTTGAAGGCTACCACCCTTACTTGTATTCCATGAGCACCAAGGGACAGAGGGAACCACCAGCACAAATCACTCAACCTCCTAGAGCCCTGCCTGGGCTTTAGGAAGCAACTGAGCCCTCATCAGGCCTTCTTGGGCAGCTGGGATGTCCACTTCATGTCTCTGTCTGCTCTTGTGGAAGGCAGGCTCGGAGGAAAGTCCCATCAGGCAGGGCTGGGAGGCAGGAGCAGACCTGGGCCCCCGGGGGCCCCAGCTGGCGTGCCCAGGCCCTGGCTTCGCCCAGCTCAGAATCGCTGGACCTCAAGGGGGTCTGAGGTATCCTTTCCCTAGTAATCCAGAGGAAAAATACCTCCCCTTCTTGTAATTCGTGGGCACCGAGTGACAGAGGGGACCAAAGGCGCGAATGCGCCTGGACTCCTGAAGCCCTGGCTGGAATCGGGGAAGCAAATGAGCCATAATCGGGACTTTCAGAGCAGTCCGGCCATCTGGTAGCGCCATTGGAAAGCATTGCGCGCGACCAACTGGCCAAGGGGCTAGACGCGACCAGATGGCCTCGCTCGAAGAATGGACATCTGGTTCGCTATGCCTCAATGAAAGGGTGTCCGCTTGTTCCTGGAGGGGACAGGGACTCTACGGCCTGGGTGCTCGGAATCCCAGCTGGGCCTCAGGCACGGGGCTGGAGGGGGCCCCTGACGGAGTTCTAACCCGGGGCCCGCAGGCACCTTAACATGCAGGTGAAGCGGAGGAGGTTCCCCCGGGCCCGATGGACCAGCCCATCCCAAGCCCTTGGCTGTGCACCAGGCCAGAGGATGGAGCCAAGGGCAGGATCTCCTGCCCCGGGGCCTGGTGGTGCCCTGCAGCCCGGTCGGAGCTCTTGCACCCGGCCGAGCAGGGTAGGGCTCCCTGGGCTCGCAGGACCCCGTCCCGGGCTCTTTGCCACCCAGCGGCCCTGAGGACGAAGCCCAGTTTGGGGGGGCCTTCCCCAGGGCCCTCGGGAGCCCCGTCAGAGCTTCTGAACCTAGCCAAGCAGGGGAAGACTCCCCGGACCCGATGGAACCACGTCCTGGCCCTTCGGCAGGGCGGCAGTCCGGAGGATGGATCCCAGGGCGGGAGGGCCTGCCCCGGGGCCCAGTCAGAGCTCCTGGACCCGGCCCGCGGGAGCCTGTCCCAGTGGCTTGGCCATGCGGTGGCCAGAAGACTGAGCCCAGGATGGGGGCACCAACCCCAGGGCTCACTAGGGCCCCGGTCAGAGCTTCAGAACCAAGTCAAGTAGGGGAAGTTTCCCCTGTTCCGATGGACCCCGTCCCAGGCCAGAGGCAATGGGGCAGGCTGGAGGACGGAGCCCAGAGTGTGAGTGCCCACCCCAGGGCCTGGTGGACCCCGGTCCGAGTTCCTGGACTCGGCCGCACAGGGGAGGCCTTCCCGGGCCCGCGGGACCCCGTCCCTGGCACTCTGCTATACGGCAGGCCTGAGGATGGTGATCAAGATAGGGGTGGGCTACCACCCCAGGGACCGCCCGGGCCCTGGTCCTTGGCCACCTGGTCGCTGGCTGAGAACTGCCAGACCACAAGTGGTTCCTGGGTACGCTGTCCCTAGTAATCCAGAGAAAGGCTACCCTCCTTTCTTGTAATCCATGCGCACTGAGTGACAGAGGGTACTGAAGGCGAGCACACACCCGGCCTCCTGGTGCCCTGGCTGGGCTCAAGGAAGCAAATGAGCCCTGATCGGGACTTCCAGGGCAGCCTGGCCATCTGGTCGCATTGCTGATGGAAAGCATGGTGTGCGACCAAATGTCCAGGCTCAGGGGACCCTGCGGCCCATGTGCTCAGAGCCCCAGCTGTGCCTCAGGCACTGGGCTGCGAGGAGGGCCCTGGCCCTGATGGAGTTCTGACCCGGGGCCTGCAGGCACATTATCATGCAGGTGAAGCGGGTGAGGCCTCTTCGGGCCTGATGGAACACCATCCTGGGACCTTGGCGGGGCTTCAGGCTGGAAGACAGAGCCCAGGGGTCCTTGGGCCTTATCGGAGCTCCTGGACCCGACCACGCAGGTGAAGGCTCCCTGAGCCCAGAAAAATGATATTAACACTTGTTCTACCATTTTTGTTCCCCTAGATTTTGGGCCCTGGCTCAGCCAGCACCCAGGGAAACCTAGCCAACCTAGGGCTATCCAGTCTGGGCTGACTTGCGTGGCTCTCTCCACGTTTTATTACCCATAATGCCTTGCAAACCTCAAACTTTGATTATAAAAAACACATTTTCCTCACATTTCTGTGATGGAAGGATCTAGAATATGCAGGGATCCACAAACTTTCTTCCACCTGGCATTCCCCCAGGTCTCCCGATACAAATGGCAGGGGAAGCACTTCCCCTGCTACCGAGGCTGAAAAAAAATCCCACTGCTGCATACAGCAGAGAGATTTCCTGGACCTGTGCAGAGGACATAATGGTTATGTCCTCCGCACATGGCCACTGTGGCAGAGGATGTCACCATTACATCCTTGGCATAGAAAGGGTTAAATGGGATTTAGATCTGCATCGGAAACAAAAAGTGTTTGTATTATGTTGAACATTCTTAATGACTTTGCCCTTAACTGGTACAGCATCAACATGTTCAGAATACCCTACAGCATTAACAATTGGAGAAGATGTCTGAGTGGATTCCTGAGCTATCATGTGACTGGAGATCATTGAACTTTCAATGCTTTTGGCCAGATCAACAGCCTCTGACAATGGAGGGTTTCTGCAACTGAGTAGCCATTCTTGTATCTTTTTTGAAAAGCACCTATACACAAACTGATCTCGAATGTATATGTCAATGGATGCTCCAAAGCTGCATGTAGCAGCTAATGCACTTATGCTGATATGAATTCCTCAACAGTTTCAACAGTTGTTTGTTTCTTCTTGAAAAAATTGAATTTCTTCAATGAAACGCTAGGTTGTTCTGAGAATTTGACTCTAAGTCTTGTAATCACTTCTGAGTACTCATCAGAATCTCTGGATTGTCCAGATGTGGGAGCATCTGCAGGCAAATTATCTAAAACTTGGTGCCCTTCATTTCCCAAATGACAAAACAAAATAGCAGCCTTTCTTTTGGGTTCAATGTCATCTGCTCCAAATGTGATTAAATAATTCTCAAAAGATCTTAACCAAGCATTCCACTTAATCAAAGGCTTGCCAGGAAGTTGAAGAAATGGCACGATCTGAGCTAAATTTTTAGAAACCATTGAAAACAAATTGTTTAAGATGCCACCATCCAATGATGAGTTGATACAGGTAATGACACAGTTCTGAGAAGTCAGTAAGTATTTCAACGTTCACTTGAGCCAATTCAAACAAAAGCTCTCAACTTTTAAAGAAACGTTGCTGTAAACTTGAACTATCCAAAGCAATCTAGCACTGGCATTGAAATATGAGTGCATTGGCACAACATCGATAATTAAAGCAGAAACAGATCAGAAATGTAAAGTTAGTGCCAGGAGGACATATGTGCATAGGGCAGCTAAGTATTTACTTGTAGGACAGGCATGTAAACTGAAGAAATCATATCAAGCGCATACACAAGCGTGCTGGCTCGGAGACTCACCTGTGTTGAGGAAGAAGCGGAGCACATGGAGCCGAAACAAGGAAGTGAGCCGAGCTGCGTTCGAAATTGCCCAAAAGCAGCCTGGGGCTGCGTCGGCTCTAGGAAGTACAGGAGAAGCAGTCACCGGGTAACAGCTTAGACAAGTGAAATTATGCAGATGATAGTGTGGGTTATCCAGAGTACGCTGTTGGCTCCAAATTCTCAAAAGTCTCAAATTTCTTGATAAATCGTCGCCAAATGTCATACAGAGACTTTGGGAGCCAAGAGGAGATAAGTACAGCATTTATTATGTGAAGTACAAGGTAATAAATAAGGAGCCCACCCTCAGCCTGTCCTCATGCATCAGACGCCCAACGAAGACTGAGCAACCAATACGGGACTGCACCATGGTCCATAAAGCAGTAACTTAAAAGGAAACATAGCAACCGGAATGCATTTACTTTTGACAAGTGAGCTCGCTCCACAAAGCAGGAGCTCCCTCGCTCATAACAAGTTCTTAAAGGTACCATGCACTCCATACATTACTTCAATGTCTTATGGTACAGCAGACACTGTTAGGGGTTTGGCCACAGGAGAGACCCTGCAGACACCTCCCCAGTGTGCATGACCAGAGGCCATGTTTAGCAATGGTGACTGCCCGCTTCGGTTTAGGCAAGGGGCTTAGCCAAAGGCCAGAGGCCCTGGTCTTGCAATGCAGCTTTTTGCCATCCATAGAGGATTGGGTGTAGGCCCTGACCAAGGCAGCAGGGGTTGACTGTTCTCCTCTGTTGTACTTGGCCCTTTTTGCAGGGTCATCCCTGAACTTTTTGCCTTCCTTCTGTATTCTTTCTGACCTGTTTTTGTTGGTTTTATGACTCTGGGCACTTTACCACTGCTGATCAGTGCTAAAGTGCATATGCTCTCAGTTATAAATTGATGTATGGATTAGTGACTCCATGATTGGCCTATTTGATTTACTGTCAGACCCTAGTACAGTGCACTGTTTGTGCCCAGGGCCTGTGAATCGAATGCTGCTGGTGGGCTTGCAGCACTGGTTGTGCCACCCACAGGAGCAGCTGGTAAAGTGCGTCTCTCAGGCCTGCCATTGCAGAGCCTGTGTGCAGTCTAGTACTGCCATGTTGACTTGGTAAGTGCAACCACTTACCAGTCCCCAAACCTTCCCTTTTCTGCATGTTAGTGACCCCTAAGGTAGGCCTGCGGGCAGGGTGCATTGTATGTAAGAGGTAGGACATGCCCTGGTGTGTGTGCATGTCCTGATAGTGAATTACAGCCAATTTCGTTTTTCACTATTGCAAGGCTACCTGTCCCCATAGGCCAGAATGGGCAGTTTGATTATAACATCTTATAATCCTAACTGACCTGCCTCTGCTAGCTTGTGTATTGTATGTCTGGGTTTGTGAGTGACAGGGGCTGGGGGACTCCAGGAGACAGGGTGAGTCAGCACAAGGCTGAATAGACCTATCTGCATGTAGAGTGGTGGGAGGAGTGGCACCTGGGTCTGAATAGGGCTGTGTCTGCCTTCCACAATGCTGGCTCTACCTCCTGTGGTGCGTCTGATGTCCCTGGCCCACACTGACAAAGGAAGAGGGTGTGCACTGGCAGAATGCACCCAGAACTGGTTTGGACTAGGTACAGGACCCTCTGCCTTCAGAGGACAAAGGATTTATGGGTATAAATACTGGGGCCCTGACCCCAAGACTTTAGATCACTTCTGGAACAAACAAGACAAACCTTTGCTGAGGAGAGGAACCAGAGAAGCTGAAGGAGGAGACTATCCCTATGCTGTGTGCTGTTTGAGGGATTGGCCTGCAGTGGTTGCCTGATTGCCAAAGAAAGGAGAAAGGAACTTTATGCTACTTTCATCATCTTTCAGAACATCTCCAAGGGCTTGAAGATTGCGCTTGCCTCCTGCTGAATTCTCAGGGACACAAGACTTCACCAACCAGCTCCCCTGAATTCCCTTGCTGGGAATTTGAAGTGCCTGCTGTTGTGTTGGGCCTTCTGAGAGACTGCGTGTCGCTGGGAGCTGGAAGCGCGACTCAAGAGGGAGAAGCGTGTCGCCGCCGCAGCCACTGTCGTCGCATCGCCGAGAAAGCGGGCCGCCGCTGTCGCCATCGCATCGCCGAAGTGCCTCGCATCACCGGAGAAGAGTGTCGCCGTCGCATCAGACGCCGTCGCATCCTCGGAGAAGCGTGTCGCAGGGCCTGTCGCGGCTCAGAAGATTCACCGAGTCGCCGCACGGCCGTCGGACGTGCACGCATTGCCCCCTGAGCGTCGCATCGAGAGGAAGACGCCATTTTGTTTCATTGCACCGGATCTTCATCGCATCACGGCGCTGCGGGTCGCATCGCCACAGAAGCGCAGTAAGAAACCGATGCATCACCTCCCCACGCAATGAAGAACCGACACATCACCTCCTCTCCGGTAAGGAACCGACGCATCATCGTCCCCTACGCATCAGTAGGGAACCGACGCCTCACCTCCCCCGGAGCAAGGAACCGACGCATCACCGTTCTTGCGTGTAAGGAACCGACGCATCACCTTCCCTGCAACTCTTTTGTTTGTATCGCGTTACGCATCCAAAGGTACATTGAACATTGAGTGTCGCATTTACCATCTTTATTGAACTGAACTATTTTCTACCATTGACAGTCATATTTTTTTATAGTGTATTGTGCATTTTTGTCGTTTTGGGTCTTGTGATAAGTCTATATAAAAATACTTATTTTTATAATACAACCTGTGTGGTGTCCATCTGTAGTGTTATCACTGTGTTACTGTATGTGTTCACAAATGCTTTACACACTGCCTCTGAGATAAGCCTGCCTGCTCATGCCAAGCTACCAAGGAGGTGAGCAGGGGTTATTTTAGTAGTGTATCCCCCTTACCCTGACTAGAAGCAAGGGTCCCTATTTGGACAAAGGTACCTACCTCTGCAAACTAGAGACCCCCAGTTCTAACATCCTCATATTGAGCACAGTCCAGACCCTTTTGCCAACCTCGTTGTGCATTGGCAATAGTGTTGCACAATAAATGGCATTTTCGAAACAGGACAAGTGGCCAATCCTTCTGAGCATGACTGGAGTCCATGCACAGTGGGGTTGGATTTCCGTGGCGAGTTAGGCACAGGGCCTGACTTAAAACTAGGCGCTAGTCATGCACTGTCTGTGTTGGCTGCCCATAGAGGGTTTGGTGCATGGCCCAGAGGCCATGCAAAGTAGGTGCTGGTCACTAACGGCCCACAGCTTGTCAGGCACAGGGCCGTCCCCATATCCAGGCCCTGCAGCTAACCCCTGCTGTACAAGGCCATGCGTGGAAGGGGTTGTAGGACATAGCTGTCAAAAGCACTTGGCACTCTTGGCCACCCTTGTTGGTTGGAAGTTACATACAGTATATAATCAAAAAAGGTCACTAAAAACATAATTATGGAAGACTACTTCTCCCATTGCAAGCTTCGTGCAGTGATATTTGGTGCTGCAGAGACATGGTTGGTTTAAGAATATCCTTGTGAGTACACCACATAAACAACACATACAAGGTTAACTGTACTTCATGATCAAATGTTCCCATAATCCTAATTTTTTGTTTCTTTGGAGCCATGTAACTGTATATTCCAAACAGTACTGTAATGTAGTACAGTTAAGTCGTACCAAACCACAATACCTAAATCCAGCCACCTGAAGAAGGCTTACATAGAAACTGTAATGAAGATGCGCACGTGCATTGGCAGTGTTAGGCATTTTTAAATAGGAATTTCTCTCTTCTAACCCCTTCGCTGCTAGGCGTTTTCCCCCCCCTGTACTAAGCCTTTTTTGGGCTATTTGGGGTAGTTCCCGCTTAGGCTCCTGTACGTTTTTGGCCACATAAGGTGCCCATGTCAAATTTGCATCCTTTTTTCCTCCATCATGGGGATTCTAAAGGTACCCAGGGTTTGTGGGTTCCCCTGGAGGGGACCCAGAAATTAGCCAAAATACAGCTACATTTGTTTTTTTTTTTAAAAATGGGAAAAAGGGCTGCAAATGAAAGCGTCTGGTTTTTTCCCTGCAAATGGTATCAACAAAGGGTTTGTGGTGCTGAAATCACCATCTTCCCAGCTTTCAGGGACTGACAGACTTTTGTCAGAAAACCAACATTTTTTACACAATTGTGGCATTTTACTGGGACATAGCCTATTTTTTCTATTTTTTGTGCTTTCAACCTTCCTCCAGTTAATGGTAGAAATGGGTATGAAAGCAATAATAGATCCTGAAAAGCTATACATTTTAGAAAAGTAGACAAAATTCTGAATTCAGCAAGGGGTCATTTGTGTAGATCCTTAAAGGTTTCTTTATAGAAACTAACAGTTGAAAATAGGGGAAATTGAAAATGAGTTAAAAAAAACAGCCATTTGTGCCAACATTTTCACCTGTAACTTCTTCTAAGTTTGACAGATTTTTTAAGCAATATACCGTTACATCCGCTGGACCTTTCTGGTTGTGGGGATATATAGGACTTGTAGGTTCATCAAGAACCCGAAGAACCCAGAGCCAATAACTGAGCAGCATCTTGCAATGGTTTTTTATTGTGTACCGGGTATATAGCAATTCATTTGGGAAAATATATACAGTGAAAAATCGGGATGAAAGGCAACTATGTATTTCTGAAATTGGAACAAAATATAGAGTTTAGAAACAGTAACTATTTGCACATTTCCGAAATTGTGAGTACCCATACTAGCATGAGAACTATAGGACATTTTTCAAAGTGACTTCTTTTTTACACATTGTCTTTCATTTGGAAGGGAGAAATGCATCGGAATTCAATTGGTAATAACAGTTGCTCTACAATTCTGTGTTACCCTAAGTTTCCCGATAAAAATGGTACCTCACTTGTGTGGGTAGGCCTAGTGCCCACGACAGAAAATGGCTCAAAACGCAACATGGACACACCACATTTTTACAGTGACAACTGACACTTTTTTTTCAAAGTGCCTAGCTGTGGATTTTGAACCCTAGCTCCACCGGCACCTAGGGAAACCTAGCAAACCTATACATTTTTGAAAACTAGACACCCAGGGAAATCCAGGATGGGGTGACTTGTCTGGCTCTCACCAGGTTCTGTTACCCAGAATCCCTTGCAAACCTCAAACTTTGTAAAAAAAAAACACATTTTCCTCACATTTTTGTGATGGAATGTTCTGGAATCTCCGCGGATCCACAATATTCCACCCACCCCGCATTCCCCAAAGTCTTCCGATAAAAATGGTACCTCACTTGTGTGGGTAGGTCTAGTGCCCGCGATAGGAATTGGCCCAAAACGCAACGTGGACACACGACATTTTAACAGTGAAAAGTGACCCTTTTTTTCAAAGTGCCTAGCTGTTGATTTTGAACCCTAGCTCTGCCGGCACCTAGAGAAACCTAGCAAACCTATACATTTTTTAAAACAAGACACCCAGGGCAATCCAGGATGGGGTGACTTGTCTGGCTCTCACCAGGTTCTGTTACCCAGAATCCCTTGCAAACCTCAAACTTTGTTAAAAAAAAAACACATTTTCCTCACATTTCTGTGATGGAAAGTTCTGGAATCTGCATGGATCCACAAAATTCCACCCACCCCGCATTCTCCAAAGTCGTCCTATAAAAATGGTACCTCACTTGTGTGGGTAGCTGTAGTGCCCATGACAGGAAACTGCACAAAACACAACGTGGACACACCACATTCTTACAGTGAAAACTGACCCTTTTTGCTAAGTGCCTAGCTGTGGATTTTGAACCTTAGCTCTGCCGTCACCTAGGGAAACCTAGCAAACCTATACATTTTTAAAAACTAAACACCCAGGGGAATCCAGGATGGGGTGACTTGTCTGGCTTTCACCAGGCTCTGTTACCCAGAATCCCTTGCAAACCTCAAACTTTGTAAAAAGAAACATATTTTCCTCACATTTCTGTGATGGAAAATTCTGGAATCTGCGTGGATCCACAAAATTCCACCCACCCCGAATTCCCCAAAGTCTTCTGATAAAAATGGTACCTCACTTGTGTGGGTAGGTCTAGTGCCCATGACAGGAAACGGCCCAAAACGCAACATGGACAAACCACTTTTTTACAGTGAAAACTGACCCTTTTTTTGCAAAGTGCCTAGCTGTGGATTTTGAACCCTAGCTCTGCTGGCAACTAGGGAAACCTAGCAAACCTATGAATTTTTGAAAACTAGACACCCAGGGGAATCCAGGAGGGGGTGACTTGTCTGGCCCTCACCAGGTTCTGTTACCCAGAATCCCTTGCAAACCTCAAACTTTGTCAAAAAAACACATTTTCCTCACATTTCTGTGATGGAAAGTTCTGGAATCTGCGTGGATCCACAAAATTCCACCCACCCCGCATTTTCCAAAGTCGTCCGATAAAAATGGTACCTCACTTGTGTGGATAGGTCTAGTGCCCGCGATAGGAATTGGCCCAAAACGCAACGTGGACACACTACATTTTTACAGTGAAAACTGACCCTTTTTTTCAAAGTGTCTAGCTGTGGATTTTGAACCCTAGCTCTGCCGGCACCTAGAGAAACCTAGCAAACCTATACATTTTTGAAAACGAGACACCCAGGGGAATCCAGGATGGGTTGACTTGTCTGGCTCTCACCAGGTTCTGTTACCCAGAATCCCTTGCAAACCTCAAACTTTGTAAAAAAACACATTTTCCTCACATTTTTGTGATGGAATGTTCTGGAATCTCCGCGGATCCACAAAATTCCACCCACCTCGCATTCCCCAAAGTCTTCCGATAAAAATGGTACCTCACTTGTGTGGGTAGGTCTAGTGCCCGCGATAGGAATTGGCCCAAAACGCAACGTGGACACACGACATTTTAACAGTGAAAAGTGACCCTTTTTTTCAAAGTGCCTAGCTGTTGATTTTGAACCCTAGCTCTGCCGGCACCTAGAGAAACCTAGCAAACCTATACATTTTTGAAAACAAGACACCCAGGGAAATCCAGGATGGGGTGACTTGTCTGGCTCTCACCAGGTTCTGTTACCCAGAATCCCTTGCAAACCTCAAAGTTTGTAAAAACAAAAACACATTTTCCTCACATTTCTGTGATGGAAAGTTCTGGAATCTGCATGGATCCACAAAATTCCACCCACCCCGCATTCTCCAAAGTCGTCCTATAAAAATGGTACCTCACTTGTGTGGGTAGCTGTAGTGCCCATGACAGGAAACTGCCCAAAACACAACGTGGACACACCACATTCTTACTGTGAAAACTGACCCTTTTTGCTAAGTGCCTAGCTGTGGATTTTGAACCTTAGCTCTGCCGGCACCTAGGGAAACCTAGCAAACCTATACATTTTTAAAAACTAAACACCCAGGGGAATCCAGGATGGGGTGACTTGTCTGGCTTTCACCAGGCTCTGTTACCCAGAATCCCTTGCAAACCTCAAACTTTGTAAAAAGAAACATATTTTCCTCACATTTCTGTGATGGAAAATTCTGGAATCTGCCTGGATCCACAAAATTCCACCCACCTCGTATTCCCCCAAGTCTTCCGATAACAATGGTACCTCACTTGTGTGGGTAGGCTGAGTGCCCGCGTCAGGAAACGGCCCAAAACGCAACGTGGACACACCACATTTACAGTGGAAACTGACCCTTTTTTTGCAAAGTGCCTAGCTGTGGATTTTTAACCCTAGCTCTGCCGGCAACAAGGGAAACCTAGCAAACCTATACATTTTTGAAAACTAGACACCCAGGGGAATCCAAGATGGGGTGACTTGTCTGGCTCTCACCAGGTTCTGTTACCCAGAATCCCTTGCAAACCTCAAACTTTTTTTAAAAAAAGCACATTTTCCTCACATTTCTATAATGGAAAGTTCTGGAATCTGCGTGGATCCACAAAATTCCACCCACCCCGCATTCTCTAAAGTCGTCCGATAAAAATTGTACCTCACTTGTGTGGGTAGCTCTAGTGCCCGCGACAGGAAATGGCCCAAAACACAACCTAGACACACCACATTTTTACAGTGAAAACTGAATCTGAGTGGATCCACAAATTTCCTACCACCCACCGTTTCCCCAGGTCTCCCAATAAAAATGGTACCTCACTCGCGTGGGTGGGTCAAGTACCCACGACAGGCAAGGGCCCAAAACGTATTGAGGAGACATCAAAGTTACATATCACAAAACAACCTGGTTTTGCAAGAGGGGGTCACCTGGGTTTTTGGCCCCGGGCTCGGCGGCCATCTTGGGAAATGTAATGAAACGAGGATCCGGTTCCAGGGTAACTTAAGATGGTATTTATTCAGATAGTAGGTTCAAGGTAAATGGTACAAAGAGTCCCACCAGGAGCAGCCTTCCTGCTGCTCAGCCCATACTCCAACCGCCAGCCTCACTCATCTAACATTCCACAGCATCATCACGCACCAACGTTCCACACCACACTCACACTGGCTGAGCAGCAGATACAACACTTCTCCCTTCCTCAGAGTGAACAAAAACACAATGCAATGGTCCAAGGAAACAGCACACATTGGTAAAAATAACATGCACATGAATCTGGAAAGGTACCATTGCAAAGACCTGAAGATGGTTGAGGGCAAACCAGTTAAGATGAAAACAAGGGAAACACAGTACAATGGGCTTACAGGTCAACATCGAAAATACAGAAATGCATAGTAGAAAGTGATAAACAGCATAAATGACAACATAAGGCAATGCAATCATGAAAAATGGCAATGCCCACCCATGTACTTAAAGGGAAGAAAACACCAAACTGGACAAGGAAAATAGGTCTTCAAACAGAAAGACAACACCAACACACATCCACTCCCTTTCCAAACAAAACAGAAATACCTTCCACCTTACCACACAAAACCAAACAAACCAGCAAGCAACAACACCGCGCACAACCAACCAACCCTTAATGCCACAAACACAACAGCTGGCCAGGCCGAAAATGAGCGTGAGCACACAGGGAACCAAACCACAGTGGTGCAGGAGACAACACGCCAGAGCAAAACAAATACACAACGTGAGACAAACCCCCAAGCTGAAAGGGAGTAAGGAAAGAGAGGACAAGCACACAGAAAATACTCAACAACAACGCCAAAGCTAAAGGTGAAGCGAAATTCACCTACCAACCACACAAAGGTGGTAGACACGAGTGACTTAAAAACAAGTCAACTCCAACACAACGCCCACAAGGGTGACCAACCTATGTCAACCCACATCCACAAAAATAGTGGGAGGCCAGAGAGGCTCTGCACAAAAAAGCCTTCTCACACAGTGAGAGAAACACAAACTCCCACAACAACGACAAGGGGATCAACTGAAACACAGTGCCTACAAAGGTGACAAACCTATGTCAACCCACAACCACAAAAATAGTGGTAGGCCAGAGAGGCTCGGAACCTAAGAGCCTTCTCGTACACACACCCCCAACAGTGAGATACACAAACTCTCACAACAGTGACAAGGGGTTAACCCAGAGTGACTTCACGAGTAAAAGTCAACTCACAAACACACACTTAGTAGGAGACTAAACTAAGTCTCCCACAACCACACAAGGTGGTAACCCAGAGTGACTCAACAACAAAAGTAATCTCACACACAACGCCAACAGGGTGGCTTACCAAATCAACCAATACCCACAAAAGTTGTGGTAGACCAGAGAGGCTAAACACCAAAAAGCCTTCACACACGTATACCACCAACAGAGAGGGATTCACCAACCACGCCATGGTGGTAACCCAGAGTGACTTAACAACCAAAGTCATGTCACACACTACGCCAACAGGGAGAATTAACACAATACCCCACAACCACAGAAACGTGGTAACCCAGTGAGACTTTAGACCAAAAGTCAACTCACACACACAAGTAATCTAAAAACAATATGGCTGTAAACATCCAAAAACACAGCACCATAAGTGGTTTAAGCAAGAGATCCACCCCTTCCCTGAAATTCAGAACATATTGAGTGAAGCATCACAACCATGAAATTGACATTTTTCAAAAATTGTCTCCAACAACAAAAATGAAATCGCAAAGTCAAAGACAGGGGTGCCAGGATTCCTGGGGTGAGCCACAACAAAGTCACTCTCCCAAACGGATGCAGCAGTCTTTCTCCAGAAGCGAGGGTGTTGCTCCGAACATACATCACCAACACCAGTTGATGCTTGGAAAACATTAAGCAAACAAAGGGAACGAGAGGCCATCTTTGTGAAAAACAGAAATGCAGACCTCACCAGCATTCCCTGGCTACATCAAAACCGCATACACCCACAGCGATAAAGTATGTTCCTCTGCCAAGGATATGTCTAGAGGTCAGAGGAACAGGCATCCGGAACATCACGAAGATCAAGGAAGGCAGCACGCTGACAACCCGTACATGTGGAGCTTCCCGGGTGGCTCCAGGCGCGCACGTGCAGGACCGCGTAGAAGCTGCAGAAATCACCGCGAGCCGAAGACAGGGCTCGCGCTGGAGACAACGGACAGGAAGAGACTGTTGCGGGTAGGTGACGGTTGCCGATGAATTTTAAAAGCTTGAAAAGCAGGCACAACGGTCGAGGGTTTTGCTAGATTAATGAGGAGTAAAGATATTTACCGGAGTAGCGCCAACCACCGCACCACTTTGCACCACAAAGTCGGTCCAGGGAAAACTAGTAGGCGGGCTCTCCTCGCAGCACCTCCCAAGTCGCTCTTCCCCACATGGAGTAAGGGAACTCCTCCACCTTAACGCTGTTAGTAGGCGGGTTCTCCACCTTAACGCTGTTAGTGACACGGACTCCGGGGACTCCTCCCTCGTGTTGCTCCACTTGACTCCGACACTGGGGCCACATGAGCCCTGACACACCTCAATAACCCAGACTCCGAGCTCCTCACCCATTGCTCCTCCTCTTGACAGGGACAAAGGAAGCTCCTCAACCCACGAACACGGACAGCAAGGCTTCTCCCACACGTCGGTCTGTTGAACACGGACTCTGGGGACTTGTCGCTCTTCACAATACGGACACCTCTTCAAGTTGCAGCTCCCCAGACGCTCTTCCCCACACAGACAGAGGGGCACTCCTCTTCCTCAACGCCGTTTGTGACACAGACTATAGGGGAACCTCATACTTGTTGCTCCTCTGGGGAACTCCACTTTCCCACGGTTACAGCAGACCGGTAAATGGAAAGCTTAGCAGGAACTGGCACGCCCGGGGTGGGGCCGACCGGTCTTGTGGTCACTGGTGGGGCTCAGGGCTGCCAGCTTGATGTGCACGCCAAACTTAGTTGCAAGAGGAGCTTCTTCAAGTTCTTCTTCTTCAATTTCAAGTTACTTTAGGCTTCATAGTTTTAGTTTCCATACAGGCAGCACATGCAGGTTCTTTTCAGTAAAATCGACACCAAAATGTTGTAATGAAACGAGGATCCGGTTCCAGGGTAACTTAAGATGGTATTAGTTCAGATAGTAGGTTCAAGGTAAATGGTACAAAGAGTCCCACCAGAAGCAGCCTTCCTGCTGCTCAGCCCATACTCCAACCGCCAGCCTCACTTATCCAACATTCCACAGCATCATCACGCACCAACATTCCACACCACACTCACACTGGCTGAGCAGCAGGTACAACAGGAAACCTACCAAACCCACACATTTCTGAAAAGTAGACACCCGGGGGAGTCCAGCGAGGTATGGCTTGCGTGGATCCCCCAACGTTTTCCTACCCAGAATCCCCTACAAACCTTAAATTTAGCTGAAAAAAACAAATTTTTCTCAAATTTCTGTGTGGGAAAGTTGTTGGGTCACCGGGCTGACACAATTTCCTACCACCCAGCGTTCCCGCATGTCTCCTGATAAAAATGGTACCTCACTTGTGTGGGTGGATCAAGTACCCGCGACAGGCAAGGGCCCAAAACATATTGAGGAGACATCAAAATTACCTATCACAAAACAACCTGGTTTTGCAAGGGGGGTCACCTGGGTTTTTGGCCCCGGGCTCGGCGGCCATCTTGGCAAACCTACCAAATCCACACATTTCTGAAAATTAAACACCTGGGGGAGTCCAGTGAGGTATGGCTTGCGTGGACCCCCCAACGTTTTCCCACCCAGAATCTCCTGCAAACCTGTTGACATCATTCTAATGCCAACCGTGAAACCGAACAACAACTATATAAAACCATACAGACCAGGCAGTACACTATTAGACTCACGGTTGCTCCCAAAAACTCTTTTGAGTGTGATACAATCTGAAACATGTGGGCACACACAGCCCAGGATTAGAAGGACAATCAGCACAGTGCATACGACTCTCCTTCTGCATACCTCTTCACAAACAGACTCTACATCTCTTACAGGGATTGTTTTTTTTGGGCGTGGGAGGAATTAAATCAGGAAAGTGGCGATCTTTCAATCTAGCCACATCCTCCACCACTCCAACTCTAGGAACACTTGCTTGTTCCACTACAACAAGGCTGCCTATCACAGACTCCTGAAACTGAACAAAAGTCATCTTTGACGCAGGAGAACACTCCTTGAATCCAACAAAAGCATTAAAAGTTGCTAAACTGAAGAGATGGATGGCCAACTTCTTATACCAAATGTAAGCCTTACGAACAGCAGTGTAAGGTTTCAACCTCTGATCTACTCTATTGACACCACCCATGTGCTTATTGTAGTCTACAATGCACACAGGTTTGTGCACTTCAGCAACCTGACCCCAAACAGTCACAGGTGAAGTACTGTCATCATGGTTGGTAGTCAGCCTGTACACATCCCTCCTGTCCACAAATCAAATTTCACAGCTAGCAGTTCCTCACTACGCAAGGCACTGTACTGTCCCCTCTGAAGCTTTTTGCAAACAAGCTCTTTTGGGTTACCTTTACGGTTAGAGCGAATTGTGCCACAGGCAAAAGTGTCCACTTTGAACAATTCCTTAAACAATTGCACAGCAGTGTAGAAGTTATCAAGGTACAAATGGTGACCTTTGTTAAACAGTCCTCTAGCAAGTTTCCACACAATTTTCTCTGAAATTCCAAAAGTGGACGGACAACCAGGGGGGTTAATAGTGGAATAATTACCAGTGTACACCCGGAAATTATAGACATATCCTGTCCTACTCTCTGACAACATATACATCTTAATTCCATAACGTGCCTTCTTGCTGGGAATGTACTGCCTAAAAACCAAACAGCCCTTGAACAGGACCAAAGACTCATCAACAGCTATTTCTTTCCCTGGAGTATAGATCTCTGAAAATCGATCTACAAAGTGATCAAGCACAGGCCGAATCTTAAAAAGACGGTCACAGTCAGGATGATCTCGTGGCAACGCCAAAGCATTATCAACAAAATGCAGCATCCGAAGCAAAAGTAAATACCAATCACGACTCATAATTGCAGGAAATATGGCTGTTGCCATCAAGGGACTGGTAGACCAATATGAAGCCAGGGACGGCTTCCTTATCAAGCCCATCAAAAAAGTCAAACCCAAAAACTTCTTCATCTCATCCAGATTTGTGGGAGTCCACCGGGTAGCTCTAGAGTGGGGCCTAAGTCTGGCACTGTTGTCCCTCAAAAACTGTTGAGCATACAAATTAGTCTGCTCAACAATCCCAGCCAAAAATACATCATCCATAAACAACTGAAAAAACTGTATAGGCAAAAAAATTTCACAATCCACTCTACACCCTGCATCACCACTATAGGCAGGCTATACCAGCTGCACCATGTTTGGATCAACCCAGTCCAGCACTTCCAGTAGGAAACCTTGCAGCCCCAGGCTGCAATCCCGATGTCTCTTGCTGCACCATCAATAGATCAGTGTCCTCCTCTAAAACAGGCACTTCATCCGCACTCAGAGTAGCTTCGTCTGCACTGAGAGTAGTTTCATCATCAGATGATTCCTTGAGGACAGAAAACTCACTGCCAGAATCTTGCACTCCCTCCTCTCCCTCAGATGCACTGTCAGTCTCATAATCCTGCTCAGAGGAAGTTTCAAAAAGTATACCAACCACCTGCTGAGCAGTAATTCTACGGCTAGCCATAATCCTTACTAATAAAGGTAACTTGTCAAACAAGTCAACAACAGCAAACACTTTGTAAAATAAGTAATAAACAAAATGTGGCTTTATCACAAAGACCTATATACTCCAAAATTATACCACTCACTTGCCAGAAGCAGCTAGGCTCACCACCACCTACTCTGCACAGACACAGTAAGGATCAACAATATCCCACTAAAAAAGAAAAAGAAAAGAAAATTACACATAAGACAATGCAAAACACATCTCAAAGAATTTCATGCGCAAAGCACTAACTAAATATGCTGCCATTATGACACTACTTACAAAAAATTGCTTCATGCATGACAATAAAACTCATTTGGAGTAAACACAACAAAAATGTTTTTCTTACCAAATAAATGCAACTACACAAAACTGCAGAACAACCACTGCCGAAACCGCAAACAAGAATCAAAAGCTTTGCTCTAGAATAAAAAGTAGAAATAAAACATTACAATCACATATATAAATAATGCACCAGTCCACACACAATCCACCAGCCAAGGGGGGTAGAAACAGCCAAAATATTCACCCCCGTAAAAGGGGAGCAACCCTTGCCCAAGAGGCCACTCCCCAACACCAACATTTAAAAAACCCTGGTGTCTAGTGGCTTCTGCCCCCCTTGGGGACAGATGGGCCTAAAAACATACGGCTGATCTGCCCCCAAAGAGGGCAGAAATGGCCACAATCATCACCCCATAAAGGGGAGCGTCCCTTGCCCAAGGGGCCGGTCCCCAACAACATTTAAAAAAAACTCTGGTGTCTAGTGGCTTCTGCCCCCCTTGGGGACAGATGGGCCTGAAAACATATGGCCGGTCTGCACCCATAGGGGGCAGAAACGGCCACAAGAATCACTTCATAAAGGGGAGCGACCCTTGCCCAAGGGGCCGCTCCCCAACATCCAAAAACAAAAAAAAACAGATATCCCTGGTGGCCTAGTGGGCCACACAAAATGTTTAAAAATCAGCAAATCTGCCCCCCAGGGGGGCAGAACGGCCAAAATAATACTCCCCAAAGGGGAGCGACTCTTGCCCAAGGGCCACTCCCCAACATAAAAAAAAAAACCTGAAATCTCTGGTGGCCTAGTAGGCCACACAACATTTTTAAAAAATCATCCGATCTGCCCCCCAGGGGGGCAGAAACGGCCAAAATAATGCTCTCCAAAGGGGAGCAACCCTGTCCCAAGGGGCTGCTCCCCGCACATATATCCCTGGTGGTCTAGTGGGGCAAGATTCTTTTAAAATAAGGACCGATCTGCCCCCCAGAGGGGCAGAAACAGCCACAATAATGCTCCCCAAAGGGGAGCGACCCTTGCCCAAGGGGCCACTCCCCACAAATAAATCCCTGGTGGTCTAGTGGGCCCGATTTTCTTTTTTTAAATGGCCAGGTCTGCCCCCCAGGGGGGCAGACACAGCCAAAAAACATTGCCCCCAAAGGAGAGCGACCCTTGCCTAAGAGAATGCTCCCCGCACACAGTTAAACACATTTAGCATTTTAAAAAAAATCCCAGGTGTCTAGTGGGCATTCCTGCTGCACTAGGGGGGCAGACACAGCCAAAAACATTGCCCCCAAAAGGGAGCGACCCTTGACCAAGGGGCCACTTCCCACAAATTAATCCCTGGTGGTATAGTGGGCCCGATGTTTTGTTTTTTAATGGGCAAATCTGCCCCCTAGGGGGCAGATACAGCCAAAAAACATTGCCCCCAAAGGAGAGCGACCCTTGCCTAAGGGGCCGCTCCCCGCAAACAGTTAAACACATTTAACATTTAAAAAAAAAAATCCCTGGTGTCTAGTGGGCCTTCCTGCTGCACGACTGCGCGATCGTGCAGCAGGATGCTCAAAAGAGGCATCGGAGGAAAGGAAAACCCTTTCCTTTCCCCCGATGCCTCTTTTGTTAAAATTCCCCCCTCCCCGAGGAGAAACTCACCTCCTCTTTGCTGGACGCGTTGGAAACAAATGGCTTCCAGCGCGTCCGGTATCGTGTAATGACATCAGCACGCAAGGCGCGCTGACGTCATTAGATGACGTGGAGGGTGGTGCGGGGGGAGGCAGGGGAAGGGCTTCCCCTGCCTTCCCCGGTGGGGCAACATAAAGGGCTGCCCACGGGGGGAGCGCCAGCGCTTCCCCCGTGGGTGGGTGCTAGGACGGCGGGAGCCGTCCGACGCACACGCCCACCATGACGTTGGACGGCTCCCGGCCGTCCGAGGCACGGAAAGGGTTAATATAGCTATATATCATTTCAAGAGTTCAGTCACAAGAAATTGCACTTAGTGAAAGTGTGCAAAAATAGAACACCTTTGCCGTGCATAATCGCATGTCAATCCAGGACACTGCGTTGAGGCACAAATGACTGATGTACATCTTGTAACGTTGCTTGAGAATCTATACCCTCCTTTGTGGTTGTCTTTGAAACACCTCCACTTTGGACCAATATAGTTGGTGATTTCACATTAAAGATGCACCAATATCCAGGAATGTTTTTCAAAACGTCTTGGGGGTAGATCCCCAATAATCCTTTACAGGTGTATTTGAAGCCTGTCCACTCTGAACTGATGTGGTGTGTGATTTACAATTAAAAATGAAGACTTTTCCAGTGATCATTTTGGAAGTTTTCTTGGAGGTGGACTCCACAACCTACTTGTCAGTGTCTCCTTAGCCTACCCACTTTGGACTACAATACACCATTCACCAAAAATAATGTTTACAAGTTTATTGAGGGAGAACCCCTGACTCCAACGTTGCAGTTATGTTGAAAGTCTGTGCACTTGCTGTACAATGCAACATCAGTGCAACTCTCTGTCAAGTACCAGACTTTTTGGCTGCTGGATAAATGTTTGTAAGTATCCAGGGCTTGCAGTAATATAATTGAAGCACATAGCATGTCTTCATGAAATGTAGCAGGCGAAATGGGTAAAGTAGACAAGGGTGAACTGAGGACTCCACCTGCAGCCCTGGCTGAACGCAGCTGCAGTCCATGCACCAAACTCAGACCATGGCCCTCTTTACAGACGCAACCGTGAACAAGAATGGTCTCATTTACACAGTGACTGGATGCCCACCAGCAGTCCAGACTCTCAGATGCCCTTGCCTTTTCCCCAAACCCAAGAGCCACCTACCATACTTTCAGAGGACCACCTGCCTAGCAGACATAGCTATGCTTACTTCACATCTACTGCTGAGGAGCAGAATGCCAAGCCAGCGCCATGTTGTTTTGATAACCTCCCTGTATTCTTTTTTATTTTCTGAAAGAACTTCCAAAGCAGGAGTTTGTTTCAGAAAAACAGAAATTCAATGGCCGTGATGTGCAGAAGTGTTTTTTCTTGTGTGTTAGGTTCATTAGCAGTTTTCTTTGGCCAGAACCATGATACTTGGATTATCTGTCCGTGGGGGTAAACAGCCTTTACAACAAAGTCTTTACCATGCAGTGTCTTTATCATGCAGCCTTTAGCACGCAGGTAAGTACCCAGCAGGTAAGTATTTGTACCTTTACCATGCATGCCTTTGCCATGCAAGTAAATATTTTTATTACGTTAAACAAGGGTTTAAGTGCAGGTAGTGGTGAAGGGAGGTAAGGATCATTTTAGGGCTTGTGGGTGGGCAGTGGTAAAGGGAGATAAGGGTAATCTTAAGGGCAAAGGGTAGGTAGTGAAGTAAGGGTAATATTAGGGCTTAAGGGTGGGTTCTGGTAATGGGAGGTAAGGGTAATTTTAAGGCTTATGGGTAAGCAGTGGTAAAGGCAGGTAAGGGTCATTTTATGGTTATGGGGTGGTTAGAGGTAACAGGAGGTTAGGAGCAAACTAAAACATGGAGGGTTAGTGGGGGTTTCCCCCCAAAAAGGAAAAAATATAAAATAAATGAATATTAATATATATATATATTCACTGAAAAAACCATAGGTTTCAGACACGTTATAGTTAGAAATTAGCATTTAAAAAACCTTTGAAATTCACTGAAAAAACCATAGGTTTTAGGGACAGTTATAGTTAGTTGGACATTTCACTCGTACAAAACCATAGAAATTCCCCCGTTATAGTTAGTTCAGCTAACTATAACTCGCGCCCCCGCAATGCACTGCTGATGACGTCACATATTACATCACTCATGACATGGTCAGTGACATCACTGATGACATCTCAAATGACATCACTGATGACATCATCCAGTGACTGTGTGTCTCTGTAAAGTTTAAATATGTTTAATATATATAGGGAAAGGCGTATTGAAGAATGAGTGGGTGTATAAGTGTCTGAATGGATGATTTAGTACGTGAGTGACTGACTCTACAAGTGAGTGATTAAATGTATCTTACTGAATGCATGGGTTAGTGACTAAACTGTGTGAATGTCTGTATCCGTCTGTCTGTTGGTTTGTAAGCGGCTGCATGGCTTTCTGAATAGCTACATGAGTGTCTACATGGGTTATTGATTGATTGTCTGAGTATCTGTATGGGTGCCTGAGTGTTTGTGTGGGTGGGGTGTGTGTGACTCTGTGCATAGATGCGTGAGTTGGTGATTCACTGGGTGCATGGTTTCAAGAGTGCATCTGTGATGGACTGTATGGGTGTGTGAGTGTGTGTATGGGTGTGTTAGTGATTGAATGTATATCTCAGTGGTACATGTGTGAGTAACTACATATGTGAAAGGCAGTATATATGTGTGTTGGAGTATATAAATGGCTATAAGTGAGAGTGTGTGATTGTGAGAGTGGCTGTATGGATGAGTGTGTACTTGTATCAGTGATTGTATAAGAGTGTAAGAATGTGCTAGTATTTGTATGAGTAAGTGAGCTGGTGTGTGTATAACTGTATAGGTGAGTAAATGGGTGTGTGATTAAGTTTTTTGCATGACTGACTAGGTGTGTGAGTACCTCTATGGATGAGTGGCGGTGTGTGAGTGTTTATATATGTGTATGAGTGCATATAATAGTCCTGTACTGAGTGACTATAAGTATGAGTGACTGTACAGGTGAGTGAGTGCATGTGTGTGTAGACCTAAGAATCAGTGAGTGGGTATGTAGTTTTTGGTGTTGGAGTGTCTATGGTTTTGAGAATGGCAGTCTGTAATTTAGAGTGGGTGTATCAAAAGTTATATTAGGGTCTGAGAAGATGCATGAAATTATCACATGGATGATGTCATCAGTGATGTCATTTGAGATGTCATCAGTGATGTCATCAGTGATGTCACTGACCATGTCATGAGTGATGTAATATGTGACGTCATCAGCAGTGCATTGCGGGGCGCGAGTTATAGTTAGCTGAACTAACTATAACGGGGGAATTTCTATGGTTTTGTACGAGTGAAATGTCCAACTAACTATAACTGTCCCTAAAACCTATGGTTTTTTCAGTGAATTTCAAAGGTTTTTTAAATGCTAATTTCTAACTATAACGTGTCTGAAACCTATGGTTTTTTCAGTGAATTTCAAAGGTTTTTAAATGCTAATTTTTAACTATAACGTGCCTGAAACCTATGATTTTTTAAGTGAATTTCAAAGGTTTTTTTAAATGCTAGTTTCTAACTATGCCTACAGAGGTAGGACATGTGAAGAAAGAAGAAACAACGCACAGAAAGAAGCAAAAGATGTGCAGAAAGAACCAACAGAGGAGCAGAAAGAGGCCTTGTTGCAAAATCTTCCTGTGCCCACAACTTTTTCAGACGGGTACTGGTGGTAACTGACTCTGACTAACCAGAGCCAGTGCTATGCTAAAAGACACTTAGAATACAGTGAAAACACCTACATACACTAGGGAACACTATGCGTTGGGGTACCCCTGTGATTAGCATGACCTCCTCTGCAAGTCCCTAGTACATAATAGGGCAGGGGGATTAAAACTACCTCTTAAAACGCGCTACAGGGCGCGTTTGCACAGTGGTGAAGGGAGGGGGCCTGAGGTGACATGTGTGCAAACGCACCCCGTGGCGCGTTTTAAGTTGCGGGATTAAGTCCCCTTGAATTCTGAGGGTCCCTGGGGCCCAACTAGCCCCCCAGGTACCTACAGTTAGGACCACAGAGCTGAGTTGCAGAGAGGCGTTCCGAGGCCACGCACCTTTTTTCACCTCTCTGCAACGCAACTCTGTTGTGCTTACTGAAGATACCTGGTGGGCTAGTTGGCCCCCAGGGTCCCTCAGGATTCAAAGGGAATTAATTCCCCAACTTAAAACGCACCACAGGGCGTGTTTGCGCACATGTCACCTGAGGCCCTGCCCCCTCCCTTCACCACTGTGCAAACGCGCCCCGTGGTGCGTTTTAAGTTGGGGGATTAGGTCACCTTGAATCCTGAGGGTCCCTGGGGCCCAACTAGCCCACTAGGTACTTCCAGTAAGCACCACAGGCCTGCGTTGCAACGCCTGTAACAAATTGTGCAGTTGTGTTTAGGTAGTGAAGAGGGTCGTGCTGGGGGTAGTGTTTTAGGGTTTAGGGTAGTGCAGTGGTGTTTGTGTAGTGTAGGGGGTCATGATGGGGGTAGATTTAGGGTTTAGGGTAGTGCAGTGGTGTTTGGGTAGTGTAGGGAGTCGTGCTGGGGGAGTGTTTTAGGGTTTAGGGTAGTGCAGTGGTGTTTGGGTAGTGTAGGGGTCGTGCTGGGGGTAGTGTTTTAGGGTTTAGGGTAGTGCAGTGGTGTTTGGGTAGTGTAGGGGGTCGTGCTGGGGGTAGTGATTTAGGGTAGTGCAGTGGTGTTTGGGGAGTGTAGGGGGTACTGCTGGGGGTAGTGTTTTAGGGTTTAGGTTAGTGCAGTGGTGTTTGGGTAGTGTAGGGGTACTGCTGGGGGTAGTGTTTTAGGGTTTAGGGTAGTGCAGTGGTGTTTGTGTAGTGTAGGGGGTAGTGTTTTAGGGTTTAGGGTAGTGCAGTGGTGTTTGTGTAGTGTAGGAGGTCGTGTTTTTAGGGTTTAGGGTAGTGCAGTGGTCTTTGGGTAGTGTAGGGAGTCATGCGGGGGTAGTGTTTTAGGGTTTTGGGTAGTGTAGGGGGTCATGCGGGGGTAGTGTTTTAGGGATTAGGGTAGTGCATTGGTGTTTGGGTAGTGTAGGGGGTCATGCGGGGGTAGTGTTTTAGGGTTTAGGGCAGTGCAGTGGTGTTTGGGTAGTGTAGGGGGTCGTGCTGGGGGAGTGTTTTAGGGTTTAGGGCAGTGCAGTGGTGTTCGGGTAGTGTAGGGGGTCGTGCTGGGGGAGTGTTTGAGGGTTTAGGGCAGTGCAGTCGTGTTCGGGTAGTGTAGGGGGTTGTGCTGGGGGTAGTATTTTAGGGTTTAGGGTAGTGCAGTGGTGTTCGGGTAGTGTAGGGAGTCATGCGGGGGTAGTGTTTTAGGGTTTTGGGTAGTGTAGGGGGTCATGCGGGGGGTAGTGTTTTAGGGATTAGGGTAGTGCATTGGTGTTTGGGTAGTGTAGGGGGTCATGCGGGGGTAGTGTTTTAGGGTTTAGGGCAGTGCAGTGGTGTTCGGGTAGTGTAGGGGGTCGTGCTGGGGGAGTGTTTTAGGGTTTAGGGCAATGCAGTGGTGTTCGGGTAGTATAGGGGGTCGTGCTGGGGGAGTGTTTGAGGGTTTAGGGCAGTGCAGTCGTGTTCGGGTAGTGTAGGGGGTTGTGCTGGGGGTAGTATTTTAGGGTTTAGGGTAGTGCAGTGGTGTTCGGGTAGTGTAGGGGGTCGTGCTGGGGGTAGTGTTCTAGGGTTTAGGGCAGTCCAGTGGTGTTTGGACAGTGTAGGGGGTAATGCTGGGGGTGGTGTTTTAGGGTTTAGGGCAGTGCAGTGGTGTTCGGGCAGTGTAGGGGGTCGTGCTGGGGGTGGTGTTTCAGGGTTTAGGGCAGTGCAGTGGTGTTCGGGCAGTGTAGGGGATGGTGTTTCAGGGTTTAGGGCAGTGCAGTGGTGTTCGGGCAGTGTAGGGGGTCGTGCAGGGGGTGGTGTTTCAGGGTTTAGGGCAGTGGTGTTCGGGCAGTGTAGGGGGTCGTGCTGGGGGTGGTGTTTCAGGGTTTGGGGCAGTGCAGTGGTGTTCGAGCAGTAAAGGGGGTCGTGCTGGGGGTGGTGTTTCAGGGTTTAGGGCAGTGCAGTGGTGTTCGGGCAGTGTAGGGGGCGGTGCAGGGGGTGGTGTTTCAGGGTTTAGGGCAGTGCAGTGGTGTTCGGGCAGTGTAGAGGGTACTGCAGGGGGTGGTGTTTCAGGGTTTAGGGCAGTGCAGTGGTGTTCGGGCAGTGTAGGGGGTCATGCAGGGGGTGGTGTTTCAGGGTTTAGGGCAGTGCAGTGGTGTTCGGGCAGTGTAGGGGGTCGTGCTGGGGCTGGTGTTTCAGGGTTTAGGGCAGTACAGTGGTGTTCGGGCAGTGTAGGGGGTCGTGCTGGGGCTGGTGTTTCAGGGTTTAGGGCAGTGCAGCGGTGTTCGGGCAGTGTAGGGGGTTGTGCTGTGGCTGGTGTTTCAGGGTTTAGGGCAGTGCAGTGGTGTTCGGGCAGTGTAGGTGGTCGTGCTGGGGCTGGTGTTTCAGGGTTTAGGGCAGTGCAGTGGTGTTCGGGCAGTGTAGGGGGTCGTGCTGGGGCTGGTGTTTCAGGGTTTAGGGTAGTGCAGTGGTGTTTGTGTAGTGTAGGAGGTCGTGTTTTAGGGTTTAGGGTAGCGCAGTGGTCTTTGGGTAGTGTAGGGAGTCATGCGGGGGTAGTGTTTTAGGGTTTTGGGTAGTGTAGGGGGTCATGCGGGGGGTAGTGTTTTAGGGATTAGGGTAGTGCATTGGTGTTTGGGTAGTGTAGGGGTCATGCGGGGGGTAGTGTTTTAGGGTTTAGGGCAGTGCAGTGGTGTTCGGGTAGTGTAGGGGGTCGTGCTGGGGGAGTGTTTTAGGGTTTAGGGCAATGCAGTGGTGTTCGGGTAGTATAGGGGGTCGTGCTGGGGGAGTGTTTGAGGGTTTAGGGCAGTGCAGTCGTGTTCGGGTAGTGTAGGGGGTTGTGCTGGGGGTAGTATTTTAGGGTTTAGGGTAGTGCAGTGGTGTTCGGGTAGTGTAGGGGGTCGTGCTGGGGGTAGTGTTCTAGGGTTTAGGGCAGTCCAGTGGTGTTTGGGCAGTGTAGGGGGTAATGCTGGGGGTGGTGTTTTAGGGATTAGGGCAGTGCAGTGGTGTTCGGGCAGTGTAGGGGGTCGTGCTGGGGGTGGTGTTTCAGGGTTTAGGGCAGTGCAGTGGTGTTCGGGCAGTGTAGGGGGTGGTGTTTCAGGGTTTAGGGCAGTGCAGTGGTGTTCGGGCAGTGTAGGGGGTCGTGCAGGGGGTGGTGTTTCAGGGTTTAGGGCAGTGGTGTTCGGGCAGTGTAGGGGGTCGTGCTGGGGGTGGTGTTTCAGGGTTTGGGGCAGTGCATTGGTGCTCGAGCAGTAAAGGGGTCGTGCTGGGGGTGGTGTTTCAGGGTTTAGGGCAGTGCAGTGGTGTTCGGGCAGTGTAGGGGGCGGTGCAGGGGGTGGTGTTTCAGGGTTTAGGGCAGTGCAGTGGTGTTCGGGCAGTGTAGAGGGTACTGCAGGGGGTGGTGTTTCAGGGTTTAGGGCAGTGCAGTGGTGTTCGGGCAGTGTAGGGGGTCATGCAGGGGTGGTGTTTCAGGGTTTAGGGCAGTGCAGTGGTGTTCGGGCAGTGTAGGGGGTCGTGCTGGGGCTGGCGTTTCAGGGTTTAGGGCAGTACAGTGGTGTTCGGGCAGTGTAGGGGGTCGTGCTGGGGCTGGTGTTTCAGGGTTTAGGGCAGTGCAGCGGTGTTCGGGCAGTGTAGGGGGTTGTGCTGTGGCTGGTGTTTCAGGGTTTAGGGCAGTGCAGTGGTGTTCGGGCAGTGTAGGTGGTCGTGCTGGGGCTGGTGTTTCAGGGTTTAGGGCAGTGCAGTGGTGTTCGGGCAGTGTAGGTGGTCGTGCTGGGGCTGGTGTTTCAGGGTTTAGGGCAGTGCAGTGGTGTTCGGGCAGTGTAGGGGGTCATGCTGGGGCTGGTGTTTCAGGGTTTAGAGCAGTGCAGTGGTGTTCGGGCAGTGTAGGGGGTCTTGCTGGGGCTGGTGTTTCAGGGTTTAGGGCAGTGCAGTGGTGTTCGGGCAGTGTAGGGGGTCGTGCTGGGGGTGGTGTTTCAGGGTTTAGGGCAGTGCAGTGGTGTTTGGGCAGTGTAGGGGGTCATGCTGGGGCTAGTGTTTCAGGATTTAGGGCAGAGCAAAGGTGTTCAGGCAGTGTAGGGGGTTTTGCTGGAGGTGGTGTTTCAGGGTTTAGGGCAGTGCAGTGGTGTTTGTGCAGTGTAGGGGGTGGTGTTTCAGGGTTTAGGGCAGTGGTGTTCAGGCAGTGTAGGGGGTCTTGCTGGGGTTGATGTTTCAGGGTTTAGGGCAGTGCAGTGGTGTTCGGGCAGTGTAGGGGGTTGTGCTGGGGGTGGTCTTTCAGGGTTTAGGGCAGTGCAGTGGTGTTCCGGCAGTGTAGGAGGTCATGCAGGGGGTGGTGTTTCAGGGTTTAGGGCAGTGCAGTGGTGTTCGGGCAGTGTAGGGGGTCGTGCTGGGGTGGTGTTTCAGGGTTTAGGGCAGTGCAGTGGTGTTCGGGCAGTGTAGGGTGTCGTGCTGAGGGGTGGTGTTTCAGGGTTTAGGGCAGTGCAGTGGTGTTCGGGCAGTGTAGGGGGTCGTGCAGGGGGTGGTGTTTCAGGCTTTAGTGCAGTGGTGTTCGGGCAGTGTAGGGGGTCTTGCTGGGGGTGGTGTTTCAGGGTTTAGGGCAGTGCAGTGGTGTTCGGGCAGTGTAGGGGGTCTTGCTGGGGCTGGTGTTTCAGGGTTTAGGGCAGTGCAGTGGTTTTAGGGCAGTGTAGGCGGTCGTGCTGGGGCTGGTGTTTCAGGGTTTAGGGCAGTGCAGTGGTGTTTGGGCAGTGTACGGGGTTGTGCTGGGGCTGGAGTTTCAGGGTTTAGGGCAGTGCAGTGGTGTTCGGGCAGTGTAGGGGGTCGTGCTGGGGGTGGTGTTTCAGGGTTTAGGGCAGTGCAGTGGTGTTCGGGCAGAGTAGGGGGTCGTGCTGGGGCTGGTGTTTCATGATTTAGGGCAGTGCAGTGGTGTTCGGGCAGTGTAGGGGGTCGTGCTGGGGGTGGTGTTTCAGGGTTTAGGGCAGTGCAGTGGTGTTCGGGCAGTGTAGGGGGTCATGCTGGGGGTGGTGTTTCAGGGTTTAAGGCAGTGCAGTGGTGTACGGGCAGTGTAGGGGGTCTTGCTGGGGGTGGTGTTTCAGGGTTTAGGGCAGTGGTGTTCGGGCAGTGTAGGGGGTCTTGCTGGGGGTAGTGTTTTGGGGTTTAGGGCAGTGCAGTGGTGTTCGTGCAGTGTAGGGGGTCGTGCTGGGGGTGGTGTTTCAGGGTTTAGGGCAGTGCAGTAGTGTTCGGGCAGTGTAGGGGATCGTGCAGGGGGTGGTGTTTCAGGTTTAGGGCAGTGCAGTGGTGTTCGGGCAGTGTAGGGGGTCGTGCTGGGGGTGGTGTTTCAGGGTTTAGGGCAGTGCAGTGGTGTTCGGGCAGTGTAGGGGTCATGCAGGGGGTGGTGTTTCAGGGTTTAGGGCAGTGCAGTGGTGTTCGGGCAGTGTAGGGGTCGTGCTGGGGCTGGTGTTTCAGGGTTTAGGGCAGTGCAGTGGTGTTCGGGCAGTGTAGGGGGTCTTGCTGGGGGTGGTGTTTTAGGGTTTAGGGCAGTGGTGTTCGGGCAGTGTAGGGGGTCTTGCTGGGGGTGGTGTTTCAGGGTTTAGGGCAGTGCAGTGGTGTTCGGGCAGTGTAGGGGGTCTTGCTGGGGGTAGTGTTTCAGGGTTTAGGGCAGTGGTGTTCGTGCAGTGTAGGGGGTCATGCTGGGGATGGTGTTTCAGGGTTTAGGGCAGTGCAGTAGTGTTCGGGCAGTGTAGGGGGTCGTGCAGGGGTGGTGTTTCAGGGTTTAGGGCAGTGCAGTGGTGTTCGGGCAGTGTAGGGGGTCGTGCTGGGGGTGGTGTTTCAGGGTTTAGGGCAGTGCAGTGGTGTTCGGGCAGTGTAGGGGGTCGTGCTGGGGGTGGTGTTTCAGGGTTTAGGGCAGTGGTGTTCGGGCAGTGTAGGGGGTCTTGCTGGGGGTGATGTTTCAGGGTTTAGGGCAGTGCAGTGGTGTTCGGGCAGTGTAGGAGGTCTTGCTGGGGGTAGTGTTTCAGGGTTTAGGGCAGTGCAGTGGTGTTCGGGCAGTGTAGGGGTCAACCTGGGGGTGGTGTTTCAGGGTTTTGGGCAGTGCAGTGGTGTTCGGGCAGTGTAGGGGGTCGTGAAGGGGGTGGTGTTTCAGGGTTTAGGGCAGTGCAGTGGTGTTCAGGCAGTGTAGGGGGTCGTGCTAGGGTATGTGTTTCAGGGTTTAGGGCAGTGCAGTGGTGTTCGGGCAGTGTAGGGGGTCGTGCTGGGGGTAGTGTTTTAGGGTTTAAGGTAGTGCAGTGGTGTTTGTGTAGTGTAGGGGTCGTGCTGGGGGCAGTGTTTTAGGGTTTAGGGTAGTGCAGTGGTGCTTGTGTAGTGTAGGGGTCGTGCTGGGGTAGTGTTTTAGGGTTTAGGGTAGTGCAGTGGTGTTTGTGTAGTGTAGGGGGTCATGTTTTAGGGTAGTGCAGTGGTGTTTGGGTAGTGTAGGGGGTCGTGCTGGGGGTAGTGTTTTAGGATTTAGGTTAGTGCAGTGGTGTTGGGGTAGTGTTTTAGGGTTTAGGGTAGTGCAGTGGTGTTTGTGTAGTGTAGGGGGTCATGCTGGGGGTAGTGTTTTAGGGTTTAGGATAGTGCAGTGGTGCTTGTGTAGTGTAGGGGTCGTGCTGGGGTAGTGTTTTAGGGTTTAGGGTAGTGCAGTGGTGTTTTTGTAGTGTAGGGGGGTCATGTTTTAAGATGCAACGCTCCAATACCTGACCAGTCTGCACTACATAAAACTGCAAAAAACTAAAACTAAAAAGTGTTTTGCACACTTTTGTCATTGGGCTATATGTGGGCTACATCTGGGTAATATTTGTGCTACATTTGGGCTCTTTTTTCACTGGTGGCCATCTTGGAAGACTTCTTTGTTATGAAGTTTCCTAATTTCCTCATTTACTGCAGTCTCCTCAGTAGGAAATGCTTTCAGTTTTTTACTTTGATTCCATCAAGAAGGCATTCAGATGTGTCACACATTTGCCATAAATTCAGAATGTTATTACTCTAGTTGTTCATTAGATCACTGTAGTAAAGCTACTGCTCACCAAGGAGTTAACTGGAAGTCTACTGCTGGTATTGAAAGTGATTGTTTCAGTCTGCATGTCAGAATTTTCTAATGAAATAGAAGAGGATTTGAGATCTCACTTAAAACATGCACTAAATTTTCTTTTTGCAGCACTAACCATAATTTCTATGGCAAAATGAACCCCCTCATTTTGTTCCTTTTTAAATTAAATGTTTTAAGTGTTACCAGTTTATTCCAATCAAGATGGCTTCAGGTGTGCCATACTTTTGTCATAAGTAAGGCTGTTAGCACTCTAGTTGTTCTTTAGAACACTCTGGGAAGCTGCAGTAGAACACAAAGGCATCAACTGACAGGCTGCTCCTGTTGAAATATAACAGGAAGATATTTGAGATCGCACTTAAAACATGTCCTAATTTTTCTTTCTACAGCACTAACCATAATTTCTATGGCAAAATGAACCCCCTCATTTTGTTCCTTTTTAAATTAAATGTTTTAAGTGTTACCAGTTTATTCCAATCAAGATGGCTTCAGGTGTGCCATACTTTTGTCATAAGTAAGACTGTTAGCGCTCTAGTTGTTCTTTAGAACACTCTGGGAAGCTGCAGTAGAACACAAAGGCATCAACTGACAGGCTGCTCCTGTTGAAATATAACAGGAAGATATTTGAGATCACACTTGAAACATGTCCTAATTTTTCTTTCTACAGCACTAACCATAATTTCTATGACAAAATGAACCCCATCATTTTGTTCCTTTTTAAATTAAATGTTTTAAGTGTTACCAGTTTATTCCAATTAAGATGGCTTCAGGTGTGCCATACTTTTGTCATAAGTAAGACTGTTAGCGCTCTAGTTGTTCTTTAGAACACTCTGGGAAGCTGCAGTAGAACACAAAGGCATCAACTGACAGGCTGCTCCTGTTGAAATATAACAGGAAGATATTTGAGATCACACTTGAAACATGTCCTAATTTTTCTTTCTACAGCACTAACCATAATTTCTATGACAAGATGAACCCCATCATTTTGTTCCTTTTTAAATTAAATGTTTTAAGTGTTACCAGTTTATTCCAATCAAGATGGCTTCAGGTGTGCCATACTTTTGTCATAAGTAAGGCTGTTAGCACTCTAGTTGTTCTTTAGAACACTCTGGGAAGCTGCAGTAGAACACAAAGGAATCAACTGACAGTCTCTGCCCTTGTTGGATGTACATGTTTTACTGAGAATGTCAGACTTCATTCTCACATGACTTAGAAAGATAATGTGAATTTACAGAAAATATGCTCTCATTTTAGCTTGTGGGGCACCTTCCAAAACTGTATGGGACAAGCATGTGAAAATAGTTTTCTCTCAAACATGAGTCATGATATCCCAGCAGAAGGTTTTTCACAGGGTAAAATCACCTTAGAACACACCACAATTCCTGAAATTAGTATGGTACCATCAACAAATGAATTCTAATGTAACTAAAGTCTGTTATCACCCTTTATAGCTCTCCTTTTGGTAACCCTCAAAATCTTCGATTCACTACAATGCATTTCAATGGGGTACTATCATTTATATTGGTCCCAAGATGGCTGCCAGCAATTCCAGGATGAAGTGCTGACAGCCAATCAGATCTCACGATGACATGTGTGGTTAGGCTCCGCCCAGATATATATGTGTTTTTACTTTTGATTTTCTCAGCAACTACTGAACGGATTTACACCATTTAACAAAAGGGTTCTTTTTGAACCAAGAACTACCTCTTTGCCAAATTTGGTGTAATTCCGTTCAGCAGTTCGGGCTGTAGCCTTGCATAAAGTTTCCTATGGGAAATTGATTTTTTGACTCTTATTTTTTTAATTTCTCCGCAACTACTGAACGGATTTACACCATTTAACAAAAGGGTTCTTTCTGAACCAAGAACTACCTCTTTGCCAAACTTGGTGTAATTCCGTTCAGCAGTTCGGGCTGTAGCCGTGTCTAAAGTTTCCTATGGGAAAATGAATGGGGAAAACACGTTTTGGGACCCCCTTTTTCTCGGCCCCCGCTTGACGAATTACCCTGAGACTTTCAGGGTAGGAGCGGACCGGAGCGGGCCATAAAGTTTGAAAATTTCGCGAAGATTCGTCAACCGACGCAAGAGTTATTTCAAATAGAATGTCGCGGATTTCCTATGGAAAATAGGTCCTAACTATAACTATCTACTGGCGACCGCCAGTAGATAATATATATATATATTATATATATAGGGCAAGTTATTTCAAAAATAAAACTTATTTATACTTGCATACGCTTACCATATGTGGTAAAGACATGCATGGTAAAGTCATCGGCAGGGTGAAGGCTGCGTGGAATAGGCATGTTTGGTAATTGCATGCATTTTAACCTCATACATTCGTCCCGGGCAGGCAAATCCCATGAAAGAGGCCCTGTCCTTAATAGGGTGGAGTGACCGTCACTGTGGATTGATTCTCTTGTGGCATACTTAAGGGCAGTGATTAATTTTAACTGGTGGTTGCAGTTGGGGCCCACTGGCTCTTATTTTGGGGTACTGGCACTTCTTTTTCCTCATCAGACTCTGACTCTGACTTAGAGCAAGGGAGAAAGAAAAGGCACAAGATGGAAAGAAGAAGGAAGAGAAAGATGGAAGACCTGTGACAAAGGGAGAAAGCCAGGGCAAAAAACAGTGGGAGAAAGGGACAGCAAGTCTCTGGTGGTGGGTTAAAGAGGTATGAGGTGGGAAGACTACACAGCCATGGTATTTGGTACAATGGCACTCTACAGCACCGGCCGCAGGCTTTGGAGCAAAACCTTCGGCTCCAGCACTTATTCTTTTACAAATTAAGCACTGGCTAAAGGTTTTCACTAAGAGTGCCTGTTGAGTCTGTACTAGCAGAAACCCATCAGCTCCCCATCTAGAACTGGGACAGGGGAATCTAAAAGTTTTGAAACTGGGTGCCTGCCCTTTTTTGGAAGTCGCCTCACATATGCCAATCTCTAAATGAGTGACAGTGTTTTCATGGTTGACTCTAGGAAAGAGATGTTGCAACACTGGGTACCTTTCACACCTCTTGTTGTGAACACTTTTGTTTTGCTAATAAACTCTTATTGAATTGTGTAGTCTCTGCAAAGGGAGTCAATGTTGAAGGAAAAGGGAGGAGTGATAACATTATCCTGTGATGCAACTGCTGCCCTGAATCCTTATGCTTGAAGTTCTTTTTTGCAGTAGGTCAACTAAGTATTTGCACTGTAGTGTATTGGTCTGTCCATTCCAAGATGAGAAAGGATAGCTAAGATGTGCCGACATCATCGCTACTCACACACTAGTACGAAACTATCTATGGTGCTGTGGTAGAGGTAGATGTGCCAAGAAATTAGCAGGGAGAGCTGAGTTAGAGTTAAGCCAAGGGTCTGGCTTGGCTCAAAGAGCCCATGAACAAGCTGAGTCCTGAAATGTTTTGGCATGTAAATCATGCAACAAACATCATATAAAAATATGACAAATGCACTTCAAAATTCAAACAATTACATTTTATTAACACACAGAAGCACTTCCTTTAAGTACATCAGATGATAGCTCTACAGTGACAGGCATTAATAAAAAGTGATTGTTTTTAAACATGTGCGTAAATATATTCCTGTACCCCACGCTGACCACATTGCCACTGGTTCACTAAGAGGCAAGTCACCTGTCATTTGCACCCTACATGTGCCCTAGATCTTATTATTGATGGAGCAGGGTTTTCGAAAAATAAAACCTGCTCGGATTGAGACCCCTAGTAACATTTTCTAACTTTTCTAACAGTGTGTAGTGAAAAACATGTGGTTTTAATAACTAACATGAGGGAAAATAATACTGCGCAAGCGTGTACTAAAGCACTGAACTAGGCCGCAAATGCTTGACTAATGAAAATAAAGAGACTAATGCTGCTTTTTGTGCATGTTATTAACGTTTGTTAGACAAACCTAACATGGGTTGCGCATGGTTAGATGCAGCATTTGGGAGGGTGCGTAAAGAA